>CM076395.1:31147021-32347021 GCA_038363315.1 Mugilogobius chulae | reverse complement strand
TAAATGTAGAACTAACGTGCCAAAGCTGCCAAAATATGCCATGTGTGATTTGTTGCATGATTGTATAAACATAGCCTTTATTTTGAGTCTAATTGACCTATTTGTATTTTTTTCCATGAGTATGCTTTAAAAAATTCGCACCAAGTATCTGCCACTTTATTTTTAGCAATTTGCGAGGCTGCAGTACTTTTCACATAAGACGGCCCGAGTCTTCTGAGACCACCAGATCTACGTTTAAAATCTAAATTTCAGCTCAACATGCTCCTAAATGAGACTAAGTTAGAATAAAACAAAATTGTGAATAAGTGAGTTAGTTCTTATCTGTGATAAATAAAAAAAAAAGGTCATTCAGTGGTACGCCTACTACAGTTTGAGAAACAATGGGCGATTGGAATGATCTCTAAAATTGATGTATAAGATTAGCTCACTGAACACCTAAAGGTTGTTTAAAAAATAAAGTTGAAGTTACCTGAATTTTGCTTCCTTAAAAATGTAATGAAGCGGAAATAATTTATTTTAAACTTCTTTCTTCATTCTACATGATTTGCTCACTTATCTAATGCATTCTGAGCTTCAGATTTGTTCATCACAAAGTTTTTTTCAGCTGTTAGCAGCGAGATGTGTCGGTATGTTAACAACAGTTAGCCACAATGCTGCTCACTGCACCAAGTTGGTGCAGTGAGCAAACAGGACATTATTAGATGTAGACTGAACATTGCAGTCCATCTGAATAGATACATGAACAGTGCTTGGGGGAAATTGTTTTTAAGTTATTTTATTGCAAAAAAAATTGAGTATAATCTCTTTAACCTAAATTATGAATTGTACATAATTGTTTCATATTATTTCATTTTATTCACCAATAGATTCTATGACTGCGCACATTTTCCAACATTTTATTCCCATCCCAACCTACCTCATTAAAAGAGCTAGGAAATCTTGCAGGTCTTTTCCCACACAAGCCAAGTGCATCATGATGAGTTCTGTGGAGAGGTGTCAAGGACACTGTGGACATAAATACATGTAGTAGTGAGATAATGACTCCTCCAAGTAGATTCTGGTGACACGGCTAAGCTTTCATTACATTGTGCACACGGGTAACATGCCTGCAGGCTCCTCACTGCTGCATGCAAAGAAGCTAGTCCCATGGAACCATCCCCGTGTGGAGATGAGATCTGATGTGGATGAGGAAAGAGAAAGAGAGAAATGTAATCAGAGCAGGATAATGTGCTTATATGACACAGATGGAAAGATGAGCGACTTATGGAAAAGGTAGATTAGAAGTTGATGGCTTTTGAAAATGTAGGCTATTACTCATTGTCTTGTTTGGCGTTAAGTGACACAAAGGGTGATTTATATCAGTTTATGTTACATTACTTTTAAGGTTACTGACCTTTAAATTCCTCTTCTTTGACTGCATGTGTTATGGAGCGGCCCAGGCAAGTGCAACCATTTGTCCCTTCTCTAGCTAAACACATTTTTTCCCGATACTTCACTTTTGGTTGTTTGGTTCATACTTCTGACCGGTAGAGGCATATCCACTTCACATGGATCAACTGTGACGCAGTACAACTGTGATAATGATCACAAAAATGTATCTCAGTGGTTAACCACAAACAAAAACTATGTAAATATTGGAATCCACAATATTATGTTATTTCACATGTTCTATGTTTAGAATATAAGTGGCCAAACTGTTTACGTACAAGTTAATTCAGCTAATCGTGCATGAGAATAAAATAATTTATAAATAAAATGTGTGTCGCTCCTTTCAGCAGTGACAGTTATTGACGTTAACATTCAAATCTATTCATTTAAATAAGGAGCAAATAAAAAACAATAAATTGTGTTTTTGTAACAGCACAGACACATGGTTTTTGTTTATTAGTTCATTCCTTTTGACAACTAGAAATAAATGTTAATATAACTTCAAGATAGAATTAAAGTCATGTGTAACTTTTTTTTTTTTTTTTTAACAAAGATAAGCTTGAAGAAAAACTTGTTTTTGTCATTTAGATGTTTTTGTTACACTATAAATTATTAAAATGTGTGTTTTCACTTTGAACAAGCTTGCCTGGCCACAAAATGATCTATTATTTGGTCTAGGGGAGGGCACGGTCATTTTTTTCCCCATAGAAAAGAGGTTCCTTTGGCTGATTTTTTAATATGACATAAATTGTATTTATCCCTAGGTTTTAACTTTCTCATTCTATTGAATTGTGCAGATGACTTTTCACATCCAGAAAGTTTCATAGTGCACCATATATATTTTTTTACTATGTTATGCATGCCAATTTTGAGACTAATCACTAACATGAATCTGCACACTTCACTTCGACATGTGATATTGTTTTATAACAAGCCTTACACATGAGCAAATGTTTTTAAGTCTCCAAAACAACTTTGAATTATTAAAGTTTGCAATGTTTGGAGGCTAAAGCTAATTCTTTTATTGAAAATGCATTATCGCTAACATGTAAGACTAGCTAACATTCTAATCTAATGCAACATTTTGATTACAGACCCAATACAATTTGTTTTTAGTTGTAATTTTTCATTTTATGGACAGGTCCATACTTTTTTTTCCATCAGTGTCACATATATCAGTACCTATCGAACTACTTACTTCATCTTATGTACAGTGCCTGTCCATACAATTCCAATATCTCCTAAACGTATCGACCCAAACAACCGTGATGGACAGTGGAACCTTATTTCCAGCTTATTTTCCCTTGCGTACAATTTCCCGTCGCACCGATCCTTTCCAGACGTCTGCAGTCGGACTTGTATTAGTGACTTTAACCGAGACCAATTGGACGTGTGCTTTGGCGCTTTGGCTTTTTCCGGTTTTATGGGACTTAATGGGCTCATCTAAATGTAAATGAGTGGCGAGCTGTCTGTCTGCGGCCTGCGTCGGGACACTGTGTTCGAAAAAAAAAAGCCAAATGGCGTCGCTTTTTCTCAGTTCAGTTGAGTTCACACCACTGCCTCCGGTCCGGCTTTAAAGGCACTTAGAAGAAACACAGAGGAAATTGAAATGTGGACGGCGGTGCTTGAAACGGTAAAATATGTGGAGTACAATTATAGGTATTAGAGAGGTGAGTCTGGGAGAGTTTTGGCTTTTCATGTTTTGACAGGGTATGTTTAGAAATAGAATGTTCAAGCAGCATAGCACTTTTCTGTGTACTAAAAAATACACTTTGCGATTGCTGTGAAAACTAGACTTTAAAATCTATATGCTTATCCGTCCGTGCGTGGTTTCTGTTTATTTAGTTGAACGAAATTGGTCTAGTTGGTGTTAGCATTACTGTGAATGCAAAATAGAGATGGACGACTTGAAAAAAAATGTCATTGTGATTTTTCTGATGAGTATTTCAAGAGCTATTAGGTAGATGATTTATATTTTAACAACAATTCTTTTCAAACCTTAATTTTAATCATGTTCAAGTGACATGACAAAACAAGTACTTCATTAGAACAGTACATTATATTCAAGAGTTTCCTAACTTTGCAATTTCTTCCATTTTTTTACCCAGTCCTTTTTTTAGAACCTAAATTTGACTTCCTGATTATAAATGACGTCAAAGTAGAAGTGGGCTGGGCAATTTTGACAGAAATTCATATCTGATGATTTTTTGCATAACAATAAGTCGATGTCATTTCAAAACAACTTTAAAACGTTCAAACACATCTTTAAATGCATAAGTTGAAGTTTAATGATCAGAAAAATTGGCCATTTTTAGTCGACTGCAGACATGTGCTATCAATCAATTGGTCGACTAAAAGCTCCCCTTTGAGTGTGTCAATGTTCTGACCAAATATTTGATCCAAAATTGCTCTCACAAGACCACAAACTCAGAGGTTAGGATGCTATATTACTGTTCATAAAGAAAAAAAAAAGACTTTCATGTAAAAAATTAGGAAAAGTGTGCTTCTAATAATATTTGGCCTAATACGATGATACAAGTTCACTAAAATATCAGTTTTAGACTTATTTAAATGTTACAATAATGTATTATCTATCTAATGTATTTTTCATAGACCTATCTTGAAAACAACCGTCACGTTGTCATCTAAAATTTGTCATGTTGCTCAGCTAGGAGGAAGTTGCCTAGTAACCATGTTGTAAACTAGGCAAAAGTACTCTATTAGTACAGAGTTGACTTTTTTTGTCAAATAAAAAAATACCATAACACAGTGATTCACAGTCTTATTTTTACTTCCTGTGAGCAAATTGAAGTCCCATCACATCATAGAACTGTTCTGCTTTTTTCAATTCTACTGTACATACTTGTTTTGTCGTTTTTAAATTATCATTTCTATTTACAACAGTTGTTGATCTTCCAAATTTACAAAAACCTCTCATGTGCATCTTTTGTGATTAGCTAATTTGCATCCATAAAAATTGCAATACCGATTTGATCTCTGTTAATGGTGCAGCCTCTTTGCTTGTAGTCTTGTGCTAGCTTTTGAAAGTTGAAAAAAGTACTTCTAAAGTCATTTCAAGAAAGAATTGTTAGACACAAAACCATTGGTAACTGTAAGTGAGGAAAACTTGTGAACTGTTACTGTAAGACACAATGCTACATGCTAGCTTCCTTGCTTGCTATTCTGTTGTTAGCCAAATAGCCATTTCCATTCATAACACCCCGATTCCCACAGAGTCATTTTTAAACAACTATCTCATTGGTGGCAGCTGCTCCCGTCCCGCCCGTGGATTAGCCTGTTAGCGCGTTAGCTGGGACGCCGCGCACATGTGGCTCCCGAGCAGATGCTGCGAAACTTAATCTGTGCAGCCAAAGCTATGAGGTCAACGAAGGTGTCCCGGCGCTTCATACAAGCAGTACAGTGTCTATGCAAAGCAGTGCATTGTGGCTACGGCTCGGGGTAAGGGTCAGGAGTTCACAGCTGCAATGGGGCGTCCCTGTTCAGCTGCTGTTGTCTTACTCAGTGGGAAAGAAAACAACTTATTTTGGAGGAAAAAAGATCGAACTCCCAGTGCTGTTTGGTATGGGAAGTATGTTAGCTTTAAAACTGGTAGTGGAGAGTTGTGCTTTGGCACTTAGATTTACTGGTTAATAAAGTCTATTTTCATAAAGTGAAAGTGCGCAGAAAATGTTGGTCACTGTTGATGAAGAGAATGTAAATGCTGAGCTGGTGGGCATGTTGTGTCTTTGAGCAGGAAAATGTACGAATGTTGTGTGGAGTAAAGGAAAATATGTGACTTGAGGTTGAACACCAAATACAGACGGAAATTTTAATAGGCTAAATGAAGTACTTTGTGAGCATTTGACCATGTATTTTTAGCACAACTAATCAAGTCGAGTTACAAACGGATTTAAATGAAAGTTACTGATGTGGGCTATGTCAGAAAAGTAAACAGAAAGTTAAAAAAGCTGCTAAAAGTCTAGCTAGCATCACATTAGCATTTAGCTCGAGCTATCCTAGCATTGTTGAATATATTTAATAGATGAAAAGTTGGATCACTTGATTTATCCTCATGTCTTCGTGACTGTATTTGACACAGTATATTTTCCTTAAGTCTACATTTGGTGTTGTAACTCTTGAGCAGTGAGTGATAAAGCTGTTGTTCTGATTCCTCCCCATGTTAACTTTCCCCCTCGGAGGTCTGTTAGTGGGCGTGGCCTTTGATGCCGACTGTCTCAATGCTAGGAGCCAGTTAACTGTGTGCTCAGAATGTCAGATAGTTTATTATTAAAAAAAAATGGTAACATCTTGCCGCATGTTCATTTCCTGTTTAGTTCATTTCTATGATGTTTTCACTGCCTGAGTCTAAATTAAAATTATTAAAGATCAGGCAGTAAACAGTGAGTTGTTAGTGGTTTTCTCTGAAAACTTGTTAAATACTTTACAAATCTGGAGAACATTTCACCAAAGAACCAAAGTATGTTTATAAAAGATGTGTTTGTCTGCCATTGCTAATGCTAAAATCTGACTATTTGAAAATAACGTCTCTGAACAAGTTCAATACTCGGGTCAAATATTACAGATGCATACAATTTTGCTGTTTCGAGTGTTGGCCTCATGATATCGGTTCAGCCAATCCTGGATGAGCCTTGAACTGCATGTAACATGATAATTTACTGGCTGATGTGGTTGAAAATGTCTTCAAGGTGTTGTTCTTTGCACAATTAATTACACTTACTTACCTAGCCTTATATTGCGGTCATTGAGTTCTAACCCTGCCGCACACTGAGTGCGATTTGTTGGAGAAAGTGCTTTAAACCAATATGCCCCTGTACACAGACCCCGGTGCAGTGCAAGCACACGTCGGAGTCGCCGACTTGTGCGGAAAGAATCCGTAGAGAGTCTATTTTCTCAGGGTCGCAGTGGTCTGATCGACTTCGAGTCATAATACGAGCATTCTGCGGTAATCCACATGAATCTGCGCGACTTTGGTCAATAACAGACCGTAGTGGACTGCTGCTGGTGTACAAGCACGTCGCAAGAAACTCATCTCAGACTGAACTCAACTCGTCTGTGTACGGGAGCGTAAGACTTCCTGTGTGCATTAAAACTGCTTAACGCACAGATCCTCGTTGTTTATTTCTTACATATTTTCAGTCCCTACAGTTTTACTGATATCAGATTAGCAGTTACATAATCAAAATCATGATCACAACAACAACTAAAAATGGACTTGGTTGAGTTGAGTTGTAGATTGATAAAACTTTATTGAAGAACGGATTTAAATTTGCTTGCATGAATAAACCAGCACCATTGCAAAAACAATTAAAAACTTGTTTACAACTTTACTATTTTTACATTACGCCCACAGTTTCAGTCATTTATAAACTTATTTTCTATACTGCAATCTTTTATAAGAAAGGTAAAACCAAGGCCTCCTCCTTTTGTTTGATTCGACAAGAAGCGTCCGCCGCTCTGACTCATTACAGCGAGTGGAAAAATCTACTTTTTATGTAAACTTTGAAAGGTTGCCGTGTTTCTTTTGGACAAGGACACTTTACGTCTCCATTGGCCAATTATTCAACGCAGACATTCTCAAAGCCGGAGACAAGAAAGCGACCCGGATGACCTTCTTTTGTGATGCTTCGTAATGATCCGTGCTCAGCTGGAGATGAATCCCAACATCCATATTCCCCGTGTGTGAGCGTTGGCAGCCATGTTTGATTTGGGCACAGGTCTGAGTAGAACAATAAGAAGAAGGATGTGGAGTTGGTATAGTACCCAGAGGAGCTTTGCACAGCAGTTCAGATGGAAGTACGACTTTATTGTACTTTTATTAATGATAGACCAAAAGCTCCAGTGTCCAGCTGGTTTTATGTGGCTAAAGGAGTCTGGCTAAGTGTCGTCTAGTCTGCAGGTGTTCTATCTATGCAGTAGGTTTTCTTACAAAATAGACTTTTGTAAAGAATGTGGAGTATTTTTTGCATAATTTACACTTAAACTTATACTGTACGCCACAAAGGGCTATTAATTCAATCGCACAAAAAATGTTACATTTGAAGTCGTATTGATGAGCGCACACCTTTAAAGGCGCTATACCAGATTTTTGTTTCTTTTAAAACACAAACCAAAATAATAGGTTTCAAACTTTTCGCTTTAGTCCACATGTTCTGCTCACTTACGGAGCCTCTAAATTATAATCTACAAGTGTTTCAAGCTCTTTTACTTGCTGCTAGGAGCAAGATGCTCGGTATGCTAACAAGTTAGCCACAAAGCAAAAACAATAACAGACAAAAATAGATTTTGTGAACAAACGATCATTATCAAATAGAACTAATTTCTACAAGATAGGAGAAAGTGATTTTAAGATACTTTATTGTAAAAAAAAAAATCATGTTCAGTGCTTTAATAAGATTGGAACATTTATTTGACGTTTATATAAAATTGCTTGTTATTTAGGTTGTGATATCAGAATGTTTACATTTTTACAATAAAAACTACTACATTTTATAATTTGGGTAATTTAAAAGGAAGCTCAGGGCCAACATAATTGATCAGAGAGTCACATTTTGCCCCTGGGCCTTAGTTTGGACACACCTGCTGATACATTATAAATAACAAATCAAAACTTTTCAAGCCAAGTACCACCTAATATTTGCCTCTACAAGTACCACCAGATTAATACTATGCCTTTATTGTGCCTAAAGAAATTAAAAATGGTAAATAAAATTTGACTAGATCATCTCGAAAACAGTGATAGAGCAATTTTAAAGTCTGCCTAGCTTAAAAGAGGATCAAAACAGGATAGTTTATCTCTAAATGAATAGCAAATGTGACTTAAGGAAATATAATGTGTCAAATATGGATACAAAGACATGAGATGAGTGACGTAATCCAGTGTTTCAAATAAGTAAATATCTCCAACAATGCTAATGGCTGCTACAAGCTAAATGCTAATGGAAATGCTAGCGCCGCCTGCCTTTTTTTTTTTGTTTACACCTACTGAACTTTCCTCTTATTTTTCTGACATAACGCCACATCAACAACCTCCATTTAAACATGGCTGTGATTCAACGTGAATATGTTGTGCTAAAAATAAACTTTTATTTACCAGAAAAAAAAAAGCACAAGGTGTAGCTTTTTAAATATTTGTTATTGCATAAACTCCTGTTTTCTTTTATACTTTTGATTTATTTGTGGCCTCCACTTTGGAGACTCGCTGTGGCGTCAGCTGCGTTTCTCCATATTTTACATGCCATGCTGCAGAACATTCCAGTCCATCCACGACGACAAGCAGACGGTGGATACTTCACCAAAAGAACTAGAGTGCACCTTATATATTTAACCCTCCTGTTATCTTTGTAAGGGCTACACACCTTTGTTCCTCTTTGTGGGTTTATTACAATCATGTTGGGTAACTTTTTGTTTTTTGTTTTTTGTAGTTTTTTTTTTTTTTGGGGGGGGGGGGGGAATTGTGATGGGAAAAAAAAAATTCATAGGCACCTTAAAATTTGAATTTTGTCTTTTGCTTTAGAATACTGCATCTCTTTAAAATTATTTAACAAAGGGAAACAAACTAGTTGGGGTTAGAACAGCAGTGGTTGATAGAATTTTATATTTATAACTTTTCTGTATTTTTTCTGGTGAGAAAAAGTCCCTTGCCTGGTCGGGAACACCCCAAAGATAACACAAGGGTTAAGAGTAAATTTTATTTATTTATTGCTACTTTTTTCTCCTTTTTTTAACTGCACCTTTCCACTTGAATTTTGTAAGTTTGTCAATTGTCTCTACTGTGAATTTTCATAGACAGATATGGAAAAATGGTGTGAGAAACCCTTTCACATCTGCTCCACACGTGACTCCCGCATCATTCCTCTCCTCTCTGCTTACATCCAACTTCTCTTTCCACTGTCAGCCATGTTTGTTTTGGTCGGCGGCCCTTAAGTGGCTCGGGCGCACACTTTGGGGGAATTTCTGTGTTTTTCTGAGCGCCTCCTATAAGTCCATTAAATCCAGTCACGTGAGCGCTGTAAAACCAAACTGACTCCTGGAACTCACAGAATACCAAAATGGAAAAAAAAGTGAAAGAATCTTTACTTGAGGGAGAGGATTTTTTGAAAGCTCGGAGATTGAAGCCACATTGTTTTAGCAGCACGCGTTGGTATTTCCTTCGCGCACAGTTCAGGGTGGAGTGGAGAGAGGAGAAAGAGAGAGAGAGAGAGGCTGCTCACTTACAAGGGTGGTTTTAATTTGAAAGGACTGCTGTGATGTAAAATATAGGCTTCTAGTAAAAGAATGACAGCAATGTAGTATTTTTGCATAGGGGAATTCCTCATAGCTTCTGATGCGAACGTTTGTAAATGACAAGTCACAGTCGTAACTATGTGTTTTTAGTGAGGTTGAAGTGACACAATTGGACGAGCTCTGCGGATTCTTGCACAAACGACAAAATATCCTGTGATATTCTGCAGAAAGTTTGTTAATCCTTTTGTAACCACCGAGTCGAGACCCAAAACTGGGCCGAGCCATCTGCTGCTATGCTAAGAGGATCATTTAAAATGTATTGTATTTTTATTTTGTAGTCTATCACCATGTCTGTGTTATTTAGGTGTACTAATAATGGGGAGACATGGGGAGAAGCATGCAAACCCTATACAGAAAGGCCTGGGCCGCGCGGGAGTCAAACACTCGAACTTATAGGTGAATGTAGGATGGGTACCGAGACCTGGTTTCATAACAGCTCCGGTGCTGCGCCTACGATCCACTTGACTGTTAAGTTCCAGGCCTATCAGTCCTCTTATTGGTTCTGAGGGAGCGCGTTTCAGAAAATCTTTCCTTGTTGGTCATGCTTTGATTGTATGCCGGGCGTTACATTTCCACAATTGCATCTCTCTGCTTGAGGCACCGCGTCAGACAAACCCCGGGCCAACGAGTCACGAGACACTTGAAAGTATGATACACATGTCGCCAGGGTGTAGCACCAAATTCTGGGCCCCAGGTACAAACTTTGTTGATGGCCCCTAATACATAAACGTGTATTTTATTTATTCACATAGGGCATTTGTTATATAGCTTGTTTAAATCGCGACAGTCCAGTGAAATCTGACCAATTCGACACGAAAGAATATTGCCTCAGAACATACATTTCTTCCAGTTTTAGCTCAGTTTTAATTATTAAAATAAGGTTAATAAACAAATAGATACAAAGAAATAAATAGCCTACACCAATAAAAAGCTTTTCTGCATTTCTAGTGTCATTTTTGAGTAGTTATTGCTGTGTCTGGTCATAAAACCTTCTTCTCTTATATCAATGACTAAATGATTATGAGCAATTAAAGTAATAAAAGCAGTATACCTATGGGCCCCTTTCCAGCCCTGAGCCCTGGGAAACGTGTACCATATACCCCCCAGTCCGACGCCCCTGCATGTCGCATCACTTGTGGAATAATCACAGCGCAGCTTTTGAACGAATTGTAGCCTTTCAGGACGGTGTAGTCCTCATTCATCCAGGAGTGATCCATAGTAGAAGTCTTCAAAGTAGTCATCTGGACAGTGTTTCCGAAGATCAAGACGTTTCGACTCTCATCCGAAAGTCATTTTCAATCTGAGTCATTTTCAATCTCAGATGAAAATGACTTTCGGATGAGAGTCGAAACGTCTTGATCTTCGGAAACACTGTCCAGGTGACTACTTTGAAGACTCTACTATGTAGCCTTTTCAGTTCAGCCTGTGAAGCTGACTACACTGTAAAAATTACACTGCAAAAAATATTAATTATGAATACATGAAAAATAAAAACTTAGACTAGTAGTTATTTTGTTGTTGTCTTTTTAAAGTTTAATTATAAAATCTTTGTTTAGACAAAAACATGTAGAAAAATAAGCTATGTATTGCTTGTTTTTTATGAGAAAAAGTATCGTTACGAGAACCGATAAAAGACTGGATCGATAAGCAGTATTGCCAAGAGTAGTAGTATCTATACATTTTTAATGGTACCTATTGGTGAATAATACAGTATATCACTCTAAATTAAGTTCAACGCATTACTGTCACAATGAACATTTAAAGATGATTGGTCGAGACATCACAACAGCAGAAAAAGCCAAGAATATGTAGAATTCAAGACTTTTTATTACATTTTTTTGGAGAGAGAGTAAAGCACAGACAAGTCCATTAATTGAATTCATTCAGTGCGCACACTTTGTTTTTAGACACATTCTTAGACACTAAAATGAATCTAATTATTTAATGCTGCACACTAATCTAGAAACTCAAAATTACTCACTGTAAATTACACACAAACACATTTAAATGTTGGAAAAGTTGTGGCAGATGGCTCAAGCAGATAAATTCCTTTACACCTTGACATATTGGCACCGATGATGTCATAACACAACCTAAGCAAATTATAATAACCTATTTCTCTATTTGTTGATGCGAATAAAATCATCAGTTTTGTACAAGCTATATGTAACTGACAACTATCTTTGACTATTTTCATGCTCCGTTTTTTATACTATTACGCTCGTTTGATCTTACTGCTTGTGTGTAAATACAGTTTGGGAAGTGGTCTGGCCTGTTTTGTGACATTAATCCCACCAGATTATAATAAAGACCTAATAATCCGTTTTAAACCCTGCGATGTTTTATCCGCTCTGATACTGTACGTCTGCTGTCTGTGCTTCTCGTGCAACGCAGACATAACTCATATATGAAAAAAACATTGGGCGAGTGGCGTTCGAAAGTCCGTGATTATATGTTGTGGATGTTATATCCAGTTTCCCAGACGGTCACAAAGTGCATGTTTGTGTTGTGCATTTTACATGTGAGTGGTTGACTACATTTACTGTATGTGAAAATAGCAGATGAGGAGATGAGAGATGATTGGTTGTGTACGTTGTGGTATGTCTGCGTTATCTTTGTGTTCTGAAGATGGGACAGCAGATGGAAAAAATGCATCCATGTGAAAAGTAGTGATGTGTTTAAGTGTGAGAGCAGCGAGGTAGAGGGACCATCCATTTGTTCGTCCACTTTTTTTTTTATTTCTGTTCAACATCTGTCAAGTTCCTGGAAAAGTTTGAGAAAAAAAAAAGTTGAAACCTTCTTGTTTAGATTCAAAAGCTATTCTGGGATGAATCACAGTATTTTTTTTCTCTAATTAACTCTGCATAAGCTGTGACGAGATCAACAAGAAGCCAAAAAAGATACCTGAAAACAACAGGTATAAAAACCATTCCTCCTAAATTCAGGTTGTGTAAATGTGTTAGTTGACTGTCTATGTTTTGTTTTTTATTACTGTCTTTTTCTTGTGTGTGGCTCCCTGTATGTCCAAAACTAATTTTATTCAGGACAAAATAAAGAAATCTTGAATCTTGAACAGATGCCATGCCATGTCATTCAGGCCTTTGCATTTGTATGAAGAAAAAATGTAGATAATCTTTAAAATATGTACTTTTGTGCAAGGCTTGTTTTCAGTAGAAGCTGAAACTACAAAGTCTCAGCTTCGCAAAGAGTCAGTGCTCCAAAGGGCTTTGAAACTGTTTTATTTTAAATTAGGGCTGGGCGATTTGGGAAAAAATAAGATCATATTTAAATTTTTCGATTCGATCTTGTTTGACCTTTTTAAAAACAATGGAAAAATGGCATTTATGAACATAAACACTATAACAAAAACTTTTAGTACGTTATCAGATTTTTTTGTAATTATATATCAATAATCTGTCTCAGAACTTGACTTTAGCTCCAAACCACACACTTTTACTGACAAAAGATTGGTGGTCGAAACTTTTTTTTAATTAATTACCCAGCACTAGTTTAAATTTCAATATTGTCAGGCATTTTAAGAAAAATTACCCCCGTAGTAAGTGGTTAAATCTCCGCAAGGAACTATCGGAAAATCAAAGTTCATAACTTTTTCTAAAAAGGCACATCATATGAAAACAGTGTAAAAGTTATCTCAAAGTGGAAAAACAGAAAGGGAAAATTAGATCTATGCAGTGGTGCAGAGCCGACGCTGACAGTATTCATAGTTTCTGTGCATTTCACGCAGCTGCTTGTAGAGGGCAGTAGACAACAACAATGAAAACCCGATGATTTTCGTGCAGAGTCTGAACATTTTAACTGACATCAATGCAGAAAACCTGGTCTACGCACATATCTCCGCCACACTTAGTCCTTGCCGACATGTTGATTAAAGATTATTTTCTTCACACTTCATTGTTCATGTGTAAATGCAGACTAAATTAGGCAAAACGTTGTCTTATATACAGGACTTTATAGGCAAGCGCTTAGTCATGGTCTAGAACAGAGCCAAATTACCTCAGGACTAAACTGATGGAAACTGAATTGAGATTTGAACTTGGGACCTTCTGGTGTGAGTGCAAACACAACCCTAAAACATTGTGACAAGCATGTGCATTATTCTTACATTCATCTCACACATATTCGCTTTCCGCCTCAGCAGCTGTCCGTGCGCGGCTTTCCCCAGAGATCACACGGCGCTGACTTCCTGTTCCTGCCCGATCTGGAGCGCAATCAAACATGGCCGCCCGCCCGTGTTTTGTGAATGGGGGGAGCGGAGGGAAGAGGAAGTGCGACCTGTTGAGCCTGTTGTTTGCTTTGGATCAGATTTGCGGCTGGAGATCAATAAGGCACGCGTGTGTGTTTTAATTTGAGAGTAGATTTATACCGGCGCTGCGTTTTTCTGCTTGTATTTATAGAAACATTTGTCCAACAGCTGTGGATCTGCCCAAGTCATCAGATCTAGATCGAGTTTACTTCCTCTGTCTGCGTTTGATGATAGGCCCAGCTTTTTTTGTATATTTTACTGTTTCCAATGTCTTTTGGCGAGACATTTTAAAGGAACAATATATGAATTATTAGTGATGTTATCGTCCTTTGAACATTCTTTTGAGTGCTTTTACTTTGGCATCTCATGTTTAAAACAAAACTATATTACCAAGACCAGAAAGTTTAGAAGCCTTGCATGGGGTTGTCTGTCCCCATCTGGCAGAGAGAGACACAAAGACGTGATTTAGTTCCTCTTTTGGAGGCTATGCAGAAATGGTCAGAACAAGTATAGTAATGTTTATTATAGATAATGTTCAATTACATTAAGCACAAAGGCAGAGATGCTTGTACTGGATACTAGCTTTTCACAGCTAATTTCCATCTATAGTCCAGGGGAGGGGAGAAGGGAGGCACACTGGACATGTTTTTAGTGGTAGTAGAAACCAGAGTATCTGGAGGAAACCTATGCGACATGGGGAGAACATGCAAGCTCCACATAGAAAGGCCCTGGGCAGCCCAGAAGTTGAACCCAGAACCTTATTGCCAGAGTGCTAAACACTGCGCCACCGTGTCGTGTGACAATGAACGAAATACAGTTTTGAAGATCTTGTAATTAGATCTATGAAATTATTTAAGATATTTAAAATTAGGATATTTTGGACGCTCAAAGAAGATTTTTCTAATTATTCATCAAGCTTGCAGAATGAAGCAAAATACTAGCCTGTCTGGTGCCATTTGTGCCTCCTTCATTTCACTCCAGTCATTAAGTCAGATATTGCAGAACTGAAACGGTCCTCGAAAACCAGGAAGTACAATCGGCCAATCAGTGAACAGAGATGAAGCAATGTTTTGGCCAGAACCAATCTGAGTTGAGATAGCAGATTGTATATTCTTCTCATTTTACTTGGCGTCAAATATTAACTTAGAATTTGGACTACGCTGTTATGATGCATGATCTGATCTGGTTGGATATCGTTTAAATCCAGGCAGTTTTTCTGCATCGGTATCGACTACTTGATATAGGTTCAGTCGATAATCTGGTTGTGTCTTTAATTGGACATATTGAGACTGGCAGGTTGATAATGGGAATCGATAGGTACTTAAAGCCAAATATCGGAATTGGTATCAAAGCTGGATTGATGCATCCATAGACGCAGCTATCAGTGAAAGCAAAAAGTACCCATCAACTGTGGAAGCGAACGAACCCCAAAGATACAACTACACTTTTTGATGATTGCTTAAAACTCATATAATGCATAATGTGTCTCTTTTATTTAATGACTGAATGACGTTGGGCCTGGGTGGCAGTTCTTGAATGGGGACTGTTGGAACCCCAAGTGCCACAGTGCGACAATGAGAAAATTTGTTATATCTTCATAATATGAACTCATCTCTGTGACAATCAGCTATTTTTTCCCCATTTTTCTGTAGGTTATGTAGCTGTCTCTTCAAATACTATCTAGTTTTTCCCACATGCTAGTACTGAAACCAATGTTTTGCCCATCTGTACTTTTTATATGACACACCCGGAGGTATTTGTCTTTGAATTGTATTAGTAACATATTTAGAATGTATGTGTTGGCTCTATAGATCTCCATCACAGTGACTTCTTTGTTGTAAATGAGGTCAAAGGTGGCGCTGACATGCTTTTTAAGATGTTGTTAGCTTTAGCGTCAGAGGCTAACCAGTCGGATCATAACTGCCAGAAAATGACATGAGTGGAGCTTGTAAAAAACACATTGACAGTGTTAGCTTAACGTAAATAGCCTGAAGACAAACAGCATGTGAGGGGTTGACTCTGTTGGGAATTTACGACTAAATAACAGGTCTGATCTATCAAATCAGGTTATCTTTATTTACAGTCAAAACAATCAGATATAACTGAATAAATGTTTTTTCTTCAAATGACACATTAGCAAGCTGCCGTTGTTTTTTTTTTTTTTAAAATTAGTGAATGGACTTTTTGTCTTGAATTCATTAAAATGTAGAATATCACCTTGAATTTAAATGTTTACACTGCAAAAAAGGAAAATCTAACGTGGAAAACATGACTTGAATTAAACATATCAAAATCAATATTTTATAGATTATTTGACTTGTTTTTAAGATATTCTGTTCTGATTTACCTTATCGAGATATAACAACTTAGATGATTTCCACACTGCAAACACAATTTGGGTTTAAATCTTTCTCTCATAAATCCTTTAACACATCGTTTATATCAATATGACTTGACACCCTCTTTTTTTTCTTTTAAAGTGAAACAGGAGTGGACCACCCAAGCTCAGCCAATCAGAACGCTGCATTCTGCTCCTGATTAAAGCTAAAACTCATTATTATTCAATTCCAACAGTGCTGCATTTATCCTATAATTTTTTGGAAAACACATTTACTTATTTACAACTAAAAAAGTTAACTACCCCAGCAAATTTGTATCTGTTTGTTAGGGTTAGGCTGCTTAAATCAAGAATAGATTCCCTTAAAAATCTTGTCAAGAGTACTTGAAACTAGCATTTTCTGCTCAAAACAAACTGATCCTTTTTCTTGTTTTATAAAAACTTGATTGGTCAAATTTTCTTACTGCACTGGCTTGAAATAAGACATTTAGACCTCAAAATAAGCAAATTTTTTTTTTTTTTTTTTTTTTTGAAAGACCTTTTTTGCAGTGTACCAGCAAGTTTATTTATATTCACAGAAGAGACTATATTGGCCATAGTTTTAAAACATCCTGCAGTTAATATTGCATTACATATGCCTTCTCTTATTGTATTTCCAAGCTTGTTTTCCCAACTATACTTTAATTATTCAGAAGATAACTTTGTATAATATGATTTATTAGCCTTAGAGCATTATAAATTATATTCAAAGTTTGCTAATATCCAAAACAACAGATGCAAATTTCTCTGCAAAATATAAACCCAACACATATGTTCTCAACTGTTGTTTGACAAAAGCAGCTAAGTATGTTTAGTTAACACTTCAAGTAAGTAAAAGTGTCCAGTTCAGTTGTTATTTATTTATACAACCACATGTACTGTAGCTGTTGTTTATACTGTAATATTGCTCGGTATATCCTCGAAGTAATTCTAGTTTTAAACCAACTTATACGACATGGTGACACATCAAGATTTTAAGATGAGACTGTTCTGTGTAGTTTGCATTTTTATTTGCACAAATTAAGAAAATGTCTCAGAATAACATTAGCAAAGAAACATACACAGTAGTCATGAAGATGATACTTATATTTGCGATTTTTTTTTTTTTTTTTGTTAGATATACAGCGGCATGAAAAAGTTTGTGAACCTTTTGAAATTTCTCACATTTCTGCTTAAAATCACCATCAAATGTTATCTGATCTTTGTCAAAATCACACAGATGAAAAAACAGTGTCTGCTTTAACTAAAACCACCCAAACTTTATAGGTTTTCATTTTTTAATGAAGATAACATGCAAACATTGACAAAAGGGGAAAGAAAAAGTAAGTGAACCTTCTGCCTAAGGAGACTTAAGAGCATTATTCCCAACTCACCAACATCAACACCCCATCCCCACCGTGAAGCATGGTGGAGAAAAAATATAGTTTAGGCTGTTTTGCTGCTCAGGCCTGGACAACTTGTAATATTAGTGGAAAAATGAATTCAAAAGTTTATCAGATGTTTTACAAGAAAAGTTGAGGCTGTCTGTCAGACAGTCGAAGCTTAAAAGAGGAAAGAAGCTGCAACAAGACAATGATCCAAAACCAATAGTAAATCAACTTGAGATGGTTTCAGAAGACAAAAACACATTCTGGAGTGGCCAAGTCAAAGTTCTGACTTGAGATGCTGTGGCATGACCTCAAAACAGCAATTTATGCCCAACATTTCAGGAATCTGACTGAACTGCAGCAATTTTTTAAGAAGAATGGTCCAAGATTAATCAGATCGATGTGCCAGACTTATCTGCAACTACAGGAAGCGTCTGGTAGAAGTTATTGCTGCCAAAGGGGTGTAACCAGATATTGAATGCAAGGGTTCACTTACTTTTTTTTCTCTCCCTCTGTCATTGTTTGCATGTTATCCTCATTTAAATATGAAAACCTATAAATGTTTGGGTGGTTTTAGTTAAAGCAGACATGTTTTTTTCATCTGTGTGATTTTGACAAAGATCAGATCACATTTGATGGTGATTTTATGCAGAAATGTGAGAAATTTCAAAAGGTTCACATACTTTTTCATGCCGCTGTATACCTTGCTCTCATTCTGAATTAGCCTGTGCTTTTTCCACTCGAGCCAGCAGTCCAACATGTGAGTAGGATCAGAGGGACCCCAGCAGCATTCGATATCAAAGGTTAACACCAGCTATTTAAAGCAGTGTTACTGTAGTGCTATCATTTACACATCCCATAATAATCCTGCCTGTGTGTGTAGTGGACCTCTCACTCCTGCTCCAGTCTGCTGGCAACTGTATTTATTGTTTATTACCACTGGCAGCAGAAGCTAAAATGCTAAAAATGAACAGTTTCTTCAAAGCTAATTTAGCTAATGCGCCAACACACACTATTTTTAAAGCTTTAAGGACACTACACCTGATTTAAAATGTGTACTATTTCATTTTTCATTCATCCACGCTGCTTTACAACAGGCCACGCGTTGTTCATGCTTAGTAATTCACCACAACTATTTCATAAGAGCTTTTCACAACTTTCAAAAGTAAAGCTAGCGTGCTAACAACACATTTCCCGTTTAGAAGAATAAAATGCTTATGACATGCTAATTTCTTCCCAAAGACCATCTTACCACAGTACAGTTAAGATAATTCACTTTTTTTTTTCCTTCTAATTTTTAGCGAGTTTGTGGATTTAAAATGTTACTTCCTTATAGTAAACTTTGACATCATCATTTTAAATTCCATGTTTTACTTTGGGCCAGTCACAGAAATGGCTATATGCATTCAAAGTCACAGAAATGATGAAAGCAAAATAAATCAGAGCACCTTTATTTAGTTGATTTAACAAATGTAATGGATTAAAAACATATAAATATAAAAGAAATGTGTAAATTGTGCTCCACTTCCTGGTTTGTTTATTTACTTTTCTCTTTCTTTTTTTGATTACTAACTTGATTTCTTTATTTATTTATTTTTTTTTTGTATACATCAAGAGAACAAATAAAGTACAAAAAATACATATTTATTAAACTTTCATACACATTTAAGCTAATACATAAAAATCTGGTTTAGTCACTAATGAAATCATATTAACCGCCATAGAGAAAGTAATTAATAATCAGATCTAATTATGCCACATGCTTTGTCAACAAATAAAGACTTAAATCCCGCCTTAGTCATGTTTTATGTTAGAGAATGATGGATCTAGTCCTGGCTCTAAATATAATGCAGTGTAACAGACTCTTGACCTCTTGACCTCCATGTTTGGCTGAGTCAGACAAGACTTTCCTTCAACAAGTGGTTTTATGGACAAGTCCTGACATGCCTTTTCCATAAACTTTTGTCCTGGTGAGAGTATCCAGCTCATGGGAAATGTTGACTCTTTTATAATCATTACTGTAATTGTAATAATAGGTTACGTTTCATCTTGATTTCTCACGTTCAAAAGCAGTTATGTTTTTCTGTAGCTTCTTTAGCTCTTAGCTTGTAGCTT
Source organism: Mugilogobius chulae (assembly GCA_038363315.1). Classification (NCBI taxonomy): domain Eukaryota; kingdom Metazoa; phylum Chordata; class Actinopteri; order Gobiiformes; family Gobiidae; genus Mugilogobius; species Mugilogobius chulae. The sequence goes on along the minus strand of CM076395.1, from coordinate 32,327,166 downwards.
GCCATGCTAGCTTGGTTGTTGAAAGATTTGAGGCATTTTTTCTCATCAAGCACATGTCTGCCTTGACACACATGATCACACATGATCATTTTTAGTCCAATTATCTACTCATAAACTATAACCCTTAATTAAAAGAAAAAAGGGATTTCTAAACAGGTGCTAGCGTAGCCATCAGTACAAAGAGATGTGTGGCAAAGCTGGGTTGGGAAAATAGGCATATCATGGTTGTTTACACTGTAAAATATTGTTCCAACAATGCAGAAATAGTAAAAAACAGACAATGTGATGTCAACAATAATCATTTACTTGCTGAATATTTTATTAGATGTGTTAGCATTTGCTTTTACAGATCATTGCCTGCATATTGGTAGTAAGTAAACTGGATGTGTAGCTCTCCGTAGCAGGTTCTATTTCATCAGTTTGGGACATCCCTTGCTGAAAGTCTTTGGGAAAAGGTGGGACTTCATGACAAACATATGAAGCTAATTGATCAAAGTGTTACAACAACCCCTGCCGCACACTGAGTGCCAGTTTGATGCAGGTCGGAACTTAGAAAGTGCTTAAAACCAATGTGCCCTTGTACACAAACCTCGGTGCAGTGCGAGCACACGTCTGACAATCGTGTGAGTGTGCAGAAAGAATCCTAGAGAGTCTATTTTTGCTGGTGGTCGCAGCGGTCTGATGAAACCATGTGAATCCGCGTGGCTTTGGGCAAATACGGACCACGTTTTACTGGAGCTGGTGTACAAGGCACTTTGCAAGACAATCGCACGTGTCCAACCAAACACGCCTCGCAGTCAGTGTACGGGAAACGTCAAAAACAAAATTCTTGCTAAATCCAGCTGATAGACATCTTTCCCTTTTCATGGCTATATTTGTTTTGGTCCTCACATTGACTTCCATTGTTCTCAATATTTTTTGTCCTGCATACTCCCTTATATTTATTTCACACAGTTTTATCAAATAATTAGATTTTTTTTTTTTTTTATGTTGTTTTTTGGCAACTTGCCTGGGGAGTCAGTTAAAACTAGCTCCCTCCCTACTGGTGCATTTACATTTATTTAAATAAACTAATAAACAATGCCATTTTCTTATGGTAGTTATATTTATGCTCAAATCTTCTAAATGAATTCATTAATTATGAATTCATGAATTAATTACCCCTGGTTGGGAAACAATACACTGAGCCAAACCACTGTTGGTTCAAAGCCTCAAAATGCAATAGGCAAGAGGGGGTCAAAGTGAGATTTACAAAGGATCAAAAACAGTAGATAGGTTGAGCATTTCGTCTGCTTGACAAAGTTCTTTACTGACTGACATACTGAAAACAAAAAGTGGATTTCTGAAACTAAATGGACTACAAGTACATGCATGAATTCTTCTTGTTCTTTCTTACAAGTTTTGAAAGATACCATTTTTAGATGTTGAAAAAGATCTGCTTTTACGGTAATCGTTCAGGGAAGGAAACAGAATGTACTAATGAAATGGGACAAAACAATTTAATACCCACAACTAGAGTTTCTATTGTGCAGAGCAGACTACACGCAGACAACTGTAAAAAATAACTAAAAGGCAGTGGAATTCTCACTTCTTAAATTGTGTGAAACTGTCGTGGCTGTCGGCATCTTTCCGTCTCATGCAAGTCAAATGTTAGCCCTCTGCATGCTAATGGGAAACATGCAAATTTCAGCTATTCTCCTCCACTATTTTTAGCTTCAAAAGTCTACGGCATTTGTGACGGATGACTGGAGGCAACCTTTAATATGAAAATGTTTGGAAATCCCCGTTACAAAGTTTCTACATGACATCAGCCATTCCCACTTCATTCATGTTAATAATATCATTGTGTGTGGTGAAAATCCTGGTGAGAAACGTCATTTAATTGGCTTTGACTAAGTGGCTTGTTGTTGCTAATGAAATCACAGAATTAATTTAGGCCAGTGTAATTGATCTACTTCCGGTTTATGGTTGTCATGGATACTAGAGTGTATTCTTCACGTTTCTCTGTATTGTTTTGCTAGACTTCATGTCAGATAAGCGTGACGTCAGTTCTCAGATGGTCCAGATTAACTTAAAGCGAGGATCTTCCAATAAAGTCACATGTGCAGACCCATTCATTTCCTCTCTTTGCATGTGGCCCAATGAAAAATAAATACTACAGTCTTATAAATGTTGTTCAATCCAACTTTATGACCGTTTTGTCGCCTACGTTGAGCATTTGTGTCATAAAACGCTTCATTTGGTTTCTCAAAATTCAAATATTACATGTTTTGTTTTTGTCAGTTTATCTAAGACAAAAGTTTATCAGTGTTGTGAGGATTTTTTAAAAGTTATTTGATAAGGTTGGGTGATAAAAAACAACAACAATATCTGGATATGTTTTACTGAATGTCGATATCAAAGGTGTAGCTGATTTTCACACACGATTTAGGTTATAAATCTGACAACTTCCTCTCATAAATCCTTTGACACATTGTTAATATAAATTTTTTTGGTTGCAATATGACTTATATATAAACCTCTTTTTACAAACAACAAAGTGAAACTGGAGAGGACCACCCAAGCTCAGCCAATCAGAGCGCAGCATTCAGCTCTTGATGAGAACTAAAATTCTTGCCTCCCTTGACCTTTCCCCAGGGCTCCCCTACAAAAGAGATTCTGAATCTCAGTGGGACTTCCCTGGTTAAATAAAGGTCAATTAAATTAATTATTATTCCATTCAGACAGTACTCAGTGATCTTGGTGAAAACACAAAGTTTACTAATTTACTACTAAAAAAGTTAGTTACCCCAACTTTAAAAATCCCTCACAAATGTGCTAAAACATGTCTCTGTATTATTTGTGGCTTAATTTTCAGACAAATTATTTTGTTTTCTTTTGTTGTTGTTGTTGAAAAACTGAATGTAAAAGGGCTCATTGACTTCCTAGTCAAAACTAGTTTGAAAATGTATGTTGAGTACATGAAGTACACCAGAGTTGAAGATACAGATTTATTGTCACAAACAACGAGAAGTTTTGGCCTAATTTAGTACATGGTTGCTAGGCAATTTGTGTAATCCTTAATGAATGGCTAAATGACTAAACTTGGATACATTTTGTAAAATGTTTAGTGAAATCATAAATATATTGAGAACTGTGTTGTAGTCAAGGCACATTGATGATTTTAACAGAAAACAAACTTCCTAGGCTACACCCACAAACTAATTTCAAACAGAGCTGTTTGCTGGGATGGCATTCGGAGAAGCTGAAAGGAGGGATTGAGGGTGCAGTGTGATTGGTTTGACAGCAGGTGTTTGTGATCAGCACAAGCCACAGTGAAATGACAGTCACTGTTTTGACCCTGCTCATATGCTCAGTTTGCACTAAAAATACAACAGAATTATCAAGACAATGTTATTTAAATACAGTTTAACAGCCAAAAAGTTGATTGAGTGTTTAGTGTAAAATTATCTACATATCCTCTCTGTTACAAAAACTGAGGCAGGTATTAATGAGTTGCACATAATCCCAGTGAGAGTGCGTCCCTGCTCTGTGCTAGCTCTGTGCTAGCTCTGTGCTCTGTGCCTGTATAAGGTAAAGGAGCTGCTCATGTCTCGTGCAGCAGCTGGGAGGGTCAAACGTAAACTATTTCACCCAAACAGGCATCCGTCACACTGCTCTGTTACACAAGCTACAACACTCCCAATCAGAGAGAGAACACTGAACCACATGAACGCTGAAACTTAAATTATGTCTTTTTTTTTAACGCCATTTTTGTTCATAACCCACAAACTAAACTTGGAAATTAACTATGAGATTCTTGGTTGACTACTGAAACAAGCCCGCCTCTAATATGTCAACATAGCAGGTTAATTGGTTACAAATATCCATTTCAAAGACGGCCATTTTGAAAGCAACCAAATTGTATTCTTAAAACATAAATCGCAAATCAAATACTGAAAAATTGCAATTACAGCTCTAAAAGAATGCACATACGACAGTATTCTGCATCAGGAATTGAGTTAGAGCTCCATCTACTGGCTGCAAATGAAATTACGCGCATAACATTATCAAACCGATCTGGCCTGATATGCTAATGATGCAAAATTGCTTAAAACCAGGGGTGACTAAACTTTCATTCTTGGTGGGCCAACAATAGCAGATTTTTTTTTTCTTCCGTGGATCAAAATGTTATATCAAATTTATTTATGAAGCACTTTTAAAAACAGCCAAAGTTCTATACATAATAGGCCTAAAAACAGAATACAGGGTTCGCACAGTCATGGAAAACCTGAATTCTTTTCTACTTTCCAGGCCCTGGAAAGGTTTGCAATTCTATGGGGTTTATTCTGACACAGTCCCGCTGATAGTGGGGGATCAAGATTCAGTCACGTCCAATCGTCAGTTATTTGGTTTGAATTGAAAGGTCGATAACCAAGCCTTGTGGTTTGAAACAAAAGTCAAACTTGAGGCAAAATATTGATATACATTACATCATTTTTTTCAGTAAAATAAGACAATTATTATTTGTCTGAGTCATTTATGTTCATAAAATCATTACTTAAATCAATTTTTATTTTGTTTTTTCGAAGAGGTTGAACAAATTGAATAAAAATAAATTTGTTGGGGGAAACATGTTACTTCTTTTTTTTTAAAACTCGAAAAAACAAAATCACTCAATTTGAAGGCATTTTCATTTAATGAAAGACTGTTGACTGAAAAGTATGTTAAGCAAGGTTTTGGAAAAGTTGTATTGGAGAAGTCAGAGAAAGCACGCCGAGGGTCAAACATAATCTTGTTTACACTTTTGAAATAAGATGTCGATTAAATTGTCTTTTATAAACATGTTTTTGGAAATTGCTCTTGTTTTAGCATCCTTTGACAATCTTTTCAACACAAAATTCAATCAAATAGATGGTCCTAACATACCTGAGCACCCTTTCACGGACCAAATTGGACTCAATGGCAAATCTGAATGAATAAATGACTGGAAAACTGAATATTTTACAGATCTACGACATTATAAATCTATTCAGAACAGTGTTTTCACAGGATCTCATGGACAAAACTCCGTGTGGGGTTATACTTTTATGAGCATACGAGTGTCAGAACAGAAACAAATCCATTTAAACACAAAATTGATTAAGTTAACGATAAGCCAGTGTCTATTCCGTCAGTCTGTGGGCAGCTCTCTCAGTGGTAGTATAGATCATGTCTTGTGTCAAACAGAGGGCAGTGTGAAATATGTATACATCTGTCCATTATTTATACGAGATTCCACTCGTCTATATGCTTTGGTGCGAGGTCAGTGAATAATTTACACTCAGAGAGAAAGAGTGTCAGGAAGAATGGTCGTATTGAAAACATATAGATTAACGGTTTGCATTGTGTTTGCTCTATGCTGTATATTGTACGGCTGTTACATGTTTAGTCCGTTAATCAGTTCAGTTGTTGGCATCTTAGTCGACTTAAACTAACTAATTTACTAACTAATCTATTCCACGGCATAATATTTACCTAAGGATGTCTGTAAACTTTAAATTACACCAGGACATCTTAGCTTTGTATAGTTTACAGACTTTATTTAGTAAATTCTGATGGATACGCCAAGATTTATAACAACCTTTTGCTTCATTCATGACATGAGCTTCTCTTCACGTTGTTGCGTCCGTTAATCAGAATCACATGCACAGATTTCTTATGAAAATCTCTCTCTTTTAATCTGATAAATGCCTCCTGAACGCCTCCCTGGGAAGGTGTATTGGGCGTGTCCCACCGGTGGGAGACCCAGGGGAAGACCCAGGACACTCTGCCTCCCTGCTCAGACTGCTGCCTCCACAACCCGACTCCGGATGAAGCGGAAGAAAATGGATGGATGGTGATAAAGTCTCTCTGTCCAAACTTTGCAGTGTTCCATCCGCCTGATTTTTTTCCCCAACCCAGTTATGCCACACTTCCATCACTTTGCATTGGTGGCTATGCTAGCAAAAGTTTATAATTTAAAATATTTACTTCCAGAATTTGGGTAAGTTTAAGGTTAGGATTAGGGTTAGGCTTAGGTTAAGTTATTTTGGTTAAGTTTAGGGATTTGGGAGAGGTAAGCTAACCAGGTCACGGCATAACTGTGTTGGAGAAAATATAGACGCTGTCACGGCCCCTTTCGTACCGGAAGACCCGATTTGTACCTTTAGCCTTACTTCTTTTAAATTGTTTTATTCGTATTGAAATTTCAATTAAACACAGACTAAACTAAACTGTTAAACACAACATTCCCTCACACAGTTTTCAACAAAGCAAATTATTGTAAAATGAGATTTTTACCATTTAAAGGATTAAAGGAAATGCCTGATTAAGCTAGTTCCGGCTGCTATCTGTTATAATAATAAATGTGCCGTTTGGGCTTTCTATTGGCAAACTTTTGCAATACATTCATAAATATCAATATAAAGAAATAATATTAACTGTACACTTACAAATAATGTGTTAAAAAGATGTGATTTCGGCCTGCGCATGCGTCGTTGACCTAAAAGGAACTTCCGGACGAATCGGGTCTTTCGGTGCAAAAGGGCCGCGACAGATGCGTTTCATCCAAACTTTCCCCAAACTTGTCTATCTTCTCGACCTTTTGTTGCTAAGACAACAAGGTTGTACTTAAAGTTTTCGCTTTCAAAACAACAGTTTAATTAAAGAATGATCCGTGGCGAATCGTATTAATAGTTAAGTTCAAATCTGAAGTTAAAATAGGCAGCAAAGTCATTATGAATTCATTTCAGTTTCAGTTCATGGATTGAAAACACAGACACACATTCACACAGCATTTGAATTACAATTTGAACAGGACTAAAAGTTCAGACAACATCTCTTAATTATTACAATTTACGTGAGGTCCTGACCTAATATTATGCCGTGTGAAGAGGACATAAATGGATTCGAGAGGGTCAGTTTGTTCTTTCTTGTTCCTTGTTACCTTTCTGTATCGATTGTTGTTTTCTTGCATAAACTCCCAAGTCACACGGCAAACCCAACCAAGCTTACAAACCAGCTGCTATAGTTTTTGAGTAAAGCCAAGTTTTAAGTATTATTCAACTAAAAACTTAGCATAATACTAACCTTGCCTTGTTAAATACAGTTGGGTTAAGTGTATTGCCCAAGGACACAATGACAGTTCATCCTAAATGTTTTGCTTGTCGTGTGCGTAGACATGTTCATTTGCTTGTCCATCTTTCTAGATTTGATTGCTCTAGCTGGCAGCTGATTTCTGATTGGCTGATAGAGATGTGTTTGTGAGTGACAGTTCATCTGATTGGTGCAGTTTGGTATGAGCTGTTTGATTGACATGTTCATTTCTTATTCACTTTGCTCCTAATAAAATCCAGCTGAGCATTAATATAAAATACAGCTCTGCAGGATTGGTTTATTTATGAACGTGTGCAATATGCATTTTTACATTTTAGAACTGGATTATTATGACTATTCTCTGCTTGGTGTCATTCACAGTTGATGAAAATAATATATATTAATACTATATTAATCAGTCATTTATATCAGAATAAAGTAGTGGTTTTCAACCTTTTTCATGACTCCAAATAACAACTGCAGCAGTCACGACCCCTAAACACAAAATGCAGGCTACACGCTAAGTGATAAAGTAGTCTTTAATCTTAGGATGGATTCAATCACTACATTTGAACTGTGTCAGGCCTTGTTTAAGATATCAATGTAATTTTTACCCATATATCAAGAACCCCAGAAGGATTTACAGCCCATACAGCCTGTTCTCCCAGATATGTACGTCTATTCAATTTGAAACAGTGAGTCTGTATGAATGCATTTTCATTTTTTGCGTGTGTATTTCACACGTTTCTGTCCCAGTTCATTTCTATGGTTAATGTAATGACATGTTATTTGTTATGAATACTTACACAATTCTAAACCTTAAACATTTTCATGGTGCAGACCTTAACTTACCAATTCTTGTAGCTTCAAACCTAAACTTAGCCTTTAACCCCAAATAAAACCTCCTGTTTGTCCTCAACCACATCGCGTGTCCATATTGTCATGGCGTGGTATTTACATGCAAGCCATGAGAACATGCTGCACCCATGGGTTAAAGATCCAGACCCCAGGTTCAGCACCACTGGGTTGAAGAACTAAAAAAGTTTGAACTTGACCTAAGTGTATTAATCATTTAGCATTAGTAAGAAAACCTTATAATCGTTGATATACTGTAGTTATGGTAAACCAAACTTTTGACAAATATAGACAAAGATTTGTTTTTCCACAAAAGAACTACAGCGCTCACAAATTATTGTTTTTTCTTTGTTGTTAACAGTGAAGCAGAATATTTACATGCAATTTCAAAAAAAGCCTCCATTCTGAATGCAGTTATTTCTCACAGAAAGCCATCGGGAAAAGTGGAACATCAAGACAAACGTATTGTTGGTTGAACCAGCACAACAGAGGAAGAACCCAATAAGTCTAATCATTTCAGAAAAAAGCACAGACAGCTTTTCTGTGCACAAACTCACAAAACCTTTATGGGTACACTTCTCAGGAGAAAAAAAGTGTCTGTATTCAGGTTAAAATAGACCAAAATGCATCTGAACCACTAGTGATCCAGAGTAATATCAACAGCAGGAGAAGGCTTAAATAGATTATACCAACAGGGGTTAAGGTTGAAAACTAAAATGCAAATTTGCGAAGAGTAATTAGACATTTGGATTCTGTTTTGTTTTTGTTTGTTATTTGTTTGTTGTTAGTTTTAAGCACAAGCAATGGCATTTTCAGTCTTGTGTTTGTAGCCTTTTGTCTTATCCAACTTTCCATGCAGAATGTTAAAAATATTTCCAATCGAAAACCACAATTTAAGTCAGAATTCTAAATATTCACATGTCTTTGTTTTTGTTTTCCAGGTGACATCACTCAGAAAGGCTATGAGAAGAAACGCTCCAAGCTGATCGGCTCTTATCTGCCACAGTCTCCAGGTACTTCTTCTCTTTATTAGATCCAGTACACTTTTGCAGAGATTTCTAGGTCAGACAATGCGTTTGATTTGTCTCACTTACACAACAGAGGGGGATTTCTTTTCTTGTTCTGTTGAAACCAGCTGACTTGTAATCTAATCAGTTTGTGGGCAGATCAGTAAAAAGAACAGTGTAATGCTTCGACTATTGTGTTGAGGCTTTTGAACGGTGACTTTGTCATTAATCTGACTTAAATCAGACATGATGTTTAACAGAATAATGTTAAGACCTTCTTTAACACTTTTAACCTGTTACGCCCTGGTCTTTGCTGGTGTGTCTTTTTTATTTTTTGCTCTTTTTTTTACCTACAGCTGGGGGATCAGTTTAGGCCTACTTAACTTCTCACTCAAGATGCCAAAATTGGAAATTGTTGTGGTAGTATTTTTTATAACTGTACTATAACCAAAGATAACACATACAGTAATCCTGCGTTCCAGAAAAACTGGGAACTGGAAAAGTTCCCAGTTCAAAGCGTTCCAACTGAATCAACTTGTATGAAAACATTATGGCTAATGCTAACCTGTAGGCTAAACAAAAGTAACGCTAAATGACCTGTAGCCAGTGTAACATAGTTTTTGTGACAGTGAAACTCCTCAGATTCACTTTTTGTGGTGATTGTTGAGCTCTTATGTGATGTCGGACTTCCTCGACCAGGTCCTAGTTCACAAGTGGTATTTACCAGTTTGACTGACGTTCCAGCGCAGTAGGAAATGGGAAATATAGTTCCAAAGAACGCACCATAAATGGCCCAATGGACTGTGTGCATGTAAGGTGTTTATTTTCAAAATGTCAAGTTTTAGCGTTAGCATTTAGACACAAACTCATCCTTTTATAAGCACACTTTGGTGAAGTTTTCTTTAACATGTTGCCAGAGAAAACCAATACTAGTACTTTTTTTTTTTTTTTTAGACTGAGGCAGTGAAAACTTCAAGAAACTAAACAGGAAATAAACATGCGGGAAAGTTAGCATTTTTGAAAAAAAAAACAAGCCAACTGACGGTCTGTGCACAGTCAATTTGGATGTGGGCAAATGGTGCGTTTCAGGCAACTGGGAACTGGGATGTTTCCCATTTGTACAAATGCGGTGAAACGACACTCAAACTGGTAAATACCACTTGCAAACTGATACATGAATACAAGATAAACAATCACCACAAAAAGTGAATCTGAGGAGTTTAACTGCCACAAAAAAAGTAAAGATTAGTTAAGGTTATTTAGCGTTACTTTTGTTTAGCCTAAAGGTTAGCATTATGTTTACATACGCGTGGTTTACGTTGGAACGCTCTGAACTCAAAATTGGTATTTTTTAACTGGAAAATCTTCGAGTTGTCTGGAACACAAACTTTTTTCCACTCATGGACAGTTCTGTTTTTGTGTGAAGTTCATGCTTAAACATAATTCAGTCCAAAGGGACGGTGAGTAAGTTTAGGGAAGTAAGTAAGTATGGTATTTAAGGAAAGTAAAGTTTAAGATAAAAAAATTATATAACAGTTTAGGTCAGTATAGCAACAGAAAAAAAAAAATGACTATGGCAAAAAGCTTAATTCCGTTCATCTGGAACCAACTACCTTGCAGTAACCTTCTGATTTCTCTAAAGACTCATGTCATTCACTCATCGGTCATTGTTTGTTAGGATGTTGCATCATCTGTTCGTAGATGCTCTCCAAAATTTGTTGCCAACCACTTTGTTTTACTGCCATTACTATTCTCAGAACTTGACTCCATTCCAGAATCATTCCAGTTTGACGATGATTTTTACGAGAGTCAAACCTGCCCAGTGCGTCATCATCACCAACAGAACGCAGCAGCTCTCCTGTTGTGGGAATGAGGCAGGACTTGTGACGCCTGTATGTGCTATCGAAAATACAGCACAATAAGCCTGTTCTGATCTGGCTCATGGAACTCAGCTTGGTCTGTTTGTGTTTTACTGGACAGACAATATGGTGACTTGACCGTCTACAACTCACAGACAAAATAGACTTCTTTCAAAAGTAGTTAATAGGCTACTGATAGAAACATTGATAGTTTTGATAGGTGCTATAACAATGTTTGCTTTTATAAAAACAGACCATTAATTTTAAACTTCCTATATCAGTCACATGTTTTGCTCACTATACATTCTGAGCCACTGAATCGAAGCTTTTTTCACATTTGTTAGAAGCAAGTATGCTAATAGCACTTAGCCGCAATGCTAACAACATTAACAGACAAACTAGTAAACTAATATGTTGACAATCAATGCAGACTGATTTCTACCTGAATAAATACTTAGATAGATATCTCTGCCTAATCTAAGTTAGTTTATCATAAAACATTAAGTATAGTTTCCTTATATATTAAAAAAAATTGTGTTGAGCAATATTATCCACTCACTGCTCACATTGGTCTGGATCTAAGGTTCTGAGTGAGTGACAGCTATGACAGGTCAATGTGGCCTACCGTTTTTATCACGGTATAAAAGAGAACATTTGTAATAACGGTATAGTTGATGATACAGCGTCTATCATTATAATTATGTGTTTCAGGCTCTTTTAGTTACAGTGTAAGGTCCTCTTTCAAACACCATGTTTTATTTCTTTCATTATTTGTGTTTTAGCCTGAATTGACAAGAGTTGCCAAGTCTGCATCTTTAAAGGAACTTTGGTCTTATTAATTTGGAAAGTCGCTTATGAAATTTGACCGTCAATAACTGTGAATTTTAGCTGTTTGTTTGTTTGTTTTTCAAGTTTGATCCATGAAGCATGGTGCACAAATTGTGCTTGTCGCTTGTTAATCTCTGAAAATTTGGCAACACTGGGAATTTGTCACAGTTTCTGTTTGCCAGGGTTGCAAAATGAGCTGTGGTGCAAGTGCAATCATAACATGATATTCTGAAATTCGACATTTCCACATGAATATATATGAGATACAATATGTTATTGCCCAGCCCTATAGTGACAACTGCATTAGCCAATCACAAGAAGAAGCAGATTACTTCATCAACATTCACTTCTTAAATGATGATACATACATGTATTTTTTACCTTATCTACTGCCTTTTTTTTTGTTTCTAAATAACATAATATCCCAGTGCTGTTGTGAATGCTAAACGGATGCTTTCTTAACACAGAGCTGACATTTACAGAGCACAAAGGCCATGTAAACATAACCTCAGACACATCAGATCATCTCCACAGCCTGTGCGCTGCCTTCACTGACCCTCAGATGGTCTCACATTCACATCAAACACATAAACGCCATGTTAAGTTCAAAATCCTTCACACTGTATTATTAGTGTTTCGTCACAGGCTTTAAACTCTCACAAAACAGCTCATGAAATAGTAAGTCTGTCATGAGCAGATGAGATTTATTTGTATAAAATCGAATCTTTTGTCAGATTATTGTGATTATGAAAACTAGACCAGATTGAAAGAAACATTTTGAAAAGTCATAATTTAAAAGAGAATGTTAACCTAGCTTACTGGATAGTGTAACATTTATTATCTTACATTCAGACAAGATTTTTACCGTTAAGATGTGCAGAAAGATTAAAGGAACCGTATGTAAGATGCACATCTAGTGGTTTTAAAAAAGCTATTACAGTCACACATAAATCTGGGTTGTCATGCATTAAAGATTAGAAGCTACTGACCAATCAGGAACAAGGTTTGCTATGATTCATGGGTAATAACATGATCACTTTCTCAGACACCTGACTTTTTGTCATGTTCATTCTTAAGAATAACATTTTTACACAATGTGAGTGGAGCTTCATGAGAACTGTGTGGAATCAGCTTCGAGGTCTAAGTAACCAAACTGACAACCTAAATGAGAAAGTTGTGTGAGGCTCGTTCTGCTTTGTGATTGGATAATCCTCTTGAAAACCAAAACGTCATCAAATGAGCATCATGTCCATGACTTTTTTGATAAATCAGATTTACAACGGCTTTCAGTAAAAAGGATTATGTTTGAATATGTTGACCTTGTATCTGACAAATATACATCATATATGAAATCTGAAGTCAAAATCTTACATACGGTTCTTTTAAGATCAAATCAAAATGGCAAAATGTGATTATTTGTTCACTAACATAATTCATTTTGTCATTATGTCACAGGCATGCTTGAGATGTGAACTCAGAACTAATATTATGAATAAAGTTAAAATCATAAATTAAACTAGTCAGAAAAATTGCAAAAAGATTATTTCCCACAAAATAATAAATCCCTACTTATATATTTATACAGGCGTAGATCACATCAAAATGTTTTTGCCGTATTTGCAAACTTTGTATAATTTTACAGCTAAATCACTCCTTTTGGGCCAATTTAGCTGGAAACATGTGGGTCTCATTGGGCCCCTGGGCCATAGTTTGAACACCCATAATCTACAAATGTCATCTTTTGCAAAAAAAGAGCCATGAGTCTGTATAATTTCTATCACAAGTATGTGGAAACTGTACCACATTGTTGAACATGACCTGATTTTGTTTTTTTTGTATGGCTGGATTTCAGATGATGTCACAACATTCTACAGGCCATGTTGTTTTAATCCGATTCTGGTCAGATAAAAGGTATATTGTTTAAATGCAGTTTGGTAAAAGTTTATTATTCTTTCTAAAAACTGCCTCTTACCCCCAACCTGGCCTATAACGACATGAATTCTAGAAAAAACAGCAACATGGAAACAAACATGGCTGCTATTGAGGATCACAGCTCAGTTAGATTTTGTTTTAAATGACAGATAATGTTTCATGTGTGTCATGTAAATAAAGTCTTCTGATTGTGGAGCGTTGTGAGGGAAAGTATGCAGAAGTGTGGATCCCAGGCAAACAAAGTCATCTAACTGTATAACATGAAGATTGTGGCACGTAGCTGAGTGTAAGCAGGAACAGTGGATAGAGAGTGCTTTTTCATTAATTAACAGAATAGTAGCCTGTGATTAAAGTTGGAAACAAACAAAACGCATTAGAAAATCCGTCCAACTCTTCTGCAGTGAGGAGACAATAAATCCTTGTATTTTCCCGGAATGCCTGTGTATTGTGGGTGGTTCTACGGTCAGATAATCCACTTTGGAGTTTTCTTTGGAGTTTCCGAGCTGCTCCGGGCCTAGATGAGACCGCTAATGAAGACGAATGTCGCGAGGAGTGTGAGGCTTCTGTTCTCCTCAGTGTCCGTAACACCGGAGTATCGCTAACAGACACATCGATCGGTCTGATCCAGGCACACTGTGGAGGAGGTCTGGAAGTCTACACAAGTGTCTGTCATGGTTTAGGGCAGAGCGTACATCTTTACTTTCAGGAGGTTGTTAGGTCTGTCATAGAAAGGTGACAGAGGTGAACAATTTTGGACTTAATAGATATTTGGTTGTCTTTATTTGAAAGTTTATGGATGTATTTATTGATGGAAGGATGTGAATGGATGTATTTTTCGATTAGTTTCTAATGTTTTTAGAATTTAGTTAGTTACTGTATATCACTTTAGTATTTTCTAGAGCTTTAACGTGTCAGTGCTGCCGCAAATATTATGCAATATTATACAGGGCAAGTGTCCAAGGGGCTCATGGTTGTTTATTTAGTTTATATTTGTGCAGCAGCAGTATTTTTCCTTTTGTAGTGAAACAGGAAGTGTACAGTAGGGATGGAAAAGAGTTTGAAATCGTTGAAAATCATTTGCAGCAATTGTATTTAAGGCTGGAATCGTTTTTTCAGTTTTGCCTATGCTCTAAAACTGTATTTTTGACATTTTTTTAAGCTACTGATGATATATTCAAACAAAACAATATTGAATTACATTACATTGTTTTGAATTGTATTGTATTGTGCAGAGTGTCCCTCCAAGAACAGTTTTGAACAAAGTGTATGCAATTTGCAGCATTCCACTGTATTTTAGAAGTCAATTTCCATTCTATTTCCACTCATACTCAGGACAGAGCTACTGCAGTCTTTTGTAGGACCTGTAGCTCAAATTGTTACAAGAGGGTCACTATAAAGAATAATCAGAAATCATGGGGGCCACATGAAATCATCTCAGGGCCCGCATGTTTGACACCTCTGGTTTAGACTCTTTAGTGTTTCCTAGACCGTCAGTTCTGCAGAAGGGAAAGAGAGGATGTGGGTTTTGCTGCACAGAGCAGGAGCTGAGCAAGGTCTCTTTTAATTATTACATTGCACATGCACCAAGGACTTCTTAAACACATTTAGATGAAGGAGACCCAAGACTCCTCAGAAATAAACTGAAAATTCAGGGGTCTCTCTGACATGCAGTTAGTGCTGTAGTATGTATTGACCTTTGCACAATACATGTCATTATGCATGTGATTAAATGTCATTACATCTTTTTATCACTTCCCAGCTGAAGTGAAGAATGGCTAAAATTTCAAAACCAATAGACATTGTGTACATGCAACGCAACTTCAGATCCAATCTTGAATAACCTTTCTGTTTTGTTTTGTTTTGTTGTGTGTTGTCCAGTGTCCGGCTCAGAAGCGCCCATGGGCCAGGAGAGGAAGACCCCGGTCACTCCGTCTTCATCGTCCCGCTACAACCGCCGCCGATTATCAGGCTCCAGAGATGAACGCTACAGATCAGGTTAGCTCTGTCTGTCTGGAGTTAATACAGAGTTTGTTGTAGAATAAATCGGTCTAGTCACCTGATAATTATGAATTGACCATTCGGATATTTCATGCCAAAGTACACTGTTATTTATAGAAAAACTAGCTCTTGCCAACCATCTGCTCTGTGGCTGAAATTTGTAAAAATTCCAGCTTCAAAATCAGTATCGACCAAAAGAGAAATGTCATGTGTGTAGAAATGTATTACTGCAGTGCTCTATTTGCTGAAACCGATATTTAAAGCAGATCTAACATTTTGACTTTAATAATTGTCTCTGTAAGTCTCTGTGATGGTTACAAATGTATTTTCTGGCCATTGAAGCATACGTCTCTCTCTGTGGGAAAATACACTTGCAATTTCTGTCGACAGCTGTGTGAGAAACATTGACTCTTTCATTTTTATATTGACAGCATTTATGTTTTGGAAAATAAATAAGTTATGTTTCAGGTATGTGCACTAGTGATGCACCGGTCTGATACTGAGATCGAATATCGGTGCCGAACCAGTCCATTTTGCTGGATCGAGTATCAGCTCCATTGATTCAGTCATAGGTTTGCCTTTAAACGGCCATACCAGTTTGCCAAAGCCTGATCTCGTCAGATCTCAGAAGCTAAGCCGGGTTGGGCCTGGGCAGTACCCTGATGGGAGACCGCGGAGGAACCTCAGTGGGGCAACAGAGGAGAAACTTGTGTCTGTAGGCAAGACACTTCACCCACATTGCTGAGTATGAATCTGGTGTGTGTAGGAATGTGTGCCCTGACTAAGCCCTGTCCAGGCTACCCTACCTTGGGACACAGCCTTGGTATATAAAACAAAACAAACAAAAAAAAAGTCTTTAAATGGGCCTAATGAGATAATTCATTAGCTGGTGTTGGTCCAGAACGACTTTTTATTCAGATTAAATTATTTAGTTGTGACTTTCACTGTAAATAACAGTTAGATAACACTAAATGACAAAATGACTTATGTTTGATAGAAAAGCAATTTCAGTCTTTACACTAGTATCGGTTGATATCAGGTATCAGTAGATACTTAAAGCCACAGTATTGGAATCAGTATCAGTGCATTCCTAATTTGCACAAAAGAACCGTATAGCTGAAGTTGTTTTAAAATCCAAGCACCAATCACAAGATCACACACTTACAAACAAATGTTTTATATGGAGTAAAAAAGAAAGACACCTCTAAAAACATCAGTACCAACTATTGGCCGTTGTAAATAATCATAAATGTCGGTTAATACCAATATATCGCCTCTATTTTCAATGTATTTTCAAACTTTTCTTTGCAGGCTTTGTTTATGATTCATGAAAAACTATCATTTATATTTACAACAGATATCAACTTGTCAAAATTTAGTGAAAATCGGAAAATCAGAAAAACAGGTCACACTCTTTTTAATGTTTTAGGTAACCTTTGTGAACAATTTGGCATAAAAAGTAAACACTCACTTTTTGCCACATTCTTGCTCTACGTAACCTACTGTATGTTGGCACGAACCAATACAGATTTCTCACAATATTCCCCCAAATCAAAAGCCTGCCTAAACTCACACACACATCTTTTCCTGTTGTGTCTGCCACTATCTTATCTCCCCAATCTAATTAGCGCTATAATTAGCTCCATTAATCAGATCACGTTCTTAGGGGTTAGAGGAGGAAATGTGAACACTTTTTCATTTTCGCCGACAGATAGTGAGATAAAGTTCGACGGCTGACATTAGCATATCAATAACGTGCTGTGTTCATAACAGCTTTCACAGTAGGAGATCGTATTATTATTCTGTTAATCTGTCGGTTTTTTAGAGTGGAAATATTGCACTGAAGCCATTTGAAGGAACTATTTTAAGTATACAGTATAGTTAAGCATTCATCAAAAAGATGATGCTTTGCAAAAGAAATAGGTTAAAATCAAAAATAAATAAAGAATAGATATCTTAATGTTTCTATCCTGGTGGAAATTAGTCTGCACTGGCCTGTCTACGTCTAATAATTTGTTATATAATATATAATAAATTTGTTCCCTAAATCCACAAAGTTTGTCTGTATTTGTTGTTGTTAGCATTGTGGCTAGCTGCCGTTAGCATACAAGCACGTTTGGCTCCAAACAGCTGTGAAAAAGCTCAAAAACATTGTGATTAACAATTCCAAGGCTCAGAATGTATCAGGTAAGTGAGCAAAACATGTAGGAAGTTTAAATGGAATTATTTCAGTTTATTTATTGTCCAAAACAGCAGGTTAGCATACTGCCGTTAGCATACTAGCACATTTCGCTCCAAACAGCTGTGAATAAAGCTCAAAAACATTGTGATTAACAATTACAAGGCTCAGAATGTGTTAAGTAGTGAGCAAAACATGTCGTAGTTTAAAATGAATTATTTCAGTTTATTTATTGTCCAAAACAGACCAGGTTTATCAAATACAAGCTGATCTTTGACTAAGTAGAGAAGGAAAATATTGGACTAAGTTATTCTTTTTTGGTCATGTGCTCGGTTCAAAGTTTGGTATCTGAAAACTTCTAAGACAAACTCATTTCTAGATTAAATATGTTTATTATTTGAAGTATGAAAAACATGCTTTCACAAGACAACTTCATTGGAGATTGTGTTTTTGTTGTTTATGTTTTTGTTTTGCTGTTCTCAGACGTTCACACAGAAGCCGTCCAGGCAGCGCTGGCCAAACACAAAGAGAGGAAAATGGCCGTCCCCATGCCGTCCAAACGCAGATCTCTGGTGGTTCAGACTTCTATGGACGCGTACACTCCTCCAGGTAACAGGACTCGTGAAAGATGCTTTGAAATGCACTCGACACAAATATAAACATAATACTTTTATTTTTGCTTTTTCAATGCTGAAGTCACACTGTTATGGTCCGGCAGGCGCTACAAGGGTCCACTGACTCGCAAGAACTTGTACAAACAAAAAATTGCTCCAAATGCCATTGCTTCACTGAACAGTCTATGAGTCTGAGCCACAGAACTGTTGTCTTGTGTTTTGTGATGTGTTTGTAATGTTCTTCTTGATGAATGTATAGAGCCTTGTTAAAGCTGGAGTAGCTGATTTTCACACAGCAAACACAATTTAGGTTTTAAATCTTTCAATTTCCTCTCATAAATTCTTTCATTTTGTGAACTGGAGAGGGCCACTCAAACACAGCCAAGAGCGCAGCATTCGGCTCATAATTAGAACTAAAATACTTTATTATTCATTTCAGACAAGACTCAGTGGTCTCCTGCATTTTATCATAGACCTTTTAGTGGAAAACACAAAGTTTACTATTGTACATCTAAAAAATTATTTACCCCAACGTTAAAGAACAATTTCTAACACCGGTTGGGGTATTATATTCTAGTCCAATGGCGCCCAAAGTGGGGCCTCTAAGGATTTAATTTTGCCCACAAAGAGGTGCTGAAATTTGTTAAGAATGTAAGTAGAAAAGCTTTTAAAGTACACCTAATAGTTTACTCTGCTAAAACATGTTACTACAATACAATAATCACTAGCCCACTACAAAGAAACATTTACCTGCAAATATTATTAGGTTATTAGGTTTTATTCATATTGGTCCTTTGAGGATATTTAATATTAGTTTTGGCCCGCTGAGTAAAAAGGTTTGGGCATCTTTGTTATTGTATTCTCTGCAGCTTAAAAATGACACTGACCTTTGCAGCGAGACACAAGAGGTTTAACCTGAAACTTGCTCATTTGATCAATTTGCACTAAAACAGACAAAAATACGGCTCAGAATGGTAGGAAATTTTATCAAACACATACACAGTTTAACAGTAGAAAAAAAAATTATGACATTTTTAATGGTGTGATCATAGAGTTAGTTTGATCTAAAAAGGCATAGAAGATTACTCCAAAATGCATGAATCGATCCAAACACAACTCCAGTCTTCAGTTCTATAAGTCTAAACACAATGCACGTGTTTTTGCATCAAAGTGTTTTAGAAAATGCCTCAAATCAGTTGAAGCTATCCAGTCTTTTCTCATTCCAATTCCCAAAGACAAATGATCTGTCTGCGTTTGGAATGGACTATATAATTAACTACATTTCTGCTCTGTAAAGTGACTGAGGTTGAAGGCTTTGGACACAGCCTCGGTCATCATAATCACTATGTAGCTCACTATGACAGGGATTGTTATAGTGTCATGTAAACAGGTTGTCCCTTCTCTTCTGTGTACATGTCTTTAATGATCATTATTAAGTACTTTAAATGTGGCTACACTTAGGTCACCAAACACCAAGGCTAATGTTAGATAATGCATACCTTCTTTACTTTTTATAGCAGCGAAGATGAAGTCACTCCTGTAGTCTTTCTGAAGTACATGCCATCACAAAACAACACAATTAACTGGGATTTGTATGGCATTCTTTCTAATAGTATCGATGCTATTGTGTTAGTTTGAGACAACGGTGGCTTAGCCTTAGATTTTACTAATTTAAAGTTTGATTCCTGACTACTGTAGTGCCTTTTGTGTTGTGTCTGATGAAATATTCAACAAAGTTTGCATTAAAGTTAAGAATATTGGTCTGATTTATTGTCTGATCTTGCTTTAGAAAGATAAACTCTACAGTTATGTACTAACCCTGATCCCACAGACTCATTCTGCTCAGAGTTTTTCTTCTTCTGCCCGTCTCCAGTTCTCAGCACTTCAACACTGTTGGACAAGGTTAAAGCTCTTTTCATACGGCGTTTCAAATGTAACATCTGTAGTGAAATTGTGTTCTGGCAGCCCAGCTTTTCTGTGGCACTTCTTGAGTGTCTTCCACAGCACGTCTTCACGTTCTGCAATATTTGCAGTATATCACCAGTCTTCAGCTTGTTTCAGAGCTGCAGTTTTTCCTTCAAACAACTTGAACTCCTCCACAAATAGCTGAAGTATGGTTTGAACCAAGTGTAAACAGAGGACATCAAAGAGGCAGCCTGATGCATCCGCCACGTTCATCTCATTTCATGGAAACCGTCTGACTTCATTAGGGTTCATTCGCTTTACTAGAGGCAGGGACTTTTTTGATTTGAATGGTTTAATTCTATCGCACATTTACACAGACTGTGTCTGTGTAAATATGCTACACAGACTGGTGTCTGTGAAGCACATTTACACAGTGCTACACAGACACTGTGTTAAATGATGCTGCTGCCCCTGTGACAGCAGCAGCCCTGGAGCAGCTCAGCAGAAGCGATTCCCCTAAACTCCTGGTGCCTCAACCTCCGACCAACACCAAGCGTTCCCCAACATGTATGTTATTAGTTGGTGGGGAAATGAGTGCCTGGAGGAAACCACCCGGACACAGGGAGGAACATACAATCCACAGGAACAGTACACTGAAAGACCCAGGCCGTGCGGGAGTCGAACTCACAACCTTCTTGTTGTGAGGCAAGAGCACAATGCACTTTGCCACGGTGTGTCACTCCTGACTGACTTAACCAGTCACAGCTTTTTGTTTGTTTTGTCGACCAGGAAGTAGAGCATAATCCTGTGTGTGACATGGTCAGTGATCGTTCTGAGTCAGACTTACAAATGTACATCATTATCATTATTACATCAAGTTCATGTCAAAGAAAAGGAAGCATACAGTTTATCATCTCAAATTGACTTGATTTTGGCCATCACCGCTTTCTCCTGTACGCTGATTGAGTGATATTGATTTTTGGTAACTGTCTGCAGTCCTGCAACACCTGACCTTTTAACTGGAGTGAAATTAAATTTAGTGAAGGCACTAGATGGTGCAGACTGGCTATCAAGAAGTGTGAATCCAGCAAAAGCACAGGAGTCTTTCTAGAGACATTACGTAATTTTGATATGTGTTCGGAATGCGCAGCATAATACTTCTGGTCTATTGTTATCGTTTCTGCATTTATCTGTGCATTTGAAACATCATTATTTTAATACAGATGGACCTGCATCAAATTTAGGGCTGCAACAAATTGATTATTTGACTCCAAAACACTCGTGTGACGTTACCTCATCCTAAATTCAGCAGAAATCTTGTATTGAAGAGACTTTTGCATTCTAAACAATCAAAAGAATAACTGCTCAACTAATTGATTATAAAAAGATCCTTTTTAAGATCTGCCGGGTCTCTTTAAATAACTAGTTCACTGACATTGCACACACATTTGGACCTAATCTCCTCTAAAGCAGCAGTGAACCATCACCTAGAGTCCAGAACCTGGTTCTCACTATCAACATAGTTTTTCTCTTTTACAGTTGTTTTTTATTGATACCGAAAAGTAGTTCTTCATAGAGTGAAGCAGTAAACATCTTATGGAGAGAAGCAACCCTCCACTGTGAAAGCTCCACCTTTAAATAGATCCTGTCATTGTAATAAATCTGTCTCTCACCCAAACCCCGACAGCCTTGACTTTGGCCGTGTACAAAATACAAAATGGCGTTCAGTGGTTAGCTTCTTACAATACGAGTGCCAGATCTGTTTATGAAGAGTATTTCCTCACAGCGACCACAGAATGCAGCAGCTCACAATGCACTTTTAAAATACACTGGAGACATTTGTCCAGACTCTCACATGAGTGTTTATGACAGACACTACAGACAAAGCAGACACCAAACACTAGTGCAGATAAAAACTGCTGTAACATGTTGTGTTGCTCTATAAAAGGTTACTTGAAATCTTGCACTTCATTTTATAGTCCGAATTAAACAATGAAAATGACATTTGTTTTGTAATGTTATTTGCATACAATGGGCCAGATTAGCCGCAGTAAACAGACACTTTATATTATTTATCTGACTAATTTTGCTTTAAGTACACAACACATTGAGAAGGTTGAATAAAGCAGCACAAACACAAACTATTATTTCTCATCCAGGGCTGACTTAATCGTGTAAACCACTATATTTTCAGTGATAGCAACTTTTCTTTTGAACTTTTTATTACAAAGCAAAGCTGCACATTAGCATAGAACATAGAAGCGCCATCAGATGTCAAAATCCGTCTCACTGTTCACTTTAATCTCTTCAAACATGACGTTTCATCTTTGAGCTTCTGTTGAAAAGTCCCTACTTCATCTAGAGTTGGCGACTAAATCAAATCAATTAGTTTTTGTATAGCCCAAAATCACAACAACAGTCGTCTCTGAGGACTTCCAAAGATTATTCATTTAGCAAACATGAATAGTAGAAAATAAAAACAATACACATTCAATGAAACAAGGCTTTATAAAGACGTGAAGTGTATTCCAAGTCTTAGCTCAAAAAGTCTTAGCTCAAAAAGTCTTAGTTCAAAAGTCTTAGTTCAAAAAGTATTAAATCAAAAAGTCTTAGCTCAAAAAGTATTAGTTCAAAAAGTCTTAGCTCAAAAAGTCTTAGCTCAAAAAGTCTTAAATCAAAAGTCTTAAATCAAAAAGTCTTAAATCAAAAAGTCTTAAATCAAAAAGTATTAGTTCAAAAAGTCTTAAATCAAAAAGTCTTAAAGTCTTAGCTCAAAAAGTCTTAAATCAAAAAGTCTTAAATCAAAAAGTCTTAAATCAAAGTCTTAAATCGAAAAGTCTTAGCTCAAAAAGTCTTAAATCAAAAAGTCTTAAATCAAAAAGTCTTAAATCAAAAAGTCTTAGCTCAAAAAGTCTTACATAAAAAAGTCTTAAATCAAAAAGTCTTAAATCAAAGTCTTAAATCAAAAAGTCTTAGCTCAAAAAGTCTTAAATCAAAAGTCTTAAATCAAAAAGTCTTAAATCAAAGTCTTAAATCAAAAAGTCTTAGCTCAAAAGTCTTAAATCAAAAAGTCTTAAATCAAAAAGTCTTAAATCAAAAAGTCTTCGCTCAAAAAGTCTTCGCTCAAAAAGTCTTACATAAAAAAGTCTTAAATCAAAAAGTCTTACATAAAAAAGTCTTAAATCAAAAAGTCTTACATAAAAAAGCCTAAATGATGAACTATTTTTAAATGTAATGTTGTGATCTCTGTCGCTGACAATTGAAAAAATTAAATAATGATGAAAATGATGTTAATTATTTTGATTCTAAAAAGGATCACGATTCTTCATGGTAATGATTCTGCATCTATTTCAAATTCTTCAAACTGTATTTTAAATGACGTCAGTGTCTCTACTGTGTGCTGCAGTAAAAGACCTCATTTAACAGTCTGATTTACATGGTCAGTAAACCGCTTAAAGTTCATATGTAAATCTCTGGAGCGGGGGTGAGGGCATCACAGTGGTGCTTTTAATCCCTCTGCTGGTTTGTACCATGTTCTTGTTAGCGACGGAAAACAGCTAACGTGCTAACTACAACTTGTCTGCATTAAAAGACCAGTGACGCATTTTGTAAATATTGTACACAACGAATGAGAAAACATCGACAAATACTATCTTTGACAAATACACGAGTGTAATAACTGCAAGTGTTAAATTGGCCTTACAAACAAATGTAATAATAATACCCTGAAATTCCAAACAAAATTAGGCCTACATTTAAATCAGAATCGAGAATCATTTTTGAATTTAGACATGACCCCAAGAATTGAATGGAATCGACTGGCACTCAAAGATTCTGACGCCCACTTAACGTAAACTAAATGTTATCGTTGATGTGCTAATATAGCCTTCTATAATAACTAGGATCTTACACCAAGCTCAGAGTGCATCCTGTCGAGCTCTGGTCCTTTTTTGATCCAGTCCTGGTGTGGTGCTGCTGTCATCTCTTTTGATCCCACACACGCGAGATTATTTGTAAAGGAAAAAGGGATACAGAGGGCGTCCTGATCACCTTCACACGGAGCACTGGCCTGCAGTGTGTGGTGTGTCGTGTGTGAGACTCTTGTACTTTTGAAGAAACTGAAACCCACGGTGACAGCACTGGAACTCTAGATATGTGACGGTACATTTTTCACTTGTGTGATTGGTTGTGAATCTTATCTTATATGATGGAAGCAAAAGGGAACAT
The DNA here is from genome assembly GCA_038363315.1 of Mugilogobius chulae. NCBI lineage: Eukaryota > Metazoa > Chordata > Actinopteri > Gobiiformes > Gobiidae > Mugilogobius > Mugilogobius chulae. The sequence continues at coordinate 32,302,667 of CM076395.1, read as the reverse complement.
TTTCATTCCTGAAGTCAGTGGAGTTGAAATGTTGTTTCAATAAAGCAAACAGGAGTGAGACAGTGAGCAGCAGTTTCTTTTTATGCCCCAAAGCTTTGTAAGATATGCTCAAGGATTCTCAAAACAGGACCAAACTAGACTTTGTGCATTGTTATGAATTGCTTTCGCTAATCATATATATAGTTTTTGTTTGTTTGCTTGTTTTATAACTTGTGCTATTTGAAAGAGAAATTAGCTCAGCGTGTTGCCACTAAAAGAACACAAAATACCAAAAAGGATCACAAGCAAACATCTGGATGGAGTTGCAGTGGAACCAGTCCAGACAGTGGAGTTGTGCGTCTGCAGGAGGAGGTATGAGGAGATGGTACAGTCTGTCTAGTGTCTGGGTGAGAGAGGAGACTGCTGCAGCGTGTGTCCCTGTGTGAACCTGCAGTCCACACAACACAGACACAAAGAGAACGGCTTTGCAGCGCTAAAAGAAAGAAATGGGACTTTTGATTTCTCACCTCACCTATAGGCAGATCATTACAATTACATTAGCTGTCCATCTAAACCATGAATTGAAATTGTTTGTCATTTTATGTGAATGGTCAACAGTTCTGACAATGACATCATAAAAGGAAAAAAATGATATGACCGAAACTACATTTTTTTAAAAGAGCAGTGGCATTAGTATATCAAAGTTGAATAAACAGTTTCCGATTTTTGTCTACTGTATAATACAGGGTCCCCAACCACCGGTCCGGAGTCTGGAGGATTCTTTAATATTTATTTTATTGCCATTTTAAAATCTATCACTACTTCCTTGTGCTTTACTATGACAATATAGTGCCATTAATCAAATAAACAGCTAATTCAAGCAATGCATGAGCAAAAAATATGCACAAAATTGTTGTTTTTTTTGCATTACATTGTTGTATCAGCGCTACCCAACCTCGCGGTCACTGGAAAAGAAATTTGTGACTTTACCGTCTTAAAGAAAAGGTTGGGGACCGCTGGTATACAGTAATATCTTATCCAGGCTATAGAAAAATATTAAAAAAATGCAATTTACAGTTCTTTTCATACCAGTGGTTTTATAAACTAATACAGAGAAAGACTTTATATTTCCAGAAATGTATTTCACCAGAAAAACTCTGGCACCTAAAGGGTTAATAAAAGAAAAGGGTACATTGGCAGCTTGATTCTGTGTTCCTTTTTTCCTGCTAAATGAAACTTGCTTTTTCTTGTAAAGGTTAGACTTTTTCAGTAAAACGTGATAGATCTAGTTAAGATTTCACTTAACATTTTGCTTGTTTTCACCCAGCTATTATGAAATGTATAATTGTCTTTTGTCCAGTAAATGTGACATAATATAGAGGTAATTCTACAGCTGTTTCATAGCAACCATATTGTCTATATGGGCTCAAATCCACATAAATAATACAGACGGTATGAATAAACATGTCACTTGTGTGTAAATTGTCTTTATATTTTGACATTGAGGGATTCTGTTTCTCAACTCAAATTACTTCCTGTTATTTTTAACATTTGTGTGTCCATTTCTTCATAACTTGACACTTAACTGCTGCAAAACTCTGATAAATATTTACCACAAAAACTATCACGCCAAACTGAGTCAAAATGTGAAAACATTTTGGTATTCTGTGTTTTTATTTTGATGCTAACCCCCTAAACTTCCATCACAAGCACATTTCAAACATAACCGGGCTGGAAAAGTAATGAAGAGGGTGAAAGGAGGGTGTGAGAGTGGAGAGGAGCAGTGTGATTGATAATCATAATCAGAAACAAAAAAGACAATCCACGCTGCTATCACTAGAAATGACACTGGACACTGCATCTTTACAACAGTTTGTATCATTAATACTATGTGAAGCTCGACTAAACCTGTTCACCGTTCTTCCTACACCTCTTGTCTGAAAATATTAACTCGCACGGTGTCTTTAGTAGGTCAGACCTCACCTCTGCGGTCTCTCTCCCCCCAGTGGGACGCTCTGAGCACCTGTGAGAACTGGGTCATCCTCTGTTCTTTCTCATATCTGCACATCGCTCCCTCCTGCGGCCCGCCTGGAGCTGTATGGAAATGACATGCAAACAGCAGACTCCCCTCCCTCAGGCCACCGACGCCACACGAGCTGCACGACCCGCTAAGCTCACCAGCACAAAGGCATGGTTAGAGGCTCGATGTGTCGTCTGCAGACTGAGAGTGTAGACAGGAAGAAGGGCAGAACAGAATCCACTAAAATAACAGGTTAAAGTAAGCATTTGTAGGAGACACAAACTGCACAATCTCCCTCTCATGACAAGACTAGACTTTAATGTGATCTACTGAAGCTACAGAAGCACCAGAAAGAAGTAGAAGAAGAAGGTGCTCATGATCTTGAAGAAGTTAGAAGTCCTGCTGTCAGACTGTGCAATAACACTGTTAACTCTGCCAACTCATGTCATGTTCTGCTTCATCTTTAGCTGTCGATGGGGTGGAGCGACGCAGCGTCTGTTCAAGTCTCTTTAGGACGCACTGATGTGGAAGAATATTCACACAACATTATCCAATTGGCCAACAGTCGCCGAACAAATGCAGCATAGGCATGAAGTAATGCTTGACAAAATGACGAACAGTAGTTGTCAAAACTCGAATGAAAAGCAGGAGTTGTTAGTCATGCCCTGGTCCACAAGCTGCGTTAGGTAGCGACAAGAAAGCAGAGTTACCTGACAGATTGAGCTCAGCTTCTATTTCCCGCCACTGTCCAGTCTTCATAGTGCGGTTGCAGCAACTCTTCTCCGTCTTTGTTTTCCTCGATGGAAATAGAAGCCATTCTTCTTCGTGCTTTTGTCTTGTTTGAACCTGTGCAAATAACAACAATCCATCATTGGCCTAAAATTATTTTTCCGTATTTATCGTTTTTGGTTTCTAGTGCACTGATTTGCTGGTTCACTAGTAGGCACTGGCCAATCAAACAGCTGCATATACAGCAACTGGCGACATTCACATCAAACGTGAGCCACCTGTGGGCAAATGTTGCCAAGCCGCTTCAGACAGACGAGACGACCCTTGGCTGGTGAGAAAGACCCTTTACCTGACTCACACCAGATGGATATACAGTATGTTAAACACTGGTTTGAGTTCTTCCACAATATCCATCTGGATCTTCCCCCGCTGAAAGTGTTCAGGAAAAGGTGGGATGTTCAATGAAATACTTTAAGCTAATTGGGTGACTTGTCAGCCACTGCTCTCTACTTTAGTTTGTGCTTAGCCAATCACAGCAAAGAATCGCAATTATGTATCCAATGTGCGCGTGGAATAAAACTTTCAGAAAGAAAACTTTCTGCTAAATGATTAATTAATTGACTCATACACCATTGCTATCGTCTGTGCTAACAACCCTCACATCCCGTCTTGCTGCAATGTGATTGGGCCATTAAACGAGTGGTTCGGACTCCAAACCAATCAGCTGGTGAGACAATCCCACATGGACTCTCTCTCATTTGTGAGTTCACAAATATTACAAAAATTTAAAAAACTGTGTGCCGATTACAAACACCTGCTGTCATATCAATCACACTGCTGCTCTCCACTCTCAGCTCCTCCTTTCATCTTTTCCCATGCTTTTCCAGCAGACAGTTTTGTTTGAAATGTGTTTGTGAGTGGAGTTTAGGAATTTGGCTTCACTTAAAGCTATTATGTGCTGAAAATGTGATCTTTAGCACATAAATAGTTTCAAAATTATCTAAAACAAAACAACTATCAGACTTATGTGCTTTCCCATCCCCAGACACGTCGTCCGGGTCCGAGGGGGAGGCAGACGGAGATGAAGAGTGCCCAGAGCAGGACCACGTGGACGGAGGAGGGGGAGGCGGTGATGGGACGTCCAGCCTGGAGGACAGTCTGGGCACAGAGCACTGGGTAAACCGCGGCCTCCACCCTGCAGGCTCCTCCAGCACCACCACAGGCTCCAGCGCGTCCTCGTCCTCCTCAGGCAGCGGGGCGGTGGGACGGCTGGCAGACGTCCTCCAGCAGCACGCTCATGTGGCCGCGCACCTGCACCGCCACAGACTGCACCGAACAGGTCAGAGGGGTAACACTGTGTCATCATATACAGTACAGAATGTTCGAGAGTAGGGCTGGGACAATACGCCTTTGTGTGATATGATACAGTCACAATATTTGTAGTCATTTACAATATATTTTTATATTTTGCTATACATATAGTGCAATTTCACTAACAGTGCAATATTTTTTTCATATTTGTTAAATCTCTTCATAAAGGCAAAGACATGAGCTGGCAAGAAGTGCTCGTTAAATTTTTCTCAATCAAAAGAAATCTACAAATATGCCAAGCTAAAAAGTTAATCATTCTGTCATTTGTAAAAGTGCAAGTGTAAATAAATGTGTGATATAAGATCAAATTTTTGCACCAAAGCAGATCTGAACCATACTGATATAACAGCAACCTTATCACGTGACATGAAATCACTTGAAACAAACTCATTTTACAATTTACACTTATAAATGTTTTCTATTAGAACTGTGAAAACAGAGGAGCACTAAAGTTTTATTACAAACGATGTATTTAAAGTATTGCCATATATGCAATACGAATCAATACTCAAAACAATATATTGTCCCAGCCAAACCCAAACCAAGTTTGAGACATACAAACTATATGCATGTCTGCGTGCTGCTGCTGCTGCAGTGTTTGAACAACAATAAGTTGTTGCATGTGTTCAAAACGCCACAATGTTATATATATTTTTAGTTTTTATGTAAGGAGGTATTATAGTTAGGGAGGCAACAATAATGATATGATGATATGGCGATACCAAAATTGTCACAATAAATCGTCGTCCTCGCCAGTGGCGGAGCCAGACTTTAAGCAAGGGGTGGCCAGGGGGTGGCAAGGATTTTTCAAAGGGGTCCACAATAATGACATCCATATATTGTTTTCACACGCAACATGACTTTCTCTTCATACTGTCTTTATAAAGAAGAAAGCCAGATTACAGCCAGTTTTATCTGTTTAACATGGGCATCACAATGTTTTGTGAAAGGGGGACACATACAGAACAACTGTATTGTTTCATGAAACAGTTTTGCTGTAAAAAGGAAATAATGCATATGCATTGTTTCATTGGACATCTTTCCTTGGAAATCATATTCTAGGACAAAACATTTTTCTGTAGAACATCTTTTTCTATGAAACATACAAAAACAGGCCCTCCTACAGGCCAAATAATCATTTTGTGGCAATACAAGTAAACCTAATATGAAAACAATAACACTGAGTTTTAATATTATTATTCATTTAGTGACTATTTAACAACGAAAGGCATTTGTTAAAGTTCTTTTTTTTTATCAAAAGTTACACAGTGCATCTTTAAGAACAGATCTGATTTTACTCTAGGAATGTTGTGCTTGAGCCATTTATTGTATTCTTGCACATATTTTTGGCTGCTTTCTATCACTATGTACTGGCTTATTTATTTATTTATTCATTAAATATTTTACCAGGTAGGTCGAGTGACAACAGTTTCTTGTTGACAATTAGGACCTATGGCCATTTTTATTAATATTGTAGCACAATATTGTTATTGTTATCATTATTGTTCACTACTCTAGCCTATTCATAAAAAGAATGCTTAACATTATTATGGGAATTTATAAATGAAACTAGGTTAACTAACCTATGCTGCTTAGAGATTTGACTATTGTTTTCTTATTGCTGTAATTCACATCGTCTATCAGCTCCTCCGCTGCTGAATCTCGTGTCGTTTGGACAGAGGAAGATTGTTGCTGGCGTGCTCTTTCACAATAAGTGTCTCTCTGCTGCTGTGAATTACACAACTTTTATTTTGTCAGAGCAGCAGCAGGATGTGTACACTGAACTTAGCGGAGACTTAACGTTGTAAACAATGAAAGCGTTTTGAGGCTTTTTCAAACCGGAGACAGGGCATTTACGCTCATGGACTATATTACTGCATATGAAGAAACTAAAGACAGGCGCTCACGCAAACTGAAGCTGTGATATGACTCTTCTGCCCCTGCACCAACGTCCTGTTTGTGTGTCCAGCCCCGACAGAACACCGGTCCAGGTACGAACAACACACTCTGCACTTTCGTGCAAAATACGAGCCTCCGAGGCTCAGAACAACCCGTTCGGCAGCAGAACCTGCGAGTGACCCGCGCTTCACGGTCACTCCCATCGCAGTCATTCAGAAAGTTTATTGAACAAGTGTTTTAGCCGCGTCTGTTGTACTTACATTGTTGTTGGGTGTAATGCTGATGAGACAACTCCACCTCCTCGTGTCCTCTCCTTCTCTCGTCTCCCGCACACACAGCCCAACTCTGCGCGCACCGATCCGCTCTGCTCCAGTTTGGCAGCTCTGCTCAGTCCTGGTTTTAGCCAAAACGCATCTCGCCAGCTGCAGGTGGCCTGCATGCGATCCCTGAGAGGCGTGTACAATGCCATGTAAATAGCGAGGCTATCTAGAGACTCAGGCCGGGTCTTCGTGGCGGGTGCAATTCGGGACTGTGAAAACGGGTTTCGAACCACATCACCAACAAGCCTCACGTGTCTCTTCAGCAAATGAAATGAAAAGAAAGCTGGCAGTGCCGCTGTACGCACTGACGTAGCTTCAGGGTGCGTTCACAGGCGCTGGGAAATGAAAGTTTTCAGCGCTAAAGTTCACCTAACACTTACAATAAAAATATATTCATGTTGCGTCTTTAGAGGGGTGGCCACGGGGGTGGCCAGGGCAATCCTAGGGGTAGCACTGGCCACCCTGGCTACCCCTCTGGCTCCGCCCTGGTCCTCGCATGATGATATTACACAACATGACTTGCATTATAATTTGTTCTGAGTTTAGAACATTAACACGCACTTAATGCAAAAAAAGATACAATTCTAAATATTTTAATATACAAACAAGCTCTTATAGTCTGTATTGTGAGAGTGCAATTTAATTTGAAGCCATGAATGTGCACCATGAAAAGGAATCACTGACTGATAAAAGAAAGAATTATTATTGTTACCATGATCTCAATATCAATTTGAAAAAAATATTGTTTTGTGAGATTTGAATATTGTTACATTCAGTATCAGCTAAAACATTCAAAGAGATTGAGTTTCCTCCAGGTGCTCCGGTTTCCCCTCCCTCTAAAAATATGTCCATTAGTGCCTCCCCTCTCCTCTCACCTCCCCCAGGACTCCCCTGCAAAAGAAAAACTAGACCACTGCTGTTCATATTAAACATTGTAATGAATGTTATATCAAACCACAATTATTTACTAATCTGACACATATAAATTATAATTACTTGCAATTACAAACAGCTTCATTAATCTAAAGAAAGGGTCCCCTGAGACAATATCTGACTATATTTAATAAAGGCCCACCAGTCAAACATTGTATTGTTCAGTTATGTCTTTAAAACTTCTAAAATGCAATAGAATCCTGCAAATTACATGCAACTTGACCAAAAACAGTCGGTGGATCTTAGATGGAAAGTGTTTTGTTTGCCTTGAAAGGTTGAAAAGTAAATAAAGACAATTTGCCATTTACACAACCACAATACTCTCACTTTTAATACAGATTTGTTGCCTGCATCTTACTTCTTAGACTTTTACTTTACCTGAGCTCAGACAGATTTCCAAAAGGCATAGCCGACATATCCACCACGGGGGACTACATTATTTGTCTAAATGACTCCTACCTCAGTACGGCGGAGGGATACGGGCCGTGGGTTCAGTCACGGTCACACTACTAGCGTATAGAACTCTACTCACTTGACGTGATGTGCTGCTCTCCTGCTGACTCTATTTCACAGTGATTTCAGAAAGACTTTCCTCAGAGGCCGGGCCAAATCACATCAGCGCTGGATTGTTTACTTTGCTCCATAAGGTTCTACAGTCAGCTCTTTTTATCAAAAGCCCCTACGTTCCTGAAGTGCTTTTACTTATTCATATTTTTCTTCTCCTTTTTTACCACCGAAAATATGGTTTTCTTACCTGATTTAAGTTGTTCACTGTTGATGTCTGACTCGTTTAGAGGTCTGCAAAAATGTATATTGGGCAATAAGAAATGTCAAAATGATCAACGTAATAATACGTAACGCACAACCTAATACAGACACGTTTCCTGAACATCCCAAAGAGCAGCACCAGAGGCATTAAAGATCCACATGATGCAGTCACTTGTCTGATTTTATGTCTGCTTTTTATAGAAATAATATTTATGAAGCTTACGCCTGAACGCGCGTCTGTCCCAGTAGACGCCTGAAGTAAACAGCTTCTGAATGTTATGTTTCAGCATTCATGAAACAGGCTATGTTTTTGCACAATGGCAAACTGGGTTGAGAGAGTGCTTTTGGTGGGTTTAATAAACTAGATATAACTGCATGGGTGCATGGTAGCAGAGTGGTTAGAACCTTGGAGAACCCGCGTCGGACAATATCCATTCTCACAATCTCTCTGGGTGGAGTTTGCATAGTCTCCCTGTGTCCCCATGGGTTTTCTCCGGGTTTCTTCCCATCTCCAAAATACATGCATGTTTAGGTTTATTGGGCATCACTGTAAATTCCGGCAAGTGAATGATTAAGAGAATTGAATGGTGTACTATTATCCTGCAAAGAGTTAACCACTGTCCAGGGTGTTCTCCGCCTAAGACCCAAAGTCACTGAGATAGGCTCCAGCCACCCACGACCCCTGAACGGGAATAAGAGATTTTAAAAAATGAATAAATGAGCTATAACTTATAGTAGAACCTCCTCACTTCTCTTTCTCCAGACAATGTTTTTTTTAACCCTGTCTCTGTCTTGTTGTACAGCAGAGGTTTGGCAACACTGCAATGATAGATCCATGTGAGCTTATCGTCAAACATCTCATATTGTTTGTTTTATTGTTGGTCATTAGAGTAAAGGAGACTGACAACATCACAAGAGCATAGTCCCCGATTGGCACAGGTTTAAGCTTCCTCGTTGCAAAATGCTAGCCTGATACCGGTTTCATTGAGGTTTGTTCGCTTGACAGGAGGCGCTTTTTGCTCTTTGAATTTAACCAATCACTGCTTTTTGGTCGTTTTGTTGTAAAGAAAGTAGAGAACTAACATGTGTTCAGTGATTGTAGGTGTTTTAATGTGGTGAACTTACAATTTAAAGGTACATATAGCCCTGTTTCCGTAGACTTAGGTCGGGCGGTATGTACAGCCCCGTTTGCTGGGTCCATAGCGAGTCGCTTTTGGCCCTGCCTTTAGCCTGGACCCTGGAGCAGACCTCGGAGCGGTCCCCCCTTTAGGCTCAATGATTGGACAAGAGAAAACACAGGCTCAGGCCAAAACAGACGGAAAAGAGCAGACAGAAACATAAAATAATGTTCCTCACCTAACCAGACTTGATCCCCTGTCAAACCGCCGCATTTCCACAGCTGAAAACTTTATTCGTTGCTCCGATAGACTTAGCAAAGCAAAGCTAGTGCATTAGCATCAGCTGTTTCGGTTTGCCGAGGCAAAACACTGTAAAAATTGTAAATTCTGTGTGTAATGTGTCTGACATAATCCAGCCTCAAAGCATTAAACAAAACATGTTCAGTTAGTATCATAGAGTCGCAGAGACTTTGCAAAAAAGTTAAATGAGTTATATAAAAATGACTGTAACCGAAAGTAGTTTCTTGTTTTGCACCAGCGTGACCTTCATGTCACAGCCACAGACTTCAATTATTATTCATATTTTTGTGAATTGCTCAGATTGACGCCAGGAAGAAAAAGTATAATGCAGGTACATTTTCATTTATATTATTTATATAAGAAAGCATGTGTAATGTGTGAGTGACGTCAGCTGCTGACCCTCAGGAGCCTGGACCTGCATTGGAAACGCTCACCATCATTAACATAAGCGCCCAAACCACTCCAAAGTGAACCGTCTGAGGGACCAGCCAATGAAACGTGGCTTATCATATTATAAGTCATTACTAGACACAAGTTCAAAAGAGGAGAACACATGCAGTCTGGTATCTCAACTCGAGTTGGTTCTGGCTAACACACCATCCGCTCCTGCTCGCTGATACACTTTTTACTTCCTACTTTTTAGAAACCGTCTGCAATCCTGCGATCACTGAATAAGAGTGAAATTAAACTGCATCGATGCCGGAACTTGCCACACTGGATGCAAATTTTCCAGAAGCCTCTGTCACATGTTGTGGAGACCCACTTATTCGGTTCTGTTTGGCTCTGTTTAGTTTGCGCTACATGGTATCATGGGGAAAACACAACTGCCCAGATTCAATAGTCTGTAGAAAACTTAGCTTGGTTGCAACACACATTTCAAGAACAGGAAAGAAATAGAAACATAGGCAATAAAATCAACAAACTTCAAAATAAACTTAGCAAACTGAAGCACAATGCGTTTCAATTTGTAGATGCGCCATAAAATCAGATGTTTGTGCATTTCTGTGTATGTACCAACATTTGTTTCTGTCTCCTCTTGCACAGAAAACCACTCAGCCCCTCCGGACGTCACAGGGTACACCAACAACTCGTCATCGTCCTCGGACGGGACGCAGGCCGACCGGGCGCCTTGTCCTGGGAACGCTGCCCATAAACACACGCCCAAGTATGGCAACGCCGAGCTCATGGAGACCGGAGATGGTGAGTGTGAGGAGCATGTACAAGGAAGGATGGGTGAGGATTTAATGATAACTTATTGTATAGATATTTTTAAAAAGTATAACACAACGCGTACAAAATAAGCACAGAAAAGTCATGTGGGAAAATTGTGAATTGACCATCAATTGGTAAAAGTTAAAGTCCTGCTGAAACTGCTTTATGTGAGTAAAAGTATAAAAGTAAATGCGTGAAATTTTACTTGCTAGATTTGAGCTTGAAGAAAGAAATGTATTGAAACAAGACAGAAAACACATCGAAACAAGTCATATAATCTAGGTACATCAATAAAACCACCTGAACCAGCAAAAATACAGTTTAAAATCCAGATTTTAGACATTTAACTAATCTAGAAATGCAATTCAAGTAGAATATCTGAACATTCTGAATGTTTAAGCTGCAAAAAACACATAATGAAAATGAATAATGAAAACTGCAAAAGTTAGCAACTACATACATTATAAGTTCAAAGTAAAACTGTTGTCAGTATTTAAAAGACAGATTTTGATTAAACTAACTATCAAATGTCATGTATCATCTTGTAAAAATTCTGCATTTGGAAATCTACTTTTCATTTGAACTGATGATAAAAACTTTTCACAGATGGACCAACTTTATTCCATCTATTTCGAAGCGTCTGTGTGATGGAAAAGCTTAAACAAATGAGAATATACAGCGTCTTGTGTGTGCAGCCTATTTTTCTTTTGACACTGCAGAATGCAAATTCCTCTTCCATTCCTCGATATGTTTTTGAATATCTTAAGCCTGTGTGAGAAACTTAAGTTTTCATTTATGCATTGGTCAGCTTTTCACATTCAAGCAGCAGGAGGTAGCATTTAACTTTAAGGATATCTGAATTTACTAAAACAAATAAACCAAGTTATTTAACTGATTAGTTCTGACAGTTCATTCTTGATGCATATTTAGCCTCTTGGTTTGTACAGTAGCAGAGTGGTTTGTACTCTGGCTTCCCAACACAGAGATTGTGGGTTTGGCTCCTGGTTCGAAACCAAGTCAACATCACTCTGGATGGAGTTTGCATGTTCTCCCTGTGTCACCGTGGGTTCTTTCTGGGTACTCTGTTTCCTCTCCACCAAAAAAAAAAAAAATATATATATATTATGCATCACTTTTCAGTTCCCCTAGTGAATGAATGAGAGAGTGATTGGATGTGTGTCTCTAACCCTGCGATGAGTTGGTCACTGTCCAGGGTGTTCTCCTGCTTAAGACCCAAAGTTACTGGGAACAAGCCGTAGAAAATGAATGAATACTGAATACTTTGCTGTTGCGTGTCCATGGAAATGTTGTTTCTTTAGCTAATATTTGAGCTTTAAATGTGTTATGCTTCTTGCTATCTTGATATCTAAAAAGTATATATAGTGTATATTTAACTTTTTGCATTGACCTACACAATTTGCTTACTTTTTCACCACAATTTGTTTTCAAGCGTTTTCACAGCCAAGACACATCAAATGTTGTTTGAGTAACACTTTATATTAACTGCACACTATTAAGCCACTATTAAGCCTATTAAGCATTAATTAATGATTAAAAAAAACATTTATAAAAATGTGTTAACCTTAATAAATGCTTAAAACCTAATAAATATTAAAACCTTTGTTAAGTAAAACAGGTTTTTATAAAGCATCTATTAACTGTTAATTGTCTACAAACGTTTGTTAAGGCTTAATAGATATTATTTATTACATATTAATAAACGGTTTATTAAATGCACAGCATTTTTAAGCATTTACTAATGCAGTCTTTATAAATGATTTATAAGGCTTTATAAACATTTATTAAGGTTAACTCATTTTTAATAAATGTTCTTTTATCATTAATTAATGCTTTGTTGTTTAATTAATGCTGTTTGTAAAGGCTTTATAGTGTGCAGTTAATATAAAGTGTTACCGTTGTTTGTGTTGGTCTACTAACCGCTGTAAGCGAAATGCTAACAACTTTCTCGTTGTTGTTTTTTTGACAGTTTATAATTAGACATATATGTTATGCTGTGAACTAATTTCCACCCGAATAAATACTTTGACAATATCCCAAGAAATAAAATTTTTTAAAAATGAATATAAATAAAATAGGTGTAATACCTTTAATGGAAGGTGATTTTCTACCCACAGAAAGTTACACATTGTCCCTTTAAGCTAGCTACCGGTATTTATTTATTCATTTTATTATATTTTTTCTACTAATATATATTTGTTTGAAAGAGTATTAGGCATAAAATAATACATCATCAAATGTCTAATGTTTGCATAAGCTCTGACATCTTCTTGCTTGCTTGACTTATTGCAGGAGTCCCGGTCAGCAGCAGAGTGTCGGCTAAAATCCAACAGCTGGTCAACACTCTGAAGAGACCCAAACGACCTCCGCTTCGAGAGTTCTTCGTCGACGACTTTGAGGAGCTCTTAGAAGGTATTTATGAGAGGAAAACATGTCACTGTGTTAAGAATGAATTAGGTGTCCACTGCTGGTCACTGAAGCCATTAGTAGTATTGTTATTTGTGATGAGGGATATCACTAAAACAAGAACAAATATCACAGTTTAACAATTTGATCACAAGTGAAATATTTTCTTTTTTTTTTAATATATTCTCACTGTCTAACTTTTCCTCAAGTTTGCGACGTATTTTTGTGATTAATGAATTGCTCTTAATGTGACAAAAAAGTGAAAATTGTAATTATTCATAAAACAGAATTTTGCTTCTTATAATTGGCCATGTTTGGGATTAACCAATATATGTTTTTTGACAGGCTTCTGTAGCAAGTCGATGTATGCCGACACCATCTAGATGTTTAACTCCAAAAGGCTCACGAAAATCACACATTTCTGCACTAAATATCATAATTGTTTTCTCCTTCTATAACCAACCTGAGGCCAAAACTGGAATTAATATTTAGTTCATTCAGAATAAACTAAAAAGATTTAATTTTGCTTCTATAATTGATCATTCTTTTGATTTCACAATTATATTGTGACTTTAATAATCACAATTATTGATTAACCTAATAAACTTGACTTCCCTATTAGCAATAGAGTTTTGTACTTGGATACAGGTCGACAGGATTTACCATGACTATATTTAACAATGACTTAACCCCTTATGATTGGGCCTTTCCACATTTTCTTATTTTTGTCCACCATCTGATAAAAATGAACTGCCAATGTCGTGGACATTTTGAACCCTCTTAATTATAGTAAAATGAATATGTTTTACTCAAACCTTACAAATAACAACTACCCCAGTAATCCCCATTTTGGTCTCAAATGGACTTCCAGACACTCAAAGTGCTTTACAGTCAAGGATTCACTCACTCTGTGTACGCAGACACTGAGGCAGTGTGAGTTAACGGTCTGTCAAAGACACAACAACATCCACTTTTGTGGTCCCACTGTGGCACCTGGTGTTCCAGCGGTCTCCCATCCAAGTACTAACCAGGCCATAACTTGCTTAGCTTCTGAGATCTGACAGGATCAGGTTTTGACAAGCAGGTATGGCCACAGAACAAAGGGTTGTGCCTAAACTTCTTTAAGTTAAGTAAATCCCTACTCCTTTTAATGAAAATAGCTTCAACTTTTTAGGACGAATTGTCAAAATTCATCAGATGCCAAAGCTAGTCATTCAGGCCTAGGTAGTTACATTGGCTAGTATACTGTTCTGCATTTTTACCAAAAAAATGTGGACAGACTTTTAAATCTGACATTCTTTTCACTCTTATAACTAGAGTCAGTCATCCGAGGCCAAAACTGCAAGGCCTCAGCTTCACATAGAGTTCAACCAATTGTTGTGCTCCAAAGGGTTCACTAACAGCTTAAATTTGAATTTCACAGATTTAGTCAGGTGTTTTAAGAAAACCGGCTCTCCATGATCCAGTCAAATAGCCAAAAATGCTAAAACCTGCTGCTGACTTCCTGCTTTTTATAACGATTGAGACATTCAGTTCTTCTCTGTTTTTTTTTGGTTCTCCAGTCCAGCAGCCTGACCCAACCTGCCCAGAGCAGAGGGGGCGCAGATGTCTCCGTCCCAGGGCGAGCAGCTGGGGGTGGTCACTAACTGGCCCCGTCCCTGGAAGCAGCCCTGCAGAGGTGGGCACTATCTCCCCAAAGCCCCCTGTCTGAGCACCATGGACCCCAACGGAAAGCCTCTCTACGTCCTCACATACGGTACGACCAGCTTGGGATGACCACATGTTTCATAAGCATTTTAGAACTTGATGTATGAATCATGACAATCAATTTTATTTCTGTCTAAAATGTTGTATAAAGACGCTAACCAGCCTTTGTGCATCAACTTCAGACTTCTCTAAACGTTGCTGCTGTCACTGTAAGTTTCCATACACACAGTAGAATGGTATATCGTTGTAAATCTGAAAGGCCCTGCATTGCAGTTAAGTGCAGTTAAATCACTGCTGCTAACTCTTGGCTCTGGTGCGACCCTTATTCAGATTACTGCGGTTTGAGTGAAGGCTGGAGGTTATACACATCAGGCCCTGCATGGAGAAAGTGTGGAGGATCTAAACTAGGGCTGTCATTCATCGCAAGTAGTCGATTATTGAAGTAATCAAATAATCGCTAACTGGTTCATATAGTTTTCTAAACATGAATGAACTGAAAATGTAAGTTTAATAACTCCATTTGAGCAGCAATGAAAATGTGTAATAATTAGTTTACTAGAAAAACACGATCTTCTTTTGAAATGAAATTTGCCATTAGAATTTGATAATTATGTGATTATTTGCTAATTCCAAATGAGAAAATGCTTGTCCTTCTCTGTTTTAGTAAATCAATAAATCTTTACGATTGTCCATTGCAATCTTATTTTAAGCAGTAAAGCAATGCTCAAAAAAAAAAAAAAAATTCAATCAGTTATGAACTCATGATCTAATTTAACAGATTTGAGTCTTTTTCCCCACTTGTGTTTGATAGAAACATTCCCAAGCAACAATTTAGCATTGTCTGGAACTAAATGTGTAAAAATCTTCTAGTCACATGACTTTAACTTTGTCAAAACAACTAATCGATTGATGGCCAACTCATCAATTAGCAAAATGAATTTTAAGCTTAGGACAAATGAAAAGCCGAGTTCACTGTCCACTGTTCTTGTCTTTGGTATCAGACGAGCTTGTCCCTGGCTGCTGACCCATATTTTCTTTTTATGAGGTATCTCTCTCACTCACTTTTCTCCTCTTACTTAAACACCGTGTTTAAGTGAGACTTTGCCATCGGCCCTATCACTACCTTTCCCTTCACATGTCATATTCATGCACTGGTAAAGTGACCAACGACCACATGCTCTTGGTTAGAACTGGGATTGAACTGCTGACCATTGAGTTGATTTAATTATTGGCCATGAGAAACAAAATAGTTGCACAAATTGGCAGACAAAAGCCATTTCCGCAAAACAAATTCTCCTGTTGCTTTCTCGTAACTAATTTGAATATTCTAACACTGACTTGTAAACTCTCAGATCGTCCCATGCCACAGCGAGCCTATAGTATTTATCCGTGTCGTTGTTAATGACAGAGGAGTCTATTGGCCTGTGAATCCCTCCCTGTGCTCCGGAGCCCTCGCAGACGCCGTGTGAGCTGCATCACAATCCCGCCGCGTGCCCATCTCTCATTCTCTCCACGTTCGGCCCTTTTGAAGTCTCCGACAAGGACACGCTTGTTTTGTTACCTCCGGTGTCCGCCCCCTCAGGAGCAGTCATGCCCATTTCTCCCATCGTGTTCCAACGCAGCTGCCTGGCGCACTTCAGCTAACCTCGCAGAATCAGGTGGAGAAGAATGCTACGCTTGTGGATTTACAAACATGGAAGGAGTGATATAAAAAGACGTGAAGAATTGGAGACGTTTTTGTGTCTTGAAAGTTCCTCCCGTGTTTGTGTTTTGGGTTTGAGAAAGACTCAGAAGACACAGAAAGCTTTGCCCATCCACTGAGTCGTAATACCCAATGATAGCAAGTTTAAAGTGAAGCTAACTCCCACAAACACATTGCAAACAAATGTTTTCTGTTGAAAAAGCACAGGGGGAAGGTGAAAGGAGGGGCTGAGAGTGGAGGGCAACAGTTTGATTGGTTTGACTAGTGTAGCAGTCAAGATCACCACACTAATCGAGACCAAGACTTTTCCGAGACCACAGAGTCCCAAGACCGACCAAGACCAAGTTCGCTGAGAGTCAAGACGGAGACATTTATAGGTGTAGACTGTGGTCCATCGAGACCAAATCAAGACCACCTTTGAAGTTTTATACATTTTTCAGTATCTACATAATCTAACTGTGCAGTGCTTATAGCAAACTGCCTGGGACAGGTCATCGTGATCCTCGAGCAAGTGTAGCCAAGTGTGGTGGTAATAAAATGTACTCTCAGTGTCCAAGACCAAGTCCTGAAAAAGACCGGTCTCGAGTACTACTACACTAGGTTTGACAGCCGGTGTTTGGGATTAACACACAGTTTGAGTGAACAAATCATTGCTGGTGTCACATAGAGTTTAGAAATGAAACAGATGTTTGCAGTGAAACACAGAGGGTTTGTGACTTTTTGACCTGAAACTTGCTAATTTGCTTTGTTTGCACAAAAAAATACTAAAAATTCCAACCGGACCAGACATGAGGATCATGCAAACACCACACAGAGTCCAGGACCTTCTTCTGAAACTTTTTCTGTGCTGACCTAAAGCTGAGATTTTCACATTGTGACATGAGACAAGCTTTCAATTGAACCTCTCTAACCTTAGCTTTTTGATACAACAGTCATTTCTACATGCATTTGTTTGAGAACGTTTTTATAAGGCAGGAAGTGACCGTGAGAGAACTACCCTTGCACAGCTGAATCAAGGCCAATTAGTTCCTTGTTCCTTAGTTCCTTGTTACGTTAAAGAGAAACTAAACTCAGAATCAACTTTTTTTCACTGTCAGACTGTGTATATGGGGTCTAAATTGAATCATCTACTGTTTCCAGGCCTTTTTTTGACATTTTTGTGCAAACTCGCTCATTTTGGAGTTATGTGTGCAAAACCGCGGCTGTACTGCCACGATGGACAAACGCTGTCAGTGCATTTTAGTACCCTCTGACGTCACAGTGACTTGACGCGGCAGACGAGCCGCCCAGGTGGGATAAATAAACTCTCCTCTGACACCGCTGCTGCCGAGTTGGAAAGGGATCACTCGCTGGGCATTGATATCAGCCGTCAATTAGCTTGATGAGGTTTGAAACTCGTGCCAGTGGCAGTTTGTCATTTTCGTTTTTCATTTTCATTTGTAGAAAATACTCACATCATACGCTCATGTGCTTATGTAGACTAAAGCAAAGGTTTAATACATGATATGTTTTGTAAAGTAGTCTAAATATAAAAGGAATCTTGACGTGCAAGGAAGCAAAGACTTGCACATCAAGGAAGCTGTAGTGCTGTAGACTACAGCTTCCTCATCTGTAAATGTCACGTCAGGACCAGGACGCTCCAATACAAACTCTTCATTTGCCAAGCTCGCTGTTATATTTGGTGCTGTCAGTCCATGTCTGTTCACCCCACTGGGCGTCTCCTAAAAGACCTCCGGGCATCTCCCACTTTTGCGAGCCTGTTGAGGTTCCGTGTTGGGCGGAGTTAGTTTCTGAACATGTGTTTAGCCTCATTTTAAGTTCATGCGCAGCTGTCATTGGAGCTTCTGTCTAGAGCTAAAGAGGTTCCAGGTGTGTCTCGTCAGTTGCACCAATCACAACCAGATCACAGATCAACTGTGCGTTTTGACGCCAAGTGACTTTTGCGTGTAGAAGCACAAGATGTGCACGAATACGGTGCTACAGTTGTTGCAAGCTTTCTGATTGGCTACCAGAATCCCCGGGGAAAAACACAAAAGACAGACCCTCCAATGGCAGCTTGTGGCCCTTAGCTGTCATTCTGAAGTGTCATATACAGTAGTTATATGAATGAAGTAGTTCAATTGCAAACTCATAGTAACTCAATGGACTACTGGCCATTTACTACTTTGAAAGAACACATGTAATGAAAAACCTATAAAAATATTACACACTCAAATGACATCTGAAAAATAAATAAGATTTGTACATCTGCCATTTGAGTGTGCAGTGCTTTTTTCTTTTCTTCTGAATTTGCTGTTCTTCTCAAATGCACCTCTACAAAGACGTCGGCGCGCATTACTCTTTCTGTGAGTTTTTAATCAAAAACACAGCTGGAGTTCTGTCTGTGAGATACTTTTTTTCCTCTCTGACGCTCAGAAATCACAGATGCTCGGCCCTAGGTAGATCTCTGAGTTCTTCTGCTCCGTTTTAAATCATCCTTACTCGTTTTGAGCACTTCTACAGCATTAGCATATCACGCAAGATCAGTTTGATTATTTTGTCTATCATTTCATTTTCCACCATAAGAAGTTAAAGTTTTCAAGGGCATGTTTTAAAGAAGAGAAAAATGCAAATAATAGATCATATTTGCCTTTTCACAGAGAACAAAATCTAGCACTATTCTATTACAAATAATACATACTTTTATCCACTCTTCTACCAATAATGTACGCCTTCTTTATTCCTTTCCTTGTCTTTGTGGTCTTTCCATCCTCATAGCAGTGACAAACATCAGCAGAAGTCATTTAAAACAATCCTGCTCATGCACCGCTTCCTCGTCTGTCGTTCTGAATTAAGAGAAGGATATTCCTCTGTTCAGCGCAATAATGAACAAAGCCCAGTGCCGCACATGTGAGCCCCAGCAGCAGATCATATTTAATCCCGACTGTTCCGAGTGCAAATGGACGTGTGGAAATAAGCCGAGGAATCACCAGAATGATTTCCCTGAATTGCGTGGGGAAAGTGATAATTGCAGATTTGTAATGACTGTACGTGTGTCGCTGTGATTAAGATGCAGGGAAGATGAAGTAGATGATATTGAAAAAGTCGATTCTTTGTATGATCCTTTGTGTGGCCTGGATTTGTGCAAAAAGGACTTGTGTTTTCATATGTGTCATTGTATTATTTCATCTTATTTCTTACTAAAAATGTCCAGGGTATTTCAATTACTTGTTCAATGTCTTCACACTATTGCTTTTGACTTTTGCTAAATGCTAATGTGAGCTAGCGCAGGTTGAAAACATAACCAAGTACACTTTTGGGGTTTTAGGGAACAAAATGCTCTATTCTATGATATTGACGTTAAACTGATTATCATTATTTTTTTATTTTTTTTTTAATAGATGCTTTGATAATCTTTTGAAAATCTGATGAGGGGTAATTTGGCGAAACTTTATCTAGAAAATAAATACGTTTTGGACATCTGCCATTTGAGTGTGCAATGTAGTTTTTTTCTTTATTAAATTGCTGTTTCTTGCATATGCACCTCTACTAAGCCATTGGTGTGCTTTACTTTTTCTTTGAGTTTTTTCATTTCAAACAATAATATAAACATGTCTATTGTCTATGTGTGCAGGTAAACTGTGGTCCAGGAGTGTGAAGGTGGCCTACAACCTGCTCCACAAGCTGGGCTCCAAACAGGAGCCTCTGGTGCGGCCGGGAGACAGGGTGAGTCAACAGTACACTTACCCAGGATCAGACTGCTCCTGGGACAGGTTTGGGTGATGTTCCTCTACTCACAGAGTGTAGCCTAGCTACAATATGTAGTGACTAATCATTTAAGCAGGAGAAAAGACTATGCTGTCCTCTAAAAGTCCAATCTAATGAAAAGAAACCAAAGTGCCACAGCACAGATGCAGAATTTTGAACATACCGATGTCCAAATATATTTGACTAAAAAGGGCATAGTTTAATCAAAAATGATAATGTCACTTTTGTAACTTTTCCATTGGCTATTGACCCTATTTTGTCCCGCCTACTTTTCAAGGACATGCACTCCTGTTTAGCTGCATTTAGCCTGTAGATTTCAGTCGATGGGTTTATTTTAACATTATATTAAGTAATCATTATATTTAATAAAATTGCCCCACAAGACAGACAAACAAACACGTTAGCTACCTTAACAGAGCTAAACAGGAAGTGCATTTCCAAGCCAAGTGGGCAGGACAAAATAGGGGCAATAATATTTACATTTTAAAGTGAGACATTTCTTGAAGCCAATAAAATAATCATAAAAAACAATCAATTTATGTTTTTTGAGGCAATTTTTGATGTTCTGTTTTCAGCAGCTCCATAGCTTGTCATTATTGAACTACAGTATTATATTACTAATAGGGCTGTCAGTTTTATCGCGTTTTATCGCGTTAACACAAAACTATTTTAACGGCGACAATTTTTTTGACGCAAATTAATCGCATGGTTATTTTTCACCATTAAAATGCTCCAATGACGCGAGGTTCATTGAAAAACCCAGAGCACAAGCAGAAAGAGTCGTAGACAAGTCTCTACTGGCTCACTTTTGTAGACTTTGGTAACGTTTCCACTCGATCCTACGACTGTCTGAGCGTGAGTGTGTTTGTTTACCTCGACTTAGTCCATGTGCAGCTCCATCAGCTGATGAGGAGGAGGCTCCGTACATGTTTCCACCTTCCCGTGTCTTGATAAAGTCGCGGTCCGTGATCACTAAATGCGATGTCTGTCCTCTCAGGTTGTTGAAACGATCCAATATCCAGAATAGGCTTTCAAAACTCCGGTAAAAACTTTCGTTGTTCTATTTTTGGCTCTGCTAACTAGCGGTAAAGCTGCGCTCGTTTTAACTAACACTTCCTTTAAATCCTTCACAATAAAAGCTTCATAATCTCCAGCTGCAGAAAGCGCTTTATTGTGAAAGAGCAGTGTAATAAATGCTTAGAATGAGTGAGACACGTCAATACCACGATTTGGCCAAATGTTATGGGAATGCATTATTATAAAACAATAAAATATATTAAAAAAAATGATATATAAACATTATTTTACACTTCAAGAATGTAACAGATTCTACAAATAAAGACATAATAAACAGGAATTCAAGCTAAATATATTATTAGAATGTAAAATACATTAAAATATATAAAATAAAAACATTTGATTATATGCGATTAATCGCGAGTTAACTCAAGACAATCATGTGATTAATCGCGATTAAAATTTTTAATCGCTTGACAGCCCTAATTACTAACTACCTTTATCATGCAATAGATCAAAACAAATTTCAATATAAATCTACAAAAAATTATGGAATTATACACTTCTTATACACTTATATCACAATATTACTAAAATACAGATTTTCATTGCTTCTGATATGGACACATTTGTAGAGCATGAAATTAAAAAACTCACTTGGATCATGACCCACACCTTTTACATGCCCTTTATATAGAATGCAATTTGTTCTATTGTATTGTAAGATTAGTCACCTATAATCTTGAATAAATAAAAAAGTTGATCGAGGTCCAAACTTCATAGACCGCAGTGCTGCGTACGGCTGTAAGAGTATTGTCTTAGCTCCTCTCAATATAATACCAAATATCTGCTGTTACAGCACTAAAGCTGCACTGTGCAGACTGAACCTGGAGTTAAAGGGCATGTGTTAAAGTTTGATCTACCAAATGTAAAGTGACAAATGACAGAATTTAGCAAGACTTCATCCATGTTTTATGGTTTGATTGGGATTACCTTAGCTGTAACTGTGATACATTTAAAGGAAACTCAAATTTATACCAGTATTCTATCATCAATAGTCTACTCAGTTGTATTTGGATTGATTCATGCATGTTTGACAAATCTTATATGGTCCAGCTGCTGATGCCCCTCCTAAACCACTATTCACTTATAACCTCTGCATTTGCACAAAAATCAGATTAAGTACATGAGACATATGGCAGATACCAATCAACACGTCATATCTTCCTACTAAATATAAGGGCAAAAAAAAAAAAAAAAAAACAAGATCTCCTTGAAAGAACCATTCCTCCTCTTTCTTTTTGAGCAGATTTTATTAGATGGAATTATAAAAAACTCTTTCTCTTAAAATAAATGAATAAATAAATATAAAACGAATACTTATAACTTTCTATGATTCCATTGTTCATTGCAAGAACAAACTAAAACTATAAAAATATAAGGTCAATATCAACTATCACCAATCCAAATGGGACTATTTGCCTCTTGGAAACTGTACATTTACAACAACAGACTTGATTACACATACAGTACAAGCCAATAGTAGAAAGGCTTTGGTTTTCGAAGATGTTTCGACTCTCATCAACAGTCATTTTCTGGAAAAGATTGAAATTAATCCATCAGATTGAAAATGACTGACGGATGATAGTCGAAACATCTCGATCTTCGAAAACACTGTCCAGATGACAACTTTGAAGTCTTTCTACTATAGATCAATAAAACATTACACTGACTTAGTCCAAGCCAATCTTTCCCTCGCCGTGTAAACAAGCTCACAGTAATAACTCACTGCACTGTAGCGCATGTTTTTGGGCCCAAACGTGCCGGAAGGGAGTTTCTTTTAATTACAACTCAGCCAAATCCAAACCTGCTTTTTCACATTTACCACCTCTTTATGTGAGCCTATGCACAACCGTGTCCGTGATTACAGAGAAGACTAATTAGCGGAGGAAATTATACAGAAATAGTCGGTGCGTGGCGTATATGCTGAAGCTGGAGGGAAATGCAGGCTGCCAGCAATCAGATGTGCTGTGATGTAAATGGATTTTCATACAAAGTGAATGGAGAATTTGCTGACAGCGTGGTTCGGACTTATTGTTGCATATTTAATAGAACAAATTCAGAGGAGAAGGAGAGAGAGAGAAAGTGAGAAGACAGCTGTTGACTTTCAAACGTATGAGCTGAATGTGCATTTTGATCAGTCTGAAGATAACATTGGTTTAGAGAGGTTCCAAGACTTGAACTGACTGCTTGTTTGTCGACATAAATCCTAACTGAATAATGTCTTGTGAGCCTTTATTTTTATTTTCTTGGCAGCACACAGAATATGTCACTGCCCACTTCGTACCGTATACAACTTTGTACCTTCAGCTTACTTTACTTCTCTTAAATAGTTTTATTCTTTTTTAAATTTTAATTAAGTGCCGGAAAAAAAAAAACTAGTACACACAAAACATGTTTTTTTTTTTTTACATATTTCAACTTGACAAATCTATGTTAAGTGAGATTATCACTATTTCACGGCTGTAAAAACTCGATTAAGCTAGCTCCGGCTGCTAACTTTTAGCTTAAAGCTTACGGTACCCGATTTTGCTTCCTTAAAAATGTAGGCAAATCTGAATAATTAATTTTACGCTTCCTACATCAGTCCACATCTTTTGCTCACTTAACTTATGCGTTCTGAGCCTCCAAATGTTCACCACGATGTGTTTTAAGCTTTTTTCATAGCAGTTCGGAGCGAGATGTGCCGAATGCTAACTGCAATTAGCCACAAAGCTAACTACAACAACAGAGAAACTTAGCGGCAATAAATAAACAAAAGAGACATTATTCGATTGTGACAGAACAAGAATAGATACAGTGGAAATTGGTTTTAAGATATTTTACTGCAAAAGAAAGAAAAATATCGAGTTTAGTCCTGATGATATACAAGTGTAACTTTCTGCCTATGGGCTTTCTATTGGCAAACGTTTGTGAGATACATTCATAAATATCAATACAAATAAACAATATTAACTGTACTCTTACAAATACAGTTACAAATAATCGCTTTTAAAGATGTAATTTTTGCGCATGTGTAGTTGCTAAAGATACAAATTGTGCTTCTGGCATGAAGTGAGCAATGATAAGGTAGCTAACACATTAGCTTGTCTGTCTTGTCTGTTTGTGTATCAAATAGAAATGACAACATTTAAAATAAACCCAGCAACTGAATTGTACAAGATCTATGCTTTCAAACAAACTATGGCATGTATATGCACTGTATGTGATCATTACCACATTTGTTGTTTGATTATGGCTAATGTATGTTAGGCTAACTGCAGCTACAGGTTAAATTTGCTTAATTCTACAACTATAATCTAAGACATTTGGACAAATGCATTTACATCACACAATTCTCTATTTACACATAAGAGATGTTACATATAATAAGAAACCAAATATCAGAAGGTGCTTAGTTCAGTGCTCACATACCTGATTATTCCAAAGACACTTTTTCAGTTCTACCGTCAAAGTTGCCTAGTTGGAAAATCGTTACATTCAAATTACATTATAGGAGAATGTTGATTGTGCCAATGAGGTTTTCATTGTAGAGACCAAGATGTTTTTCCTTGTTTCAAACAGTTTCTAACTGATTTCAAGACGATAATTCTCACTTTAAATTATTTGCCAGGGTTAAGACACTTACTCCATGGACAAAATATTTTATCAAAACGTCCTCAGCCTTACCTTATGGTTGTAAAACACCACGTTTCTTTTTTTTTTTTTTTTCATTGTTTGAATTTATCAGCTCTGATACTTAATGGTTTGTTGAGGCTCTGGGGAAGCATTTGTTTTGGCTCACACACCCTCCACAGTTCATAATGACTAAAAGTGTAACCTAGTTTAGTGACCCAATTCTTCATCCTTTTCTTCTTCCAAAAATTGTATAACTCATTAAGCAAGGGTGAACACTAACAAATTACAAATACACAAGTAACAATGTGGACCTGTACTGTTGGGACTAATAGAACCAAATCTAGAGCTGCAAAAAACACTTTCATAAAAATTCCATGTACCTCCGAACTCCACAGAAAACCTCTTTTGTAAGCATATCCACACAATATCAAAGTAATCATTTAAAGCCCAGATAAAAGCAGTTATCTTCTGTTTCCTGTGGTATGCAGCATCAGTGATCCATGCGTTCCAACAGGAGGCCAGTTAGTGTTATTACTGCTCTCAGGTACATATCATAGCCCCGCCCTGCGTATAGAAAAGCTATTAGGCAGCACTTATACAGTCATTTGTGTCTTATCATCATCCTGACATGCAACCAGAGCTCCGAGCGGATAGAGTAACATAATGTCTGACCAGCGGGAAGACAGAATAATGTCACAAATGTCTGAGTATGTGGAAGCAATGGACAGAGATAGTGTCTTTGGTCAAGTTTCTCCAAATAGAATTATACAAATGGAGTTGGATCACTGCTGTTTATCTGGCTATTGTGTCAGGGATATATGGGGCTAAAGAGATTAACAAGGAAGCAAGAAAACATTGTAAACATACATTACATAAAATAAATCTGGGAAGTTTATGAAGAGAGACACTAAAAGCATTTATTATTTAATTTAAACCACTAAAACAATAGGACTTTTATTGAGCAGGTTGACACAGTTGGACCTTGGTTCAATTCAAATTCCATTCAAATCTATCCATAGTTGTATGGCTACAAAATTTCACTCTAGGCCAGTACAGTACTTCTCAAATAGTGGGGCGCTGCCAGGAGGGGCGCGTAACAGTCCACTAGATCAATAAGCTCCAGCCCTATCGGTTCTGAATCAGCGCGTTTCATAAAATCTGTCCCGTTCACGCGCCTTGTCTGCCCTGCTTTGATCATGGTGCTGGTGTCGGTACATTTCCACGTTTGCGTCTCTCCGCTTGTGTTTGTGTGCAGCGGTCCGGGCTTCTCGCGCACCGCGCCAGACACACACAGGTGAAAAAAACGGCCCCGGCACCGCGCGCTCGCTCAACCGGGACAGAGCAGCGTCAACAAGCCCGAGGTCGCGTGTCCGCGGTAAAACGCCTGATCTGCCACACCATTTCACCAACTTTACTCCACACAAACTGTAGGGCTCTGATCATTTGTGGAATAAACAGCGCCCAGCGCCGCTTTCAAAGCCTTTTCTATTCAGCCTGTGAAGCTGACCATACTGTAAAAATAACACTGCAAAAAATCTGAATAAAAAAAAAATATATATATATATATATATATATATATATATATATATATATATATATATATATATATATATATATATATTATATATATATATATATATATATATATATATATATATATATATATATAAACTTGCAAAGTGTAAACGTGGAATCCAGTAACTGTGGCTGAACACCGAAACATGTTTCTTCTTTGGAGCCAACCAAAAAGGTTCAAGAAGTACTGTATCCAGGAGTCAACCATTAGTTTTTAGATTTAAATAGCTGCATCATTGAGCAAACGGTGGACAAAAAAAGAACCTTCTTATGTCCACATTTGTCCTCGCAAAAACTAATGGCACAAACCCCACTCATGTTTTATACAGTCCTACATGTTCCAAACACCGTGCACTGTGCCATCTTACCTTTAAACAGAATTCAAATCCAGATAAGTGACGGAAGGCCGGCCCACAATAGTAGGTGTAAGAAATGTATTTAGGCTATTTCATCTATTAATGTGTTCATTTATTGTGGTATTTTTAAAAACACAACTGTAAACATATGTTCTGAAGCCAAGTCAATCAAATGAAAAGAAATATGAGGAGTAATATTGCACAGGGACCTGACCAAAATTGCACTTTACCCATGTTTGTTTTACATCCACCCGAAAACAGTTTATGCTGTGTGTCTGCAGTCGGGGTGTTGGACCTAAATCCACATCCAGTTTGTAGTTGAACCCAAACATTAGTAATGGTAGTGGCATCTATTTAAATAGCACTCTTCCACCTTTCAAAGGACTCAAAGTGCTTAACATTCAAGTATACACTCGCCCAGTGAACACACAGAGGCACAGAGGCAATGTGGTAAAGTGTTTTACCCAACAACACAATGACAGTCCTCTCTTGCCTTTCCACTGGTGTTCCAGTGTCGTTCTCAGCATCATCGTATTCTCTGGTACAGGGGAAAAATATTAACACTTTACTATGCAGCCAAACAAAGTCTACACTAAGTTCCAGATATCTAAAGGAAAAGATTTCGTAAATGTGTCAAAATCACATGTGGTGCAGCGCTGCTTTTATTATAATGGGTCATAACCTACATGAGAAAATGAAAGTGAAACCTAAATCTTCTGGCACTTGTGACATGTGTGTTTGCCAACTCCAGTTTGATTTGTTTGGTTTTGAGTTGTTTTGTATTTTAAAAATGCAAGCACCAAAAAAGGAATCATTCAAGAAGCTGCATTACACATTTTTGTTATCATACAGTACCTAGCCCTTCCAATTACACAAATATATTGGAAGTAATAGGCCCAAGTGTGTGTGTTTTTTTTTCTACTTTTAACAGTGGAATTCTATGTATTTATTTACCTTGTTTTAGGTGGCACTGGTGTACCCCAACAACGACCCTGCTGCCTTCATAACTGCCTTTTACGGCTGTGTGCTCGCTGAGGTAGTTCCTGTGCCCATCGAGGTGCCACTCTCCAGAAAGGTGAGCTAGCATTATCAACATGTGCACATTTTGCTAAAACAATGATTGTTCTTTCTGTTTGTGAGTATGCTTATTTACTTTTCGTAGGATGCAGGAAGTCAACAGATCGGCTTCCTGTTGGGCAGCTGTGGCGTGACGGTGGCTCTGACCAGTGACGCGTGTCATAAAGGATTACCCAAGAGTCCCACAGGAGAGATACAGCAGTTCAAAGGTAACATAAAACAATGGACAAACAAAAGTGTTGTTGTCAGCAAATATTTGTCAGACGATTATGCATGGAGGTTTTTGTGTGTTCACTGCATTGTTCTACTGCTTGGTCCGTTTTCTCAGACCTAGTGGATGGGTAGCAATGTAGCCAGACATCTGCTAACCACCAGGGACCACAACACACAGTCCAGATCAAACACATAAAGAGATGTCGCGAGAATTATTTGTCTCACAGTCACAAGAAGCACAACAACATGATGCAACACCACAAATCTGCTGGTTTTGGTACAGAATTCCCACAAGCAGAAGAGTCATGATTATAAATACAAATACTACGCAAGGCAAGTGGCATAAAGTGATGTGCTTTTGTTCAACAGAAGTAAGGCCCCTGTTCCAATCAGTGTATTGGGAAAAATTAAGCCTGTTTGTTTGCCTGACCAGCCGGTCCCTACACGCTTTGACGGACACTTTACAAACCGTGAGGGTCTGGGAGCGGAGCGTCGAGGATTAATTTCGTGGGCGGCCTTTCCAAGCGCTGCGTCAACCAATCACAGAAAACCCGGAAATTCCACCAAAACAGCAACACGATGTTTTTGTAAACATGTAGCGTGAGGATTTTTTCAGTCTGAAGCCCCTCAACACGGTTTGCTGCTTTATGTTTTAAGGAGTTGATACATTCATTGTTCAAAATAGAAGAACGAGCCGAATCAGCTACGTTTGCCTTCTTGAATGTTTTGAAATGGGGCTTGCAAGCAACTTCCAACTTTTTAGTGACACGTGTCAGAATGGCCATGCTTGATTGGATCGTCCTAACTTTGGGAGACGACTTTATTGGCTAACCGTCAGGTCCCAGACCCTTCTGCATTCACAGAATGTAACAGAATGTAGGAGGGGCTGGCTGGTCAGACAACCAGTTTGTAAAGGTCACATGGCACCATATTTATTAGAGGTAAGGCCTGTTACAGTCAGTGTACTGGTGATTAATGACTGTTTGTAAAGGCCACAGGAGTGTGCTGTGGGCACTGTGTTCAACCATGGGCCTGCAAAGCACGTGGGTCAACTTCAGTCCTATTTTGATCTAGTCCTCATGCAGAGGACAGCTCACAACCACTTTGCTGCTTCTCCTGTACTACTGCACTGCTCTTTCTCGCAAGAACTGATCCTTTATGAAGAAAAAAAGCTGCAACAATCTCCAGTGTTTGACCAAAATTTGAAGCCAGCAAAAGGATTCAGAGTGCTGGATCTGCTCTGTATGTCCTATGAGTTCCTCTCGAACTTTTCAAGTTATGTAAAGACCAGTCTCTGCACCGGAGTTGTAATGTCTGCAGTGTGAGCCGGTGGTAGGAGCCTCCTTCAATCAGTGTATTGGGGATGATGGCACAGGCTCTTTTTAGGCTTGGTTTGTTAAGTCGTACACAGCCTACATTTTGAAACCTCACTAGGCAGTGAAAATGGCACTCGCTGTTCTGATTAGCATTGTTCCTATCAAAACATTAGAATCTTACTAGAAATTGTAACACTGTTGCATTGACCTACAAACATGGTGAGAGACACAACAAATCATTTCTTACAAGCCTTGTTCAGAAGACATGTGCTCACTAATTTTATCTCTGTATCAATGACACAAACTACAGTTCCTCCCAGATGGACCAACCTGATGTGTCATTGTTTTGCCAAAAGTCTTAAGTGTACTGTATGTTGGCAGATTTTGTATTTTTAGCGTTAAAATAAAAACGCCTCTGAACATTTCTTAGCCACACACATTTATTGCAGGCCAACTGAAACAAGAACAGTCTGACGAGTTCTCTAAAGAAGCCAAGAGCATACACATAAATAAAAAAATAACATAGTCTCATTACTGTACACATTTAATCAAGAAAACAGGACAAACCACTAGGATGCTACATTACCTCGTTCTCCCGGTCTCCTCCTCCTTCTGATGGACGCTCCGTGTGATGGCGGCCGACAGCTGGAAGGACTAATGGACAGAGGATCGGAGCGAGTAATGTGGATCGATAAAACAAACACAAAAAGAGCAGAACATATCAGTGCACAAATAAAGACGGAGGAGCGGAGGAATGAGAGGAGCTGAGAGTGTGTTAACAAGGATCATGTGTAAAAGGACAATGACTCACACATGGCCTAGTTCTTAGTTCAGTTGGACTATTTTAACAACTTTTGCCTTTATGGGGCATCAGGATATTTCTGATTTTGAAAGTGC
This sequence comes from Mugilogobius chulae, assembly GCA_038363315.1. Taxonomy (NCBI): domain Eukaryota; kingdom Metazoa; phylum Chordata; class Actinopteri; order Gobiiformes; family Gobiidae; genus Mugilogobius; species Mugilogobius chulae. The sequence continues at coordinate 32,272,309 of CM076395.1, read as the reverse complement.
ACTGTGGAATATGAAAAAAGCTGTCAGTAACACATCATTTGTCACATGCATTCTGTCATTCTCCTCAGATCTTACCCATTGGGCAGAGCCGGACCTTCCTATACGCAGACTATGCAAGTTGTGTAGGGCCCCGCATCTGTGGAGGGCCCTGCCTCCTTCTGTGTGCGGATATGTTTTTCGGGTTTATGTCAGTGCCAATAGGACAAGTATTGGCTGAACTACGAACAAAAATAGATGATTAAATTAAACGTTTGCAGATCGCGTAAATAACCGCGGCGAAAATGACCATGGCAAAATACTGAAGTATTTCAAAAGCCACGTAAAACATGAGGCTATTTGTCCTGAAAAAGTTTGAGATTTCAGTATTTCTGTCCAAAAAGTCCAGCGCGATGATGCAGCTGATCAGCTGTTCCAGAGTCAGGTGAAGAGGGAACAGGGGCGGAGCTTACAGGGAGAGGGACAGGGCTGGGGCCCCACTTGGAAACACTGATACCAAGTAAAACTTGAGGAAAGGCGCAAATGATATTAATAAAATGATGCATACAATTAAAGATTTGTTGGTCTAAAAGAGCTCACTCCAAATTGAGGGAAAATAATCTGTTTTATTCAAAAGTTTCTGGGGCAGGATCTTACATTATCTCTTTATTGTGAGAAATATTATTTAGCTTACACTTATTTTTGTATGTCGCTTTGTGTATAGTTATAAAATGCAAAAAAGGCAATTTAAATGCTGCTTTGGCTTGACTGATTAAGGTTCGTAGAAAAGACTGAAGGGCCCCCAAAGCTGATTTTTGCTAAGGGCCCCAAAAGGTTAGATCCGGCTCTGTTACCCATAGCTGGGTCTCTTGTTGCTGTCTCTCTTATTTTATCTTCTCTCTTTCCTTTCTCTTTCTTACAGCCTCTTTCCCTCTGTCTCCCCTCTCTCTTTCTATCCTCCCTTCTCTCTCTCTCTCTCTCTCTCTCTCTCTCTCTCTCTCTCTCTCTCTCTCTCTCTCTCTCTCTCTCCTCTTCCCCTGTCTCTTGTCTGTATGTTTCATTAGTGTTGAGTGCTCTTTTATTGATTAGCGGAGTCATCTCGTTCACAGTCGATTGTTTCTGCGCTGGCACATCTCACTCCTTGTTAACTGCTCAATGCCATGTTTCTCTGGGTAAAATGGAGTAGCCAATGATCAGCATCCTCTTCCATCCATATATCCATACATCTATAGATGTATGTATGTATGTATATATACTTACATACATACAGTAATTATTAAAAACCTGACATAACTCCACCTGTTTTATTCACATGTCTAATGCGATCTAATAAACATTTTGTATTTTGCTCTTGTGTGTGTGCAGGTTGGCCTAAAGTTCTGTGGTTTGTCACCGAGTCGAAGCATCTGTCCAAACCTCCACGAGACTGGTTTCCTCTGACCAAAGACGCCAACCAGGACACAGCTTACATAGAGGTCAGTTACTAAACATGTCCATCTTAGTTATTCTATTCACAACAGAACACTGGTACAGACCCAGTATATTTGGAGAGAGCGTTGATTTTCGTTTTTAGTGCCAAAGTTGCTTCAGAATGCTTTTGGAAAATTGCTTATAGTTAGGGCCTCATTCATCAAACATTTGCTCATGAACAAAACAGGTTAAGGGGAGCAAAAACCTGACACAACTCACATTTGCGTCTCATACAAACACTTCAAGGCAAAATTTGAGACGATGTATGTCAGTTTGTGAAAGATGTTATACATGAATCTTCATGTTCATAATTTATACTTGTTAATGAGCACCTGAAAAAGCAAATGTTTTTTGTTTGTGTTTGAGTGAACTTAAAAACAAAGCAACTTTTTACATGTTTTTAGATTAATTGAAATTATCAGTAATAAAATTCATAAAGTAGTTCGGTGCTTCATTCCATCTAATTTCACTTCAGCAAATTCGTCAAGAATTTCAGTGTTTGTTGCTTCTTGAATCAACAAAATAGCGGTGACGTCAAATTCAAGCATCTGTTTGTAGTTCTGCAAGTTTGCCAATAAGGTAGTAGCTGCCGGAAATTTAGATTCAAACATCACCTTTTTTATGATGTGATGGAGCCGCTCTTGCCTGATGTATCAGCCTGTTTCATTTCACTCCATGGAAACGTCAATGATCATTAACGTCCATGTTTACGTTGTACCTCCCCGACTACAACTGAGGTGTTGGTGGCAATACATGCGTAACATCCGGTTATAAACAAACGGCAGTGATTGGTTAGTGTGAAAAAGACCTGACCACTATAGAACAAACACGCTCCAATGCTGAGACGTCTGACGATTTCCATGAAGTGAAATGAGACCGGCTGATACAGGCTAGATTTTGCTACCTCTGTAAAAGGAAGATGCATTTGAAGAAAACAGCTTATGAAATGTCATTATCTCGTCTAATTCTGAATTAAGTTGATTAAATGAAAAAATAAACATCTTTAGAAGCTGATTAGACAGATTTAGTTATTTCCACATAAAGGTTTTGCCTGTGTTTTTACGTTAAAATATGTCTAGTATTGAAATCAATACAAAAAACTGGTTGAACTGGTGGTTTTAAAAGCGATTACTACTGATAATCTTGGATGTGAATCACGAGTAATCACCTGACTTTCTTAGACGTCTGATTCTTTACGTTAGTTCAGCATTAAGAGTCAGTTTCAGTTGTAAAGTCAGTAGAGATTGATGAGAACTGTGTGGAAACAACTTCATTGCTGATTTATGGTTCAAAATCAGCTTCAGGCTCTAAGAACCAAACTGGCAACGCAAATGTGAAAGTCACGTGAGGCTCATTCTGCTTTCTGATTGGATAATTCTTTTGAACCTCATGCTCATTGCCTTTTCAATTCGGAATGACTCTGATTTGCAGTGACTTAATAGAGTAATACATTTTGACATGTTTACCTTGCATCTGTGGAATGTTTATGAATTTGAAATCAAATCAAATGTGAACATATTGTACATTGATGTCCCCTTGTACAGTACAAAACCTGCAAAGACGGCAGCGTGCTCGGGGTCACGGTCACCAGGATGGCCATGCTCGCTCACTGTCAGGCCTTAACCCAGTGCTGCTCCTACACTGAAGGTAAGACACACACATCTGGAAGCAAAAGCACTACTCAGATTCCATTTTTTCATATTTTTAAATCTGCATTTCAGCCGAGACCATAGTGAATGTTCTGGACTTTAAGAAAGACGTGGGACTGTGGCACGCTGTCCTCACGGTGAGTAATAGAGAGTCGCACCGAATAAAAGAAACTTTGTAGCATTTCAATAAGAAGCAGAGGGTTTTTCATGAGATGGAGAAAAATGTGGATTAGATAGAGAAAAAAGTTGGTTCACGTAACTAAAAATGGATCTGCTTTTTATAATTCATACGTCTTGATATATGAGTCTTAAAATACTTTTTCTACATATTTTAAAACAATGGAGTAGAGGAGAGTGGGGTTGGTTGTCAGACGGGTAGGTTGTCACAATCACTGTATCTCAGCTTGTGATTGGTGCATTTGAAAAAAAGTCAGATAAAAATGTTGACAGTTAGGACTATTTTTTTCTGAGCTGTGTTTAAAAATGTAGAAGAAAGCTGAGGTGAGAGTAAAACAGTCCAGCCGGGTCGGTTGTCACACTTTTTGGGGTTGGTTGTCACATATGATTCTATCTAGAACAGCCTGCACCACCAGAGCCGGGTCGGTTGTCACACTTTTTGGGGGTTGGTTGTCACATATGATTCTATCTAGAACAGCCTGCACCACCAGAGCGGGGTCGGTTGTCACACTTTTACAAAAGACAGATTTTCTCAAAAATACTGTATTTTAAATATTCCAATTCAATGCAGGAAATCAGTGTAAAGTTTCAACAACAACAAAAAAATCTCATTCTTGTCATGGAGCTTATTCTGTTCAAAAGTTATTGATCACTAATTCACATTAAAAATATATATTTTTTTAGAATCTTGACAAAAATGCATCTTTTAAATTTCCAATTGCCTTTTTCTTGTAATTTAACGTCTCCTGATTCAGAAAATGTAAAACATTCTTGAATCAAAATGAAATCAAACATCAGAAAATCCAACCAAAGACAAGACACATTTGTCATCGGTCTCCCAATGACATAACATTGTGACAACCAACCCAGACTTGCGGTTGGTTGTCACAGGTGATCAGTTAACATTAAATGATCAATAACTTTTGATCAGAATAAGACAGAGAACAGCAGGTGGATTCATTAGTTACCCAAGACTCTAAGCGTTTCTCTGTTGTTAAAATGATTAATGTGAGATTTGCTGTTTTGAGAAATTCAAATGAAAGTAAAAAATGTGACAACCAACCCCACTCTCCCCTATACATCACCAGACAGCATCAGTGTGTAGTTAAAGTGACACAGTATAACTTTACTGCTTCAAAACAAATAGAAAGTTAAAGCGAATGTGAATAGTGAATATTTTACTCTAATACTAGAACTAGATGAGTTTGTATTGTGTGTTGTGTGTGTGCTGTTTCAGAGTGTGATGAACATGATGCACGTGATCAGCATTCCCTACGCTCTGATGAAGGTCAACCCTCTGTCCTGGATCCAGAAGGTCTGCCAGTACAAAGGTACCAGCCCCAGCAGCACAACACCTCCACTGTCCTTGTTCTTTAGTTAAGATACAACAACATCTTCAAGAGTCTGGTTCAAAAGGACTGTGCCCACTCGGAGGGAATTGTTTCAACAGTTTTTGTTCAGTACATTACCATACATTTTAAATAATATTCATATACAGTAAATACACTTATTTTATGTTAAAGGGGACCAATTGTGTAAAATCTTTTTTTTTAAGTTGTTATAACTGCCTTTTCTCATCATTAGTTTTCTCAGAGTTTTATTAAAATGTAATCATGCATGTTTGAGGACAAAATTATTGTTCCACAACTGACGATTGAGTGCTCAAAAAATCCCACTTCTCATCTTCCACCTATTCCCGCCCACTTGTCTCTATTTAACTGTGATTATTCAAAAGATTCAGATACATATTAGGAAGTGAAAAGTCCTTTGCACAATTCAGTAGAATTAGAAACTTAAAACTATACTTTGGGATTTTCTGAATGGAGATGAATACATTTTATGCCATAATATGAGAAAAAAAAATCAGCTAAACGATTTCTGCAGAAACAGACGTGTTCAGGCCCTCCTTCAAGCCAAATAACAGACTATTGTGTGGCCATACAAGCCCACTCAAAGTAAAAACGAAGATTTTATTAATTATTTAGTGTAACAAAGGCATCTAAATGACAAAAATATGTATTTATTCAAGTTCATTTTTGGCCAAAAATGTGTGCAGTCCACCTTTAAAGCATGTATGGTTCAAAATAATCACATTGCCACTTTGCAACAATAAAAATTACAAATTTAAAATCGACTACTTACATTAAAATCTTACAGTGAAGAGGTGGGGGGGGCTATCAGTTCGCAGTTTTGCACAGGAACTAAATGAACCTCTTTCTATTTCTAAGCTGTTTTACATACATTTTTGTTTTACAAAAATTTACTGATCTACATATGTTTTTCCCTAAATCCATAGAAAAATGCACTAGGTTCCCTTTAAAGACAAAGTATTTTAGGAAGAGAGCGGCAGAACCAGTGTTTACCCACAGCACGAGTTGCTACGGGGGCACTTCTGAGTGACAGAACAGATTAGCCTATATTTGGAGTTGAACAGCTTCTTTCTTGGTTTAATATCACTGTTAAACACATCAGAATCCAAGTGCAAATGGATTTGGAGTGCTGCACGACACTTGCTTGTGGCATATATAGTGAGGCACGGCTCTTTTGGTGACAGATCTGTACAAACTCTAGTTTAAATGTAAAAGTCTGTCTCCTGTTTCACATGTCCATCATGTGCAGATCAAACAACTCAGTCCCAGAGGCTCAGGAAAACTTAAGCTGCTCCACTTTGCATTTTGCATCCTCCTGGTGCTCTGGCAACAATCTACAAACACTTTTAGTTCAAGAAGGATCTTTTATTGGTGTTTGTGCACAGAAAAATACAGTATATGACTGCACACTAGCACTTTAACTGTGTCTAAATAAGGAACTAATAATAGTAGACCAATAATACATTTAAATCTACAGCAACATTAAACTGTGATGAAAACAAGACTAGCTTCAGTCTATGAAGTAAAATGCTGTTGTGTGTTGTGTCGCAGCTCGAGTGGCCTGTGTGAAGTCCCGGGACATGCACTGGGCTCTGGTGGCTCACAGAGATCAGAGAGACATCAACCTGAGCTCACTGAGGATGCTGCTGGTCGCCGACGGATCCAACCCATGTAACACACTCTCACTTACTCTGTACATGTCAAGTGTACTAGTATACTGTGTCTGTCGTGTTTGTTTCAAGTCTTATATATAATAACTAAGAAACGTCACACTGCGAATAGAACGTCACTGCATTGTTTTCTAACTAAGCTATTATATATGTAGATCATTTGTTACTAATTCATGAAAAGCAACCAAGATTGCTGTGTGAAAGAAACAGTAGATTTAATTCTGTGTTCATGTCCAGGGTCCATCTCGTCGTGCGATGCCTTTCTGAACGTGTTCCAAACCAAAGGCCTGAGGTCGGAGGTCATCTGCCCCTGTGCCAGCTCACCAGAGGCTCTCACCGTCGCCATCAGAAGGTAGAGCACTGGAGATCTTCTGAGTTTTTTTTATCCACCTGCAATAATATGTCGAAGGAAAGCTAGGTTTGTTCATTGTCCTTTGCAGCCAGGAGATGAGCTCATCCTTAAATTCTTGTTATGTTTCTCTTTTTAGAGATATTTAAAATTAATTTAAACATAGTTATTTAAATGCTTTCTTTGAGATATTATTACTCAATATTTACGCAGAGAGTCGCGCTCTCGCCTCAAAGCAAGATTTTTGCGGTTCAAATCCCGCACAGCCTGGCCTTCTGTGTGGAGTTTGGCTGTTTCTCCCCGTGTCTGGGTGGGTTTTCTCTGGACACTCCGGTTTCCCCACCAACCAAAAAACATGCATACTGTAGACTTGACCATACCAAAACATTTGGAGATGGGTCCCTGAGCATTGCATTGTGGCAATCACTGCTCCTGAGGAGATGCCACAGAGGCATAGAAGGTCAAATGGAAAGGACCAATTTCCCTAAGGGAACAATGAATATGGACAGTATCAGTATCAGATACATGTATCACAATGTGTCTTTATGAATACCTATTACAAACCATTTTTCACTGACATGCTAGCATTATTTCTAGAATAATACAAGGTATACAGGTTGGTTGCACATTGGAAACTATTCCAAGTTAATTAGCATAGTAAGGTATGCTAATTTTCGATGATTAAAATCTTGCAGTAGCCACTTCAAATATGTCAAGTGGTAAAAATAAATAGTGATGTTCCAATTTTCTATAAACAACTTGTAATGAAGGATTATTTTAAGAGAAGTCGTAATACAACTTTTCCTCCAAAATGCTCAACTCCGTTTCAGATTGTCAGACAGTAGGAGATACCGTTTAACTACAGGCAATCTAATTACCAAAACATCATGACGTCAACAGAACATTTATCCAGAAAAGACTTCAAACACTTGAAAAGCCAATTCCATTTGCTCTTTTTTACTGCATTATAAAGTCAGCTTTTAACAACCTGCACCACATGTCAAGTCAAACTGTGGCTCTCTCTCTTTAGAAGTATACAGGGCACAGGGCGTGTTTTGTATTTCCCACAATGCACCGGGCTGCGGAGAGGTACCAGTGCCTTGACATCCTGCTCACATAAAACCAGGCCTTTACTGCGTGTGGCTTCTGCTGTAGTAAACTTGTACCAGCTCTGCTCTTTTCATCTGGAGCTTGGGCTAACATGCAGTAAATCTACGTTTTACTGTAAAGTCAGGTCGATGTAGTAAATGTGTATAACATCGAGGGTTGCTAAACTCTCTGTGATTGATAAGTTGTGTTCATGAGGTGTCTGGGCTTTCTAAAGAGACAGTAAGTTTGGTATTAAAATGAAAAGGAGGTGGAGTTGTTAGAATTGTTGTTAGCCTAATAGCACAGCAATAAACATTCATTTCAAGTTAAAAATGTGACCACTTTCAACCTGTAGTAGTGGTAGTAGTAGTAGTGGGCTTATCCTACAACAAAATAAGAATAAACACTACTTAGTTTACCTTTGTACAGTTGAATTTAAATGACATTGCTTAACAGTGAACTTAAACTTACTTCAAGATGGCGGACAGACTGCCCTGAACAACCCAGCACAACGGACCCTGGACAGTGCAATCTCTCCTCTGGATTCCACAAAATATACATTTTGATGAACAAATAAAAATAAAATCTCTGAACAGTCTTACAATTTACATATGATTCATATTTAACACTCACGCGTCACCTAGCTCAGTCAGTCCCCTACGTGAGCCGTTAACAGTTTCTAACGGACGGGTAATCTACATCAATCTTTGCTTCTACAAATAAAATGGACAATAATCTTAAGACATGTCGCTTGTTAAGGCATTGTATAAACAATATCAAAGATTATTTTTGCACATAACACATTTAAAACAACATTTTATCACTGATACGCACTGTTTTTCTGTTAGGTCTTTAACCAAGGCGCTCAGCTGTCGCACTGTGATGACATCACGCGTGCGACTCTAGTTACCACTGCAACTACTTTTTGTTAAAAGTTATATTTTATACTTGACCTGGCTACATAAGCTAACTGTGGCCCAGGGCCTAGATGTGGCCCACAGTCTGTTTTTATCTGGCCCTTTATTAGATGAAGAACCAGATTTGAAACCAGTGAAATACTCTCCTGTTGTAAGCAATTAGCACTTATCTAGTTAAAATGGCTCAAATCCAGAGAAAAATTATGAATCCAAGCTTTTTTTTTTTTTTCAATGGTCATGGTCTGGCCGTCTACCGCTGATACATACAAAGGTGCTACTATAGATTCTCATAGACTTACTATAAACAAAAGGAACCTGTATATGTAAAGATCCGCCTGGGGGGGCAAAGAGGGCCGAGGACACCCCCACCTCACTGCTGGCCTTGAGTATCTCATCTTGTAACTTCCTCTGCAGTCAATAGATAGAGATCAACTTCTAAAAACATGAGATACCAAAATACTTCTAGCAGGCTTACATACAGTATACTAATAATACAAATATTGCATTTTTTTTTCTCTCATATTAAGTTACTTCTGCGTATTTTATGATAGCAGGTGTTTGTGGGGGAAAAAAATAAACCTCTAAAAGCTGTCTTCATCTGATTATTCAACATTTTATCTTTTCAAACTTGTAAGAAAGAACCATGTGAGTCACCATAATTGGCTGTTGAGGGACACAAAGGCCCTGCTTCTCTTTTTCATTTGGAGAGTTTGGTGTGATCGTGGCTAAAGGATCTGGTGACGTGCCAAAGGGTTTGAGAGAGCCAGAAATGACTTAGAAATTACACTCTTTCTTTTTTCACAGCTGCTTTAAGGTTTATGTTTTATTTAGGGCTGTCAGTTTTAACGCATTTTATTGCAAAACTATATTATTGGCGGTAATTTTTTAACGCAAATTAATAGCATGTAATTTTTCACCATTAAAACGCTTCAACGACACGAGGTTCAGTGGAAAATACAATGCACAGGCAGAAAGAGGCCTAGACAAGGCTCTGCTGGCTCACGTTTGTAAACTTTGGTAACTTCCCGTGTCTCGATAAAGTCGCTATCCGAGGTCAGTAAATGAGATGTTTATCCACTCAAGATGTTGAAAATATCTAGTATTCAGAAAAGTCTTTCAAAACTCTGGTAAAAACCTATGAAGTTCTGCTTATGGCTCCGCTAGTTCTAGCTAACACTTCCTGTGACTTCTACACAATAAAAGCCTCATAATCTCCAGCTGCTGAAAGCGCTTTATTGTGAAAGAGCAGTGTAATAAACGCTTATAATAAGTGAGACTAATGTTTTGGGAAAGCCCACAAAACATTATCTTACACTTCAAGAGAGTAATACATTTTACAGTTACATACAGACATAACAAACAGGAATGAAAGCTAAATATGTTACTGGAATACAAAATACATTTTAAAAATATATACTAAAAAAGCAATAAAAATCTTAATTGCTACACATCACAGCCCCATTTTTATTAGTAGGACGCATTGCTCAGCCCAACAGCTCAAAGCATATGGACGTTTTCTAGTAGTATCAAGGGCATTTGCTTTGTTAGAGATAAATAACACATGTAACATTCACAAATATTGATAAGCAAACTCAGAATTGAATGTCACTTGAGCAAGTAAATTTTTTCTAGAAACATGAAGGTAAACACTGCAGTGTGTGTTGCTATATTGAGTGAACTGAGTGAAAAAGTTGGTTTATTTGCAGCCACATTCCCAAACCACACTGTCAGTGTTGGAATGTTTTTAAACTGTGTCTCTTTCCAAAAAGGCATAGCTATTTGCATAAAATGACAGCCTCCTCACATGTGAGGGTTGCACTGAGATGTTTGAGCACACACAGGTACTTTTCTATTCTGTTGCAACATGATGGACAAGTCATATTATAACTCTTCTAAAAGAAATTATATCCACATGATAGTTGTTAGTGATGCACTAATAAATGTGATCTCAGATTATTTTAGTGGCCATACCAGCTTGTCACATCTGAGAAGCGACGAGGCCTGGTTAGTATCATTCTCATTGTTCTATTTAAATGTGTAAATAACCTACTGTGGCCTTTTAAGTTGATTAATTTGCACCATTTGATGTCCATTGAAAGCAAACAGTAGGCCCCTTTCACTCTTTGGCTTTACTAGTTCCTTGCGATTACCTGTGAATAGTTCGTTCTGGTCCTGTTTATTTCTTATGGAGGATTAGCGAAAACGGCCTTAAATAATTCAAAATTTAATCGACATAAAGTGGACTACAAGTATGCTGTTTGTGCCTCAAAGCTAATGCTAACCTATACTTAATGTAATAATTAATGTTAAAAAACAAACACAATGGGCCAGGCATTTCATGTATTTTTATCAAATTGTTTACTTCAAGTGAATATAGTTTGCTAGCATTAATTTATTTGCTAGCATTTAGCATTGCACCAAAAATGCACACTTGTTTAAACACACAGGCTTTCCCTGATGAAGAATTACCTCGTATGTGAAGGTCTGAACTTGCTGCCAGTGATGATTTGGTTGAAGTCCGCTCTCTGCCTTGTGATTTTTAAATATTGATTAATTTTAGCGCATCTCGCCATGTTCCCATAAGGAATGAATGGAACGAGATGGAACTATCCACAAGTATTGCACAAACTGGAGCTAGCCTAGCCACAGAGTGAAAAAAGGCCTTTAGCATAATAGTTGATTGTTACTGTCCTGTGTTTCCAGGCCGGTAGATGAAGACAGTGCCCCCCTGGCAGAGGAGTCTTGTCCATGTCTGGTCTCAGTCATGGGGTGATCCGGGTGGACTCAGAGGAGAAGCTGTCTGTGCTCACACTGCAGGACGTGGGCTCCGTCATGCCTGGAGGTACGGCTCTTTTCAAACATGCAACAAAGAAGTAATAATTGTATTTTTTTTAATGTAGATGCTAAACATTTGTATTTTTTAGTCTAAAAAACAGGCAGTAGCTTGTTCTTGTTCATCAGTGTGACTGGAGCCTATCCTACTGACTTTGAATAATTTGCACATAGAATGGTGTGATGAGAAAGCAGTAGCGTAGTAAAGTAAACTAAGCCTCATGTTGCAGTTCTAATGTGTTTTCCTGCGTATTCAGCTCTCATGTGTGCGGTGAAGCCAGAAGGCCTCCCTATGCTCTGTAAGACGGATGAGATCGGAGAGCTGTGTGTCTGTACACTGGCCACAGGGACGTCCTACTACGGCCTCTCAGGGATGACCAAGAACACCTTTGAAGTGAGTCACAAACTTTTACAAGAATATTACAGACCTTTCTACCACAAAAAAGACTTTTCACCAAACAAACAAACAAACAAACAAACAAACGTATTTGACTTGGACACATTTCAACACATTTCACCAAGGGCCTCATTTATATTTAGCAAGCATTTGCTCATGTACAAAACATGTTATGGGGAGGGGTCTATTGGTTTTGTGGAAAACAATGTTGTAAATTCAGAGGAAAATGCTCACAAACAGCACATGAGGCAACAAAAGTACACAATATGTTTTTTTGCACTTAGTACATGTATAACCATTGAGTTATAATGATGACTAGCAGGTCGTATGGTAACCTATAGTAACAACGTCTAATATCAGCAGCCACGTAACTTAGCTCACGACTGGTTACTGTGGAAGATCTTAAATCGGAGTTAACGCATATTCATCTGCAGCTTTACTCACTGAAAGTGTTTTAGAAAAGGTGGGACATTTAATGAAATATAACGACTGGATGTGTGGCCGACCTTATTTGTGAATAACCAATTGAATCATAATGACGTATCCCATGTCCGCGATAGAGAGAAGTGTCACAGACACCTCTCTGCTCTTCTTTTAAAAAGAAAATACACTTTATTTCTGCTAAAACAGAATCAAACGCAGCAGAAACACGTACATCCACGACAGCTGCCATCTTTGTTTTGTTTCTTTCAGACAGTACTTCCTGTCATCATTGCAAACAACCCCCTCAGCGCGCCCTGCTGCAATGTTATTAGGCCGTTAACCTGCTGGGTTAGACTCCAAACCCATCGAGCTGCTGGAAGGCCAGATGGATTATCTCGAGTTTGTGAATTCACACATATTTAGAGATTATCCATCTGGCTGGCCAGGTTAGCAGCCACGTTGAGTTGGAAATTTTATATGAACAAATAGGAAGCTGAACTTTTTAATTCTAGTTTTCCCTTAAATACTTTGATAATTGAATCTTTTTTGTACAATTGTGAATGCCCACTTTTAATCAAATTAATGTGAAAAATCTAGAAAACCATGTTATATAATTTTAGGCGGTACATTTCTTTATAGTAACAGTTGTGAAGTAAAGACAATTATATGATGTAATTACACAAAGTATTTTAATTCTGCATAAAATATAGCCCAGTGTCATCTGTTTTATCTGAAAATGTATAAACAATTTAAAGAAAAATGCCCAGACAGATAGATTACGTTATCGTCATTATTATTATTATCACAAATATATCAATATTTTTATTTAATCTATACATTTATGATCTTTTTCGAGTCATTATAATCATCTATGTTTAAAATGCATGAGGTTGTTCTCCACTACTAATCTCCTACATTTCCCATGATGCTTTGCGTGTGCCAGGTGTACCCGTTGTCCAGCGCGGGCTCTACCCTCAGCGACGTGCCCTTCACCAGGACAGGACTGCTGGGCTTCATCGGGCCGGCCGGTCTCATCTTTGTGGCGGGGAAGATGGACGGGCTCATGGTGGTCGGGGGCGGAGACACAACGCTGACGACATCGTTGCCACGGCGCTAGCTGTGGAGCCAATGAAGTTTGTTTACAGAGGGAGGTGAGTCATCTATCAGTGTGTGGATTCATTATGCACCGTTTCTCAACCAGTGGCATACGGAACACCAGGAGTAGTAGACAGACAGTATTTTAATGGTGCAATGTGAAAGTTAAAATTCTCAACGTTGCAAGATATAGAATCTGTCCATTGACAAATGCCAGGATGATGCTTTGTAAACTCACTGATAAGTGCATGCAGCCTGTTGAATGTGAGTGGTGCTGGTTGCATTCTCCTGCGCTAGCTGGGCAGAAGTAGCACAAATCAATATTTGTATTTGTACTCATCAATATTTGTATTTCTTTTACATATGCTCCTTGTTTTGCAGTTTTACATCGAACAAATGTTGTTTATTGAAAAAGAAAAAGCTTTAGTAAATACCACCATCTAGCTTGTAAAACCCGTCACATATAGAGGGATTATTGATCGACGTCACTTTCCACTCTACAGCGCATGCTCCATGCAGAAAGAGCCAATGTTCATCTGGTTAGCTGGGGAAACTTTTTCAATTAAAACAACAAAATTGGACTAGTGATAGCTGTTTCGATCAGGTATGAACTGATATGACAGACGTCTGTCTCCTGTAGCTTGAGACAGCGTTTTTCTCGCATTTTTTTCTCTCACCAGAATGAAAAGTGTATGAGTTGTAGGGTTGAATTTCATTCACATATGTTTAATTAGCAGGATACTTTTTGCTTAGTGATAAACTCTTGTAGTTAGCTGACAACAGCCCTGGCTGAAGTTGTTGTTCCAGCTTGGTCAATGAGCAGAAGCTTTTTCTGCGTATCAGCGCGCACATCGCCCGTGTTGATAAACAAATAATCCCTCTAAAGAAAAAGGCTAGTAACAAGTGCCACTAAAAGGGCAAAGTGTGATGCCGGGTCAAGAGCAGCACTCGGACATGCTTTTGAGACATGGAGATTAGAAGGTAAGATAGCCACAGTTTTACTGTGTGTTATACTCTGACCCTGTCCAAACTGGTTCCAGGCGTATCAGTGAAGAGATTTGACTTAAACCATATAATCCATGTGAAGCAGGTGTTTCAGAAGTTTTGAAACCCGATGACAGAAAGATCCAAAAGTGCAAAGATTTCAAAAGCAGCTTTGTGTCTCTGCGGTTATGGTCAATTTGTTTTACAAGATTCACAATGTTTAATATTGTTAATATGTGAATATTCACTTAAATGATCCTTGAAACATTAGTTTAAGCAAAGTGTGTGTAACTACTGGGATTTAGATGATCACATCTTCTGACCAAATGTTGCAGAAATGTTTGTGCCAGTACATTTTCTTCTAACTGTAAGTAAGACAGAGTTTTATATTTGCTGAGTATAGTAGTTTTTGTCAAATAGCAATCTTTTTTTTACTATCCATATCCAAGTTTGATTGTTTTGCATTTGAAACTGAAATAAAATGCCTGATTGACTTTTGCTGCTCCAATAATTCTCCAACTGAACTAAAAGTTAATTCATTAAAAGAAAAAAAAAAACACTTAGCTTTTGACCACCAACACCAAATCCAGCAGCCTTTCTAATCTAAATAAGCAATGGTACCCTTAGCGCAGTTCTGTCATGTGCCTGTGTGCGTGTTGACTCTACTGTGTTTGTGTGTGTTTTTACAGGATAGCCGTGTTCTCCATCACCGTGCTCCACGACGAGAGGATCGTGGTGGTGGCGGAGCAGAGACCCGACTCCACTGAAGAGGACAGCTTTCAGTGGATGAGCCGAGTGCTGCAGGTATGAGACTCTGAATAAAGTGTTTGGTGGTTTCTGTTTTTTTATGCGGCAAAGAATCGTGTCCAAATAGTGTTTTACCTAGACTAATGCATCTGCCTGAACACAATGTCAGGTAATAGTTAATACGAGGTCAAAGGAGGAGGATGCATACAGTCTGGTTAGTTCTGGCGCACACTTCATCTCTGTTCGCTGATTGGCCGATTGTACTTCCTGGTTTTTGGGAACCGTGTGCAATTGTCCAATACCTGACCTAGTATTGGAGAACCGGAGACAAAAGAAAGTGAGTGAAGGCACAAGGTTACAGTATAATTTGAAAGTGTAGAGTTATTGTTGTAAACTTTGTATTATTTATTAGCCTTTACTGCTGCTCATGTCGCCTGCAGAAAAAGAGACGCTGTCGGTCTAGTTGGTTGGATAAACTTCTTTGATTAAAACAACAAAACGGGATGCAATCTAGCTGTTTGGATCTGGTGTGAGCCGATCTGACAAACGTTTAAAACAGTGTTTTTCTTGCTGTTTTTTCACTCACTGACTGTAATGTGTTTGAGTTGTAGGTTGAATTTCACAATGTTTTTTTTTTAGTAGCATAACTTTTGTTTTGGCATAGTGGTAAACTCTTAGTTGAAAGTTAGCACTGTTAGCAGACAAGCGCTGGCTCGACTTACTGCTACAGCTTGGTCGAACAGCAGCGACTCTTTCTGCATACCAGAATTTTACTTTCCAAGTGGATAGAAAATATAAAGGATATACAACAAATGGAAAGACTGACTTATAAGATTAACCACAAAGAAGAAGAGTTTAAAAAGAATGGGACATTGTGGGACACAAAAGATATTTAGCACAACCGGAAGGATGCAGCTATGGTAAGGAGGAAAAAAAAGACAAATTCTAAGATGCAGAATATCAGCTAAAAGCATAAATAACAGTAAAGTGAAGTAAACCTAAAAGGGAATGTAAAAAGACCAGAGGGAATGGAAAAGGGAAAAAAGGAGGAAGGGAAAAAGAAAGGAAGTGGAAAGAAGAAAAGGAAACAAATAGTTAAGATAAATGTGTGTGTCAAAAAAAATGTGTCAGAAGATATTGTAACCAACTGTAAAAACAAAGTAAAACTAGAAATGTTAAAATGACACAAAAAAGGCAGCATTCTGATTGGCTGTGCTCGGTTGTTCTTTCCAGTTTCACTCTGTTGTTTTTAAAAAGAAGTTTATAAGCTTTAATAGCAACTAAAATTAATACAGAATCTGTGTCAAAGGATTTATGAGAGGAAGTTTTCAGATTTAAAACTCAAATTGTGTAAAAATCAGCCTTCCCACCTTTTACCACCTGCTTTTGTCTCCTCTAACGCCTAAACTGTTGAATATTTGAATGCATTTTGTTTCTCAGCACAATGAAAGTATCAATATTGTGTACATTGTATTGTGAGCGACTTGTACCGTCTCTGCTCTAGTGCTTTGTATAGTCAGGATCAATTGGTAAAAGCCTTGAAGCTCTGAGTCGCTTTAATAAATCCCTGTAAGTGTGTGTGTCTGAGCAGGAGCCGGCACCAGAGACAGAGTTGTCATAAACAACAGGAGAAGATCATCTCTTTATCCTCAGTCTTTATGTACTGTAGCAGTCTGCTTTATGGACTTTGGCCTCTGTCTGGCTTTAATGCACTTTTCATTTCAACTGCACAAGGACACTGGCCCGGTCTAAACGCACAACAGATGTGGCTCATGACGTTCATCTGAGAAAGTGTTTTTCTCCTTCCACATCAGCTATGTTGTTAGATAACTGACTGTATTGAAATGTGTCTGGATGTTGGTGTCAGACTATGTGAGTGTACAGCTATAATGCTCATGTACTTCTCAAGGCTGTACACACTGTAGATACAAGTGGCTTTGTGTACAACAGCACCATTACTCTTTTTGCTTTGTCACACTAGCATGAATACAAACCAGACGATTTCCCCAAACGTATAGTTTTTAGTCACAATAAATAAAAAAAAAAGACATAAATTGCTCCTAGCCTACTTTTATTACTCTAGTTCCACATTGAAAAAGCAAAAGCATTAGCTCAGAGACCAATTCACTGCTGTGCAAAGAATCTCTTGTACAACAACCTCTTTAGCTTAACTGCGGTTCTGTTTCAGTGAGACAACCTGGAAATGTCACATGGGCACACAAACGCTACAATCACACTGTTTTAACTCCTGTGTTATTTATGTTGATTTTGGCCTAGATTTACAATGTGGTTGCTTGGTAACATTTGTAAAATCCTCTTCGTATATGTCATATTTACTGGACAAAAGACCATAATGAACTTCACCAAAACAACCAAATAGGCTCTGTGCACGGGACTTCAGTTGGCCTGTATACCTTCAAAATAGCTAACTTCTGTACATACAACCATTTCCTGTTAGCATTAGCATTTAGACACAATCACGTCTCTTTTTAAACACACAAGTGTCCTCTGGTGAAATATTCTTCTAATATCTAAAGTCTTGTGTTTTCTGTAAAATTCACCACAACTGTCTGATCTAAAGAGATTTATTTGTTTTAAACTGATGTAGTGAAAACCTCAGAAATGAATTAAACAGGAAATGCTTGTATGTACAGGGGTACTCTTTTGAACAAAAACAAGCCAACTGCACAGACCTATTGGGTCAAAAGCTAAATTAGCTAGAATTACATGAGGACATCTGAGTTTGGTGAATTACAGGATTTTAAATTCAGAGGAAACTTTACAGACATGGGTGATTCGCACGGGAGTAGAAACTCAGACAATGTAAATAATTATTACAATTTCCACAAGTCCCTAGGTAAATATTATGCGAATACGAATTAAGACACTAGAACTCTGACTCTTCAGTTAATTTTCATTAAAAGACATTTCATGAATTTGCTCATAGATTTTTAACATCACAAACTTTCAACCTAGAAAACCTGAGATTGAACTGCTGCTATGGAACATGTGAACCAGTGTACATAGTCTACGAACCAGCCTTCTGTATCGGATAAGAAAGTATCAACTGTTAACCATAAAACAAGTCGTACAAGATCAAAATTGGCCTTTTCTTTGTAACTTTAGAAAAAGGATCACTCTGTATATCATACCCTAAGCTATTCTAAAGCCTTACATTCTATTATCTCCCATGTCCCTATAGTTTTTGTCTTTTTTTCTCAACAGAACAAAGCCATCTGCGTATCACATGTCGACAGTATTAGCCAGTACTGTAACATTACTCTTTGCTGATAAACCTGTCTGACTTTGGTAGAAGCTGCGGTGACTCTATAAAAGACTATTTACCACTTCAGTCAAAGCGTCATATGTTATGTTTTTTTTCCATTCACGTCAGCGTTTGCGAGCTTTCTGTCAGAAAAGAAAAGAGACCGGGGCAATGCAGACCAGCTGGGCACTTTATCACGGTGATCTGTGATGAAAGAGATCTAACAGAAAGTCTTCATACTCCACTGTTTTATTAGAGTTGGACGTAGTTGTAAAATTATAGGTCAAAAGCTAAGCAATAGTTTGAAAAGAGTTGATATGACATATTATGCATTTTCTAATTTTGACTTAGTTTAATGTGTGGTAACAGTTGTAATATTTGAGATATAAGATGCAATTCATGAAGAAATTGACAAACAAAAAAAAATCACAAAAAGGTAATTTGAGTGCTAAAACAGAATCGCTCCACATGTTATCAAAAAGTGCCAAAAATACCAAAAAGTGTCAAAATATGCTCACTGACTACAATATAGTGCACTATACAGGGGTCACGTCCTTTTGTAGTGGTGTCCGAATGTCCAGCAGGTCAAAAGGTGGTGCACTCAATTTCCTACAATGCGTCTTGAAAAGTAGTGAGCACTGATGATCACTAGAACGTTCAAAAAGACCAGAATTCATTGCAGAAATAAAAAAAAAAATAACAGCGTCAGGAAACAACATGACTGAATGACAGGTGATGAAAAGCCGCTTGATCACACTGTTTAGCCGAGAGAATAAACAGAACACTCGCAACTGAAAGCCATTAGCCATAAAGATGCTAACGTTAGCTGTAAACATGCTAACATTAGCTCTAAACTTGATAACGTTAGCTGTAAACTTGCTAAGTTAGCTGCTTATCTTAGTTTGGGCTGTAAAAGTTGAATTGTCTAGTTTATTTGTCGTTCAATGTGGGTCCAAGTTAAACGAATCCTCTATTATGATTAGTAGTTCACAGACTTGACCAGTATTTATTACAAAAGCAAATTTTTATCATTACTAAGTCACCTGACCAGCAGAAAGTAGTGAGACCAGATGATTGAGTGCACTGAATAGTCCACTCAACAGGGCAGGACTATGTAGTGATTGAGTGGTTACGGGACGAGTGTGGGTATTTAGACACAGTGATTGACACTGGGAGTCATTTGACAAGTTAAACAAAGAAGAAAAATAATCATTTGTCAAATCGCAACTATTGTGGCATTTATGAGGATTTTGGCTCATAGTTACAACGTATTTGCTAGTTAGGTAACAGTAATGAAGAAGACGAGTGAGTGTTCAGCCATATGTGAGGTATTTGTTTTCATGGAGACAGAGAAAGTTACATAATGTATCTTTAACCAGAACAGTTGGTAAATAGAGAGTTCATCATCTTAGTTTTTGATGAAATTGTCATATCGTGATGCAGCTGATTCAAATACAGACTACTTCTGTTATTGATCACACAGTGCATCTTTTAGAACCTTTTTAGAATTATGAGGGTTCTGTAATTTTGATAAGTAAATCTGACACATTATAAGCCAAAAATCCAATACTTAACCAGTATTTAATTACCTAAAAATGTGGCAGTATGGGAAGGTCACTAGTTCAAACCTGCCTGTTCCTGGTGTTCCAACAACAACAACTGCATTTGGCATCCAAACTTGCAAAATCACCGTGAGACTAGTTTAGCGGGCCAGCTCTGACTGGCTGATAGAATAAGCCAAAAGATGAGATAATCTGATAAGATAATAATAAGCGTGTAATAAATGTCCAATTGAATGTCATTTCCATCATCAGATAATCACTGTAAATCTAATGTCATTGCTGATAATGTTCTGCTTTACGCTCTGTAGGCCATGACGGGATCCACCAGGTGGGAGTGTACTGCCTGGCTCTGGTTCCCTCCAACACCCTTCCCAAGACTCCTCTGGGCGGGATCCACCTGTCTGAGACTAAGCAGCTGTTCCTGGAGGGGGCGCTACATCCCTGTAACGTGCTCATGTGTCCTCACACCTGTGTCACCAACCTGCCCAAACCACGACAGAAACAGCCCGGTAATATACAGCACAACACACTGCTGCTGTTTTAACTCACATATTAACCTGTATTCACACATTTTTATATACTTGGTTTTGAACTTTAACATACATTTTATGTTTTCTTCATCATAAATCACTATAATGTCCAAAACAGTTTAGTAAGACTCAGATTCATGGCTGTAACCAAGACCAGCTATATTTATGCACAAATGACTTTGTGTGCTTTTGCTTTGCAGAGATTGGCCCTGCGTCGGTGATGGTGGGGAACCTGGTGTCGGGGAAAAGGATCGCCCAGGCCAGCGGCAGAGACCTGAGCCAGATGGAAGACAATGACCAGGCAAGGATGGTGTGTGTGGAGACAGAGAGAGAGAGAGAGGTCCTGGTCTCACATTAGCATCATTTACATTACTTATCAACCATAGTCATTAGAACTGCACAACATATTATAAATCAGTTTAACAATAGATACAGTCATCATATTGCCTTTTTGTGATGCTTCAAGGAACAACGTCACTTTGGTTTGGCTTCTACTCAATCTACACACTGCAAAAAATGAATTTCAAGACAATCTAAAATAGCCTGATATTAGAATTGTAACCTTACATTCAGACATTTTGACAAATGTAGACACATTTTATTTTAGAGACCTAGAATAATGTCCTTGTTTCAAACTGTTTCAGACTGATTTCAAGACACTCAAATTCACCACATTTTAAGAAAATTGTACATACCCATCGGCAAAATTGTTTTAAGCAAAATCAGAAACTAATGAAATATTCTATTCTATTCTATTACATAAGAAATAAATCTTATATGTCAGGTGACCACCTCAAAAACTCATACAAGTGGGACAGGTTTGGGGTTTTGGTGGGACATGTTGGGACGACTCAACAAATTGCATAATTTATATAATGAACCTGTTTTGAACTAAATATACTGTTTTTATAACCTGACTCACGCCAGATGGATATGTGTTGAACTCCTATCTGAGTTCTCATATATCCATCTGGGACTTGACTCGCTGAAAGCGTTCGAGAAAAGGCGGGGCGTTTAGTGAAATACTTGGAGCTGATTGGGTGTGGGGCCTACCTTACAAGTCACACATACGGCTCTTCTTTCAAAAAGAAATTACTCCGTATTTCTGCTAAAACTGCATCAAAAGCAGCAGAAACACGTACTTCCACGAGAGCACCCATCTTTGTTAAGCTTGAATGAGACTTGGTGGCGGCACCGGGGCACTAACAGTCGTCTTAACACCGCCGAAACACCACTAGGTCGGACTCCCAAACCAGTCGTGCGACTGGAAGATCAGATGGTTTATCTCGTGTTTGTGAATTCACAAATACAGCGAGATAAACCATCTGGCTGGCCAGGTTACTGTTTTTAATAAAAAAATAAACACTATTTTTGATCATATAGCCTACAGATGCATATAGGACATTTTAAAATTTTAAAAGTTGTCTGTACAACAAAAAAAAAAACTAGACTTTTTTTTTTATTTTTTTAAAAAAAAAATCTTTTAGAGACCTTTTTGGAACAGGTGACAGTTGATTTTGGTCTTTAGATAAAAGTTTACAAGTTTCTTGCTGTCATGATGTTTTGATGAGCTTGCTGTGTGACATGTCACTCCCTCCGGACATGGCCGTGATATACGTTTTAACCCTTATGATAAGTTTGTTCCCAAGTATTTATACAGAATAAGTATTTTTAAAGCTGTTTTTTTAGCTCTAACCACAATAGAAATCTGTGTGTTGTTATTGGAGTTCAGCTGAATTTGCCCTGTGCATGAGCAAGGCCACGCTCATTCAAAACACAGAGAAACGCTTCAGAAACTGGTGAGTGAATCATAGCCTTACAAATACATCAAACACAGATTAGACTCAATAATGTGAAATACAGAATCTTGTGATCAGTGCTAAATAATTAGTTAAACCCAGTGGCATAATCACTCTTTCATTTTCATTTTTTATGTTATTACTTTGCTTGATTAAAACCAGGTCGTGTGAATGTGTGAAGTGAGTCACATGTATGGATTTTAAAGGGCTAAATTAGTTAATTAATTTGTGGAAAGGCGATCATAGAATGCATGTTTCTTCAAGGATGGGACAAGATCTCGTGTCACAAAATCTCCCAGTTGATACAAGCCAGTGCACTTTAGAGAATGATCAAGTGAAACTGCATTTGTCGTCCACAAATCAAAACAGACTGTGGTTAGAAAGAGCAGTGCTGTAAATGATGGCAAAACTAATGAAATGTTTCAAAACTTTGAGGCCAATATTGTGACGTGTTTTTGACATTTTGATTTTGATAATTTATTTCAAAATGTCTTCATCTCATTCTCATGAACACTGAACACAGGTTTTGTTTCCTCTTGTGACTTTCATTGTTAAGGTTTAGGCCCTTCCAGGACTGACGTGTTTAGAAGAACTTCTCACACAGACGGATCTGTTTTAACCTGGCCAGCAGAATGAATTTCTGTAATATTTATGAGTTCACAAACTCAGAAGAGTCCATCTGACCAAGGTTCCACTGTTGTGGTTCAGAAACAGCATTGAGCAGGCCAATTCAACTTAAGGCCGAGGGCCAGTCAGGGCCTTAAAGCATTAAATCCGGCCTCCTACCCATTTCTCAAACAGTGGAAAAAAAGATTTTTTGCTCTTTAATTCTATGTTAGTACTAGTTTAGACCTGGTTTGTTTCTGGTTTAGACATTAGATTCTGGTTTAGTCTGTGTTCAGAGCTGGTTATTTGTACTTAGTCACAAGCTCTGTTCTGCTTCTGTTCTGTGGTGGTTGTTTGGTGGAATATTGTAGGCAATATTTCATTTTTCCCCAAAAACACTAAGTATCACTAGTAAACATTGTTAACTGCTAACAATGATAAAACAGATTGAATGTTGGAGATGTTTTGTGTCTGCATCCTGTATCTCCAGCCCAGAGACCAAGACCCACGACCAAAACTCTCCTTCTAAAACAGGCCTGGGCAAACTGCGGCCCAGGGGCCAAATGCGGCCTGCAACCTGTTTTAATCAGGCCCCTGGCATGATTTTGAGTAACAAATGTATGATGAAAAACTTAAACTACAACAATAAACGTGTAACATTTTGAGATTAAATTCACAATGTTATGAGAATAAAGTCAAAGCCATAAAAACCTAAGTTTTACTAGATTAAAATTGTAATTTGGATCATAGAACATCTATTGTGTGTTATATTTGACTCATTAAGTCCAAGCCTGACAAATATTTCATGCAAAATTACAAATTTAATCTGCCAAAACTTAATCTATAAAATATGTTCTCTTTATGGCTTCAACTTTATTTTGTATTAAATAAAAAAAAAAATTCTAGAAAAATCATACTTCTTTAAGGTTTGACTTTATTTTCAGATGACGTTTAGCTTAATCTTGAAATTTTATAAGTTTGTTATGGTAGAAAAAAACTTTTATTTGTAGAGGTCTTCGACATTCTGTCAAATGTGTTTGCAATAATGACATTTTTTTTTTATACCAATGTTGGCAGTCTGCCCTCCACTACTATTCTGGGTTTGGATATGGCCCTCGATTAAAAATAATTGCCCACCCCTGCCTAAAATATAGTTGAATAGCACTGGCATAGAACTGTATTTTATTGTATTTATTTTATTGTATTTTATTTATCTTTTTTATGCTAAAGTCATGTCTCTACAGATCTGACATGTAACCTAACCTGGTCTGGTTCTAGAGCCGTGTTTAGCAGAGTAAACGTGAGTGCTTTGGGGCCTGTAGGAGCAGCTGGCCTCTGTCTCTGTGTGTGTGATGAGATCTGATCTGTATACTGCAGGACTCATGTGCATCTGAGGAATCTGACACACACACTGGGGCTTTGTCCAGGACACACTCATGTACACTCCATCTGCTGCTAATGTCACATCGAAAGATCACTGCTCTTATGCAATCACAGTCTGTTTTTAACTGTTTCGTAGGGTGTGGCTGCTTTTTTTTTAGCAGCTGTACATTTAAGCATTTTGTAGGATATTCTCATTATCCGACACACTGAATTTGAGATTGAAAAAAGCTAAATCAAATAATATTAATTAAAAAAGCTTAAAATACTGTCTACACTATATACAGTTTTGACTTCTTGACACCAATGACAAAAATACAAGACATTTTTCATAATCACATTTTTAGATATACCTCTATATGAAATATTTATAGAGTTTGTCAATGGACTCTTTAATGTACCATTTAAATAAAACTACACTACACCTTAAATAGCCTGAAGAATCAATAAAGCATGAACAAATACTTAAATATTGATTTATTGATGAACAAATGATCAATATTAATGCTTAGTAACTAAAACTTAAGATTTAGAGTTCAAGTAGTCAAGTAGCCTTCGTAAATTTTTCATCTTTTAAATTTGTCATTTGTTCATGATTAATTTGGTCAGTATTCATGCTTTATTAAGGGTTTCTAAGGCCAATATTGGTGTAAGTATTATAAAACACTGCCCTCTTTTGTTAAGATGTAACTAAGACTAACACATCTACTGTATTTTCCGAACTATATGTCGCTCCGGACTATATGTCGCAGAAGCCCCAAATACATATTTTAGAAGAAAAAAACATATAAGTCGCACCGAGGTATAAGTCCACTTTTTTGGGGAAATTAATTTACATAATCCGGCACCATGAACAGACACGTTTTTCCGTCCGGCTCCAGCTTTTCTCTGACATGGAGATGCAGAGGCAAAGGATCGCTGGCATAAGGCAAAACTACAAGATTCAGATCAAAACACGGCTGAAGTCTGCATTAATGGCTTCTATATTTTCACTAAATCATCTGCAATAAGTATTTTGTCCATTTGACATTAAACAATCGCGATTGACTCGAGTGTAGCCATTTACCTGCAGCAAGTTCCACACATCTCTT
The DNA here is from genome assembly GCA_038363315.1 of Mugilogobius chulae. NCBI lineage: Eukaryota > Metazoa > Chordata > Actinopteri > Gobiiformes > Gobiidae > Mugilogobius > Mugilogobius chulae. Next base: position 32,246,931 of record CM076395.1, on the reverse strand, counting down.
TCCGCTAAATCCACTGCCTGTTTTTGTTGCCCAAACTCCATTTTCACCTCTCCTTGCATAAACAGCGGTTCTTCATTCATTCCTCTGAAAAGTTATTAACCCGCTCAGCTTCTGCCGTAGATCTGCAAGTGCTCCGCATGAAACAAGGAAATGCAGGTGCAGAAAGTTTTCGTTGTTTACCAGCGTCCCTCAGACAAACATCAGATTGTCTTTCAAGCGAAGTCAAAAAAAACGACTCCTCTTGAAATCAGATCAATCGACTCTCTCTGTCCTGTTATTTTCATTGAATGGAGCCCTACGCGCTCTCGTGAGCGTCAGTGTGGTTCTTGAGACTGCAGCCTCCAGGTCTGCAGTTTTATAAATGTACACACTGCACATGGTCCGCACTTACGCAAGTAGCTGCACCTCGGGGGCAACAGTGTCACGCCTCACTGACGGAACAACCGCAAATTGCATTTTTACCTCGTTTGAGAAGCAGGGAGCGCACAAGTCCGGTCGGGACCCGTAATATATTAATAGTTATTAACAAATTCACATTTATTTTATATATATATAAGTCGCACCCGAGTATAAGCCCTGTCAGACGATGAAAAAAAGCGCGACTTATAGTCCGGAAAATACGGTAATTGCAGATTTAGAGTTCAAGTCTGTAGAGCCAGAGTCCATTAGCAGAGGGAAACGACTCGTCTAGCAGGACAGGACAGGCAATTCTGGAAGAGGGAGGTGGGGCAGCGTGTGAAACAGTTACACTCCCCAAGAGGAGTCTGTGCTGCTTTTGAATCCATAAACAATCACCAAACTCATTTTGTTCATTTTCATCAAGTGTTTATTTCCCTGATGAGAGAATGCCTCATGTCTGGGAAGCCTTTCAGTCAATGTATTATGTTAGGTTTTAAAAACGAGATGCCAAATAAAGATACAAGATTATGTTCAAAGTAACAGTAAAATTAATGCAAAATACGCATCCTTTAAGTCAAGATAAGTTAGCCTTTAATTTTCCCACAATGGAGAAATTCTAGAGTTGCAATGAACAATTCAAAAAACAACAAACCTAACCACGCAATAAAAATAAGATAATACTACAGTCATGTTTGCACGCAATAGGTCCAACATTTATATTGCCGTAGTCAATAATATGCGTCCTTTACTCTTCTTTATGTTGAAATATTGTGATCACATGCATTCTTACTGTGAGTGGAGTCACTTTTCCACAGATTGACCTGTTACTTTGCCTCTTGAACCTGTTGTCGTATCACAAAAATACTAAAGTTATACAGTGCACTCTAAAATGTCTTGCTAGTACGATGTTATATGTCCATGTGGAGCCTACATTCTTCCGAGCACTGTCCACAGTCTAAACAATCGAACCGTTTCCATGTGAAATATCCACGTCTACTGGACAAATTGAGCTGGAGAGCCGTCGCTGCAGCAGTTGTGTCCCAGCTGTCAGACTCTGGGCAGATGTAAATGAGAGACAGAGCGCGTCACGGACCACTCACTGTTTGGGCCTCATGAATATTCAGGACTTTTACAGAATCACAGCCAGGAGCGCTCAGGCTGCACGGGGAGTCTGCTTTTAACTTCTGCTCATCAAGTCCGCCGCTGTTTTTAGAGTTTAAACAGTGTCTTTATTACTGCAGGTCATTCGGTAATAGTTTTTTCTGTTTAAACTATTTCAGTCAAGGCAGAGAGAGACACCAGGGTTATTCAATTATATTTTCTAATGGGTCAGATTGTCTGGAGAGCTGTGGTGTTAGAGCCGGACTTCAAAACTGATCTACAAATGTTTCATATCCAATAAACCTAGTCTATATTTGGATTACATGAGATGTAAACTACTTCTTGAACGGGGCTAGACCACAAAATCTGAACCAGGGACGATAAGGTCTTATCCATTTAAGCTACGATAGTGTACTAAGAACAAAACAATCAGCCTATCAAGCAATAGAAATCAGTCCATGGCCTATATTTCAGCATCCTGAGCCAAAACATACTGTTTGGTGGGCCACATTAGGCCCCTGGGGTTTGAAAAGCCATGGGTGAGAGTATGCTGCACAGTGTTGCCAGATTATACTGACAGCTTTCAGCCCAAAGTCAATGTAAAACCTCCAGAAAGAGGTAAAAACCAGCTCAAATTAAAATCTCTCAAAAATTACATTACTATTTAGTATCAACTGTTGCACAGGCAAAATTGAAGTCAGAGGTCATATAAACATTCTGACAGACACCATCGCAACCAATGTCTCTATTATAAGCTATTTATTACTCAGTATTTAAATGATTACATTTTTTCAGCAAATCAATCAATATTATGCTGTGTTCACACCAGACAGCGTATTTGCGTCAAAATTTGCGCATAAAAGCGTATTTTGACACAAAACATTTTTGAAGCCGACGCCCTCAAATTGGCATCCAAAACGCCCAGATGCACGTCAAGGGGGCAAAAAGACACTTTTAACGTCCCAACGTGCTTCTTCGAGCTCCTGCTTGTTTGCAGACTTTGTTTTGCTCGTAGACAGATCACTTTGGGAGAGAGAAGGAGAGAGAGACAGCGGGGGTATTCCATGAAGCGAGCTAAAGCCAAAGCCTGGCTTATTTGGCCAATCTAGGCTTATGAAATCTCCATTTCCGTTCCACTAACGCGGCTAACCAGAGGTGACGCTGAGTTGCCGCAGTAACAAGTGTGCAGACATAAACCTGGTCGGGACCAGGCTAACAGTCAAGATTATTTTAGCTCTGTCTCAAAAAACGTCTTAAATCACATGTTTATCCTCACACACTTCCACAACTGTGTGAAATCTCTCTGTCTGTCACAACACAACTTATAACGTCACTTTTTATTCACTTTTATTTACTTGGCATTGGCACCAAAGAGCCGCTCTGACCGTTTCTTTCATCCTTTTTTGAGCCGCTCTCGCTGTGGAGAGACGCGTTTGTAAGAGCAAACGTCACATTGGCTGCACAAAAAGCCACATATTTAACTGGAAAATTAACTTGTAGGCTGCTCCTACGTGCATCTAAACGACGTAAGATCTCCCACAGACATGCAGCTATTTCTCTAAAGCATGAAGCAATGAAAGCAGGACTAAAGTGTGAGAGCCGTGGAGTTGTGCTGCTGCTTCATCGCATCTCCTTCCCTCGTCTCTCCTCACACCACGGACACACATCCTCTGCTCTGATTGGTCAGTTCTGGTTGTGAAAACTTACGCTCAGGTTACGCTACAACTTTGTGACAACTTTACGCAGCGGGACTAGTCCCACATGCGGAGTGGAAAACTGTGCATTGCATTAAAAAACGAAGAGCCTACTACTCACAAATACGATGATAAATCCTCTGGATCTCCGCCTCGTCTTTCTCCAGCAGTGTACAGGAGGGGAGGGGCTGCCTCTCGCTCCCGCATCAGAATAAACCACTATAACTGAAAACTTTTGCGATGCAAATCAAACTATTGTCCGTGTGCACTTTGGCTCCTCTTGTGTTTCAGTCAGATCATGTAAAATAAGCGTTTTTCTCTCTCATTCTCAGTGATGTCTTCGCTCCATTGATCTGGTCTCGTCACATTCAGCGGGAGCGCGCTCACAGCCCAGATTAATCTTCAAGCTTGAATTAGCGTTGTTCAGACCAGGCTTGTTTCTTTCATGGAACCACTTGAGGCTTAAGTTGGAGATGAAGCTAGTTTCAGCTCAGGATTTTAGGATAAGTCTAGACTTGTTAAGCCACTTTCATGGAATACCCCAGCGTCTTTTTGCTGTCTCTGACTTCCTCGACTCCTCCCGTCGTACAGCAGTAGTTTCAACACGCAACGAGCATTTTTAACAGATCCATGTGAGCGCGTTGTAAGTCCAGATCATGTCTCGTGTTGTTTGTTTTGCCGTGTCTCCAGATTTTCAAGGCAACGAACGCCTTTGAAAAAAGCCTCAAACATGCGATCTTTCGTTAAAAAAGTTATTAAAAGACTTCAGTAAACAGTCCTTCTTTCTCCTTGATGTGAGAGAAGAACACTATGTCATTGTCTCAGGAGTGTAGTCTCTGATTGGCTGACGCCGACTTCCAACGCGTCTGAAGATGGATTTTCCCAACTCCTGCAGCGGACGCAGATTTGAGTGAAGTTGCGTCCGCCGCAGGTTTGTGCATCCACGCAGCACGCAGTGTTTTCAGACGCAGAAAGGCATGTCAATGGACGCCCCAGACGCCAATACGCGCCACAAATACGCTTGAACGCTCAAGACGTGGGTTTACATTGACTTAACATTGAAAATGGACGCAAATACGCCAAGACGCTGTCTAGTCTGAACGCACCATTACACAGATATTTATGAAAAATACAATGTATTTTGTATTTTCAAAATAAGATTATAAATATATTTTATTCACTTTTTTATTTAATAATTGATTAGCTGCAAATAATCAATTAAATTGAATGATTCAGATTTTTTTATTCATTTTTTTTTTACAATAAAAAAGCACAGATTTCTTGTTAATGTATCTATTCAGGTGGAAGTGTGTTGTTTTTAAAGATTATTTGAAACTTTCTAGGACTATTCATAACTTCCATACAGTTATAACAAATGGTTAGAAGTGAAACTCTAGACTTGATTTTGCCTCTGCCCAAAGCCCAAGCTGCAGTTTCACTTTTTGAATAAATTCATAAGTCGCCTCCTTGTTCAAATATTTCTCTTCCACCGAGCGTAGCAGTGCCTTTCCAAATCAGAATACACGATGCGGCTCCAACTGTGAAATTTCTTACTCTTCCCCCACTTCTGTCCACACTTCCAAGTACATTTTGTGAATGAAAATACTCCAGACGAGGCTTTGTGTTGAATGTAAAACAGGAACGCTTGGCTCACAGAACACCAACTTATTTCTGCGCTAACATCCAGACAGAATCAAGCAGAACCAGTCTACAAATGACACAACCGGACCCTTCGGCCATTTTTGATTTCCATCTGTCTCCCACGGCAACACACACCTGCAAATGCACAGTTATATTTCAGCAATGTTGATATACTATCGCAAACTAAATCGTCAACAAGTACATTTTGATTGATAAAAACACATTACTTTTTGCCCTTAGTTCATTCTAATCATACAATACAATACGCAGAGGCTAATCTCACTGCTGTTATTCCTGTCTGTGTTTCCCAGCCTGTCAGCCTGCTCGTCTCACTTCCCTGTTCTTCCCCGTTAGCTCAGCGGTGTCTGTATTGGCTGCGTCATGCCTCATAAGCCTCTGGGGGGGGGGGGGGGGCAGCGTGAAGTGGCGCGCGATGAAAACATCACTCCGCAGCTGTCGACTCCAAACTCCGCGATTTCATTAAACTTTCATCGGAGCCGGAGTTTCCCCATCTCCGCGCTTCCTGTGTCGGATTTGGAAGTGCAGATTTGAACAGCGGACAGCGCAGAGGACAGGCTGGTTCAGTGGCTTTATTAAGCTTCAGTGACTGTGTATATGTGGAATCAAGTCAGACCATGGTGCTGTCTGTATGTAGTTGTAAAGGATTTTATAGATGTAAGAAAGCTGGGTGTTGCTATAGGTCTGTGTGTAGTTCTTGTCCCCATTTGAAGGGCTTTCACACAAGGCCTTTTCCCACTGTAGGAACTTTTTTCAATTGCTAGTACTTTATTTAGTTCCAGTCCCCATTTTAGATGTGTTCACACAGAGCAGGAACTATAGACTTTTTTTAGCTTCTGCTCTGGGGCAGGTACTGTCCAATTGGACCAGGAACTTTTTTCTTAACACAAGCACATTTACAACACTAGCTTTGCTTGGAAAGATGTTTTATATATTCTGACATTTAGATAAACATTTCATATCCTCGAGGAGCTCCCAAAATAAATGTTTAAATTTTAAATAGTAAATATTATTAGGATTTTTTGTCACTATAAACCAGTGGTGGGTAATCTTTTGAAATCCATATACAGTAAGTGATGGAGGGCCAGACTTCGATCATTGTTGTAACAAACTGTCATAGATACAAGCAAATTTCTTAAAAATAAATTAATACATATAAAAAATGTGAACATAAACTAATGATTTTTGTGTAAAATATTGTGGGAATTTAAGACTAAAACAGCTAAATCAATCCAGAAAAAAACAGATTAACACTCATTTTCAAAATGTTTCGAGGTCCTGATTAAAACTGGTCGAGGGCTGCATTTGGCCCCTGGTCCGTAGTTTGCCCATGTCTGCTATAAACGGTAAATAATTGCCTTTCTTTGTTAATTTAGTGATGTTTTAGCTTTTGTACTTCATAATTTGCAGAGTGGTTTGCGCTCTGGCTTCCCAACAAGGATGGGTTCGACTGCCCATCTCTCTGGGTGGAGTTTGCATGTTGTCCTGTGTGCTGTGGGTTTTCTCCGGTACTCCGTTTCCTCTCACCTCCAAAAACATGCTTGATTAGGTTAATTAGGCATCACTATAAATTTCCCTTAGTGAGTGAATGAGGACCCAGTCAGACCAGGAACCTTTTGGTAACTTTTTTTTTTTTTTTTTTTTTTTTTTTTTTTTTGAAAATATGTCTCAGGTTTCCACTCATTGCCCAAAAATATTTTCCAGAACACTTCCAATAAATAAATAATGTAATCACAACATTGCCTTTTTTTAAACACAGATTTGCCAAGCCTGTGACAGGCAGCCCAACAAACAGTATGTGTGCGTGTGAATTATCATAATAATGTGTTGTCATGCTTGTGTTTTTGCGTACAGTTCCTGTTCCTGTCGAGGTGCTGCAGTGGAGAGCTCAGTCCACTCCTGACCACGTTCTCTACACACTATCAACTCCAGGGTATGTGTCTCTTACCATCCTGCGTAAAACACTTTCATTTGGAATTCTTAGGCGTCTTCTGTTTGCGACAACTTAGAGTTAAGCACGAATCAGTTGTAGCATTATTGAACTGTAGTGAATACGGTCTAATATGCCATTTTTTTACTCTATCTACTTGCTGTTTCTTACACTTGACAATTTCGTATCGCTGACATGTCATATCTGATTTCCTCCTTTGATTCCAGGGCACCATCGCCAGCTCATTGACCTGTGTCCAGCTGCACAAGAGAGCAGAGAAGATCGCCGCCATCTTATCTGAGCGAGCACACCTGCAGGACGGAGACCATGTGGCTTTAGTTTACCCACCAGGTAACATACGATTCAGTTCAGTTACTACGGTGACAGAAAATAAGACAAATAATAACTTTGCTCTTTAATTGTCATTTGAACACACAAGTAGCATGCACAAAACCCTTGTTGGATTTTTAGGTGCTAAAGTTGCAACAGCCATGAGTTTATGGTAATCAGAAAAACACATGGCGAGATCATTAAAATATTAGCCAATAGAAAACGAGGTACCTCTTTATCTATTAATTATCTATTCATTCAAACTTTCTATGCTCCTAAATAACTTGTTGGTCCAGTTAGCAGTGTTGTGCGTGGCTCTTGGCGGAGTAACACGTGTATCATTTCAAAAACAGTTTCTGGATTTGTCTTTTTTTTTTTTTTATTCTTCATACAACCTTTAAAATGCATCAAGACAAGTGCCCCTTTGTTTAATTTTTAAAAAACGCACCATTACACTACTAATTTAAAAATACAGCAACATATTGAAACAAAAGACTTTATCTGGCTCAATAAGTGGGCACAGGGTAGAGCAGCCAAACTTTGCACAGACAATTCTAACACTGCGTTTCAGGCAACTTTGAGATTGCATATTTCCAAGTTGAATATTACTAGTTCAGGGTGTTCCAATTGAATCAGCTCATATGTAAGCAGGGTGACTAATGATGACTTGTAAATTAAACAAAATTAACTTTAAATAACCTTTTTGACATGTCTAAAAAACACAAAAGATTTAAAACTCCTGTAGTGTGCAGCTGGATTAAAAGTATGTAGCAGATTTTAACACTGCAAACATAATTTAGGTTTTAAATCTGACAACTTCCTTTTATAAATCCTTCGATACATGATTCATTTGAACATGTCATTCATTTTGGTTGCAACGATGGTAATTAAACTTTTTACAAACAACAAAGTGAAACTGGAGAGGACCACCCAAGCAGAACCAATCAGAGAGCTGGATTCTGCTTCGGCATCCTCCAATAGTAGCCTAAACTGACTACAAAACAGTCACAAATAGCACTTCCTTTTTTACCTGGGTTGATAAATGAGGCTCTAAAAGTTCATCAGACATTTAAATACAGACTTTGTTTTCTTTCTTCAGGAGTGGACTTGGTGATAGCGTTCTATGGCTGCCTGTACGCCGGCTGTGTCCCCATCACAGTACGACCTCCTCATCCCCAAAACATCTCCACCACACTGCCCACGGTCAAGATGATAGTCGAGGTTAGATAATCTTATTTAACTTTCTTATGTGAAACGCATACCAACATCTCTTTACAAATGTCCATGTTTTATTGCAGGTAAGCCGGTCAGTTTGTGTAATGACAACGCAGGTCATCTCCAAACTGCTGAGATCCAAGGAAGCTACGGCTACAGTCGACCTGCGCACGTGGCCTCCAGTCATAGATACAGGTAGCTACATCCACTGCTAATGCAACAATATTTACTGACATTGTGGAAAAATGCATGTACGTTGTAATGTTGTGTTCACCTGTAGATGATTTGCCAAAGAAGAAGCCCCCAATGCTGCACAAACCGCTGAACCCGGACACTCTGGCCTATTTGGACTTCAGCGTGTCCACCACAGGGATGTTAGCTGGTGTAAAGGTACGCACTGTTCACATCTAATATCCAATTAAATTGTTCTTTAAAGTTATAACTAGGCAATATGATGAGAAACGAACGGTCCAAGTTTGTTTAAAAAAGCTGCGAGCTAAATGCTAATGTAATGCTAGCGCCGCCTGCTGTATTTTGACATAACAACAAATATCCATGCCAACGATAGGTGCTAATGTGATGCTAGCGCCGCCTGCTGTATTTTGACATTAACAACAAATATCCATGCCAACGATAGGTGCTAATGTGATGCTAGCGCCGCCTGCTGTATTTTGACATTAACAACAAATGTCCAAGAATGCCAACAGTAGCTGCGGGCTAAATGCTAATGTGATGCTAGCGCTGCCTGCTGTATTTGATCATATACAACAAATGTCCAACAATTACAGCGTAATCTGCGAGCTAAATGATAATGTGATGCTAGCGCCGCCTGCTCTACTTTTGCCGCGTTCATGTGGTCCTCGGGAACTCGGAAAAATGCACATGAACGCTTCGAGCTGCTCGGAACAACTGTTCGGAAACCTGGGAAAAATGGAGATGGAGATAACTTAAATACATCGAATGTACTTTTCTCTTTCTGAAGAAGTAGATGATTTTATTTACCTCTTAAGAATAGATGGTGTACATAAAACACGATTAAAATGAAATGTGATCTGACTTTAGAAAAATCGAACTATAATTTTTTAATTTATTTGCCATATTGCTTAGCCCTGTTTAAAGTTAAGGCTAAACATCACAATGTTTTTTTATACCAACTTATGAACTTTCACCTTTTCTATCTGCTGCTACTATTAATCTTACAGATTTATATGGGACAATGTGATTTCAAAGGGCATTTTCTAAAAATCCAATTTTCTCCCACAGAGACATAAAGGTCACCACATAAAGCAGCGACTACACCCACCAAACGTTGCAATATTGTACCTTTCAAATCATACAGATACTTTTCAGAATGTTAGATTTAAAATGTAAACTCAAAGCCAATTTGTAGTTGTAGTGACATATCCAACATCAAATCAGCAAATATTGGCTGAATGCAATTTTGACAGAAAATATAGTATTGATTTTTTATTTTTTTTATTTTTTGCAAACATATTTAAACAATAACTATTAAGGTCTAACTTGAGATTAAGCTCAGGTTAAAAGAAGCAGAAATATACATTTTTATCTTTGTTTACACTAAACATTTCTGTCTTGTTTTGAGGTCATTTGCAATCAGTTTAATAATAGTGTGATCTGCTCATCTCCTAAACAACGCCAGCAATATAACACCTTTTGTATGTATTGTCTAATCCAGCAACAAAATGAAACAAGAAATGTTACCTCTTACATTTATGAGAGTGAGCTACAAGAAGCACAAGAAGTGGCAGCACGGTGGCTGAGCGGTTAGCGCTCTCGCCTCACAGCAAGAAGGTCGCGGGTTCGATTCCCGCACGGGCTCGGGCCTTTCTGTGTGGAGTTTGCATGTTTCTCCCCGTGTGTGGGTGGGTTTTCTCCGGGCACTCCGGTTTCCCCACCAACCAATAACATGCACGTTAGGGTAATAACCTCCAGCTACGGTAGTCCTGACCAAGCCTAGCAACAACACCTGGAGATGGGTCCCCGAGCGCTGCACTGCGGCGATCACTGCTCCTGAGGAGATGCCCCAGAGGCATTGAAGGATGGGTCAAATGCAGAGGACAAATTTCCCTACGGGGACAATAAAGTGTACCTTAACCTTAACCTTAACCTTAAGAAGCTTCAAACTGACAGATGAATGTCCTTAAGTCTGTTGGATGTGATGACAATAGCTTCATTCTTATGTCCTCCCACTTGCAAAGATTGTTTGAATTCCTTTCCCTGTTGAAGGACAAACTTTGTTGCTAGTTTAGACAAGTGAAACCTTAGAAAAACACATCTAATTATCTTTATTGTGACACTGTTAAATTAAGGATTTGCGGTTGTTGGAAAGAGCAGTTGGCATGGACTGGTAAATGTTCTTGTTTCTAAACTGTCAAAGTATTTCCGTCTGTCGCATGTTGCTGAGTCAGACGTTTGCGTCATGCTAAGTGTCATATGTGCTCTCAGATGTCCCACAGTGCCACCAGTGCCTTCTGTCGCTCCATAAAGCTGCAGTGTGAGCTGTACCCGTCCCGAGAGGTGGCCATCTGCCTGGACCCCTACTGCGGCCTGGGCTTTGTGCTCTGGTGCCTCTGCAGGTCAGAGACACACTAAACATGACGCAGGTCTGAACAGGAGGACATGTGACGCACACACACAGGGACATGCCACTGGACTGGACTCAAAGTTTACCAAGACTGTACTGGTCAAAAAGATTTATTAAAGCTGGTGTATCTGATTTCCACAAACTACTTAAATCTATTCAGCTCTCCCAACTTTGTCAACACATGGTTAATGTCCACATGCAATCATTTTTGCCTGCTCTTACGACTCAAGAACATTGTTTTACAGACAGCAAAGTGAAACTGGAGTGGGCCACCCAAGCACAGCCAATCACAGAGCTGCTTTTGGTTATTTATTAGATTTTACATACTTCATTATTTGATACAGACAGAACACATGGTCAGATTTAGTCACCAAGTGCTGCATTTGATTTTTATTTTTGAGTGGAAAAGACTTCCTAATTTAATAATAATAATAATAATTAAAAAAAAAAAAGTCAGGTACTCCAGCTTTAATGCAGAAGGTAGAATTAACTTGTGTTTTTCTTCTCATAAAACTTTGAACACAAGTTCATTTTCAAAATACACACAATGCAAATGGTGGAAACTGTATCAACTTGTGGCCATAAATAACTTGCTTTGGTCTTATAAATGTGAAGCCCTGATACCGTAAAACTACTGGCTCAGGTCACACTAAGAAATTGCATGTTTCTTAAAATTTCTGAAACATTTGCAACAATAAAAACAAGAAAACATCATTTGTAATAAGCAGGAGAATGCGATTGACCTAAAAACCCTGTAAAATCCTCAGTCTGATCTTTACATAAAAATGGAAATACAGTATTTCTGATGCCTCTCCAAATATTTCTGTAAATTCCATATTTTGGTTGTTGGATTCACTGTACTATGAACTAATAACTGTGGCTTAATTTGCTATAGTACTCACTTTATTTATCATGTTGCAGTACTAGCATTAGTATGGAGCGCAACAGTGGAAGATCTCCCTGGTTCCGGAAGTACAGATTTTGAAAATGTTAAATATTTAAATATCTATCTAGCTATGTGCTAACTCAGATCTATAAGGCAGCTGTTCTCAGTCTAAAAACCACATTTATAACTTTAAATTTGGCAAATGTCTTACTAACTTCATTGTTTATTAATCTGCATAAACAGATCTTAAATAAAAATGTAGGTTTTATGCTCTTCTTGACTCACCACAGAGCTGATTAGTCTCGAGGATGTTTTCAAACTTTTATTGGGCTAAACATTTTTTTTTTTAGAAATCCCTATGAGAGTTTATAATGGAAGCCTGTACCTCCTGAACCAAGGAGTGGACGGTCTCTGTTGAACTCCATTTTAGTTGGACATTAGTCTTGCAAACTAACTTCAATAGTACAAAAATATACATTTTACTTTGAATGCACAAAGTAAAAGAGAGAGAGCTTACACATTACTGTTCTGCACAAACAAAGTTATTATCATCTAACTATGAAAAAGTGTTGGCTATGTATAATAATGTACTGTAGCAGTTGCTGCTTTGCCACATTTTCTGTCATTTACTTCAAACTAAAACTTGGACCACCACTGATGCCTGATGAATTGTTTGTTGCAGTGTGTACAGCGGTCACCAGTCCATCCTGATCCCTCCCTCTGAGCTGGAGATAAACCCCTCACTGTGGCTGTCTGCCGTCAGTCAATACAAAGTGAGAGACACCTTCTGCTCTTACAGCGTCATGGAGCTGTGCACCAAGGGCCTGGGCCTGCAGACCGACTCTCTCAAGGTACAGTACATAGTATGTACTCTGACATGTGACATACCTGACAAGTTTTATCACAAGAGACTAAAGTTAGGTTGGTCAATAAAGAACACAACAGGCCAGTCCAGAAATTGAAGTACTAACCAGTAAGTTTATCATTGGGCTTTAAGAATTGTGACAGGATGTTGTAGATTCATCCATCCATCAGCGTGATATGTACAGTACTCTTTGTACGCTCTGTGAGATTTATTCAGTGGATGTCCTCGGTTCATAAGTCTATATGTGCTGCTGCACCTTCTCATTTTATGCTCCATTGTGTAGAAAACTTAACACCACAAGGTCACACTCAGTATTAGTTTATCCTTTGAGTGAAGACTAACACTGGGCTCACACTGCCTCCAGTCCAGATGCATGTGTATGTTTCCTGGATTGCAAGACCATGTGCCAAGTTTTGGGCTTTTTTCTCGTTAGTTTATTTTCTGTTTGATTTTTCGCCCACAATGGTTAAGCATGGGACGTTTATTTACATTTTATGCGTTATATGGTCGTGTATGTGTCGAGCATTTTGACGTATTTGTTTTAGTAGTTGTAATGTACGGTAATTATTTTATTTCAAAAACCACCAGATGCACTCCACACGCTGTTTTGTCATGTCTTGTCTTCATAACTTCACTGAAAAGAGCTTGGGACTGCTCCGGAAAAAGTTTCTTCCAACGGAAAAGATCTGGACAACTAGAATAGAGGCGCGCAGCTTGCCGGACCGGGCGGATTGCCGTGTGAGAGCCTCTCATTACTTTTCAGAAACGGAAAGCCTCCGTACGCCAGACCTGAATATGGACTAGATACAATAATTTGCTCATGTGCAAAACAGGTTAGGGGAGCAAACACTTGACAAAACGGACTTTTTTGTCTTACAAAGATACTAACAATGCATAATTTGAATCTGTTTTGTGTAATACATACAAACTGTAAATTGAGTGCAAAATACTCACAAATAACACATGCATGTTTTCAGTTTAGACTCGTAATTGCAATACTTTTTACCAAAACTGTGAATTGGTTTCTTTGCGGAGAGTTGTGTGGTGGTGGCAGAGGAGCATCCCAGAATCTCTCTCTCTTTCAGTCCTCCTTCAAACATCCACTCTAACAGTACACCGTTTGTATTGTCCGCAGTCTCGGGGGGTGGACCTGTCCCGTGTGAGGACCTGCGTGGTGGTGGCAGAGGAGCGTCCCAGGATCGCTCTCACTCAGTCCTTTTCCAAACTCTTCAAAGACTTGGGCCTGCACCCGCGAGCCGTGAGCACGTCCTTCGGCTGCAGAGTCAACCTGGCCATCTGTCTGCAGGTAAAAAGGAGAATAATACAAAAAAATGGCTCTGAAGACGTAACCATGACGATCACATTGTATTCAGCATTCTGTTTCAGTTCATATGCTTCTTTAAAGGTGCGCTGTGTAACTTTTGTGATGGAAGATAATGAGAAAGTTACCCAGTGCAGCTTTAAAACCTTTACATTTCTTTACTTGTTACATTTGCATTATTTTCAACAAGATGGAACAGTAATGAAACGTTGGGCTGAGTCGTAGCATGTTCTTGAGCAAGGCACTTTACACACACGTCCCCTCTCTTGGGACAGAATGACACATGTGCGAGCTTCATGAACAAAGGTGAAGTGTGTTGCCCAAGGTCACAACAATAGGACACAATTAGTGAGTAGCTGAATGAAAAACTTTCTAAAATTGAGCATTCTACCATCATTAAAATGTGGTCCCATTATTCCTTACTTTTAACTAAAGTAGAAACGGTATGTTATATTATTATTATAGTTGTGCTACAAGAAGGCTTTATTAACACAATAATGACTATAAAAATAACATGCAATACTGTATTTCGCTCAAAATAGTTTCCTAGTTCTGATTGGGATATAGATTAAGATAATTGTACAACTGGTAGGTAGGAAAAGTAAAGTTTTTTCTTTTTTTTAGTGCTGCTTTTGATTTTGCTTTGTCCAAATGTAGAGTTTCTCCATATCAAGTGAAGTCTTGACTGGCTTATGTGGACTGAGATACAGGACACTTCCTCTCACCCAAAACTCATTTTTCCCAACATAAAGAAGCGATCTAGATCAGTGATTTCCAAACCAAGGGCAGGTACTCGTATTTGGAGTCCCCAAAAGCCTTGTTTCCTTTAGCCTTAGTCCTAGTGTTGTAGACCAGTTCACTGGAGTTGACAGATTGAGTTCCCACTGCAAACCCTGATCACAGGGGTCTGCAGTGCGAGAAGTGTCAGATTCAGTAACATGTTTTCATAAAGCAGAACTAAGAAACTTTGTTAAAGCAAAACTAAGTAACATACTTTGTTAAAGAAGAACTAACTTTGTTAAAGCAAAACTACTTTGTTAAAGAAGAACTAACTTTGTCTGGTAGAAATCCCGCACTTGCAGTTTCTGATCCCAACCTGACACCAGCTGTTTTTTTGTTTTGTTTTTTTGTTTTCCTTTAATGGCTGTGTAAAATACTGTATGTTTGGATGTGTTTTTGGTGACTTATTTCAATGCTAAAGATGTACAAAAATATTAACATAAAAAATTATGTGTATTTTTATTTGTGTATTTACACAACTAAACAAGAGAGCTATTGGAGGAGCACTGCTGCTAAAGTTGCTTAGTTCTGCTTTAATAAATAAAATCTGAATGGTACCTGGATTGTACAAGGTTCGTCACATACACTTCACTTCTTTGCGCCCATGCTGCTTTTTAACCTGACCAACAGTTGTATTTATAGGAGTCACTGGGAGTAAACGGTTGGGAAGATGTAATATTAGTTCAACTGTGTGTGATCCCAAAGTGCAGTGCAGGTTCTGGTTTTCTGTTACTACTTTCTTCTTTTACATGTATTTTTTATGTTTACATACTTTTGTTAGCAGCTTGTTTGCATTTAGTATGTTTTGAGCTCTTACAAGAAAAACCAGTCTTCTGTCTGAATATTGTTATGTTATCTGTCATCTATCTACTGATACATGTTCAAATGACAATCTGGTCCTAGCTTTAAAATCTCTAAATTTGTTTTGACCACCTAATGTTTAAGGAACTATAACACTCACCTAACACTGTGCACCATCTTGTATTGGTTTGTTTCATTTCCATTCTTTTTCTATCTTCTTCCTGGTTTGTGTTTTAATCCCGCCCACATCCCCTCACACCTGATTTTGTCTCCGCCTCTTTCCTGTTGTGTGTGTTTTGTGTTGACTGGGTGGTTCGCCGCTGCAGCCTCACAGGTTGGGCAAGCTGGCAGATCAGGTAGGTCACACCAACAGCCCCCAGACGCTGCTTCAAACTGTCCCAAGTACTGTACGATGTAGAGTTTGTGATTGTCCGCACTGATGAGGTTTGTTTTAAAGGCATGCGAGTATCAAATGAACGGTTATTTGTTTGTGGATTAATCACTCACCACAAATGAATGTTCATTAGTTGTATTATTAGCAACTTCACAAATTCATGTTATTTGTTATTGTAGCCTAATTTATTCCAATTGTATTCACCTTATTCTGCCCAATACACTTGTCTTGGCAGTGTACTTCGTGTTTAGTTGCAATTAGCCCAGTGGGTCATAATATCCGTTTGAGATCACAAGCTAACATGTTAGCTATTTACCAAAGCTAAACCGGAAGGTGGAATATGAATGTCAAAATATAAACATTTTATATCTGACATATATTAAAGACACCTTTTTTCGGCCTACTCACTTTTTCTGGCAGTGCACTTTCACTTTAGCTGTGGTTAGCCTAAGTTAGCCCCAATCAAAATAATCTTTGTTTTAAAAAGTTTAGAAAAATTTTTTTTAACTGTTCTAGCATCTTTTAACATTTGTTTGAGACCATCCCACATGACAGGTAAGTATAAATAGTAAGCTAGCTAGCTAGCTAGCATGTTAGCAGACCTAAACTGCAAAGAAAAGGGGCGATGTTAATGAGGTAAATAGAAACTGTGGATGGCAATTATGTTGTCTATTGTATTTTAATCACTACCAGTAAGTAAAAGTACGATCTGTTCTAATCTCGACTTAAATTGCATAGGACGATAAAAATTATATAAAGTTAAAGTCCTGGCTAAACAGCTATGTGGGACAGATAAAATAAAAAAAACGTTTTTCAGCTGTAAACTACAAGTTATTACGACATTTTGCCGAATTTTAAGTTCTAGATGTGCTTTTTAGACTGAAAACAGGCTGTGATCTGATTAGCACATGCTGATAGGTAGTCTTTAAACTCTTAATATTGAATCGAAAAGTATGGCACTATAACATGGCAACTTCGGAACCAGGGGGTCTTCACTGTGCACTCCATCAGCAAAAAAAAAAAAAAAAGAATAGGTAAATACAAATATATTAACTATTTGAATCCAATTTGGTTTACAGTGTCCAAAATAATAAAGTGCTTGTCCACTAAAATTACAGAAGTTTGCTTGAGCACGTTTTTTTTAGCATTTAGCTAACTGCTGTTAGCATACTAACATCTAACTAGAATTTATGTTTACTTCTAAAAGTAGTGAAAATGCTTCAAAACACATTGTTTGGAGGCTCAATGCATTAGGTAAATGAGCAAAGTCTGTGAATGTTTAAAAGTATCACAATATGTGTGACGAGCCACTGTTTTTCCACAAACTTTGAACTCTGGAGTCTATACAACGATGCGTGTAAATGAAAGATTCTCATAGACTTACTATAAACAAGTGTAGTCTGTATATGCATGTACATTTTTGTCTTTTTAAATCTAGTTAATAAGAGTTAAATTCAGGTCTGCTCATAGTGCAGACATTAGAGTAAATATATTTACATTTTCATACAACAACAAAAATTTGGTGTAATGCCTTTGATATCTAGAAAATGTTCCTCCATCATGACCTGGCTTCAGTCATATTTATTGTGCAGTGCCTTTGATAAAACCTCGTCAGTGTTGACACAACAGTGAAGGCCTTTGGGGTTCTGCTTGGAGCACACTGGTTGTTTGGGAGCAGCTGGGACTCATTTTCCTGGAAAGTGTTTATTGTCCTCATATTGTTGTTGGAATACACCACACCTTTTGTTTTCTTTGAACAAATGTACAACTGCTAGCAGACATCTAATGCAAAATGGGCTTTCTTGTGCTTTTAACACCTTCAAAAATGTATTTACATTTTAGGTAATGTAACAAAATTAGTATTCTAAGCCTTATTAACAATACCGTGCTACTAAAGATGCCAAATTCATCCATCTGAATGACTCATCGTGATTGAATATTTGGCCTCCAGTTAAAACAGTTTTGTCAGACCTGTCTGAAAGGAAGGTTTTGGTCAATGAGGGCAAAATCAGGCAAGACTTCAAAGCCTAGTCGGAGCTAAAATGTTCAAATGAATCTTCAAAAAGACTAGCCAGGAACCAAAAACTCACATGATCAAGGTTTCACTTTGCATGAAATCAAGAAAATCAACAGAAGAGTATTAAGACAGGTAGAAAATCTTCCAATGAACTTTATAATCTCTAACACAATCAATATCCAAAATGTAGTGTTTTGAAACTGGTTAAAGTGGGTAGCTAACTTTTAAATTGTAATAAGTAAACTTTGTGTTTTCTCCAAAAGTACATGACAAATGCACCACTTTGTGAAAAATTAGCCCACGATATCGTTGTATCGAATAATACAGAATTTATTTCTAATCAGGAGCAGAATGCCGTCTGATTGGCTGAGCTTGGGTCGTCCTCTCTAGTTCACTTTAAAAGAGTCTCAAGTCCAATCAGTCTCAATCGAAATCATTATTAAATGACCAAGTCTGTATTCTCCATTTCTAATGAACTTAAAATAATTCTGGTACAAAAAAAAGTGAAAGCAGACATGTTCAGTTTGTTATGTGAAAGTCCAAGTCCATTCCAAGTCACCACCTCAAGTTCTAGTCGAGTCCCAAGACTTGTCCATTTTATTAATCATCAAAACAGTGACTCAAGACTGACGTGAGTCCAAGTCACGACTGTCCACACCTCTGGGATTGGAATATACAGTATGAACCATTGTTTGCATAATTTCCTTTTACACAATAATTTGACGATGTGGTTTAGTTTTGAGAAAAATATAAATATGAAAACCTTATTATCAGAAGAATAGTATCACCAAAACCAACAACAGATGTAATATTACTTAAGCTTTGGTCTTTTGGATAAATACTAGTAGTTCTTCTCCTCTGTCTGCTGCATGTGATGCCCTGGTCGGTCCTGTAGCTCCTCCTGTGGTGTGTGGGGGTAGTGCATGTGCACTAGCAGGCAGTCTGTACAGTAGAAGCAGACAGTTGGTGTTTTCTCTGCCTACAGTGTGTTCATGTAGTGTACTGCAGGTGAATAATGAAAGACTGTTCTGTTTTAGGGCACTTCAGGCCCAGACCCACCACAGTGTTTGTGGACATGAGAGCGCTGCGCCATGACAGGTACGATTTTACATTTGTGTGGATGATGTGTGTATCAAAACCAAAAGTCAAATGTCAGCGTCAAGAAGACTTTTAATGCATTAGTCGGATTTCTGCAGGTGGAGGTGTCAATTATCGCTGCAGTGGGTTTATAGCAGAGGAACTGGGATATGAATCTTTTTTTACTTTTTAACTAAAGCTGCAAACTCCAGTGCTTCAATTACACTGGTGACTCATGAGCTGTGCAAGACTGGAGTTCACCAAAGTGTCACACAAACTTAACACTGCTGCGAGTTTCTATTTTTCATGTTACTGCACTAGTTATTACTTTAAAATAACTAATTCTCTCTCTCCATACAGGGTCCGATTGGTGGAACGAGGCTCTCCGCACAGTTTACCCCTCATGGAGTCAGGAAAGGTCTGTTTTTGTATTGTTTTAAAGAATGTGAGCACATGCAAGGGCAAAATTATGTGAAGATACATGATAAAATGTGTTTCTTGGATGTTTTTAGTCCTACTTTTTCTTTGTGGTGCTTTTGTTTAGAAAATATAAGTCCTTCTGTGTTATATGCAAATATGGCAATGGGGCTGTATAAACCTAATATAACCTTTATTTACTGTATGTTCAGATTTATATTTTATCACATTACATTATGTTGCATTATGCAACAAAAAATTGTACATACATTAATTCCAAGAAAATTTTCAGCAAATTTAACGCAGTTTGCTGCATTCCACTGCATTTTAGGTTTTATATCAGCAATACATGCCTTTATATTTCCATAGGCTAATTATCTATTCTGGTCTATGTGCTATTGTCAGCACTGGGTTGCAGTGTATTCTGGGACATTGTGGCATGCTTTTATCAGGGGGCCACTATTTATAGTCTATAAATAATCATCAGAAATCATTCCCGGGGGCCAAATAAAATCACCCCCCTGGGCCTCAGTTTGACACATCTGATTTATCAGAATTAACTAGAAACTGAAAGTAGCTTTTCTGTTGTCACAGTGACTGTGCAGAGCTTAGCTAGCTTGTTTGTGGAGTATTAGCCATTGCTATCACACACAACAAATAGTAGAAAGGTTTCTAAGATGTCATCTGGACAGTGTTTTTCGACATTTCGACTTTTATCCGAAAGTCATTTTCAATTTAATGGATAAATATTCACATGGTAAATGCCCTATATTTAATGGGGCTTGAAACTAGACAGGCTCAGTCAGAACTAAAGAGAGGAAGCAGATAACAATAGAAGGAATCTTAGGACCCACCAAACTGGTTTATGAACAGGTTTTATGGTGTAAGCCCTCCTCAGGGGGAGGGCTTATCTCAGTATAAATACAGCCAGTCCAGTAAGTACATTCGGATGTGAGTCAAACCGTCTTCATCTTCGAAAAAGGCTGTTCAGATGACAACTTTGAATGCTTTCTTCTATGGATCACTCCTGGACAAATGAGGGATTACATGCCTTGTCACACAACAATCATTTCTGTATCACACGGACTGAAAACATCTTATTTAATTTAAAAAAGTGTCAAAAGCAGCAGTGTTCCTGATGTTTATATGGTTTTCTGCTTTTGTTTACCTATCTTTTCGAATCAAATTCAATATTAGCAGTAGTTATATGTTATCAAACTGTAGCTGACTTTTGTTATTTGCTTTTGAGCTTTCCAATTTCTCACCATTGACTCTCATATATATTTGCCACTCACTGCTGACATTCCGAATGCTGTGAGATCATCTGCAAACAATCTGAATATAAATATGAATGTTGTTTGCACAGATTCTTCCTGGAGTTCGCATCATCATCGCAAACCCTGAGACCAAGGGACCAATGGGAGAGTCACATCTGGGAGAGGTAAGACTAGTATTCGAGGAGATATATGTCAAGTGTTTTATTAACTAACTTTTCCCTCTCCGTACGGTTGTGTGCAGATCTGGGTGCACAGCGGGCACAACGCCAGCGGATACTTCACAGTTTACGGGGACGAGGCGCTGCAGTCGGACCACTTCTGCTCCAGACTCAGCTTTGGGGACACGCAGACAGTTTGGGCGCGGACGGGATACTTGGGCTTCCTCAGGCGGACGGAGCTAACTGACGCTAATGGAGGTAGCATCTGTTGAGATATTGTTGTTTGATTTTGGTGGTAAGGTAGTAAGGTTATACCACTCATTTCTAACTTTGTACTTGAAAAAACTTGAACTGATTAATCCTGGGAGTTGGTTGAGAGTCTCCCACTTAACATCAAGATAAAAAATGACCACAAAACTTAAATGTGAGATGTAAACTGCTGCAAAAACGACATATGTGTGAGGACTAATTGTGAGTCTGCTGTTGTGTCGTCAGAGCGACACGATGCCCTGTACGTGGTGGGCGCGCTGGAGGAGGCCATGGAGCTGAGGGGAATGCGCTACCATCCCATCGACATCGAGACCTCAGTCATCAGGACGCACAAGAGCATCACAGAGTGGTACGTTTTCACACTCCCACCTCTAAAACAAGCATGTATATAGGTCTATTAAGTGCCCCAGTGAATGGATGAGAGAGTGAATGTGTCTGTGTTAACCCTGAGAAATCCCCCGCCTAAAGCCCGAAGTCACTGGGATAGGCTCCAGTTGCCTGCCACCCCTAATAGGAACAAGCAGTAGAAAATTAAGTATATTAACAAAACATGACACATAAATGAAGGTAGCTTTGGTCATAATGTCATATCATCACTCAACTCCACTGCAAAAAATAGATTTCAAGACAAGCTAAAGTTGCTTGATTCTGGGATTTGAATCTAATTATAAGTATTTTGACTAATTTAACCTCGATTCATTGTAGAGATTTAGATTATTTTCCCTGTTTCAAAGTGTTTTGAACGGATTTCAAGACATTGCTTCATACTTAAAAGTACTTGGAATCAGAATTTTAATCCAGAGAAAGAAATTTTTGGCGCCCCCCTAAAAGGGCTCGCCCCACACTTTGAGAAGTGCTGCTGTAACACATTGCTTTTTCTCTGACTTTCCCACTGTACAATCAGCTGTAATCATGTCTCGTGTTGTCCTCAGCGCGGTGTTCACGTGGACCAACCTGCTGGTGGTGGTGGTGGAGCTGGACGGCTCGGAGCACGAGGCCCTGGACCTGGTTCCCATGGTGACCAACGTGGTGCTGGAGGAGCACTACCTGATCGTGGGCGTGGTGGTGGTGGTGGACATAGGCGTGATCCCCATCAACTCCAGAGGAGAGAAGCAGAGGATGCACCTGAGGGACGGCTTCTTGGCCGACCAGCTGGACCCCATCTACGTGGCCTATAACATGTAGCTACGCAGGACCGCCTACAGCCTACTACACAGGGACGTTATAGGTTTAGTGCCAATGTCAAGAGGAAGCTGCTTCTGGATGCATTTGGATTTCACCTATACAACCACAATAGGCCCGCCCCATTTTGGATTAATGCTTTGTGATTGGTCCAACAAGATCTACCTACTGGAAATAGCCGCAGAGTTAAAATTTTGCATTGTGGATTTACTGGAAATGTTAGAGATGCAGTTGCGAGGATGCTACAATCAGGATTCTAGAAAAAAACCCACACATTTTATAAAAAACTTGGCTTTTAGTTTGTCTCAACAATCTCCATAAACACTTCTGAAGGCAAATGTTGCAGCGGGACTTTGATTAAACGCAACTGCAACGTACTACGAAGCCGAAAAGCAACATAAAAGAAGAAGGAATATAACACTTTACCCAAAAGTTGAAAAATAAAGCCCTGAGTTTTGTCTCTCAGGCTCAACACAACACTCCAAACTCCGCAGTTTACACTCGACGGACAATCTCCAGGCAAAGATTGTGCTTTTAAACTTAAACGTGTCATATCTTCTGTTTCGAGTCGATGTATTTTTTACAATTTTACCGTCAGAAATATGCGTAAAAAAAAGATTGTATGTTTTTTATATCAGATATCTTTTGATACGGAAAAGAAAGGTACGAGACTTTCAGTTTGAAGTTTTTACATCTGAATAACCCGTCCTGTTGTCAAGGTCCTGCCACAGCCTTTAACTCTCTCACGTGTAAGTATGTACAAAACAGAAAATGGAAACAGTTTAATTTATTGTGTAAAAATGTACCACGCTTAAGAATGTGTGGCGCCTGAATATTTGCTAATATAAAAGAAATGCATTGTATTAACTCGAGTGGAACAGATTCACATTTTTATACGTCAAATGTCAATCGTCCGGAGTTTCATTTGTTTTGTTGTGAATCTACGGTGCCCCGCGTGGATAAATTCAGACTATATTTTTTCAAAGCGGTGCCGAGAAAAAAAAAGAAAGAAGCGGAATTGAAAATACGGTAGGACTCGTTCGTGATCGTTCTGCGCCCTCAAGTGGTGGACAAGGGAAATTACAGTGTTTTAATAGTCGAGTTTGTCCAAATGTTTTAAAGTGAATTACAAAAAGTAGAAAAAAATGATGTTCTATGCAAATTAATATATTTGCCTTAAGAATGAATTATCTGAATTATAGTGACCCTTTAGGGCTGCCATAGTTTGACTTGTAGTTCAAACTTGACAAATACGAGATGAATTATTGTCGAAAGTCCACAAACTGTGTAGAATGTCCGCATGGATCAGGGCTGGTGTGATGGTGATGATGATGTCACAACAGGAAGAGGAAGATGATGTTTTTAGAAGTGGAATGTTTAGTTGGTTTTATTTTTTAAAGAAAAAAAGCACTTTCCTCATGATTTTCTCTTATCAGCAGATGTCGCCCATTTTATAAAAAATGTCTTATTTGAGTTGATAAATAAATATTTCAACCGTTTTGGAAGAAAAGTGTGAACTTGTACTGATTCTGTGCTGTGTTTAAAGGTCATTTGCTTCTTTAAAAATGTTTTGGTCACTTACCTAATGTATTCTGAGCCGACTAATTGTTCACCAAGATGTGTTTTAAGCCGTTTTACAGCTGCTAGAAGCTAAATGCTATCTTCTATTAGCCACAATGCTAACAACAACAGACAAACTTAGTGGAGTTTGGTGAACAAACGAGACAGCATTGGTCATAGTTGGGACAGTCTGGACTAATTTCCACCTGAATAGATACATTAACAAAGATATCTGTGCTAGGTAGAAATTAATTAGAATTTATTTTATTTTTTTAAAAAAAAGAGAGAGAGAGTGGAGCTCAACAGTGACCGCCCACTTCCTGGTTCCACAATTTCGGACCCCATGTTAAATTGCCATAGGGGATTAGATAAAAATTATATTAAAAGTGTGGAAACTTCCTCGGGACTAAGCAGCTATGTGGAGCATAAGACCCATATTTTTGTTTAAAAAACGTTTTTTTCAGCTTTATAAACTAAGTTAATACGACATTTTGCAGAATTTTAAGTTCTAGATGTGCTTTTTAGACTGAAAACAACTGCGCTGTGGATCTGAGTTAGCACACATCTGGTTAGCTATGTCTTTAAACTCTTAATAGTTGAATTTTTCGAAAAGCCCAACATGGGGCAAAATGCTTCCAGAACCAGGGCGGTCTTCCACTGTTGAGCTCCATAGCTATATGACATTTTTCGTTGCTAGTTTGTAACTTTTGTCTTTTTCACCCATATATTATATGCAGGAAGAATAGGCAAAATCACAAAGCTGTGTATTGTTTGATTCAGAGGTCTCAAACTCATTGGGAGCTGGATCCGAAGTAAGACTTGGTTGAGGGCCACATAATAAAATACAGGACTCACTCTATATAAATAAGCATATTAGGCTATGTAAAGCCTAATGTAGCACACATTCTAATAAGTCCGTGATAGGTTAAATAAAGTGGGTAATCAGGGTCCAGCTGATTTGTTGTATTGTGGTGCTTTTTTAAGTTCATCACAACAATAGATTTCATTGTGGTCACCAGTAATAATATCAGAATTTCATCCTGGTATAGCCACATGAAATCAACTGGAGGGCTGCTGCTAGTTTGAGACCCCTGATGTAATTCCTCACTGGGCAAAAGCAGCTCTCTGATTGGCTATGTTCGGGTGGTCTATTCCAGTCTCATGTTGCTGTCTGTAAAAAGATGTTCTTGGGTCATGAATGCAGCCAACAATGCATTCATATGTGATATTAATTATGTGCTATAAGATTTATGAAAGCTAGAAAAGTTTTGGAATCGGAAAATTCGGTACCCAAGCTTTAAGTTACATTTTGAAATTTAAAACATTAAATTCTTAGTCTAATATAACATTCAATTCAATATCAAGTTTATTACCAAAATCAATTAAAAATGTTATTATAAGGTCAATTTTTAGACATTTTCAAAACAAAGCAAACAAAAAAAATACAATTGTGGTCTTTTAGTTGTTGTATATTTCTAGTAGATCCTTTTAAAACTGCTCATTAAATTAGTTTGTTTTTAGTATGCTATGATTAAAATACTTTTAACCACCCCAGCACAAATGTAATGTGATTCAGTATGAAAATGTTCCAAGAATTCAGAATACAGTCTTCTATAACCCCATCTGTATGCAAGAAAGACCCAAACTCAGTCCTTTTCTTCATGGGTACATTTATTTCCTCCATGTTAGCACATATAATATATTTATATACATATTGCTAGCTAAAGCATCAAAAATGTCAGGAGCGTAGAAAATGTTAAGCCACGATAAACTGTTTACATATGGACAGAACAAAAAAAGTGACCAACCAGTTCCGATATGCCGATTCAGCTCGTACAATTTTTCGTCGGATTTCTAGAATTTCAGGGGCAAAAATAAAAAAGTTTCATTGTCATATTGCATTTCTCAAGTTTTTTTTTTTTTTTTACAAGTTGGAAAAGAGATTCACAGAGTTTTGGACATGCAGTTAAACCCCGACATTACAGCGCAAAGTTATTAGACACGGTAATGACTGGAGGGACAGATATAAAAAAGAGAAAACTATGGTCTCTGAGTCACACTGAGAAAAGACAAAATATTATTACATGTATTTTAGTATGAGAATTAAAGGGCCTATATTATACTACATTTTGATCCGTGTTTTAGTGATGTATCCTCGTCAAAAACATAACAGAAGTTGTGATTTGTTTAACACCCAAATCCTGGATTTTTATCTGATGTTTTGCTTTCGAACGGAAAACGTTCAGTTTCTTCAGGTGATGTCATTAGGTGGTAGTCCAGGAAGTGCGTTTTTAAACTCCATTCACCTTCACCAGAATCATTCCAATAGGTTTTCAATCTTACGGTTAATGCTGTAGTCTTTTAGTCACTCAATGGAGTCTTAGTCGACCAAAATTCTTTTATTGTAGAAACAGCAATAAAAAGGAGTTTATTAGTTAAAGATTTGGAAACAAATTAGTGGTCTAATCTGCCTTTTTAAACATACGGTTTTCAAATTGGATTTTGTGTTTTTGGAGCACAGTTTGCGTCAAATAAATAGTCAAGTTGATGGGACACAACTTTAGCTGACCAAGAATTATTTTGGTTGACAACAGCCTTAGCTAGTTTTAGCCTCATTTAAACTGCATCACTTTTTGGTGCAACTAAATCTGTTGGAGATTTCCTGAGTTTAACTAAATGAAGGTTTAACTAAGTTCATATAGATGAACTTAAAGGTGGGGTAACTAACTTTTTAGTTGTAAATTAGTAAACTTTATGCTTTCCAGTAAAACTATACAGTAAATAGCACTATGTGAAAAAATTAGACCTTTGAGTCTTGTCTGAACTTAATTATAACAAATTTAGTTCTAATCAGGAGCAGAATGCTGCTCTCTGATTGGCTGAACATGGGACCCCATTCAGAATGCCCCAAAATATGCTTTTAACTTTCTATTTCTACTGAATTGTGTAGTTGGTGTTTTACTTCCTGAAAGTTACACAGTGCACTTTTAAGTAAAAATATTGTTACCTTCTCAAATGATACCAAGAATTAAATTTTGTTCCGCACACCTTGTGACATCATCAAGTGTAAGTTTTAAAGTTAACAGCTTGTTTGAGCCACATTTATCCTGCTTTACTTAATGCACCACAGTATTTTTCTGTCAGTTGAGTGAGTCATAATCTATTCTAGCGCATATTAATGCACGATGACATCAAGAGGTGGAACAAATGTTTTCAGTTCATGAGCAGAACACATCCCAAAAAATGTAGAATTTCAAATAAAATATATATTTCTGGGTATGTTGTTCATGATGAAATAATAAATTGTTATAAAACTTTTTTTTTTTTTGCAAAATGTGGGTCAAAATGTGGCTCATACATATAGGACCTTTAAACTTTGACTTTTGACCTCTGGCTAGCTTGATTTGCTTTATACAGTGAATAAAAAATAAAGTATATCATTGAAAGTATTTGGAGGTGAAGTTTGTCAACCACGATTTCTCACAAAAGCTTAATTCAAGATTGAGAACCAAGTTTATGGACAAAATTAAACACATAACGAAGCTGTTGTCACGGTAACACAAACATAAAAAAAGTAAAATTAGTTGAAAGTGACTCAGAGACCACAGCTGATAATATTTACAGTCAACTTTGTACAAAATGAGAACTATTGTCTTCCAAAAATGTCTGATTTACAAAATATTGAGAAATAATGACGAGATTATTTACATTTAGTGCAACAACACAAACAGAAAAGTCGTATAAATATCAAAGGAGGAAAAAAAAAAAAAAACAATTTACCGTAATTTTGGTGTTCGACAAATTATTTAGGAAAAAAAGTGCACTGGTGGTGTAATCGCAACCAGAATATTTTGGTATTTCATGGTTATTTGAAACTAGTTGAATCATTTTAACCAACAAAAAAATGCAAGAAATAAGCTTCACATTACTCTAGAATTTACGGTAATTCTTCTTCCGTGACAAAAACGGAACGATTCAGTCAAACTAAGCGAAAATCATGGTTTGAGTTAGAAAAAGAGGTCCATAATTGACGTATTTACACCTAAATCCATCAGTTGCATAAGGTTTTTGAAGACTTCTTTGTCGTTTTTCTCGTTTTGAACTTAAAGTGAGTGAAATGTCGGACATGCGTTTTTAGGTGAGAGAGTAAAAAGACAGGCACTGACCATGAACACAGCTTTAGCAGTGGAGAAAGTCATTAGAAAAACACACACCTCGGAAGAAAAGGATTGGACTTTTAGACGAAAATCAGATGGAGCAAGGTAGTTTCTGTCGTCGCAAAAAAAAAAAAAAAAAAAAAAAGATTATAATGTGAAAATTCAAGGAGAAAGCCCAGTTTATACAGCTGTACCGGGGGAAAAAAAATCATTATTCATCCTAAACTACATTGGGATTGCAAATTATAAAAACAAAGAAAAAAGATTGACCAAAAAAGAAAAAAAAAAAAATTAAAACAATTTTTTTTTTTTTTGCTTTGTTTTGACAGATTTGAAATGTATTATGGTTAAATAAGAAGTAACAATAACTTCGAATGCATCATTTTATACAAAGTAATCAGTCTGATCAATTAATTATAAAAAACTGTGCTAAAGTTGATAATAAAGAATGCATCATTATATAAATAAGCGGTTTGATCAAGTAGGGAACAACAATTATATTAATGAAAATAAAAAAAAAAACTAAATTATAATATTTGAGCCAATTTGTATTGTTGTTTGGGTAAAAATATAAATTATTCATAGTAAAGTCTATTTAGGATTGATAATTATTAAAGCAAAAAAAAATACAGAAAATTGTAAGTTTTACCAATTTAGGATTTAAAACTATATATTTTTTGACTGACTGGAATTTATAATGGCTAAAATAATGATAATAGCAATAACATGAAAAATGCGAATCAATCCATTACCATTAATAATGATTAAAAAAAGAATCAAAATTTGACCTATTTAGAATCAATATTTATAGAAAAGCAGCAGTTTGACCAATTAAGGATTTTTTTAAATGCTGCATTTGACTGAACTGAGAATCTTGAAGCAAAAAAAAAAAAAAAATGTTAATCATCAATTTAAGATGAATAATCATAAACAAATAAAAAAAAAAGGATGACTTTGGTAACACTTTAGAATAACTACAGAATTAGGCTTAATAAATCATTAATAACACCTTAATAAAGACTTAATTCAATATGAACAAGTGATTAATTAATAGATGAAAAGCTTATTAATGCTTAGTAACTACTTAATTACTCCAAATCCTGCCCCCTAACCCTAAATCATAACCTTAGCACCTTAGTTAAGTAGTTACTAAGCATTAATAAACTTTTTCATTCATTAATTCACCATTAGTTCATGAATAATTAAGGCTTTATTTATGCTTTATTCATGTTACTAAGGCCTTATTATGCTTTATTCATGGTTTACTAAGGCCTTATTTATGCTTTATTCAAGGTTAACTAAGGCCTTCTTTATGCTTTATTCATGGTTTACTAAGGCCTTATTTATGCTTTATTCATGGTTTACTAAGGCCAATTAAGGTGTAGTTAATATAAAGTGGTACCAAGATTTCAGAAGATTAAATTCAGAAAACCTTTGTCTCCTGTTCAAAATGTAAAATGTGCATAAACAACTCCTCGTTAAGAGTCGTAACGTGTGGAAGAAGATTGGTTTAGTCGGAGGCAGTCCAACCGACTTCATGACCCTGTCCCAATAAGTGACTTGGATTTAGGTAGAACTAGAAAAGGTGCTTCTGACCAAAACGTTTAGGGGGAAAAACCTCCGTCCATTATCACATTTTTCACAAGATCTTTTTGACGTTTTCTTTAATTTTTAAGAAAGCAGAAGCTAGTCCAATGCTAGATAGTGCTAAAGTTTAAACATGAACGGTGTGGCATTTACAGTAAGAAAAAGTGATTCTTTAAAAAGTCACATAATAAAATGTATTCCGTTAATGCTCGTCTGTTACAGCACGCTTAAATAAACACATCTCTCCGTCAATCTTTCCAGAAAACAAAAGCTTCCTCTGTGTTCGCCTTGTGAGCAAAAATGTTCAGCGAATATAGAAATCTGAAAGGAAAGGATGGTTATATTAAATATGAGAGAGAAGAGAGTTTTTTCTCCAGGACACGAGGGTGAGGAAGCAGACTGAAGCTGGGCCTGTTCATCTCTTCCTGCGGCAGGTGCGTTTGTGGTCGGCGTGCCAGTGTTCCTGCTGACACTTGATGGAGCAGTACGATGTGTTCCAACAGCAGTGGTACATGGCCTCCTCCTCACAGTTGTAGCACTGCACACAACACACACACACGTGTCACTTACATAGTACACTCTGTTTCATAGTAGAAGTCTTCAAGTAGTCATCTGGACAGTGTTTCCGAAGATCAAGACGTTTCGACTCTATCCGAAAGTCATTTTCAATCTGATGAAAAGTCATTTCATCAGATTGAAAATGACTTTCGGATGAGAGTCGAAACGTCTTGATCTTCGGAAACACTGTCCAGATGACTACTTGAAGACTTCTACTATGGATCACTCCTGGATGAATGAGGACTACACCGTCTACACTCTGTTTCACTATCGTTTTTGCTTTGGAGTCCTGGTACTTTGTCATTCACGCTGGAAGGTCTGCACCAAGGTCAAGACTTCGAACATTCAAAGGATATGGTTTATCAGTTTGGTTTCACATTATCTAAATAAAGTCCAGACTTTCAGCTGTGTCTACTGCCATCACAGTAACGAGAGTTATTGGCTAAAAAAAACAGTACGAGTGGATATATCTCCAACCAAAAGTGAAGTGATACAGGTGTTTTGTTTCCTAGAACATAAGTTTAAGTCTCATCTGTGCCTGATCAATTACACGCTGCATTTGGTCTAAAAACTTTCAGCTTGAATTAAACTGACCACGAAATGTTGGATATAAATTTGGTTTGAATCTTCTGGCTTTATAGCAATGTCATTATGGAAAATTATGTCAAATGTTTTTATTGGTAGGGGGTCCCTGATCTAAAAATAGTTTGAGAACCTCTGGTTTAGATAAAGATGATGCAGATGTAAAATAGCCTAAGGCAAACTCTAGTACAATGCATCAAATGGCAACATTTATGTTTTAATTGTACATGGTCCCCTTTAAACATAAACAAAAACAAACAAAAAAGGTAGAGCAAAAAATGATGGTCTATTGCTATTACAACAAAATGGAGCTGCTTAGGACCAGACCTTGGTGCAGACTGAGTTTGTTAGGTCCAGACTGTGGTCTGCAGAAGCGTTCACGCCTATACTTTGGTCTAAGTCAAACAAGAAAGTCCATAAAAGATTACTAGAGTGAATTCACCCACAGATAAGGAACCATTTGGTAACACAAATACATCTACAACACTGTATTTGTGAGGTAACATCTTTAATTCTCTCTCTGACTAATTTATAAAATGTTGAATTTATTATGGTTAAAATAATAATAACAATAACTTAGAATGCATCATTTTATATAAAGTAATCAGTCTCACCAATAATTATAAAAAAAAATAAGAAATAAAGAAAGCATAATTATATACATAAGCCATTTGATCAACTGCGATTAACAATAATATAAAAAAAGGATTTAAGTGAAATTTAAACAAAATTATAATATCTGTTGTTTAGTTAAAAGCACTGTGGTGAGTGTTTTAGGACTGGCAATATTGACAAAATCTAATATTTTGGTCTTTTTGGAGCATCTCAGTAACAATATTCAGACGATATTAAGTCAATCCAATAAAAAGTGCTACAACATTTTTTCAAATTTATACATTATAGATAAAAGTGAAATATTCATCACAAGGCTTTAGAAATATCACCTAAATAGTAAAATCTAAAAGCTCAAAAGCACAACTAAAATAGGAAAAAGCAGTTACAGTCTGAGAGCAGATATAAAAGTAAGAAGTGTGAAAGTATGAGTAGAAAAGTGTGGGAAAGCCTGTCTTGTGTGAACGCGCGGAGTTACACTGACCCACTGCTTCTTCTTGGTTTGGGAGATGAGCTGCTTGTGCTGAGACACCAGTTTCTTCACCTCCTCCACCAGCTCTTCTTTACACTTCTCCTTCACCTGCTTACACTTTCTCTCCATCTCAGCCTGGGCTCCACTCAGGGCTTTACTGACCGCCTGACGCTTCTCCTCCTCCATCTCCGCTCGCAGCTGGGAAAACGACAACGGAAGAGGAGTGTGTTTCAGACTATGTTCAACAGAATTATAATGGATGCAGGTTGTTGTGATAACTTATAACTTATATATATCAATTTTTCGGCCTCAAACTTTTTGCTCCTAACCACACAATTTTACTGACAAAAGATTGATTTGGATTTTTGACCTCGATCTTTCAATTTTTTTTAGATTAATGGCCCAGCTCTAGGTAAGAGTACGCATAGTTTAGATCAAAGATTCTCAAATGAGGTACCAGGTACTGTGGAAGACCCCCAGGCCAGGCATATTCAACTTAAGGCCCGGGTGCCAAATGGGTCCTCCAAAAATGTAATCCGGCCTTTGGAGACAGTGGCCAAACTTGATTTCTTAATGTGACAATATGTGTTTAGTTAGTTAACTTGATTTGATTGTATTTTTACTGTCAGAAAAAACTGGCAAATCCTATTTTCAATCAATACAAGTTGCATTTTATTGACAGATTTTCAGTGAGAAATTATTTTTCAAATTTTTTAGGACAACAATCCACTTTACTCTTGTTCTGTTAGCAAAATAAAGAGAAGTATAAGCATTTGCATAAGGCATTGTTCAGTCCTGATTTCATTTGAATTCTGGTCTAAAACTTGGTTACTTTTTGCTTAGATCTGGTTTAATGTTGAGATACTGCACGTTCAGATTTGGGTATGTTGCTTATCGCTAAAAATTACACAAAAATTACACTTCGGCGTTAGTTATTATTACTCTCTAGTCGTGTGAACATGTTTCTGTTATTTCATGTCAAAAGGGGTGACATATTATGCAACTACTTGGCCCCAAAGCAATGGTCCTTGGTCAATTACTTGAATATTAATTGAATTGTTATAGTATACAGTCCCAAACCAGCATATTCACGATGAAAAAAGGATTAAAGAAAACTCAAACTACAAAAAGGGCCATGAAAATGTTGATCTAAATGTGATTTGAAGTTCTTAATTGTATAATGTCATAGTGGAAAATGATAAGAAACTGTTCTAAAAAGTCTGATTTACATAATGATAACTTGGTTGTAGAAAGGTAAAGCAAAGAATGATGGTCTATGAATTTTTGCCATTAACCACCAAAGGGATAGTTTTTTTTTCATAATTTTCAAATACCTCAACTGCCAATTGTGTTAATTTAGGGACATGTTATTATTTCGCTTCATTGGATCCATTACAAGGGAAGGCCTGGTTTGTGTATCTCCCCGTGACAATTTAGTAACAAACATCCAATCCTGCTGAGCAAACACCTCACAGTTCAAAGTAATGTGTGCTTCTTAGTCATTGTTTTACGTTCTAATGTTAACAAAAGTCATGATTGGAGATGTGTTCGGCCCCAGACCTTCTCCAGAGCCTCCCGCACCACCCTCTCCGTCTCCCTCTTGTTGTCGGCCTTCATCATCTCCTTGACGTCATTGAAGACTTTGGTGTACTTCTCGTGGCACATGTTCTGACAGGCTCCGTCGCTGTTGGTCTGAGTGCCGCGGTGCAGGGTTCGAGGAGAGCTGCTGCTGCCCTTCTTGGTCTGAGTGGACACGGACAGTTTCTCCGGATGCTGGGAGCCGGAGGAGACCGGGACCTCCTGACTGGAACTGACCGCCTCCATCTCGGCTCTGGGTCCTGCAGAACATACGAGAACATGTGTTAGACTAAGAGATGTCCTGTATAACGACATTCACTTTAAACAACACGAGTGCAGTGATGTGAGCTTACACTAGATTCTTCTTTGGGTTCTGCAGACTGAGTTCGTCGACTTTTCTTGGCTTTAGGCTCGTGACTGCCTTTGAGCTGAAACAGAAAAATATGTTTTTATTACACAAAGAGTTTGTTATTGCAGATTTATTCATTAATAATCTAAATTTCTTAACATTTGCAACCTTTAAAAAGAAATATAGTATTAAATTGAAATTGGAACATAGCACGTTGATATTAGCTTTACAGATATGAATATGGCCTTAAAAAGGTTTCACAATAAAAGTTTTATTTATTTAAGCCTAATCTTGACTTTAGCCTTACTCAGATTTCTGAATAAGTATTCTAAAATACAAACATTTGCTAACAAAGCCATCAATGCAGTGACGTGTGGCATAAAGATCAGGCCTATCCGCTGTTTGGTTACATGACAGGCTTAACATGTTCAAAACAAACACTTTTATATGACCTTCATTAATCTGCTCAAAAACTAGAACTTAAACTAGCTTCAATTTAAGATAAAAATTTTCAATTAGGACATTTTAAGACCGTGTGAGAACAAACAACATTTACGATAATGATATATTTGGCAATAGCCAATAATGCCTTCATGGAGGCTTTTATAATAATTGTATTTACTAATTTAGTAAATACAATTTAATA
Organism: Mugilogobius chulae; assembly: GCA_038363315.1. Classification (NCBI taxonomy): domain Eukaryota; kingdom Metazoa; phylum Chordata; class Actinopteri; order Gobiiformes; family Gobiidae; genus Mugilogobius; species Mugilogobius chulae. The sequence goes on along the minus strand of CM076395.1, from coordinate 32,212,452 downwards.
AATTACATAGCATTAGGTTCTTCCACTCATCATGTCCAGTTTCTTTAAAGGTGGGGTAGCTAACTTTTTTAGTTTTAAAATTGAAAACTTTGTGCTTTCTACTAAAAATATATTCTAAATACAGCACTTTGTTGAAAAATTAGACCTCTGAGTACTGTCTGAACTGAATAATAAAGAATTTTAGTTCTAATCAGGAGCGGAATGCTGCACTCTGATTGGCTAAACTTGGGGCGGTCACTCCAGTTTCACTTGTAAAAAGCCATAGATGCAACCGAAATGAATACATGTCGATAGTAACCATGTGTTGAAGAGTTTATGAGAGGATGTAGTCAGATTTAAAACCTAAATTGTGTTCAGCTACCTCACCTTTAATTATTAATGCTTTAGCTTTTGCATGTTTATGTTTATCAGAATTTATTATATAAAACACAGTATTTTGGCCGGATGCTGCTGTTCCAGTGACTAAAGTTGGATCATTTTGCCCCCTTCCTTTGCTGAATTAGCCTGTCCTGGTCCTTTCCCTCTTCAAATGGACTCTGGCTCTACAGACTTAAACTCTTCATCTGTAATTAGATATGCGTCAGTCTATGTTACAGCTTGTCGGTCCATGGGAGTGGATTTCATCTTCACGGTGGATCTCCTCGAGATTTCTCTTTTTCCTGTCAAGTTTTTTTGAGTTTTTCTTTGCTGAGAAGGAGGGTCTAAGGACAGGGGATGGTCTGGGACAATTATTCATTTGCTTGTTATCTGCTTTAACATGCTATGACCAATCACTGTTTTTTTATTTTCTGACCATAGATGTTTGCTAAATTAACAACCTTGAGAACCCCTCAAAGATGACTGTTGTTGTACTAGACAAAAATAAATTGATTGCAAAAGACATGTATAAAACACTGCTGGAGAAAACTGCAACAGGATTTTTGTAAAGAGAGCTATATTAGACTCCTTATCCGAAGCTACGATTAATTCAGTGCACTTTCGGATCACATTTTAAATGTAGTACTTAGCTACAGCTGTTGTTTATTGATACAGTTCACATTCTAAACCGTCTATGTGGCAAATGTTCAAAGCTAAAACTAGATATCAACACACAAACTAGACACAAAGGCTTCAATGTCTATTTTTAAAAGCAAATGAACAGGTAACTCACTCATATATACGTGACCAGCAGAGGGCTCTGTTACTAAGAAAACTGGCAAACTGTTTGATTGTGTCCAGTGTCCTGTGCACCTACTTCTTATTCACAACAACGATGGTCAATATTGTTCAGATACCAAACTAGAACTGAAACTACACACTCATCTGAGCAAGTTTCAATGCAAAAAAGTCACTTAAACAGGATAAAATGTGCCCTATATGATTGGAGTGGAGGAGTGCCGGACTGCGAACATTGAAAAAACAATTCTTATATAGCAATTTCTACAATGGAGTATATGAAAAAAAAATAAAGGTTGAAGACTAAACCTCTAACATTATGAGATTAAGCTAATAATTTAATAAAGAATGAGAAAGGTTATACAGAAAAAAGGCTTTTTTTTTTTTAAGACTAAACTTTGTGACTGAAATTATAATTTTATGAGAAGAGTTTTAGCAAATGTCTTCAGTGTCATTAAGAGATGCAGAAAAATAGTTAACGTTCGCTCAGAATCCAGAAGAATGTCTGTGGACGTTTAAATTTACAGTCTTAAAAATGTGCAACTTTTTATAGCTTCGACTTTATTCTCAGAAAAGTACGACTTTTTTTTTTCTCGCATTCAAGTTTAATCTGGTTAAATTATGACGTCTTTCTCATACAATTTAAAGCTATTCTCATGGTGAGTTTCATATTGAAATGTCACAAGTTTCATCTCGTTTTTATTTCTTTCTTGTAGTTTATCTTTCTGTTTCTCAAATAATGCCAGGAGCCTGATTCACTCAAAGCCAGACCGTGCCATAAATACTGTAAGTGTAGTTTCATACTCACGTGTCGAACCTGCTCGTTGCTGGTGGAGGAGATACTCGACTCTGCGTCCTCGTCCTGCCTCCTCTCTCCTCCTCTCGTGGTGCTGTTGTTGGTGTTGTTGTTGTTGTTGTTGTTGGGGTCTGCTGCTGGTCTGCTCTCTGCCTGCCTCGTCCATCTTGGTCTTCCACAGGCGTCCTTCTCTGAGGAAGCGCTGGTACACCTCCAGCTCCTCGCAGGCTTTCTTCCAGCCATTACTACGCTTCACTTGCAGCTGCTGCACGCTCACTTTGATGTCCTGGATGTTGTCTGACGGGATCCACGCCCTGTGATCAAAAACAGACGTTTTTCAGACATATTCACACTGTTTATTCACAACAAAAAATGACTTAAGAATAAAATAATAAATTGTGAATGATACATTTACAAAGCAAAAACATTTCTGTTAACTAGACCAGATGTTCTCAACCTTTTTCAGACGTGACCCCTAAAGAACAACTGTAGCCATTTGCAACCCAAAAACAAAATATAGGCTACCGGCAAAGTACTAAAGTAGTCTTTAGTCTTTGAGTTTGATTTTAATTTGAAGACATAAGTCTAGATAAATCTATCGCTGTATTTGAAGGTGTCAAACCTTTTTTAAGATCTTAATGTTCAATTTTTCACATGATCAGGAGACCCCCTAGAAATCAGTTTGCGACCTCCAGGTTGAGAAACACTGAACTAGACAATAGGGCTGGGGCAATATATCTTTTTAACAATTTCAATAGGGCTGGGACAATATATTGTTTTGCAATTTATCATCACACAGTTCTCTCCCAGAAACCTGCATCGCAATACCTCTGCATGAATCAAATGCAGAGGTAAAGCACATTTAAATGTCCTTTTAGGCTCTGTTACATTTACATATGTCACAGTCAAAGCTGCTGTTCACAACAGGATTGTGTCAAAAACAGATATTTTCAAAATCGATCAGCACGGAAGACAATAGATAAAGAAAGAATTTTAGTCTTGCAAGCAGTCATACATTTAATATAAAATATAAATTTCAAAAAATTGAATTCATTCATTCTGTGCGAAGCCTGGTATTTCTTTTAATATAAATCTTCTGGTTTGCATTACAATTTAACTTAACTGTACATTTTTCCTTATTTATAAGGACTAAAATATCACAATATTTGCAATATGTTGTGTATCTCTATGTATTGAAGTAGCGCCTATGTCAGACCTGGGCAAATTGCGGCCAGGGGGCTTGATGCAGTCCTCAGTATGTGTCAATGTGGCCCCCAGCACATTTTGGAAAATAAGTGTTACTCTTAATTCTTTATTTATTTGATTGGCTTGGCTATGGAGCATATATTTTGCTTGTTGTCCTAATAGTATCACAATAAAATAAAAAACCCTATGATTTACATATACAGTATGTGCCGCAATAACAACACGTTACACCAGTGACCGTGGTTTGACCCTATTGACCATTTGCACCTACGTCACATGATCACGTGGCTACGCCATGCTGGATGGCAAAAGTGCATGTACGCAGCATTACAGGGAGCGCAAAACTGACAAATTCTCACATATTTCCTTATTTTTCCGTAAACAAAGCAGTGGATGCTTCTGGCGTATGTTCAGTACATTGTCTGTGGAAGTAGGACGTCTTTTAGACGCACACAAAACAAGGTATTAGGAAAAGCTAATGAATGCTAGCTGATCCATGCCCTCTTCGTCCTGCTACGTTTGCCGAATAAATAACATTTACAAGTTTGCCTGACTTTACTCCTCATGATTTGCACCATTATGTGGTAAACAGGGTTTTGTCTCACACTGGAGCAGATTTAAAAGCTACAAGAGGTTGGTTTTCAGTCACTTAGCTGTGAGGCTAGTGTTAGCCACGCATAATGCAGGCTGTTTCAATATATTCATTGCATTTTTTTTTTCTTCAAATGTCATACTTTTTTTCTCATTAGCATTGACTTACCTTGTTTAAAGTGTTCACTGCAAATCTGTAGCGACTTAGAGGGATTTAAAATTTAAAAGGAACCCCGAATATTTACATAAATAGATCGAAAATACTTCGCGTAGGTATACTTACTAAAAAGTAGAACTTAAAGTAAACAAATATTCGCCGTTTGACGTAAAATTGTTATGTTTACAACAACTTCCTGATATTACGGGCGCCGCCATCTTGAGGTGATGACGCAGAATCGTGTGGCGCACTGGCGCAGTGAGCGTCAGTCGTGAGACGCACGCAACAGCTGCAACAGTTGCCGTTGATCTGGTTAACCGGAGCGTCAGTAGTTTTTCGTCGACAACACATTGTAAAATGGTACATTGAGTGGCTTTTGGTTGTGATTTCGTCTCGGGAGGAAACAAGGAGAATGCGGTAAGCTTTCATAACTTTCCTCGTAGTTACACGATTCGACGTCATACTACCCATAATGCACTGCGTTGTAAACAATGATGGCGTCTTCCGTGAAAATATATTTCGTAAAAGTTTAATAAAACGGTAGATTTTTCAGATTATTTTCGTGTGTATTTATATCTTTGATGATATAGGGAAAACTCGAAAACAAACATTAAAAAATTCTCGGGGTTCCTTTTAAGTCTTTGATTTATTGCTGCCATCCACAAGCGTCTTCTATCTTCATCCAAATGTAAACGAAAAAGCTCCAGGTTTAGGCTTAAAACCTCCTTGCCTGTTAGTGCAGCGTGTTCCACGAGATACAGTCATTTTACAATTGAAATCAATTAAAATTACTTAGAAACGAGCAAGTTTACGGCAAAGTTTCCATTGCTGTAATGCGCACAGACAGCGCTTTTGCCATCCAGCATGGAGAAGTGGGCGTTCCTTCGAGGAGCGTGACGACACGTGCAAAGGGTCAATACCACTTGTCCCGGCTCGAATATGGCCCGCACAAAAAAATACCTGCCCACCCCTGACCTATGTACGTAGTAGTGAGCGCACCGATACAATACACTGACCTCTGGTGCTGGTGTCCAAAGAAGCGCACGTCCACCTGGTTGTCGTCCCGCTGCAGCACTTTGGCCGGCCAGTACCCGAAGCCCTTCATTTTGGCCCACACCAGGTCGTGACTGGGACTCTGAGCAGGCCAACACCATTATATACATGTATTTATTTATGTATAAGAAATATTGCCTGTGATTAAAGCATGGATACTCACACATGGGTAACAGAACCAGTTGTCAGGCCGCGCGTTTGAAAGGTAGAAACAGTTTTTACACAATAACAATTCATTCAGCTGCAACATAGAAAAAAACACAGTTAAACACAAACACATGTATTATTCTTTATTATTGAGAAAGACTGACATTAACACAAGAAGAATACTAATTTATTTAATTCGATTTTTTTTAATACCCTGAAATTTGAAATAAAAACTTAGAGAAGTGCAAGCCGTACCTCGTGGCATGTGTCGCTGTAGAGCAACCGAGCGATTTCCGCCTGGTCACTGTGAACTGCAACATTTAAAGAAACTTTAATAGACTGAACCAAAGTGTAAACTCACACACGTTTATAGGACTTACCTCCGTATAAAATGGCCGTGTTGTGTACAATGTGCTGAGCGTCTGCTTTGAACTCCTCGAAATTTTTATACTTCCCTTCTGACAGATTCTATTCAAACAAAAAACAAATAGAAGATGAGTTTGAATGTGGTGTACTTTAAAAGACACATGTTACCGTTTTTTTAATCCTAGTGCATTGATATCTCATATTTGAACTGAACATAATTTATCTACTCAAAAGTATGTTAACTGCACAAATGGTGATATTTATTTACATATGTCATGGTTTCTTCTTAACTAAATGGAGAAAACAGAGAGATCTCCTTTAACATTGTCTTTTTGAGCAGTTGTGCAAATACTTTCTATTTTGGATCGATAAACCTGAGTGAGCCTGGCATAGTGTTGACTTTGCTATCACTTTTAAAATCTTTTCTACTATTACACAACATTATGAAAGGGAGAAGCTGGCACCTCCTGAATATTGACGACGTCCAGGGGGTGTGGATGAGTCTTCTGTACATGGGATGCTTTGTGTCTTTGCCTTTCTTGTGTAGGTCCACCGCCTGGAAAAAGGAAAGAGCATTTAAATGAAGCTAAATATAGGCTAGCGCAGAGCATGAAGAGAATCTGACACCACTTCAACTGAGACTGAGACGGGTTTGAGAGCGACTGAAAGGATAATTCAATTAAACAAAGTGATTGAATAAAATGGGACATGATGGGAAGTTTAAAGCAGTGAAAATGGACGTGTATTCTTAAAGTTGAGTAAGTAGAGCAACAAAAATATCAGTTCTTACCCTCTCTTTCATACGCTGGACGATAAAACGCAGGTATTTACACATCTCCTGTTTGTTTAGATTCTTCTTTTTACTTCCCTGAAAAAACACACAGGAAAACATTCCATTACTTTAAAGTATTTATTTAGAGGGGCAGAACCAATTACTTTAGTGGTCAAGTTGTATTTATTTGACTAATTAACCAATTGTATAAAATTGCAGTGTGAAACATTTGAAATACATTGTCAGAGTAAGTGTTCATAATCAAAAAATGTATTGTTAACTTTAAAACACATAGTCTGTAATGTAATTTTATCAACTGTTTATATTTAAAAAAACAACAAAAAAAATTAAAGGTGATACAGCAAAATTTCAAAGATTGAATCGGTGCATAATTAAGGCCAGCGCACACCGGGACGCTCTGCTGCGCGGCAAACTGGGCGCCTCCGTTAATTTCTATGAATGTACACACACCGGGCGCGCGGCGGCGCTTTACAACGCGCCGTGATTTGGTTTTGTTTGTTTCCTTCGTGGCGCCGCTCCAGGAAATGACCCTGCCGGCACCCGTAGTTTCTTCTTCTACGATTTATATAAAGTACAGTAGTTAAATTATCGGCGCAATTTCGTTAACAATGATGAACGAGGAATGCTTTTCGTTATTTTGGACAAAATATCATATTACTCACCCACTACGACCACGGATCGTTGAATAATAACGCCGAGCGACGCGGCATTTGGTGAGTGTTGACGCTTGGGTCTGGCGCGCGACAAGTGACGTGCCGCGCCGCGCGCACTTTGGTGTGGGCTGGCCTTTAGACAAATGTTTTTTACGATAGCTAAAGATTTAGTTTGTTTTTGTTTTTACAGTCCAAAATTTGTTTGTTTAGAGCAGTGGTCCTCACTATTTTTTAAAGAAGAGCCACATTGACGGACCAAAGAGAAGGGGAGAGCCGCAAAACATCAAACATAAAAACAACCAAAAAACAGGCCAGCGCAAACTAGAATATGGAACTCAAATGTGTGTTTGTATGTTTGAAAATAAAGCACATTTTTCATTTAAATTCAAATTAAATATTATTGTGTGTGTTGTAAAAATAGGGATTTCAATTTGACTTGTAGCTTCTTTAATATAAATTTTATATTACTACGGTCAGGTCAATTTACATTTAATATAAAATTAGAAACATTTGTTGTCATTTTTTAAACAATCAGTGTTTTGCATTATGAGCCTGATGTAGTTTAAATCTAACATGCATCACATTATCCAACCAACCAAACCACACTATACTTACTATTCAATATGTCTACACTTAATTCTTATTATTTTAAATAAATATTAAACTGATGCTTCTCTGTTCACTCTGTGACGTGCTAGCTCCGCCCCCTTCATCTGCCTTTCTCACACCTCCACTGATGCTGCTGCTGCCTGCGGTGACACATAGAGACAAGACAAGTGTGTTTTTCTCCCTTTGGCCAGAGTCATACATGAAATAAACCTAAATACCTCTTTGCGGACACTATTTCACAAAGTTTAATTGTGGAAAAACTCTCCGCTGGACTGCGTTGTTCGCGAACGCGCGTATAGGACTAGATTTTTCCCGATCAACTTTTAAAGTGTTTATAACTACTTATCTCCGCCAATATTGATCGTATCACTACGAAATAAAAACTGGGACAGAGTTTAAACTCTTCTCTCTCAGAATATGCCACTACAAGTCTGTCTGTGGGCGAGACATTTTACTACAGCTGCTCAAAGATACGCAACTTGATGTGAGAAGGAGAGCTCGTGCGTCCTGTGGCTGGAGTGGAAAACCATTTGGCACAGTCTGAGCTTCATTAATTTCTTAGATCGCCAAAACATTTATTTTGCTTAATATAAGGGTGAGCTCGCAGCTCCGTGCATGTCTAAAAGAATGTAGCTATACAATGTGGTTCATTTGGTCAATGGGTAGGCAGGGTGAAGCAGTGGATGCAGCGCTGAAAAAGAACCAAACTAAGAGCGCGCTTGTTGTGTGAAATGTGATCTTGCCGAAACTTGCTGAGAGCCGCCAAGTAAGGCTCTAAGAGCCGCATGTGGCTCGGGGGCCGCGCAGTGAGGAACAGGGGTTTAGAGGGATTATTTATTTATCAATACAGGCGATGCGCGCGCACCCAACCAAGCTGGAGAAACAACTCGAGGTAAGGCTGTTGTCAACTAACTACAAGAGTTTATCACTGTGTGTGCTGCTAAGTCAACATTTGTGAATGAAATTCGATTCTACGACCATTAAAAGTTACTTTCAGGTGAGTGAAAAAAATGGTAAGAAAAACACTGTCTCAAGCTTCAGGAGACAAGCGTCTGTCAGACCGGTTCATATTTGATCAAAACAGCTGCTCTCGTCCTGTTTTGTTGTTTTATTCAAAGAAGTTTCCTCGGCTAAGCAGATGGAGAGCGTATCTTTCTGCATGGAGCATGCCCATAAGGGCGGAAAGTGACGTCGACTGAAAATCCCTCTTTACTTGATAGTTTGCAAATGGCAACTGACATACAGTATCTATGTCCACATTTGTATCAAACTTTGCAGATGAGCTGCCACACTACCGGTCTAGTGCTTGAAAATTATTTTTTTTTTTGGATATTCCCCAACAACTTTGTACCAGACAATCGCTTTGATGAGACTTTGGCCCGGTGTGGGGGGGTAGATTAAGGGTAAGTTTTGTTCAGTTTTGTTTTTCTTAGCTTAGTTTTTGTTTTCTTTTGGTATTATTCAGGAATTCTGCAGGAACTGAAAGACTTTTTAAGACCTTTTTAGGCTACAAAACATACAAATTAAGACCTATTCGCAAGTTGTGACCTAAATTATTTCACAATGCTGCTTTAATCTTTTTTCTTGGGATTCTAAGCTTCTGAAGATATAATTTTATATTTTGCTACAATTATGAAAAATGTAATGAATTAACAAAAAAGAATACAATTTACACAGCAGAGACCATAGCTATTATAACTCTTCTATATACCATCCAAAATGTACAATGTATGTTCTCAAAATGATTAATTGTGAATTCTCAATTGTGATACAGCTCCCTGCTGCAGTGTGTATCATTATTACCCTGCAGATGGTACACTGCCAGTGCGAGCCTCCGTCGCGGGGCCGGTACTCGTCCGACAGACACTTGAGGTGGTAGACCCTGAAGCAGTTGTCGCAGCTCAGTACGTCCCCCGGGAGGTGACACTCGAAGCAGTACCAGTCGTGGCTCTCAGTCTCCCACTCCTGCTGCAGAGACACAGAGAACAGAGCTCGGATGACCCCCCTCGACCCGGGAGGACAGGACAGGACACAGGGAGAGAGAGACACAGGCACGCACCACACATGCTCTACTGCCCCCGAAGTATCACTCATGGGGCTGGGATGTACTGTATGACTAAGTGCAAGAGAAAGGGGTTCAAATGTGTAGTAAAAGTGGTTGTATTTAGATATAAACACTGTAATATAATTTAAGGATGCATCATTAACTGCAACTGAATTGTAATCGAAATATTAAAGCTGGGCTACGGCTACCTGACTTTTTTTATTTGTAAAATTGCAAACTTTGTATTTTCCACCAAAAAGTATATTGTGAACGTCGCACATTGTGAGAAATATCAGACAACCGTGTTCTGTCTAAATCAAATAGAAAAATGTAAAAAGCAGTGCTCTGATTGGCAGTGATCTGATTGGTTCACTTCATTTTCACTTTGCTGTTTGTGGAAAAAAGTTCTTAAGCCATAACTTTAACCAAAAATAAATGTTTGTAAATTATTAACCATGTGCTGAAGGATTAGTGAGAGCTAGTAAATAATTGTTAGGGTTTAAATACATCCAACTTTGCAGCATGAGAATTGGGTACTTCAGCTTTAATGGACGCAATTAGCAAATCGCTAAGGCTGCCATTTTAGAAGAATTTTTTATTTTTTATTTTGAAATTACAAAATTCTGCACAATTCTGAAGATTTTCCACCTAAACGCATTGATAGCTAATAACTTCTGCTACATTTTTCAACCCATTTTCATGATTCCCTCCAAAATATGTAGAGCAGATTGAAATGTCTGTAGAATAATGATTGGCCTGACTGCGCTCGGTCAATCTGCAGCACAAGTCCTGACTGTCTGCTTGGGGAGAAGCTGGCAGCTCTTGAGGCACGTCCAAACTAAATATTTGACCTGGAGTCTCCTCAAACACAGAGCTGTGGATGGGACCGGGCCCGAGTCCAACACGGCCCAAAGGACAAAGAGGGACGGAGCTGGGATTTACTCAGCAACTCCAAACGTCTGTCCGTACAAGTGAAAACAATCTGGTGCTTATCTAAAGACAGCTATATGAACAAGATGCTGAACATAGGCAGTTTAAATGCATTTAACAAACTAAATTAACACTAAAACCAATTTAAAATAATTAAGTTTGAGATTTTACTAAAAGTGTTTTACTTCCTGGTTTGGAAACGATTGCATAATAAACACTGCCTAAAGAATTTTTGTGCACTGACAACACAGAAAACTGGATTCTTTTTAGAACGCTACTTGGAATTTTACTTCTAACTACCGTACTTCTTTACAAAATGCCACTTAAACTATGTGAAATTATGCTAAATATTATATTTCATAGAACCTTACATAAATACAAAAATGCCAACGCTTATCATATAGATCCAGTCGAGAATGTATTTGAGGGCGTGGCTTGCTGTGGGGGAAAGCATAGGAGAAAGTCTCAGGTTAAGGCAATGGGAAATGAAACTTTTTACCTAAGATGATTTCTGGCGAATTAAGTAATAATAATAATAATACATTTTATTTAAAAGCGCCTTTCATGACACCCAAGGACACTGTACAATATAAAAACATAAAAGACATAAAATAACAGAATAAAACGGCACAAAACTGGATGATGGAGGGAGTGATTATGTGGGGTAGGATTGTCTGAACAGGAAAGTTTTGAGTCTGGATTTGAAAAGTGGGAGAGAGTCCGTGTTGCGCAGGTCAGGAGGGAGGGAGTTCCAGAGCTGGGGAGCAGAGCGACTGAAGGCTCTGCCCCCCATGGTGACAAGACGGGCTGATGGGACAGAAAGCTGGAGAGATGAGGATGAGCGAAGAGAGCGAGAGGGAGTGGAGATGTGGAGAAGGTCAGAGATGTAGGAAGGGGCCAGGTTATGGATAGCTTTGAAGGTGGTGAGGAGAAGTTTGAAATTGATTCGTTGTTTAATGGGGAGCCAGTGTAGTTGTTGGAGGATGGGTGTGATGTGGTGGAATGATGGAGTCCTGGTGATGATGCGGGCTGCAGAGTTTTGGAGAAGCTGCAGTTTCTGGAGGGATTTGTTGGGGAGACCAAAGAGGAGGGAGTTACAGTAATCAATCCGGGAGGTGACAAGGCTGTGAACAAGGATGGCTGTAGTGTGAGGAGTGAGAGAAGGGCGGAGACGAGAGATAGTTCGGAGGTGAAAGTAAGCAGAGCGGGTGATGTTATTGATGTGGGACTGGAAAGAAAGTGTGCTGTCGAGGATGACACCCAGACTCTTTACCTGAGGGGAAGGAAGGACAGTGGAGTCATTGATAGAAATAGAGAAACGGTTTGATTTGGAGAGAGTGGAGGGGGTGCCTACTAGGAGGACTTCAGTTTTAGAGCTATTGAGTTGGAGGAAATTGGAAGAGAACCAGGAATGAATTTCTTGTAGACAGAGGGTAAGAGAGGTAGGAGGAAGAGATGCAGAGGGTTTAGTGGAGATGTAGAGCTGGGTGTCATCCGCGTAGCAGTGAAAGAGAATGTTGTGTTTACGGAAGAGAGAACCTAGAGGGAGAATGTAGATGATAAATAGAAGGGGACCTAGGACAGAGCCTTGGGGAACACCAGAAGAGAGAGGGAAAGTGTTGGATTTGTTAGATTTAAGTTGGATGAATTGACTGCGATCAGAGAGATAGGAGGTGAACCAGGAGAGAGTAGTGTGAGAGATGCCAATAGATTGAAGTCTATGGATGAGAATGTTATGAGAGATGGTGTCAAAGGCGGCTGTTAAATCAAGAAGGATGAGAATGGAGAGGAAACCAGAGTCAGAAGCTAAGAGGAGATCATTGGTGATTTTGAGAAGTGCTGTTTCTGTGCTGTGGAGTGGGCGGAAACCGGATTGAAACTGTTCGTAGAGATTGTTAGTGGCAAGATGGGTGTTGAGTTGAAAAGCAACAGTTTTTTCAAGTATTTTGGAGATGAAAGGCAGGTTGGAAATAGGATGGAGGTTATTGAAGTTGTTTGGATCTAGACCAGGTTTTTTCAGAATAGGAGTAATAGAGGCAGTTTTGAAAGATGATGGAACAGTTCCAGATGTAAGAGAAGAGTGAATGATGTTAGTTATGAATGGGAGAAGAGAAGAGAGACAGGATTTGACAAGAGCTGTGGGAACAGGGTCGAGTTGACAGGAGGAGGGCTTGGAGTTTACGATGAGATCAGAGATGAATTGCACAGAAGGAAGGGTGAAGCTTGAAAATGTTGTCAGAGGTGAGCGGGGGGCGACGGTGTCCACTCCAGAAACTGGCAGCTCCACTTGTCAGGTGTTGATGGATGGTGGTGATCTTGGAGACAAAGAAGGACATTAATGAGTTGCAAAAGTCGGAAGAATAGAGATGGTTGGGAAGAGAGTCCGGGGGTTTTGTTATGTTGGAGAGAAGTGAGAAGAGGGTCTGGAGTTGTGTTTGTTGGAGTGAATGAGACCAGAGTAGTAGTTGGATTTGGCAGTGGATATGGAGTCTTTGTAGAGGAGAATGTGGTTATTGTACATGTCGTTGTGTATTGTGAGTCCTGTTTTGTTTTTTAGCCTTTCCAGTTGTCGTCCTTTGGTTTTCAGCTGTCGTAGTGCGGGAGTGAACCAAGGTGCGGAGTGGGTGAAAGAAACTGCTCTTGTTTGAGGGGTGCGTGAGTGTCAAGGAGTGTGTGTAGGTTGTTGTTGTGATGTGAAACCAGTCGTCAGGTGGGTGTGTCAGGGTTTGTACTGGGAAAGTTGTTGATGTCAGATGTAAAACTAGTGGTGTTGATGTCTTTGATTTGCGAAATGATATGGTGCGTGGAAGGTGGAGTTTGGATAGTGAGAGGCGGAGATTGAAGGTGATGAGCATATGGTCAGTGTATGGGAGTGGGTGGGGTTTGCAATCAGACGGAATTGTACCAGAACAGCATACTAAGTCCAGAGTGTGACCTTTGCAGTGAGTAGGGAAATGAATGTATTGTTGCAAACCAAGGCTATCTAAACAGGATGAAAAGTCTTTAGAGAGTGGATTGTTACAATTGTCCAGATGAAAATTAAAATCGCCAAGAATAATGGTGTTTGAGATAATGAAGAGAAATGGGTCAAGAGATGAGAAAAGTCATTCAAAAGTCCTTATTGTATTTGGGTGGACGGTAAACCGTGGCGACAATGGTGGGGGCGGGTCCAGGGAGAAGTGAAGCGGTGTACTCGAAGGAGGAGAAGTCAGGAGCAGACACAGGCAGGACTTTCCAAGTCTCGCGGTGAAGCATCGCGAGACCACCGCCCCGTCCACATGCGCGGGGCTGGCAGCTGTAAACAAATCCTGGCGGAGTTGCCTCATTGAGTGCGGTGAAATCACCTGGCTGCTGCCAAGTTTCTGTGAGGCACAGAAAGTCGAGCTTACGGTCTACAAGGAGGTCCTGGACCAGCTGCCCCTTGGTGCTGAGGGAACGGATGTTAAGTAGACCGAAGCTGACGGTGGTGGAGTTGTTGGAGCAGACAGGAGCCGGAGCCGAGCGGGGAAGACTGGAGAGCACGCTATGGTCAGCGTCCCGGGCCGGATTACGGGAGCGGTAACGGCGTGTTGTGGACCAGAAGGATTTTATTGAGTGAGAGTTGTTGTACTGTAGACTGCGGCGAGATCCACGGTGGACATACCTCCGACGGGGCTGATAGGCAATGTCGGGAGGCACACGGAGCCGGGGAGGCAGTGGAGTGAAGATGGCATGCCGAAGTTTTAAACAGTTCAACAGCGGAATACTGGATGAGCGCATTCGCTTGGAGATGAAACAAGCAAACGAGGAGTAAGGTGAGTGACAACCAGTGTACTGTGTTGTAAATCCACATAGTTCCAAGGCAGTAGAGACAAGAAGGCGGGAACCAACATGCAGGTAGCTAGCCACGGGGTTTAGATAGTCCAACCAGTGCACTCAGACTGACAGTGGCAGGGAGTTGAAGATGTGGAGATATATTTAATAATCCTTACGCCACAAGGCAATCACGGGTTCCAGAAGTGCGTAAATAAGTTTTATTCGCCGGTGAGCAGCGGGTCAGAGCGCGCCAGCGTTCACTCAACCGGAACCGGAAATGATCTTTGTTCAAGTGTATTTAGTACAACTAATTTAAAGGAACACATCATGTTTTTAAATTGACTTTTTTGAGTTGTTACTTATCAAAAACACTGCTGAAGTTTTGTCTGTGAGATATCTTTTGTTTCCCCCAAACACTGTTCTGAATGTAACTGATCTGTGATTTCTGCTGCAGTAGTAGATCAGGCAAAATATGTTTGTTTGTTTGTTTGTTTGTTTGTTCGTTTACCCTGTGTACCTGCCTTGCAATCAGTAGAGAGAGCTCCATCTCAATTCCTGACGTAGGAAACACATGACTTTCATGTGAACTTTACTACACTTTTTTTTTTGGTTCTGGTGCTTGTGATTCCAAAATGGAAGGAGCTCAGAAGCATGTTTGAAGGACCGGAACAACACAAAAAAATGTATCATATTTGTGTTCAAAGTCGAGTCACAAACGAGTTTAAATGGAGGTTGTTGATATGTACGAAAGTAAACTTTGTAATTTTATCTGTGAAAAGTGTCTTACAGTTAAAGTTTTTTAGTGACTGCAATGAGCGTTTTAGGTCTTCGGCTGTGTAGGAAAAAAAAAAGAAGAAGAAAAAAAAGGAATACGCAAAGTCCTTCAAAGTCTACATATTACGGCCTTTAATTTAATCTGCGCACATCCTTCCTTCAACGTGAGGTTCAAATCCTCTCCGGTTATGTGACCCACCATTAGAAATATTCCTGCAGCTTCCAAAATCAGCTCAATCCTTACAGTTAAAGTTATGACAGAACAGTGATAAAATACAATAAAACTGTGTGTTGCGTTAAGTTCGAAAAGTAAACAAAATTCTAAAGTCGTGAAAATGTGTCCTATCATTCTTCCTTAAAAAAAAGCTACCATTAGAACTGTTGGATGGATTTACACCTCCATGTCTTTTGACCTGTATTTGACACGTTACGTATATTTCCTTAAGCCCACATTTGCTGTTGAAGTTGTTGAGAAGTGAGTGATAAAGTGTTGCTGTGAATAGTATGTAAGTGGGCATTTTTTTATAATTCGACTGCATCTATAATCTATAAACTTAAATGTATTTTTATTTAATATGCGTTGTGGTGTGGCATAGTATTTTTTTATTATTATTTCATTTTTACCTGCATCCAAAAAAAACTTAGAAATTTAATAACTGAAAGCTATTATTATTGGACAAGTAAAACAAGTATAAAGTGCTTAGGTAATTGTATATATCTATCTAAAGCTGTTATTAAATGGTGTGTGTGTAAAAAACGTGTTGGTGTTATTCAGAACCTGTTAAAAGACCTCTTGTAGCTGCTACGCCGGGGCTGAATGGACCAGTGTAGTTGCAGTTAGATGCTTATCAGTGCGTGACTAAAACCGGAGTCAATATTTGAGAAGTAGATCCAAGAAGAACACTGGACACATTCGAGTTTATTCTGAGGACTCTCACGATCTTTTTTTTGATTAATTCCTTTTTGTGCAGCAAAAACTAAGCTCTTGGAAATGTTGAGGATAAAAAAAAAAAGCTGTAACCCCGTGAAACTGAATTGTAACTGAATTAAACAAACTCCAAACTGTTACTGATTTCCAACTATAAGAACTGGTAAATATTCTTCTGTTCCCTTATTTTAGCAATTATTTGGTTAAAATGCATATAAAACGGTCTAAGTTACAGAAATAATTGTCTGACTAGTCAACAAAAAAAAAGAAAAAAACAAAGAAACAAAAAAACCACAACTCAAATCCAGCAGAAAGAGCATGTTAAAAAATGTCTTTTTTTTAAAGGTTAAATTCTGAAACTAAGCTGAAACGTTTTTAAAAAGTTTGCCAAAAAACATATTAGTTTTATGTCGTTGTTTGAAAGGTTGTAATATAAGAATAGCAATAAATGATAAACTCAATGCTGAATATGACATTCACAGTATATTGTGAAATTCGATACATTGCACAGCCCTTCTCGCATATTTAAGATAAGATATTCTTTATTTGTCCCACAAAGGGGAAATTACAGTGTTGCAACGCACATTTTAAGAACAGCACGGAGAATAGGAAACATGCAATCAAACAAGATAGTTTAAAGTAGACTTAAATAAAGTTACAATAGTTAAAATAGTTAAAAAACTCTTCTTTACAATAAATGTTTGCTATGGCACAGTGCAGGATATGACAGGATAATTAGATAAAGTGGCATCAGTATATAGTGATACAGTATGTACAATATGACTATGATTATTGTACAACTGCAGCAGATGAACAGAATAAAAAAACAGTAATAAATGTGAGGTATAAGTATGACTATGTTTATGTACAGAGCAGCATTTAAGAAGGTGTAAATAAAGGTGAATAAATACTATCAGATAAACATCAAAATTCAACAGGACCTATACGGGTTTCGTCTAAAGTTTTTATTAGTTATTACAAGTCGCTAAGACTAATTTTTAGTGAAATGTCTTTCAGCCCAAGTGTCATTCAGGCCCTGCTACAGCAGCTTTACTGCTCTGATTATTTACCCAAAAAATGTAGGAGGAATTTAGATTGTCTTCTTTGTGCAGAGCTTGTTCTCAATTAAGATTGAGTTAACCAGCCATACGAAGCTAAAACTACAAGGTCATAAAGTAGTTTTATGGTCTAAAAGGTTCAGAATTGGCTTTGGTTTGAATTTTAGACGAATTTTAGTCAGGCATTAAAACAAATGTGATTTTAATGAGGGGAATAATCATGATAATTTGGGCTGTAATCAAGCAGCTTGATTGAGTGTTTATTAGTGCTTAGTAATGAAAAGACTGATGATCATCATGTTGGTCATCTCAAACATTAAACTGTAACTTTACTTTGCATGTATAAAGATAATAATAGATTATAGAAGTGCGTCTCAGAACTTAACTTACATTTCATTACTTTTTTTCCCCCAACACAAACATGTATTAATTTTGAACTTTGAATAATTGTGAAACAAAGAGGCATGCCAGACAGAGAAAGAGTTAAAGAAGAAACACAGCCACATCCACCCTCAGAGGAAACTAGATCTACTGAACCCAAATGCAACGCACACACAGATGCTCACCAACGACCTGCAGCTAGGCCACAAGTATTCACCAAAACTTAAACAAGAAGAGAATCTGTAATTAGACAGTCACTTTTTATTCATACATAGATTTGGTGAGTGTTAAAAAGGAAAATAAATAGTCCTTATGAGGCAATCTTTCCACTGATGGTGTGTTAGAATTAGCAGAGGATTTACGGATTCTTTTTACAGTAGAAATATAAAGCAATGTCAAATTTTGACAATAAAAATCATCAGAACATTTTGTGACAGTTGAATTTGATTAAATAAACTCTAAAATTATGCTACAATACCTTTCATAACAAAAAGCATCAATAAACAAATTAATCAATAAAACACTTTATATTTAAATATTCTCTAACAGTCACCTTATTCCACTTTTCCACGCCCACTTTTTTTTGGCAGCACACTTACATCTGTTAAAACAAGCCCATGTTCGATTGTGGCTATGTAATGTACAACTATTCGATTAGCAAAACAGACAAGCTAACATGTTAGCTAACAGGAAGTGCACTGCCAACAAAAGTGGGAGAATGAGGTGAATAAGCCTCCTGTTTGGTTGTTTGGTGTTCAATAGAAAAAAAAATTGTCTAGTCCCTGATTACCGTAATGTTTGCACTATTGAGCACACCTGAATATAAGTAGAGCTGGGCGATAGTGACAAAAATGAATATCTGGATAATTTTTGACATAACTCGATTACGATATTCAGATGATATCTCAAACCAAGCATCAAGCTGTAAATGTATTAGTTGAAATTTAATGGGCTTGACTTACTGTAGGGATGGGACTATATACATATTATGTTAATCCGATAATAAGGTGCAATAAATAATCTGAGTTTTTTCTCAATCGTGATAATTGCACATGATGACAATTGCGATTATGAGTCTATTTCTACAAACACATGCCTATTGTGCAGTAATAAATGTTTTAGAGACTTTTAAACTGTACCCTATACGTTTAGTAAATTATGTGTAATATTGTTAATCGCGATTATTTTGGTCACAGTAATTGTGAGTGCAATTCTAATATCGTCCCATCCCTACTTGACTGACTACCAAACAATTAGTTGACTATAAACAAAACTAGCAAGTGTCTCAATAATCTGATCTAAACTGCTGTCACAAGACCACAAGCTCAGATGTTTGCATGCCAATTAACTACAAACACAAAAACTAAAAATATCACCGTCTAACTTTATTTGAACATTTGCGATGCAGTTTTCTTAATTGTTGTTTTTTAGCAGCCTTTTTTGTTGCCTTACACTCGAATTTGTTTTTTTCTTCAAGACATCAATCACAATATATTTAAAATCCGATATATTGAACACCTCTAATTATAAGCAGTACCAGCTAGATTTTAAAAAGAGTAAAAAGTACTTGTATAAGCCTCACGCTTAAATTAAGTCGATGAGAAACTATAATTACTGCATCGTTGTATAAGCCGAGAGTTTAAAGCTGGTGAAAAAGTTGCTACTTATAGTCTGTACATTACGGTATTCGACTACTGAAATCATCAATGAGGTGATCGTACTCACAATTGATGGATAAAAGTATAAACTAGTTGCATTGCTTTTAAAAACACCACCAGTGAAACAGTACCCCACAGGCATATGCAAAAAAAAACCAAAGTAACTGCTAATTAGACTGAATAAAAATGAGTGAAAGTGTCGGCAGATCTGCGGGTCGTTAGTGAGCACAAGATCAAACATACGTCACTGATCACTTCGGTAAGAAACGTGGCCACAGCTCTGCAGCGGACTGTTCTCAAGCTTTTCTGGTGACGAGGAACACCACTGTGGACCAATGGGATCACGAGTTTGTTTTAGGGCGGGACTTAATCACAATGGGGATTTGGGGTTCAATAAAAATCTTTTGTGATGATCTTAAGTCATAAAAAGTAAGAAGATATAAGAAAAGTGTTTGAGTGTCAGGAGACAATTTTCCAAAAATAATTTAAAGTGGAGGTGGACGCTACTTCAAAAACGTTGCATAGTACGCTTCTAAATTAAAACTACACTGCCTTAAAGAACACATTTCTCATAATTTTTATTGTTTAACAACTGCATGAACTAGCTGGAGAATAAACTGAGATGAACAGAAGCTACAAACAGTGCAGACGTCAGACATCTACCAAGGACTTATCAAAACTGTTATTTTTTGGAACATTGTTTTTTTACTCTTAGAAAAACTTACTATACAAGATACATCTAAAATAATGCAGCTAAATAAAATGTTTTTGATGATGGAATCATGTCAAAACCTTATTAAAAGCAAAAGTTTCTTAAATTTAATTTAAAAAAGATGCGTATGTTAAAGTATGGTTTTAGGCTGTATCAAAATAAATAAATAAATAAATTTGGCTTTTGAATAGTAGCAGTGATCCACCATCATATCAAACATCAACCAAAATCTGTAACTTGAAGCATAATTTGGACAATTTATTTATTTATTTTTTATTAAATTATCTGTTATTTCTACAAAAAACTTGAAAAAATGTGAACATTTTAGACTATTTAGGCCCTCAAAAGCTTGAGTGCAATCCCAGTGCGGGGCGTGTGGCCGAGCTGATTTCTCACAGAATGATGTTAGTCAAAAAGGGAGGTAAAAGAGGAGAACCCTGGAGTGAAGAGAGAACAATGGAAATCCTTACCTGACTGCCCTCTGCTTTCGGGTCCTGTGATTGCAAGTGATTCAAAGAGCAATGTTTAAGAGTTGCTAAAGACAAAACGTCCGCCACGGGACCCCAAAGCAAATACGACATTTCACAAGACCTATGTAAGTGCAGGTAGTTCTTCTTATTTTGCCGTGTAACATTAAGAAAAGTGGAATCTCTCCCCTGGGTATTAGATGTGGTAGTAAAATGTGTTTGGATCAAGAGAGAGAGAGAGAGGCTTGGATAATAACAAGAACCGGGGGAAATAAAAAGCTAGATTAATCTGAACAATACTCGCGAGAGAGTTAATGCAACATAGCACAGTGTCTCTGAATTGGCTTGTAGCGACGTTGAGATTGAAATCACCGCTAAGTATTTTGAACAGAGTGACAGACGGGTTGTGTCAATTGCATCGCAAAAGAAGATTGAATCTCTCAACTGGACAAAATAATAAAAGTGATGGCGTTTCAATACTCATTTAAGCTCATTCTTCAGTTTTTCTGATAGTCTAACATACTGAATCGGATTACAGGAAGGCGTATCTGTTGTTTGCAAGTCCATTTCAGTGTAAGATTAAGATTTTAACGTTCTGTATTACGCAAAATTGACTTGTGTGAGCTTTCAGTCACATTAGAAGGTTGTATCTCATTAAAACACTCCCAAAGTTGTGTTTTCTCTCATTCGCAAACGCCTGAGTAATCCTGCTGTCTCTTGTTTGCAAAGCTCAAAAGGATTGTTCCCTTGTGATGTCATGGCGCAGGAGTTTTAACAAATCTTTTAGCCATAACTGAACTGATTTATGCGACAATACTGTCAAATAAGGTTGAGTTGCTGTCTGTTTTGTCTTGAATTTTTGTCTAGTTCTACCAATTTATTGACAAAAAGCAGGTTTGGCCAATGCACTAAAGCTAAAAAGTATGTATTTAAGCCAAACTGTGCTCCAAAAGACTAACATTGTTGGCGATCAAGCAAAAAAACAACAATTTATTCAGAAAATGAATATGATTATGTGTTTAACTGTTGAAATGCAGATTAGACTAATGTGTTGGTCCCAAAATCTTCAGCTAATTCACTATTTTAGTTCTTCTTCAACATACACTAGAAAAATACAAACTTGTAATGCAAACAAAGTAAAAAATAAAGGTGTTGAATTAAGCAATACCTACCATGATATATGAGAATATTGTGAGTATCCTTTATGACAATTTGCCATCATGTAAATTTAGTTCTTATTCCAAGCACAGAAGCATTTTTGCTGATTTTAAAGATGGGTAGTTGACTTTTTAAGTTGTTAATTAATAAACATTGTCTTTTTTCCTAAAATGTATAATGCATAAGCAACAGATTGTGACAAAAACAGATACTGTTAACTGTTAAAATTAAATTAAAAGGCAGTTTACATCTGTTCAAGAGCCAAATGCAGCGTTCTGATTGGCTGTGCTGGAGTAGTCACCTCCATTTTGTTGACTGTAAAAATATAAGGCTTACTTGCAGACAAGAAAGGATTAGTATACATGGATATTACAATGTGCTGAAAGAATTTAAGTCGAACCTTGCTTCAGATTTTGTTGCGTGAAAATCAGCGACTACATCTTTAAGTTAGAATAAATGTGTATTTTTCAAAACGATCTTGTTTTATATAACTAAACATCTAAGGACTACAGCACTATTGAAAAGGTAGTCATTATTTAGTTAACATTAGTTCTTGCAGAACAATTAGGCGATATTAATTATGAAAAGATAAAATCATTCTAATGAAGGTTAGAGTTAGAATCTGTAAATAACTAAAGAATGTATGGCAAATTAGCACTTTGTGATAAAATTAGACTGTTTTTATTCTCATTTGGAGCCAAAAACAGTGCTCTGATTGGCTGTGCTTGGGTAGACTATCACAGTTTTACTTTGCTGTCTGAAAAAAGCAGTTTTTTAGCCACCAAAATGAATGCATGTGCTGAATTTAAATGCCTACTTCAGTCGTCAGAAAAGCAGAAAAACTGAAGAACTTAAAAAGTAAAGTACTGAAATGTCCAAACTTTTCAAACATTTCTCCAGTTGACAGAACTAAATGTTTTGTAACAGTAGGGAGAGCTGACACGTTGACTACCTGAGTGCCCTGCCAGTGATCCAGAACTGACTAATGGTGATTCAGAGTAGATATGAACTGTAGTGGCTGAAAATGGTGCCAGCTGGTCTTACCATCTCGTCTCCGGGAGCCAGTAGCCCTCCTGCTCGATGCCTGCCTTGGAGCCCTTGCAGCCCACGGTGAGAGTCTCCACCACCAGGCCGTCCTTCACAGCCAGACTGAGCTGACGAGCAGTCTCTTTAGGGTGCATCCCGAAAACACGACTCAGGTACCTAAAGACGAGAAAAGAACATGAAAATCTGATATTACTGAATTCTGACTGGTTTAATAAGAAAATATGATGACGAAGGCCGAATTTTTCGATTTTAACACAATTCATGTACACAGTCTGTTTTCTCCACTTGAGTCTCGCGCAGCAATGCGGTTTTAAACGTTTTTTTTCCTTTCAAAAACTCATAAGCCATGTTGAAGACAAACATATGACCAACTTTTTTGTCACTACACTTTCCACCAAGTAACTTGCTCGCCGAGTGCACGCGCCTCTCGCTCACACATGCGGTCTGGACAATTGTTTGAACTATTTACCACATGTATCAACCACAAAGTTTGTGTTCCAAACGAACATGTTTCTAATGGGCTCCGTTCCGCCTGCCGGATCAACTGCGCAGCTGTTTTAATGAATAAAGACCGTTCCACATTCTCCGTATGCTCTGCGCAGGGCTCCGCCTCAGCTCCGTCGCTCTGTCGCTGTACGACCAAAATACGGATCAAGGCTATTTTCTTCTCCGCCCGAGTCCGGCAAAGTCAATCTCCGCCAATCAAAATGCACCAAACAGAAAAAAGAAAATGGACTATGTCCGGAATTACAAAGTAAAATCACTCCGCACGTATTTTGTATTGATCAGATAACGAAAAGTTCCTAGTTTTACATAAAGTTTCTTTGATATTTGGACACAGCAGACTGTTCACTACAGACTATGTCACTGACACATGGACAGGACAATGTTTGTGCTCGTAACAGTTTAAAGCCTCTTTACCCTCAGCGGAGGAGGAAAGCACGTCCTTCTGTTCTGATCATGTGAAACACAAGAGTTGTCTGTGCTCCTGATATAGTTATTTGATCTTCAGGGAGAACTTTTATATCACAAACTTGTGTTTTTGGCGCATGCTCTTCTTGAGCTCCTCGGGGCAACGCAGCCCTGCGGAGCGGACTGGAGCGAAGACAGTGGGCGAGGGGTCTGCGGCAACTTTCGGAGGCGGACCGGGGCGGAGCGCAGCTGCATGTAGTGGGATCCCGCGTAAGACCTTAACCTCAAGTTTTCCACCACTAAAGACAAAATATAGACTGACAAAGAGATCACACTCTGCTGTAGAAATGCGTGAAAGAGCAGTCAATCTTTTTGCTACACTGAATGATGATGTCTGTATCTGCCACTGGAGATTAAAAGTCCAATATCAAATTCGATAATCATTCAAACAAGTATCTAGTATTGACACTCGTCTTAGAATTGTTTAACAGGTATAGTCTTAAAATAGGGCTGGGCAAAATCAAGATAAAAGCTGAATCAAGCTCATTTATGTGACTATCACCTTTTTGTTAAAATCGTCATATCCCGATTTCCGTTCAATTTGATGCTGTAGTTTGTTCCCGCCTTCTTCTCTGATTGGTCAGGCTTTGTCCTGCTCTGAGCGAGTGACGACTGAATATAACCAGTCACAATAACTTTCAGAAAAAGCTGATTATCATTTTGTTCACTTCAAAGACAATATACAGTCTACAAGAATCGTGATCAAATCCAAACCGTGATCTGGGTCTAAGAAAAACGTATTGTAGCTGATTGTGTATTGCGTATAATGAATCAGAAACACAAAGGTTGGAGTGTGCGCCTGTGTAATACTGTGTCCCTCTGTTCCCTGGGCCCGTTTCCAGCAGCAGCAGCAGTCTGTGGTTCTGCTGCTGTGTGTCAGAGCAGGGTCATGTGGAGAAGCACTGGCACAGCTCCAGACTGCACACACCGAGGGCCAGAGGAGAGAGTTACACCTGCAGCAGAGATACAAGCCGGGGCACGAGCTGTCTGAGAGGACGGAGCCAAACACAGGCTAGACAAGTGCACTCGAGCACACTTCAGGGAGCGCTTCAGACCTGTAATAACCAGGCGCTGTGATGCTTCTACTAATATGTGAGATTTGGGTATAGCTAGCTAAAAAGCGCCATGTTTTTGTTGAGTTTTATATGCAGGGGTAGTAATTATTTTGGATAAAAGCTTTATCTGATTTTAATATGGTTAGGTTACAAAACAGCTTTTAGCAATAGCTTGGAATTTAATCATTGAAAAAAATATAATTGGTCCATCCAGTGTGTTTTATAGGCTCCTATGTTTACAACTAGAAATTTTAAGAAATGATGGCCATTATGCAAAATATGTCAGGAAATACTCATCGACAACCGGCAGCTAAAAGCGCATACATCATTGAATACGATCCAGCCTTTTCAAAACAATCATCCTCTGTAGTTTGTTCAGGTAAAGGTAAAAAAAAAAAGTAACAAATACCCATACAAGTACTCGAAAGAATGACACAAGACTCACAACGTAAAGTATGTTTTGGTGCTTAAATTGATTTGATATAAACTTTTACGTTTAAACTTTTACGTTTTCTAAATATTGGTATAGATTTTTGTTTAATTGGCAGCTTCATTTAACCTAATTCATGCTTGGTAGGAGGTCTTTTGTACTCAACAACTACAACAACTGCGGACTTAAAGAAATACAGTATATTGTGTCAACTATAAATACAAAGACATGAAGAAGAATAAACTATTTCAATGGCACAATCTCTACTTTTTGGTCATTTTGTAGTCCAGGAAATGCGTAAACATGTGTCATCGATTGTTGTCGTTTCTGTGAGGTAAACGTACAAATCAAAAGGTAAAACATCATATTCGAAGTTACAAGGTTAAAGGAGAACACATACAGTCTTCCATCTCAACAAACGTTCGGTCTAGCCAATTCACCACTTCATTCTGTTCGCTGATTGGCTGAGTGTACTTCCTGGTTTTTGGGAACCGTCTGTAGTCTGGTGATATTTGACTTAGTAGCTGGAGTGACAAGAAACTGAGCGGAGGCACGAGGTGACGCCAACTTGGCTAAGGTTCAGTAGCAGAAACTGTGAAAAAATTCTATTTGTTATTTATATTTTTATATTTGGTTAAAATATTTAAATTTGTTTTTGTTTTTTTCACAATAATAGTGATTCTACAGCAAAGCCACAAATGCATTCCTAATGTATTCCTCTAATAAACCTAACACATGCACAAGTCAACTAAATGGAACAACAACACATAAAGATCATTTTCACATTTCCTTCTAGAGTCTAGACTTAATTTGCATGTTTCCATTAGCATCTGAAAAAGCACGACTAAAATAAGACGATAAACAGCTGCTTTGCTTCCATATGAATAAGTAACTCCGAACGGCAAAGGGACCTTGGTTAATATTCACTCTTCTCTCCGATGTCAACAGGCACTCATCCACAACAGCGGTTTGGAGGGAAATAAAGCTGCGGTGGGACGAAGAGACGGGGGGGGGGGCGCGTGTTGCCGCTTTGTGTTGCCATGACGACAGCCAGGCTCGAGTTGGAACGGCGCCAGCTCCCGAGGTGCTCCTGCTGCTCGTACGGGACGTGTTAAGTGTTTCGTTTAGTCGTGCGGCGGTCGGGCGGACGAGAAATCTGTCCTCGTCGCGGATCTGCCTTCGGTTCGTCAGGCGTTTGAGACGCTTAGAAAGATAGAATGGAAATGAGACAAATGCTCAAAGTGGGGAACATTTGCGGAGTAATTAGGTAATTCATATTCACAACCGCCAGAAAGAAACTGAAGGAAGTTGTCGCCAGTGTTGCTATGGTGTTAAAAACTGTTTTCTATCTTTTTGGAAGTTTTGTTGCACTCAAAAATGTTTCACGTATGTTCTTACTGAGAGTGCCTTGCATCTCCACAAACCTGGCTCGTACTGTATTTGGTCTGGATGAGCCTTGGTATGGGATAAACTTACTGTCTCCATTAGAAAACTTCCCAATGCATTTTATTTTCAATGATTTTCCATCTCCAGAAAGTTACACTATGTCAATTTCATCAATATTAGTAATTATATTTTGGATAAAGCAACTTTGTCTAATTCACCAAAAAGTGAAAGTGTATTGTAAATGCAGCAATTAGTCAGATAATTATCAGACTGCTATGTACTGTCTGAATGAAATAATAAAGAATTAAAGGTGCTGTACCTGATTTTTGCTATCTTAAAAAAGTAAACAAACAGAAATAACTGATTTTAAACTTCCTACATCAGTCTAGGTGTTTTGCTCACTTACCTAATGCATTCTGAGCCTCGAAAAATTAAGTAGCTATAGTCCCTTTAAATAAAGTATTCTCATAGCTAGTTTATAGAAGCAAATATATATTAGCTAGGCGTTCATCTCTTTTAATTGATCATCACAATTATCTAAGTCACAGCATAATCATAAAAAATACAACAATAGGTGGGTTTCAGATGACATCACACATTCTACAATCCAATGTTATTTCAATCAGACTGGGGGCAGGTAAAATTAATATTGTTTAAACATAGTTTATTTTTGCAATGCAAAAATGTATTGGATCTAGTCACCCCAAAAATCATCACTTTTTAAATTTATTAAATAATTTTTTAAATATTTCATGGCAAAGTCCAATCTTATTAATAGAAAAAACTGACTCTTGCCCCCAACCTGACTCTTGCCCCCAAAATTCTAGAATGTGAAACCCAGCAATTTGAAGTAGTTTGAGTTCAAACTACTCTAAAAATATAAAGAAAGAAAGTGTAAACCCAATTTTTAAAAGATCTTAAATTGCGGATATTTATGCAAACTTACATTATAAGTAAACTCTTAAACTCACTTTCATAAAGTTGTTCACAACTGTGTTTTTTGGCTCAGTGAATATATGACAGAAAATTACAATTTTTACTTATAAACAACTTTTGTCACATTTATTTTTGTACTAGCAATGGACAATTCACTTAAGTCACGATTCCACTCAGTTTTTTAATCTGCAACCATGATTTTCGATGTTGTTTGATTTTGTTAGTTTATCTATTAACATTTTCTTTTTACCTTACGACACAAAATAAACCATCATAAATTACATTTGAAACAAAGCCAGAGTTGTTAGAGCTCAGAGCTTGTATTTTTTATGAACATTTGAACAGTAAACAATAATAATTAGAGTCCATATCACCATCAGTTGTTAACACAACATAATAATGCACATTTAGTCAGGTCTTGCACAAGTTCACACTTTGTTTCTTCAAACATCGAGCTATTATTGTATTATTATTATTTGTATTATACAACTACAGAATGTGTGTGTAAGTCAGCGGCTGCATAATCAAAACAGATCGATTCTGGACTTTTGTTTCGATCGCAGCATAATTCAAACGATTTCAAAGTTTTCAAACAATTTTCCATCCCCAATTTGTACTCTTGAAAACTTAAAAAGTAGAATGTACAAACTTCAACTTTAAAAAAAAACTATCTGTACCATAGCATTTACTGTTAAGGCAGAGATTCGCATTTTATTAGCAGATCTTCGAAGCACACAAAAATCAACTTTCATTTTGCAAAACAACAATAAATTACCATCTGAAGAACGTGGAGTTTCACCTGCCCGTTTTCAAGTGTGGGCAGGTTTAGCGCTGGATTCTCTGCCCTGAGGTCGTCTTAAGCAGCTCTACATAATAATCACTTGTGCGTTTGACTCTTGTAAGGACTTGTACCGTTTTTGGCTGTAAGAATTACGAGCTGCTGTCACTACGAACATGATCATCAAGACGGCAAACATCACTTCAGGGTGGATTGCTTTTATATCAAACGTCAGCTGAGTTGTTTACAGAGCTAAGTTTATCCTACTGTGTGAGAACTTGTCATTACAAACGTCAGATAAAGATTTAATGAGCAGCTATGTAAAAGTATAAAAGAAGTGACAAATGAAGCGTCAGTAGAAACAGTTGGCACACTTACTTGGAGATGCGATCCATGTTTGCGATCTGCTTCTGGTTGCGTATGACTCGATGGCGGCCCACACGTACTGGACCACTTTGGGGTCCGCCTGCCGCCTCTTCACCACACGGGACATGATTTCTTTATTCATCTCAACTGCCACAAAAAAGACAAAGCGTAAAAGAACAATTAGGGCGTGGCATTTTTTAGTTTTGACTGTATTAAAACAAGAATTTCTTTGGTCGACAACAACCCTACTTGTGCTGCAGTAGAAGATTTTCCAGAGAAATATTTTGAGTTGATGGCCTTATCACCGACTGAAACAACAGAAGCTTCATCTGAACCACTTGGACCTGTGTCATCTGTTCTCTCACTTCAGTTTCCTCCTCCAGCTGCACCTTCTCCTCCAGCTAAGACCCTGACCGAGCCAACTACATCATGGAGATGGTTCCTGAGTGCTGTTCTGTGGACCAAGCTCCAAACCTGGGGCAACAGAGCCTTCTCCATTGCTGCCCCACCTTCTAGGACACACTACCTCAACAACTCAGAGACTGCATTGACCTTACCATTTTAAGAAAAATCTCAATCTCCGTTTCAATCTGTTTGATGTTTGATTGCTTTAAAAACTTTTTTTTAATATGTTGTACTTTTGTTTATCTGCCTTTGTCTAGACAGAAAAGCGCTATAAATAAAATGTATTAAAATGTATTATTATTTAGAGTCAAATCAGCCATTCTGGAAAAACAGACTTAGTTTCAACTGTAAACATTTTTAATGGACTTTTGTATTGGCTCTGCCAATAAAAGTAATTTTAGGTCCCTAAAACTAAATTTTTAGCTCTTTTATCTTCAACTTTTGCAGAGAAATGGGGTCAAAACTCAAAATATGCCAAATCTAGAGTCATTCAGGTCTCAGCTGTAAACACCAGCTTTACCAATCCTTATACTTAACAAAAGGAAATTAGGCGAAAGTTAGATTTTATTTTTCTTTTGTTTGGAGAAAGTTATCACTTCTGATCAGAGCCTGTTGGTCATCCAAAAGCTAAAACAGTTTTAAAAAGACTTCAGCCAATTGCTTGTGCGCAAAGGGTTCAGAAACGGTTTTAGTTTGAATTATTACCAATTTTAGTCAGACGTGTGAAGGAAAAAAAAGGCCAGAATGAGAAGAGGTTTAAAAATATACAATTCAAACTTTAAGATTGTCCATTTGACAGAAATAATCTTCCAAGGTCTGTCTAACCCTCTCCAAACTACACATTTTAATAAACTAAGAATTGTATGTAAACCTCCTGAGGAAAAAAAAAAGTCTTCTGCATCTTTTGATCCAAAGTAATAAAAGGAAAAATTGACTTAGTCTTAAGGAAACACGCAAAATGATTCAAATCCAAATGTGAACAGATGCTATTAGCAAATCACAAAAGCTGCGATTTCTGAAATACCATACTTTCCTACGCAATTAGAAAAATGTTTAGTTCTACATAAAAACAGCTAACTCTATAGTTTTGTAAAGTTTAAAGACAAATTTCAGTGTTTTGTCTTCTGGAGGCCTTGAAAACTTCGAACAGAATCCATTTGTACCATTTACAAAATATTAATTGCAAAGCTAATAAGAAATCTAAAATCATGGAGGCTGCGTTTGGCTTTGTCTAGTTCAAAAATGGCAAGAAAATATGGACATGCAGCAGTTAATACAAAACACATCTGGAGCCAGTCAAATGTACGCAGAGTTAAATAAAAATGATAAAGCACATATTTATAGCTTCAGTTTGTTCTTGTCACTTCAAAACACGGCAGTAATACGACCTAAAAATACATTACATATGAAAATGTCATTAAAAAGCATTAATCCACACATAAGGTGGTAAAAAAAAAATCTTATGATCAAAGCTTAAAACGTCATAAAGGATCTGACGAGGACGACTGATGTTCAAAGCAAAATACCACCTTTTAGAACAAAATCCTCAAAATATCTCAGGACATTTAAATCCAATTTTATAGGGTCTTCAGCGAAATCCTCCGTGAAACTCAGGCTGTCACTTTCATCAATAGAAGACTTGTGAAACTTTGAAGATGCCGTGTGGGCTGAAATACATGTAAAAAGCAGTTCTGTGAGGTTGGTAAGGTTTGGATTACGTTACTTCTACTCTACTTTTCTATAATGGTATTTTTGTAGAGTTGAAAATATAAAGATAAACTGCTTCTTTACTTAAAGGTGCACTGTGTAACTTTCTGGAGGTGAAAAGTCATCTACACAATTCAGTTAAATTAAAACATTAAAACTGTACTTTAGTACTTTCTGAACTAAGATAAATACATTTTATACCATAATATACAAAAAATTGGCTAAAAGAACTGCTTTTCTGTGGAAACAATCGTGTTCGGGCCCTCCTCCAGGCCAAATAATAGACTATTTTGTGGCCATGCAAGCCTGTTTAAAGCAAAGGGCAGATTTTTATTAATTATTTAGTGTAACAAATGCATCTAAATGACCAAATATGCATTTATTCAAGTTAAATTTTGGCCAAAAAGTTGCGCAGTGCACCTTTAAAAACTTACAGGGGTGCTCAAACTTTTTTTAATTGATGATTCAGATTACATACCACAATATACTTTTAAAAGGTAAGTGTATTCCTAAAGTTTATTTGCAAAGACATCTATAATTAAATGATGTTAATGTTATTGTGACTTTTTTTTTTCTGAAGTTGTAAGCTTTTAGTCTACAGCTTTAGATTCTATATTACCATTGACAGAACTTTTTTTGTTTTCATTTATGTTCATTAAACAAAATCAAATTGATCCATATGATGAAACAATATTATGACTATTAGAGATCAACTAATATGTTTTTTTCTTTGGCCAACACCAATGCCGATTTTCAAATATTTTCTCAGTCTATGCCAATATTAATAATCGATTTTCAAGGCCAATTTCTGAGGCCGATTTTCTTTTTTCAATTTTCATAAAGCATAGCTTGGATGGGATACAGTGGTATAACCAAAACAAAATTCCATCTAAGTTATTATTTGTCTTTTTGTTTCATTAAAAATGTCTAAGTATCACCTAACCTTTATAAATGCAAAAAGAAGAATTAGCTGTTTGTACTTTTTCAGACTGGATCAAAAAGGTCCATAAAGTTGTATCTCTCAGCTCGAAAAAAAAAAACAAACAAGCAGAGTTTTACAGCTACGAGCTCTCTATTTATTAAAGCTGCACGAGTTCATATTGACAAACAAACATTTATCATAGCTTGTGCTGCAGTCATAAAACAATAAAATATCTTTACTTAAAGATATAATAATGATAAAGCCAAAGCTGCAGACTGCAGAATGAACTGAAATAAAACAAGTTTTACTGTTTCTCTCCAAAAACCAACTTGAAGGTCAGCTGATCACAGTGAATGTGGCTCTCCCGTGCAGAGGAATGTCCGAACAGTTGCCTCAAATATCAAATATTGGCCAAAATTGTCTGATGGCCGAAATGGCTAATTAAAAAAAATAATAAAAATTAAATAAAAATCTAAATATCAACCCCAAAATATCGGCTGGCTAATTTATTGGTCTGTTTCTAGTGATTAGATTTTTTTCCAGCTCGCCCAGCCCTACTGTCTTTTCAGCACATTTGAATCAGTCTACAGGTACAAATCTCAGCACTCTTTTGAAGGCAAAATTAGATCTCCTGAAGTACCAAGTTTGACACATGAGTCCTACTTCAGTCAACCACAATCTTGTAACTACAAAAACTTTCAACATGAGCATGGTAAAAACTATTAAATTATATACAGATAGTTTTTTGGGAGTATCTCCATATCTATGAAGCATCTGGTTTAATCAAACAGAAATACCCTCAAGGAAAAGAAAATATTCAACTTTTTTGTACAACTTTTGAATCCAATCTTTGTCCACAGATTCAAAACAACATTCTCAATATTCTTATAGATAATTTGATTAGCCCACTTCTAATTCAACAGGACTATTAAAAACTAATAGCTAACACATTTGGCACTCACACAAGGCATTCACTGAGATCTATTCCAGTCACTTCTAATTCAATTAGACAAGTATGACAGTAACTGGATCATCACCACGAAGATCACTTGGCAAAATAATTTAAACATAATACCTTTTTCACTTAATCATTCCGAATATTGAGAATTTTGCCAAAAGTCAAACTTATACTTTTGCAAGAACAAAATGTCCAAATTGTTCTACAAACATTGCAAATATTGACTTTAAATTATGCTTTACAGCCAGGTCCGTTGAAAGCTTAAAAACAAATACATTCTTCATTCTGACATTGAGTCAAAAGTGAAGTGGAACATAATGTCAGTTCAAAGATGAAGCTGGGAATAGCCAAAGAATATACAGAAATATGAAGATTAACTTGGTAAATAAAAATGTATACATCAGAACCTTATACAAAAGATCTTTACAGATGTTCATAGCATTTTGTTTAATTAAGAAGAGACTTTGACACGGTTTGAAAATTATTTTTAGGTTTTACAAAGTATATTTATTTGACCCACATTACTTCTAATTTCTTACCAGAAACATTTAGGCCTACTTTGTATAAAACTCATCAACAATTTAAACCTAATTATAGTTAATGATTTGCGGTCACACCATTGAGCCTATTTTTATTAGAAAATCAAACAAACCAACATTTCTGCAATTGTTTTTTATTTAAAAGACATAAAATAAATATTTACAGCTGATGTCAGAGGGAAAAACTGAAAATGTGTTATGGTCTTAATTTTGCAACCCATTCCTGAGTATTGAACTTTCTGTCAGCGCTTCATGTTGTGTATTAGTTCTGTTATTTAATGATGTTGATGGATGGTGGGCTCACATTTGGCGCAAAAGATAAAATAGACACAGCAGACAGCTGCTGTCTATGAGCTGGATCAATGTTCCACCTTAGCAACACCCATAGCGTAAAATAGAACACAAGCTTACACCTGAAACACAAGTTGACACAAAGCAAATCAAACTGTACACAAACATTACTCCAAACTATAAATGACAACAAAGACTAATGGGGGCCACAGCAGGGTTAGCTGTCTGGTTAGCTGCTAAGCTGCTTTGCTAACTTTGGTGTGAATAATAAAACAATTTTATTTGCATAAACCAGGCATGTTGACTCAGAATCTGAAGGGTAATATTTTAGGGACAACGTTAAATGCCTTGCCAAATGTGAAGTTTGATAGAATAAAAGGCTATGTTGTTAGCAAGTTTGGCTTTTCGATGCTAGTAAATGGTTGCAACATGTATCCGAAGCCTTCATGGTAACACAGCCTGACTTTATTGCAAACTTCCCAAAAAACATGGCTTTAAAAAACGCTGTTACAATGTCAAACAAAAGACAGGCTAAACATGCTGTCGTTAAGTAGAAAACCAACATTAGCTAATGTTTGTTTATTTGTTTTGGAAGGCGCCATGTTCACAAGCCTCCATCACGAAAGAAACAAGGCAGCTACTAGGGCTAGCGGCTAAGCTACATGCTAACTGTCAAGCTAAGCCGCAGCGGTGTCCTGGAGCTCGCGCCGTTTTCACGTTTAACACCGCGGGGGACAGAGCCACTCACCTCGGGCACAGTGTCACCAACACGCGGCGCTGCGGAGGGTCCACACGGAGCTCCTCACATCAGTAATTTGCGGATATGAGTGGGCTACAAATGGGGCTGTCTGTGCGTCCAGCTGGCCCCAGTTAGTAGCAGAGCGCTGGAGGTAAACAGTGCTATGTGTAAAGCGGACAGGGACAAGTCACAGGGGGAACTCTAGTGGTGGAATCCGCCTCACTGCAGCTTCACCTCGGGCTCACCCACCACCACCACTACCACCACTAGCACTCCGCCTACTGTCTGAGCTGGAGATGACACTTCTGTATTTTTATTTTCAGTCAGTTATGGCGGTACTTGCCAGAATTACTCCATAGGGCAGTGCTATTCAACTTAATTTTCCAAAGAGCCAGATTTTACCGAGGACCACGGTTTATGGGCCGAATAGTTGCGTAATGCGTTGCTGTTTTTGACACCAAAACATCACGGGACTACATTTATTTCTATAGTGATACAACTAATGCTGCAGTCGATATTTATTGCTCTACAAGCTGTCCAATATCAAAGCATTAAACCAAATCTAAACCAGGTCTAAAGTGGAATACAATCAGGACTGAAATATACACTGTAAAAATGATCTTAAGCGTGATAACAAGTAACGAATAAATGCTTAAAATTAGTTATCTTTGTTGAAGCACATTTTATCTGTCTTCAAGATGTGTCTTGAGAAAAAGAACAAAGTGGATTGTTTGGCTAAAAATATGAAAGATACAACATTTTCTCACTGGAAATTAGTCAAAAAATGCACCTGGAATAGACACTATTGACATATTAAGAAACTTAATTTGGACACTATTTCTTGAGTAAAAACCAGAGTAATAGACCCCAGAAATCTACAAACAAGAGAAAATATGTTTTTGTAAGGTGAATGAAGGGCCAAATTATCTCTTTGGAGGGCCATTTGACACCCGGGCCTTAAGCTGAATAGGCCTGCCCTAGGGCAAACAGCCCCAATGGCCTCTAAACTTAATCCAATGCTATAACTTTTTTTTTTTTTAAGTATGTGACCTCGTAAGTAGAACTGGTAAGGTCTTTTGGCACATTGTGACTTGTCAAAAAAATGTTTGTTGTGCAAAAATTTTGATATGCAGACTGAAGTCGTACAGAAATGTATGTCTTAAAACTAAGATAGCAATATTTATTTAATTTAAAGTATTTTTAGTTAGTTTATTTGAAAAGAACAGAGCATTTAACATGGTTGCCCTGTTAAGTGCGATAATGTTAAATAGGCCATGAAGCTCATAGCTAATTTGCAGACCTGGTGCCTTATTGCAGGCCTATTTAACTTAAGGCCCAGGTGCCAAATCGGCCCTTCAAATATAATTCGTCCCTCAATTCACTTTTCAAATATAACAAAAACATATTCTCTCTTGTTTGTAGATTTAATTCTGGGTTGATATTCAAAAAATAGTGGCCAACTTAAATTTCTTAATGTGTCAGTAAATGTCTGAAAACAAGATTTGCCAATGAATGTAGCAATATTTGTTTTCAAGTGAGAAAATTCATACTTTTAGCCAAACAATCCACTTTGCTCTTGTTGTAGTCTTGTTTGAAGACAGAAATATGCTCAAGCAAAGATAAATATGTCTTAATTTAAGGTTATAAAATGATTCACTCACTCACTCATATCGATTAGATTCACTCTGATCTTTAATTGTATGTTCTAATTTAATTCCGCTTTAGTCCTGGTTTAGAGTTGGTTTAATGCTGGGATACTTCCAGTTCTGATTTGGACATTTTGTAGAGCAATAAAAATCAACGCAGTATTAGTTGGTATCACTAGAAATAATTCTAGAAAATGTTTGGTTCAACCTCATGTAAAAACAATGACGAGTTGTGCAACTATAACCAGAAGCCATGGTCCTCTGTTAAATCTGGCCCTCTGGGAAAGTAAGTTGAATAGCCCTGCAGCTTATTGCAAAGAACAAAAACATACAATACAATATATTAGAAAATAAATGACATTAAATATTTACAATAAACAAACACTGATACAAATAAAAGATTTTTTTACTGCTGTCCTGATACGTTCTGTCTGAGTTTGATTGGCCTGGTCATTTAACCTCCTTTTCTCAGAAAGGTAACACTATCATTATTTCAAAATCAAAATCTGGATACACTTAATGAACATGAATAGTTATATAAATATTCTTATGCACTTTGTCAATTTATTGCTCATTCATTCACACGTAAATTCTCTGAAACTTCTGTCAGTTCAAATTGGTGCATTTTTTTCTCATGTTTTGGTCATTTTTAAAAACATTTAATCTATTTTGACAAATAGAATAGCAATGATCCTTCCTTCACTGTTGGAAAATATCAGAGTGGTCAAAAATCAGGACAATTGAGACACGTCTTGTGTAAAACTTTAACAAATAGGTGCATTTGGATACATTTGCTGGGAAATGGGACGCAGGGCTCAAAAGGGTCTGTTCCAGGTAAATAGGGACGTCTGGTGGTCACTAATTTGACCAGAAAGATGTACCAGACATGTGAACTCAAACAACACATGTAAACGAACAACACAACTATACTTAAACAATATTTTCTCTTCAGATCTGACCAGGATTAAAATCGAGATTACAAATCATAACATGCCACCAGGCCCTGACCGTTGCCATGGCAGGTGATGTCACACCTTCTACAACGTGTAGAGTCCACGTCAGTTCAGAAGTCAGTCAGTCCGTGCTGGGCTGCCGACAGGAGCAGCTGCTTCTGACCACGTCTCGACCCTCTTGTCCCTTGTGGACTGGAACGGTCTGAAACATGGCCCCGAAACGCAAGTCTGATAGCTCTGCGTCGTCTGAAGCTTTCCAAGGTAAGTCTATAGTTTCATAAACTTGCTCTTTTAGGACAAAGATCACGATCACTCAAACTTGACTTTGCTTGATTTGTTTTGTTTTGATTTTAAGCACAAACAAAACCAACACCAAATTAAAACCTACATTTAGACAATGTTTTAAGTCTATGATTGTGCAAAATGGATGGTTTATTTGGCTTACATTGAGCCTTGGCCAGGTCACTACCAAGCAGCCGTGGAAAAACTAACACAGATTTGTACTCATGTGAAAGCACAGTTACATAGCGAAGTACAAGTAATGCTTCTATAAATGTATGTAAATTATAGTAAAATACACTGGAAAATACCACCCAGAGTACTAGTAATGCCATTTTAGAGACATTTTGCATCTATAGTTTGTACAAAAATATTTTTGTTTCAAGTGAATTAAGTCGTTTAGTTTTGTTTTAAACCACAGTCTGCAAAGTCTCTGAGCTCTGGCCTTTGAGAACAGTTGATAAAGATGTTAAATGTGTTTGTGGGTAAAAAGATAAGCCGATGTAGACGAGAAAAAGTTAATTAATTGAAAAGACTGGGATTTTGGGACTGTACTCAGTGCTTCAAATGTTACTGATTTCAATTGTATGACTAAAATTATGCTCATTACAAGTACGTGTTTAAAAGCTACTCAAAATGGTCAATTACTCAAAAAATGACACATTTACTGTAACATGAATACTAGTATTTGTAATTTGCTACTTTCAATGACAGCTACTGAGCAATCTAAAATCAGTCATGTGCAAATTTTTTAACATATTTGATAACTTTAAACAAAAAAAATGTGTCTAAACCTAATTGGACTGCATTGTTTATATTTAAGTGCCAGTCTGGGTAAATTAAATGGAAAAAGTGCAGTAATATGGCAGAATAATGTAGTAACGTAAGTCATTTTCAATCTGATGGAAGTGATAAGAAGAACTATATCAAATAAAGTAAGATTATTGCGATACTTTGTCACCTGGAGTTGTTTCAGTCTTTTCTGACCGTGTTTGTTGTATCCCACAGCTTCCAGCAGCGGAGAGGAGGACGAGCCCAGGACCGTGAAGAGGAGGAGGACATCTGAGTCGTCTACAGAGAACTCAGAGGACATCAACAGCAGTGGTAAGGACAAGTGCTAAACATTACTAAAATATTTGCAGCAAAATTAACTTCCACACTGGATCATTTATACCAAACATTAATATACTAGTTTATCTTTGTTGATACCTAAAATTTTGGTAAAACAATATGTAAACATTAGGAACTATATTTACTTGCAACATTTGATTATACATATCTTATTTATGGGACTTTCAGACTATTTAAATCAGGGGTCCCCACCACAGCGGGCATCTGCTACCGGGCCCCAGAGGATCTTTTAAAATGTATTTTATTTTTTATTTTATAGTTTATCACTACTTCCTTGTGCTTTACTGTGAAAATATTGTACCATTTAACCAAATAAACAGCAAATTCAAGCAAAAAAAAGAGCTAAAAATATGCACAACAATCGGTTGTTTGCATTTTACGTTGTTGTTATTGCTGCTACCCAACCTCAACCGGTCCCTGGAAAAGAAAATTGAAACTGTACCGGTCCTTACAAGAAAAAAGGTTATGGACCACTGATTTAAATAATCTCACAGTGTTCAGATATTTGCATAATATCTACTTTATTCATCATTTTGGAGAAGATGTTTTGTCAGTGTTTGCTAGGTAAGAACTATACCAAACTTATACATTGAAAACACACTGAGATTGTAACTGTTTCCTGTAAGCAAATGTAGATAATTGAATACAGCTCCTGGAATGTTTCTATGTAATAAATTGGATCAGATTATTTCACAAATGTTTATTATTTTGAAATTCCTTTAGATTTGATCTGTTTTTATTTTTAGATCAATTTATGTCTTACAATACACAAAGTGTCATTTCTTTTTTATTTATGACTAAAATCGTAGAAGAAACATTTGACTGTCAATGGAAGTCGTTTTTTTTTAATAGGCAAGCTTTAGCATTAGCAGACAAAAATTTAGCGTTAGCAGACAAATTGTTAGCAGACAAAGTGTTAGCAGACAAAGCTTTAGCGTTAGCAGACAAAGCGTTAGCGTTGAGCAAGGCAGACAAAGTGTTAGCAGACAAAGCGCGTTAGCAGACAAAGCTTTAGCGTTAGCAGACAAAGTGTTAGCAGACAAAGCTTTAGCGTTAGCAGACAAAACCAATTGTCTTTTGATTAAATATCATTATCTGTCAGTAAACCTATTTAAAAATTTATTTCTGATTATATTTACAGGCCAAAAGTTGATGTATATTCGTGCGTAGCTTTTTGCCATTTATAATTAAAGATCTTATCAAATTTGACTTTCCTAAATTGTCTTTATATTTTGAAAACATCCCACAGATGTTTGAATAAGCCTACTTATCAATGTTTGTCTCCAAAGTTCAAAACGCTATGTCCACCTTGTGATGTCATTACAAAGGTAGTTTTAATTAACAGCTATTTAGAATAAATTGAAAAGAGAAATGTTACTTTTTTGCAACTAAAATAATCTTGATTGTCACCTTTTTAATGACAATTTTAGTTTTGCCTTTTGTTCAGTTAAGATTTCATAACAATAAGTGTACATCCAAACTCAGCAAAAAGAGATTGAAAAATTGTTGTGATTTTGTGGAGTCTAAAAAACTTTTGACAAGTCGGAACACAGTGTTTTCGTTCAAGCTTAATTATGTAAGATTTATATGTTAAATGAATGTGATGAAACACAACTCAACTCCAAGAAAAAATGTACGTTTTCTTATCGCAAACATGTTTACTAACTTCGATACTAACTGTAATTTTTTGTTTTTTTACTTCCAGATGAGTTCAATGTCATCTCTGGTCGTCGCTTCAGTAAGAGGAAAGCTGACGACGAGGACCCAGAAGAAGGGACTTCTCAGAGTTCTGATGAGAGGATCAGGAAGCGAAGGAGATTGACAGAGGACCAAAGCGACAACAGCAGCAACAACAGTGGTAAGACATTTGTGGACAAAAGCTTTTCATGGGGTAGCCTCAGAAGTCATACAAATAGCAGCAGTTTTGAATAGTTTTGTGTAGTGCGTTGTCTCTGCATTTACATCTTCGGAGAAATTGCAGCTTGGGTGATATGGTAATAAAAACACAATAGTTTGCCCGTGACGAAATGGTGAAATTGTCCTATTTGGATTCAGCATTTCTGTATTTAATGCAGCTGACTGTTCAATAGACGACGAGAAATTCTTTCAAGACTAGTTCAAAACTTGATTCTAGGATTTTAACTCTAATTTCACAAAAGTTAATATAATTGACGGATTGTGCGGTCTATTAATCCCACAAGGCTTCCTATTCATCCAGACTACAAATGACCAACCCCAATAACTTTCAACATCTTACTATCCAGCATGCACCATACGTATGGTTGCCTTTTTCTTGTGCCATCACCAACCCTTTACACTCTCACCAGATCCAGACAAGGCAATGTGGGTGAAGGTTTTGCCTAAGGACACTGTGACTCTGGGGTAGCTCCAGCGGTCTCCCATCAAAGTAATGCCCATACTGCTAAAACTATTATATATCTAGACTTGCTTAAAATGACTTGGAATTGGAATTTTAATCCAGTTTTGAGCTGTTTAACTGGATAAATTTAATTGCTTATGTAATGTAGATTATTTCACTGATGACAGAATTTGACTTAAAATAGAAAAAAAATGGCCAAAGGGGTAAGAACAGTTTCTTGATCCATTGGCAAATAATTTGGCTTGAAAATAAAAAGCAATGTCTTGAAATCAGTTCGAAACACTTTGAAACCAGGAAAATAATCTATGTCTCTACAATAAATTGAGATTAAATTAGTCAAAATGCTTGAAATTGAGCCAAATTATTTGCTATTCTACTTACTGTATTCTAGGCATTTTTTCCTATTTTAAGCCAATTAACTTAGAACAGGTCAGAACCAGTGGAGTATTCTACATTACACAAGGAATAAATTATATCCAGCAAAAAACTCAAACCCAGATTCACATTCTGACTTCTGAAGTCAATTTAAGCACAGCAACATACTTCTTTACAGGATTCAGATAAATACTTCCAAAATGCCTGTTTTCACCTACCCCCTATCCCCACCCACTTGTGTTTCCCATTACAAAAAGACACGTGGACTTCAGAATTGTCTTATAGCCACTTTTCAACAATAAAATGAAGTAATTCAAAATCTGCTGCTCTTCTGAAGAGGCGGAGCTTATACTGTAGAAGGATAAGCTCCGCTCTTCATTTTACAATGAAGAGGCGGAGCTTATCCCTTCTACAGTTTTAAACAGGAAGTTGATAGACCTGTT
Organism: Mugilogobius chulae; assembly: GCA_038363315.1. NCBI lineage: Eukaryota > Metazoa > Chordata > Actinopteri > Gobiiformes > Gobiidae > Mugilogobius > Mugilogobius chulae. Next base: position 32,171,283 of record CM076395.1, on the reverse strand, counting down.
CATATCTCCAAACCTTTTTAGATTCATTTTGTGTTTTACAGTTAACTAAGCATTGAGTCTGACTTTATGTTTGCTGTTCCTTTAGATGTGGAGAGTGAACAGAACGTCTCTCCAGTACCCGCCCGGAACCAGAGGAGGAAAGGGAGGAAGAGGAGAGGGAAGAAGAAGAAAATAAAGAAGAAGAAAGGGAGGAGAGGGAGAGGTAAAAAGAAGGGAAGAGACAGAGCGCAGCAGGAGCTGGTGTACGAGGAGATACTCGACGAGATGGAGGATGAGGCGGACTTCGACCCAAACGACAGTCTTGTGCTGGCTCTCAAAGGCGATTACAGTAAGTATGTTTGTTCTGATCTTAAAAACATAATACATACTGGGCTTTTAAGAAGTTCTAAGTCGACTACAAAGGGGGCGTGGCAAATGAATGTCAAGTAGAAAATAGAAAAAGTATTATAATTAAAAACAAAAATTAAAAAGTTACTTAGACATTTTAAATAACTGATCTGGGCTTGTGTGATCAAGTAATGACACTTGGCCTTTGTCTAATATTCTGGAAAAAATACAAACTTAATAAACTTAATAAGCTTAAAACATGCTAAGTTGTATTTAGCTGTTTTACTAATGCCTGATCTTACTAAAAGATTTGTTCTTAACATTTATTTTTACTCAAACTGCTCCTGAATGATCCTTATGATCTAAATAAAGAACTAATCGACTAATACAGATTTTGATCAACTAAGACTTCATTAGCTGATAAATCGGCTACAGCACGAGTAGTTGGGATATCTGATGTCCAAATCACAAATTCATAAATAGAAATTTAGGTTTTGGCTTCCACCATGGCTTTAGAAGAGTTTTTTTTACAGACACCAAAGTGAAACTGAGGTGGACCACTCAAGCACAGCCAATCAGAAGCTATCTCTGTGAAATAAATAGTTTATTATTAGATTTCTGTCACATAATGCTATTTTTGCACTGAAATTGCATTTTGGAAAAAAAGAGATGATTTGTGTGTTTCCACAATAAAGTCTACTGTATACTATGAAGCATAATTAAAACATCCATGCTGTATACTGAGAGAGCAAATTGACCAAAAAACATAAAATGGAGAAAAAAGATGTGCAAGTTTTGCCTGCTGTGTCTTTAATGATTAAAGTTTTTTTCCCAACTTTTGCTTCCTTAAAATGTAAACAAACAGAAATAACCTTTTTTAAACTCCTTACTTCATTCCACATGTTTTGCTCACTTACCCATTGCATTCTGGGCCTCTAAATTGTTCACCACAATGTGTTTTAAGTTTTTTTTTACAGCTTTAGGAGCACTCCCTGTCGAGATGGGAACCCCCTTGTTTAAAGTCAGTGCTAAAAAATCAGTAATATTTTTTATTTTCATATTACTTTTGCTGACCTCACCCAAGCCCCAATCCTAAACTTAACCTTCGAATTATGCCTAAACTTACCCGAATTAATTGTAAACTATTTACTCCACGTCACGCACAATCACAAAAGCTAGTGAGAGTGCACGTCTCGACGGGAAGCTTGTTTCGACACCACACCGGCATGCTAACTGCCACAATGCTAACATCAACAACAGACTAACTTTTGGTGAACCTAAAGGACATTATTATATGTAGTCAGACATTGCGGATTTCCACTTAAATAGATAAATTAACAAGAGATCTGTGCTTTTATTGTTAAAAAACAAAACTAAATCAGGTATAGTCCCTTAAATAAGATAAGAGTAGTTATTACTTTATTATGAAGTGTTTTGCATTGCAGTTCAAGACCTCACATTAAAATGTTTATAGACTTTTAAATGTATTTAGCTAAAAATAAAATATAACAAAATGAAAAAAAAAATAGGATACTCAAGTAAAACTTTTTAAAAACTAGGCATGTAATGTACATGCAAGTATATAGTATACTGTTCCCATTTTAAGTGTAATTGTTCATTTATTTATTTGGTTTTCCTGACAATCCCAAGATATTTTTTTTGCCACTTTTGTGTCAAAATACATTTCAGCATAATAATATAATTTGGAGTTTGCTTTAGATACAAATCTATTGTAGCTTTCACACTGAAAACAGATTTTCTAACAAAGTAAAACCAAAAGTACGTTTAAATCTAATAAATTCGTGCTAAGAACAATTCAGTTTAATTGATTTCAATTCGATGACTGTAGTTTGTTTTAAAATGAAAATTCAGGATAGAAATAATATGTTAACATTAGGAAGAATTTGGTATACTATTGAGTTGATGTTTACTTTGTACTAACAATTCACCTCTTGTTTTCAGGGCAGTTCAAGAGCAAATATCTGAAGCAGGAGGTCATCGGGAAAGGCGGCTTCGGGACAGTGTTCGCCGGAGTGAGGAAGTCAGACGGTCTATCTGTAAGTACACTTTAACTGATAATCTTTCATGAATATATTTACTATACCATAGACAATATGCACTAACCCTGTTTTCTGCCTTCCACAGGTCGCCATCAAGCAGATTGTCAAAAGGCAGATGTTATTCACCACAGTGGTAAGAACTATTTCTTTTATTTATTCAAGTATTTTTAGCATCTAGTGAAAAGAATACTTCAGAGCTGCAGGATTAATCTCAATCAAATCAAAAATGTAATAATAATGGACACATGAATTAGCAAATCGCAAAGAACATTCATTTTTTTTCTCAAAGCTAAATCTCTTCTGAAGATTTGATCTGTAAAAAAGTGTTTAAAGCGTAAACAGGATTAAAATATCAATTTGACAAAATCACAATGAGATATGTGTCCAAAATAATGCAACCTTAGATACAGGCTCATATTGTGTTTTTTAAATGGATTCTTATTGAACTATAACATAGAAAGAACATAATTTTGCAGTCATAAACAGCAATGCAGCTGCTTAGTAACAGAAACATGTTAACTGACTTTCTGATCAAAATGTATTAAAGTATTAAAGCTGGGGTGCCTAACTTATTTGTAGTTGTAAATTAGTTAACGATGTAATTTCCACGTTTCGTTCTAAAAATGAATACGTTAATCGTGTGTTGAAGGATTTATATGAGAGGAAGTAGTCAGATTAACCTAATATGTGCAGTGTGAAAATCAGGTACCCCATCTTTAAGCCCGCCTCTTCAGAGCAAAATTTCAAAGAAAATTCTAAACAAATAAGCTTACACATAAAAATGCATAAACAAACAAAGTACTATATTCATCCTGATTTCTAGATGTTTTATGCTTGTTATAAATCATATTTTAACATTTAAATAATACAACAAAAACAAAATACACTTTTATGAATCAATTAATCCTCAACTAATGAGTTTCAATGTTTGAACACAATTCTGTTGAACTGACTTAGAATCGTATCGTTAATAATAAGCCCAAAAAAGCGTGGTTTTGAAAAACGTGATGCAAAATGTTGAATTCTACCGTATTGTGATATGGCAAATGTATTGCAATACTTTAATGTTTGAAAAATGTGTGTAGCTAAAGCTCCTATTCCCGATTTTTGCTTCCTTAAAAATTTAAACAAACAGAAATAATTACAATTTTAAACTTCCTACATAGGTCACGTTTTGTTTTTTGTTACCAAGTGCATTCTGAGCCTCCGAATAGTTTAACACAATGTGTATTAGGCTTTTTTCACCGCTGGAGGAGCGAGATGTGCCAGTTTGCTAACCAGTTAGCTACAATGCTAACAACAACAAACAGATCTTAATGAGTTTGGTGAACACAAGGGTCATGATTAGATGGAGACATGACATTGCGATTTGATTGACAGCTGAATAGATACATCTAACATATATCTGTGCTGGGGAAATTGAGTTGAAGTTCTTTTATTGTCAAAAATTGGGTATAGTATCTTTAAAGCACATTTAAATGCACTTTTAGGCTCCGTTGCATTGACATAGGTATGTCACATTCAAAGTTGCTGTTCACATCAGGATTGTGTCAAAACCAACTTTGCATAATCAGTCAGTGGATCCAAAGAAAAGGGAAGACATTTTGTATTACAAATAGATTTGAAAAAGCGTCACCTTTGAATTTATGTTGAATTATTCTGCAGCATTGTAGTTCCTAATAATATTGAACCATAAACTTACTGTTTAGCAATACACAATGAATTTGATATAATATTTAAAATATTTTTATGTAGTATGATGATGTAAACTTTGAAATACAATAAAACTAACACCCCTGTCTTCCCTCAGACAGGTCACTCAGGTCGGGAGTACCAGATTCCATCAGAGGTGGTGCTGTTGCTGCAAGCAGGAGGTGATGACACCCGCCTTGGGATGAACGCAGCAGTGTCCCTCATCGAGTGGTTTGAGTTGAGGACACAGATCGTCGTCGTCATGGAGAGGCCTGCCGAGTCTATGAACCTGCGAGATTTAGTCAATTCAATGCAGGACGATCTCACGGAGGATATGTCAAGGTATGTTCCTACTGTCTTTCTAAAATGTTTCTCCAAATTATCTTTTACATTTCTTCTTTATTAACTGTAGTATTTGTTTAAATCCTGGCTTGGATGTACTAACCGCTGTATATTTTCTTTTATAGGAGTTGATGTATGCCGTGGTCAAAGGCACCGCAGAGCTGCTGGACAAGGAGGTGTTCCATCGTGACCTGAAGTGCGATAACATCCTGGCGCAGATGGATGGGGAGGAGAGCTACCGTGTACGTTTGTGGACTTCGGCTGTGGCAGCGTGTTGGCACCAGAGTACACCGGGTTCTTCGCAGGTAAGACATCAAACTGGTGCTATGTTTTACTGTTATATGTACATTAGCGAGGTCAAAACAAGTGGTGGGTGAAGTTACTTAAAGGTGCACTGTGTAACTTTCTGGAAGTGAAAAGTCAACTGCACAATTCTGAAAAAATAGAAGTTAAAATCACACTTTGAAACATCATTAATAGTGATAATTGTGTGTTATGCCATAATAAAAAAATATATAGCTAAAGGAACATATTTTCTATTGAAACAAACAGAAGGACCAGACAATACTTTATTCTGTGGCAAAGCAAGCTCGTTCAACATAAAAGCAGCAACAACTTTTATCATTTCTTTATTGCATCAAAAACATCTAAAGGACAAAAACTTGTTTTGATTCAAGTGTATTTTTGGTCAAAAAGTTGCACATTGCACCTTTAAGTAAAAGTTGAGAGCTCAGCCTATTTTCACTTACCACCTATCCCCACCCATTTGTCTGCATTAACTTTACTTGTGATTACTCCAAAAATTCACTCAAAAAACACAACAAAATATCTAAATCAAGTGCTTGTAGCAGTTAAATTTTACAGTGAAGCGAGTTGGACTTAAGAATTCAGATCTGCAAATGTCATAGTTCAGGAGTGTCCAAACTTTTTCCATTGAAGGCCGCTGTTTGAAAATTATATGGAGCAGAGGGCCACATAATAGATGAAAATGAAGTGAATCCACAACACCTTAAAGGTGCACTGTGTAACTTTAGTCAACTGTACAATTTAGTAGAAAGAGAAAGTTAAAACCATACATGGGAACAATATTAGTATTATTAATAATGTGTTATGCCGAAATGTAAAAAAAATATCGCTAAGGGAACATCTTTTTCATGGAAACAAACAGGAGGAGGCTTTTTTTTCAGGCAAAGTAATAGTTCATTTTTGCATCATGCAAGCACACAATGCACCTGAACAATAATTTTATGTTTGTAATATCAGATTAATTATAGTTAGATTATGAAAGCAAAATTGTTAAAATTGACCATTTGTACTTTGGGACAATTTAGCTGAGCGTAAACAAAATATATAAAATATCTAAAAGTTTGGACATGTCCGTGGTTGTTGCTACATACAGTATAAAAGAAAAGCACATTAAGTCTTTTTTTAAATTGCAGTATGTTGACAATTAACACTCACATTTACATTTGAGTGAGTCTACCCTCCCAAAATCTGCCCAAAACCATAATTCAAACAAGTGAAGTGAAAGTGAAACAGTGGAGTCTTAAGGTAAAAGGAGACGTGATTGCCCTCTGCTGTGTGCAATATTTTGACCTAAAAGTGACCAACCTAGTACTGGAGACATTGTTTTTAAAAATGACTCAAACCTTTCAGTAGAAAAAAGTTGATTTAATGTTTGGTTTAATTTTAAATTTCTATTGATGCTTTGAGTGTTGGCAGCAGAGGGCGCCAGACGACAGAAAAAGAAAACACCAAAGAACACATTTTAAAGGAGACATTATACGCTTTTTTTTTTTTTTTTTCCCTTTTAAATTTTTTTGTTATTATTTTAAACCACCAATTTATTCTAAAACAGTAATAGAATATTAATAACAGAAACAGGACTATTACCTTCCTGTTGCAAAATTCATAAGCCCCGCCTCTTTATCGTGACATTTCACTATTGCTGGCAGTGTTAGCATAGTTATCTTTAGCAAGCTAGCAAGTTACGTTAGGTAAATAGTTTTTTTGAAATGCGTGGAGCTAGAAGTTAAATAAAAATAAGCTTTGCCATGTTTACTCAACAGTTTGAACCTCATAATTATTCACCACTATAAGTTAGAAGCACTTAATACAACTTTTAGAAGCCTGGTGTAAAGATTCAGCAACTAGCACATGCCAAAAATAATAGCAAACATACGTCCTGGGATTTGGGGGAGAAAAATGCTTTATTATTATTAATACAAACACATTTTCACCTGAATAGCAACATTGACATAATTTATTTAAAATTAAAATGTTTGTGCTTATGGTTGTTTTTGCTTGGTTCTACTTTTAGCATGTGCTAGTTCACGTTAGCTTACCCACATGGATCAAGTTGTCGCAAGTGTTTCAAAGTGGTGAAAATAAAAATGAATTAGCTAAGTTAGGAAAATGTGTGAAATGTGAGAACATGGCATAAAAATATGAATCTAACACTATTTTTCTTGTTCTCCTCAGGGACAGTTGACTACGCGCCCCCGGAGTTCTTTTGCGAGGGTTCGTACAAGGCCGAGCCCACATGCGTGTGGCAGTTAGGCGCAATGCTCTATGAGATCCTGCACACGGGAAAGAGCTTCAACACCCACGAATATCTGGAGAAGAAGATCAAGTTTAAAAGGGGAATCTCCAAAGGTAGGTAAACAAACAGAGGACACGTAGAAAAAACAGACAATACTTTGCTTAATACACTTCAAAGTCTGTTAAAAACACATATTTGTTTACTATGTTAGCTAGAGCAGTTTGAAATAGTTTTTAGCTGCAGTTTTGCTCACTTTCTAAATGCATTTTGGGTCCAACGTAATTATTTACCATGATGAGTTTAGAAGCACTATTCACAACTTTTAGAGGTCAGATTAATTCTTGATGCTAAGCTAAAACAACTAGCCATGCTAACAACAACAAGAAACATGGGTTTCAAAGAACAAAACAATCTATTATTAGACCAAGATAGGACACTAACAACACATTTTATCAAAATAATTGCTCTTACAGTACATCTGTAGAAAACTGTTTTTTAATTAAAACAGGAAATTATTTAGAATCACAATTATTAAAAAATATATCAGGCCAAAATGTATTATTATTATTAGTATGTCAAGAGCCAGACCAAATTTTATTTTGCATTTAAAAAGTTTATTTGAGAAGAGGTAATGATTAAACCATCTTTTATTAACATATTTTAGTCGATTACACCAGTGTTGATGTCATTTGACAGTCTGTTTACCACAAAATTTAGTGTCTTAGCAAACCTGAGCAAGTATTTTGAGTTATAAAACAGAATCCTTCCATATGTCGTCAAAAAGCACCAAAATGTAAAGACAATTCACACACAACTGACACAATTTCCTGGAAGCTTAAGCAATTATACAGCAAAATTAAACTACTACAAGATACTTCTATTTGTCAAATTGTAGGGTCTGTGTCATTTATGTGGATTTTGGCCTATAATTTACAATGTGGTTGCTAGGAAACAATTATGGAATTACCTCTTAAGTGATATGTAATCTTTGCTGGCCAAAAACAATCATAAAAGTCATCAAAACAGCCAAACGTATACATATTTTTAAATTCTGATTGGCCATATCTATCAAACAATACTATAAAATTGCATAAACTCTAATAATATTCAAAAGGAATAGGCAGGAGCAACACTACTATTAAAAAATAATTGTATATATTCAGAAAATATTAGCTGCTTTTTTATCACACACCTTTTAGCTAAAATTTCCGACCTAGGTTTAAATTTAGTTCTAACCTCTTCTCCATCTTTTCTTTTTCAGATTGCCGCCATTTCCTGAAATCCTGCCTGAAGACGATGCCGTCGGAGCGCATCCGGCTGCGTCAGCTTCAGCACCACCCCTGGTTTTAGGCTCACCCAGAGCCCCTAGAGCTGCTTGTTTGAGCGGGCTGCCTGTGGAAGGAGTGTGTGAGCAAATTTGGAGAATTGGATCAGACATCTGATTAGCCAAACTTTGCCATCTTAATTCCATCAAACACACACTCAACAGTTCCATAAGAGGCCTAGAGTACAACAGCTCGGGACGTCTGGTATGTTGGCCCCTAGAGCTGTTTGTGTGACCGGGCTACCTGTGGAAGGAGTGTGTTAGCAATGTGCAAGTTTGGAGAATTGGATCAAAAATCTGATTAGCCAAACAATGTCATCTTAATGGCATCAAAGCAACACACTCAACAGTTCCATAAGAGGCCCAGCGTACAACAGCTCGGGACGTCTGGCATGTTGGGCCCCTAGAGCTGCTTGTTTGAGCGGGCTACCTGTGGAAGGAGTGTGTTAGCAAATTTGGAGAATTGGATCAGACATCTGATTAGCCAAACTTTGCCATCTTAATTCCATCAAACACACACTCAACAGTTCCATAAGAGGCCCAGAGTACAACAGCTCGGGACGTCTGGTATGTTGGGCCCCTAGAGCTGTTTGTGTGACCGGGCTACCTGTGGAAGGAGTGTGTTAGCAATGTGCAAGTTTGGAGAATTGGATCAAAAATCTGATTAGCCAAACAATGTCATCTAAATGGCATCAGAGCAACACACTCAACAGTTCCATAAGAGGCCCAGCGTACAACAGCTCGGGACGTCTGGCATGTTGGGCCCCTAGAGCTGCTTGTTTGAGCGGGCTACCTGTGGAAGGAGTGTGTTAGCAAATTTGGAGAATTGGATCAAACATCTGATTAGCCAAACTTTGCCATCTTAATTCCATCAAACACACACTCAACAGTTCCATAAGAGGCCTAGAGTACAACAGCTCAGGACGTCTGATATGTTGGGCCCCTAGAGCTGCTTGTGTGACCGGGCTACCTGTGGAAGGAGTGTGTTAGCAATGTGCAAGTTTGGAGAATTGGATCAACAGTCTGATTAGCCAAACGTTGTCATCTTAATTGCATCAAAGCAACACACTCAACAGTTCCATAAGAGGCCCAGCGTACAACAGCTCAGGACGGTATGTTGGTTTCCATCTTGAAGGTACCATTTTTTGAAGTCGGACAACACTTTGCGAGGCCTAGTGTGTAGGATAGAATTCAAGATTTGTCAAACACACTGCACGTCAACAGTGAAGGTGTTGTTTGGCTTTTAGTTTGGGCCTTTGATTTGAGGAGCTTGCACATCAGTCTGCTCAGGGTAAGTACCAGGTGAGGTAAGTATGATTTTCTTCTTTCTGGGTGTTAAACGTATAACAATGTTTATGTACTGTATGTAAAAAAAAAAAGTTTAATGTAATGTATGTTTTGTGATGTAAATAAAAAAAAATAAAAAAAACTAAAGTATGTAATGTGTTTATTTTTGTTCAATAGTGTTCGTTTTAAACTTACAGGTTAGCTGGAAAATATGACTAAGTTGCTCGGTTGCAGAGTGGTTAGCACTCCTGCCTCACAGGAAGATTGTGGGTTTGACTCCAGGTCTTTCTGTCTGGGTTTTTGCTCATGTAGCAGACCTTTCGGAGCATGGATCCTGCAGTAGAAACACAATAGCACTGCACTACAACAGAGGGATGCTCACGATTACCTTAAATGTAATTGAAATCTTGATTATTCACACAATTAAGTGCTTAGAAAGAAGGCAGAACATCATGACAGCTTCAATAAAAAATAACAATCTGTTAAATACTAGGGGTGGACGTCATCGATATAAATATTTATCATAGGGTGACCAGACGTCCCGATTTACCCGGGACTGTCTCGATTTTGAGACGTGCGTCCCGTGTCCCGATTTTTAAAGAAGCAAAATCTATGTGTTTTCAGAGCGTTGCTGAGAATACAAAACAACTATTTTTTAAAAGTCAAAGTTGCAAGGTCAGTGAGAGCGGCGTGTGTTTCTAAACATGACCTCTCTGGGCAATGTGCATGTCAATCACAACAGTTACCATAGCAACAATGGCAGTATAAACCAATTACAAAGCTGAAATGCACGAGTGAACTTTCATGATAGCTGCTCAGAGTCTATGCGAAGGTTCTTGATAAACCCAAGCTTCATAAAAAGATGCACTCCAGTTTAAAATACTGAAGTCAGAATAAGCTCTGGAAGTGTTAGTGTATTTCAGTGTTTGTGCAATAGTTTCGTTTTTTCAAACTGCAATATTTTCATTTATTCATAATATTGAGCAGATTATTAATTTATTTATTTTACTCTGGTTTACAGCTTTGTTGGCCACTTTATTTTAGTTTAACAGTGTTATACAATAATACATTTCATATAACAGAAACAAAAGAATCTGAACTTGTTTTGACTCAAAATAAAAAGTTTTTTCTTCTAAAAATGTGTCGTTTTTTGGGCTAAATGATAAGTGTCCCAGTTTTGAGCTTTGACAATCTGCTCACCCTAATTATCACAATCTGTGTGAGTTTTAATAGAAATAGTGTGTCGTAATGTGTTTGAGTGTAAAGCTGCATTGGAGATACAATTTAGGAATCACAGTATGATTATTTCACCAAAAAAGTAAACTGTCCCAGGTACAGAGCCACCAACAAAAATACTGGGAATAAATGTCTTCTCAAGTTTGTCAGTGTTTTTATTCAAATTTACCAAGACACAATTGTTGAATTATAAGTATTTTCTATGAAGGAAAATGCAAAGTTACATTGATTATCAAGCCTTGCATCAAAGGTAGTCACTTCATAGTAAAAACATGTACAATGGCTCCTTCCCTCCACAAGGACTCTACTAAAAATATATATTCTGATCTCGGTGGGACTTTTCCGGTTAAAGGTGTATACCCATTTTTGGTTTCTTAAAAATGTAAACAAATAATTTAAACTTCTTACATCCAGGTCACATTTTTGTTGAGGATAGTCCCTTTAATACATAAATAATCGTACAACTACAACTAGTTTCATAATGAGCCACTTATAGCAAATAGCAGACATTTGAAAACTGTCTGACAAGTTAAAAATGGCACAAAAATTATCCAAGCAAAGTCGTTCATACTTTTGACTCAAATAGATATTCACAATTTTCATTCAAATCCTGTCTGGACAGGGGTTTATCGTCATCTCTACTTCTGTGACCTCAATGACCAGATCTCGAATGGCTGCCACGCTGTCCAATGGCTGTTCAGGACTATTCTCTTCCTGCTGCTCTATTGGCTGAAAACTGACAAGTCCCTCCTCTGAATGTGTATTATTATTAACATCTTCTGCATTTTCTGGCTTCTCTAAATTCTCTGCAGATGCTTCTGTTTCAGTTCAGAGACTTTTTCTCCTTCTGTTTGCTCTTTATTTGAATCAGATCTATCAACTTCATGTATTTCTTGCTCACTTTGCCAGTTTTCCATAACAGATCCTTTTAGATAAACAGCTTTATCAGTCGATTTCTGAGTTAAATTTTCAGTACCATCACACGTTATAGCTTCGCTCAGTGTCTCCAGGCTAATTTTCATCGGTTCTTCAATTTGAGAAGTTGGCGTTTCTGAAGTCGATTCAATCTGACAAGCTTCTGATTCCTCTGCCAACTTTTCTAAATCCTCTAACTCGGAATTCGCTGTATTTTCTGGCGAGTTATTCTGAGGAACTTCATCCAAGGCATCTTCAAAACTCGTCAAGGATTCCAGGACTTCCAGCGGATCGGAATCGTAGTTTTCGTCCCATATTTTGACCGATTCAGAGTCTGAAGATTCGTATTGAAGCAAGTCCATGACAGGATCAGATGGAGGTTCTGTCTTTGGGATTTCGTCAGTTTCCTTGTTACAACGATGACAGGTGGTTTAAGTCTTTCTTGCAATCTTCATTTGGATTTTTGTCAGAAGTTGGAGGACATTCGGGGACAGTTTGAGGATCTTGGCGGGCTGGGAGGGCTGGACTGCTTGGTGTGGATGGAGTCGGGGTCTGTCCCAGGAGACTGTACTGACTAAGGGCCAAATCGGATGTGTCCAGTAATAGGTTGCTGCTGGTTTTGGACATGGCTTCCTGGAGAACTGCAAAAAACATTCGGAAAGTTAATAGCTGTAACAAACTCGCCAGAAACAAGTCACACAAAATAAAGTTAGGGAAATTGGAACTTGACAAATTATCTGTGTTAAAGTTCAAACATGTCTACAATGTGAGCTTGGTGCAGTTTAACAAGTATAGTCTATGACAGTAAACATTAGAAAACTAAAAAACAACAACACTGCTGTCGTGCACACGTTTACACGATCAGGGAAATCAGACTAGGCTAGAAAACCGGACTCTATTTGGTTTTCCCCAGTTCTGCTCTTGTTTACATGTATGGAGTAAACCCATTACCCTGGAGAGACTGGTCCTGCTGTGTCAGATTCACTACTCCATGATTCAGACTGTGTTATGCTGATTTACCTAAATATTGTTTACTATTATAAGTGTTTGTAATATTGTGTGTAAAATTACACGCTGACCATTCTGGGACAAATGGGACTGTGTTAAACATTTAGATCTATGTTAAACATGTTGGACTGTTTTAAGGATGTAGTTAAATATGTGGCTGTATGTTCCACATTGTGCTGGGCGTTTTTCTGTAAAAATGTAACTTTATTGTTGACAAGTGAAGTGGACAGGGCTTGTGAGCATGCTCAGTTACATTTGTCCAGCTGCAGATCGATTGTCTGTTTACATGAGTCTGAAATCAGACTACAATCGGTCGGGACCATGTGCGCCAATTGGTTTTCCGAAAACCGGTTTACAGCTCCTGAATAGGTCTGCCCGGGTTTACATGCACTTTGGAAAACTGGTTTAAATTGGACTAGGAGTTATCCGGTTTTCCTGGCTTCCATGTAAACGCACTGACACATGTTGGAATTACACACAGTTGAACTGATTACTATTCTTTCCTTAAAGGTAATATGTAAGATTTGAAAAATCTGAGTCACTTGCCGAATTGTGATCACATGCTAGTTGTTAACTAGAATTTCATTACTTAAAGGGGCACTGTGTAAGAAAACAAAAAAAAATACAGTGATCCAAGTAATGTCCACTTTTGAACACCAGGGAACACCAGTGCAGTTTGCCTATCTACGGTAGTAATATTCACATTCCGGGCTGTAATAAACATTTCAAATAAGTGTAAATGTATAAAATATGATTTAAATGTTTGTGGACTATAAGTGATAATTAAAATTCCTCTCAATCTTACACAGTGCCCTTTAAACTGTCAGATATTGATAAAAATGTCATCTGTCAGATTGCCAGTCACATGAGATAAAAAAAGTCTGTTAAGAAAATTTAAAAACATGTATTTTTGATAGTCACGTGAAATCTCGTAGTTTTTACACACACAAAAAAACATTAATTTTAACTCTTAACGACGGTCACCTCAAAGTGTCTATGCTTTGAGCTGTTTGCTTAAGTTATTAACAGTTAAATATTATGTTTTCACAAACGTGGGTAGCTGATTTTCACACCACAAAACTAGTCCAGCTAGTTCCAAACTCTCACAAATCCGCAAGGTAAAATCATAGACTGTTTAGGTAATATACATGTAAATTATTTTTTGTCAGCAATTAAATCTTAAAAACATGTTTTTACAGATGACAAAATAAGACTGTAGGTGACCACTCAAGCAAAAACCGGGGTGGTGGACTTTTATTTTGATTTGACAGTACACGCTGTTTATGCAATATACATTTTTGTAGAAAACACAAAGTTTACTATTTTACAACTAAAAAAGTACCAAGTACCCCACCTTTAAGCTCATATTTAACTTAAAATAAACACATTTAAAAAGTGAATGATAAATATAGTACTGTATATTCTTTGTCGCGTAGTTGTTGCCGTAGTAGTCACACACACGTTTATACTGTCGATTCAAATTAATTCATTATAGTTGTTAAGATTATAGTTGCTCAAAGCTCCTTCAGGTGGTAGTACTTCTTTGACTTAGAATCCATTTTTATCCTGTTGTAGATTCAAATTTGCTGCCCTTAAAATGAATTTATCTAAATTTATATGTCTGTAAAATAAAATCAAACATAAGACTAAAGACTACTTTATCACGTTATTGGTCGCCTGCGTTTATTGTCTGGGGGTGAATGCTTACATTAGTTATTTTGGGGTCATGACTTGAAAAGGTTGAGAACCACTGATCTAGAACTACTAAAGTAGTTATAATACCTTTTTGGATCTCTTGGCTGAGAATGTTCCTTAGCACGTCTTGGTAAACGTTCTGAACCAGGATGAAGCTGCTGAAGTCTGAGAAGATGTACTGTTCAAACTGCTGCAGCTCCTGGGTCATAGAACACACACAGTCAAACATCACATTAGCCTTAACTTCTACTCTTGTGACAGATGCAGACTGATTACATACAGTTGGTCTAATAAATACAATGGTGGGCTTACGTTTTTCCAGGAGCTGTCCACTCTTTGGGCGAGTGTAGGTAGAGTGATCTGAAGCAGAGCCTCTTCATACAGTCTCTTCTGAACCAGTCTGCTGTCATAGTCCAACTGCTGCTCAACACACAATACAATACAGAGTTTCTATTGTATTTTACAAATTGTTTATAAGTATGCATAACATGAAACATACAGCACAGACATACAGTATATGGAGCCATGCAGAGGTTGTAGGTGAGAAGATTCCGAGAAAAAATCTTAAGGACTTGTAAAGCTTTCCTGCGTTCTCATTATTAACATTCACTGCACATGTGACAACATGAATGTGGTAATTCTTTGGACGTTCTAAAGCAGGCCTATTCAACTTAACACCCGGGTGCCTAATCGGCCCTTAAAAAAATTACAAAAATATATTTTTTCTTGTTTGCAAATTTACCTCTGGGTCATTACTCTGGAAATAGAGGCCAAGTTAAACTTCTTAATGTGTCACTAAGAGCTTAATCTAGCCCAGGGTCTCCAGCCTGAAGCTCAGGAGCTAGCAGTAGCTCACCACCACCTTCCAAAGAATTTTAGAATCATGCAAATTATGCTTTGTTGCTCAAATGTTATTTATTGTGTGGCTATTTTTGTGTCCACTTCTAAATAGATATTGGCTACGTTTTCATAGTTTATGTTAACTATGCCACAGTTAACTTTAATTTTGGTCATTACTAATAGTAGTAGCTCGTCACCAGTTCCTTTTGCAGCTCTTGAACTAGGCATTTTATTATATTTTTCTGAAAACAAGATTTGCCTAAAAATCTAATCTGTTGCTCTTGTTTCATTTACATTTTTAAACTAATTTCCAGAGAAAAAAATGATTTAATTTTTCACATTTTTAAACAAAACAATACACTTGCTCTGGTTCTGTTGGCAAAATTAGGCAAAAAACATTTTATTAGGCAATCTAATGCCTATCTACCAACCTTAAAGAATTGTTGTTGTTTTTTTATTTGTTTTGGTTTTAATTAAGAATTATAAGTAGATCTCATTTCATATTTTGTTTATTTGTTAATTGATCTAAAGCAGCCTAATAAACTGCTGATAAGCTCCGCCTTTTCAGCTTCATTTTAATGAAACAATCAGTATTTTAGAGCCTTGAAGCAGGGTCAAATCACAAGTAAGAAAAAATATCGTCCATGCCGCAGAGTTCAAAGCTTGTGAAAAAAGTCCAGAAATTATGATAGTTGGTATGTGTTATGCTGTAATGTGAAAAATAGAGCTAAAGAAGTGATTTTTATGTTTATTTAGTGCAAAAAATCTAAATCTAATGACAAAGACATGCATTTATACAAGTCTGTTTGATCAAAAAGTTACAAAGTGCATCTTTAACTCATGTGGGTTACTACAGACAGCGGTATTTTCATTTCAACAGCATTGCAGTAGTTTGACTCTCTCATGAAATACAAAGCACACTCTAACTGAAACAGTACAAATAGCTTGGAAGACTATCGGATAAACTATGCCTACGTGTGAGAATAAATGAATCGCACGTGTTTTTGCGTTTACCTTAAGAACTCTCTCTTTGGCGCGGTCCGTCTTCACGCTGAACTGGTCTGCCTGCAGTCTGGCCGACGTCCGCAGGAACAGCTCAAAGGTGTAGACGGCACTGTCCAGCAGCTAGAGCACATGATTGCTTTAACACATGGGCAGTTGGAGAGCAGTTTGGGTACTAAAGCTGTCAGCGGAGGACTGTACCTTCTCCACGTCCAGATGTGCACACAGGACCAGCCGCTCGGTGCTGCTCAGCCAAATCGCTCCCTGAGGCCGGATAGGTCCTTCTTCAGCCTCTCCACCTGCTGGTAACACTTCTCCAGACCTGTTGTAGTCAGAGAGGAGACCTGCAACACAAGTAATACGTATTAATATTTAAGGATAGATACAAGATAGATAAAACAGATTGATCCAACTGAAGGCTTTTTGAAGGTGTCAAAGTGAACACACAATTCAAAACCTTAGTTAGAAAAAGAAAAAAAAATACAATGTTTGCTGTTTACTCTCTGCACACCAAAGTTTACAACAAAATTCAGTTTTTGCAACTGATTTACATTTTCTGCATTTATATGTTCATAATATACATACATTTGGTCATTTTTAAACAATGACAACCCTTTTTATTTCAGACTCATAGCACTCTGGCCTCACAGCAAGAATGTTGCGATTGACTCTTGCAAGGCCGGGCCTTGGAGTGTGGAGCTTGCATGTTCCTCCCTGTGTCTGGGTGGTTCCCCACCAACCACTAACATGCAGATTAGGGAACGCTTGGTGTTAGTTAGTGGCTGAGGCACCAGGTGTTTAAATGAATCATCGAAGAGGGGCTCATTTCATTGTGAATATAATTAGGGATGCATTGAGCCAGGTTTTTCAGTTCCGATACCGATTTCAATAAGTAAGTATCTGTCTATACCCGATCAACCAATATTGGTGTGGCACTGAAATAGCTTCTTTCCTTGGTCATAAAGTGTAATGTAGCTATTGTTTACTGTGTAGTAACAAACTAATTAACACATTGTGTCTAAATAAAATTTGATGTTCTGGGTCACTATCAGTCAGTAAATGAATCTCATTACATCCAATTAAAGGCACAGCAGAATATCGCTGTACCGTTATCATGGCACCGATAACTGATCCCAGTATCAGATCGGTGCAAGTCTTACTTTACTCACTGTAAAGAGGCCCTGTGAACCCAATTTTGTTGCTTGTTTTGTGTCCAGACCATTGTTAGCACAAATATAATTAACATAATTTTCACATGATAGACACATACATTACATATATAATACAAGAAGTATGTAAAATATTGTTATTTTTATTGGGAATTTGCAAATACTAGCAGGCCAGTCATTACAGTGTTTTGTAGTACTTGAAACTGGTCTCAAGATCGCTTTTTCAAAGCCTGGGTCTCGTCTCGAACTTAACACTTATTTGGACTCAGTCTTGTCTTGTTCTCAAGGTTGCTCTGACTCAGTCTTGTCCTGGACTTAGGATGTGACAATGAGACACATTCCATTAGCTCCATGCTCTGCTAATCTTGCACCAGGACAGAAGGACCAGAAGATGATCAGACAACTTAAAAGTGGGGTAGGTGATTTTTAAAGTTTTAAATCGAACAACTTCCTCTCATAAATCCTTCAACACATAGTTAATGTCAATATGTATTCATTTTGGTTGCAATTATGGCGTATAAACTTGTTTTTACAAACAACAACGTGAAACTGGAGAGGACCTCCCCAGCTTAGCCAATCAGAGTGCAGCATTCCTTAGAACTAAAAGTCTTAATTATTCAGTTCAGACAGTACTCAGATGTCTCATTTTTTTTACAAAGTTCTGTATTTATGTATACTTTTTAGGGAAAAGCACAAAGTTTACCAATTTATAACCAAAAAAGTTAGCTACCCCACCTTTAAGTTATACATGGACTTGTCCGAGGCATAGTTTGCAATAAGCACTGCACAAGAAAATGTGACTCAAGTTTTATGAAACTATGTGTTGTGACATGGAAAAAAAACCTAATAATAAGTTGTTTTTTTTTAAGTTCAGCTGGAAGTTGCTTCAAAGAAAAGGTAAACAGTTTATGTACAGTACAGCTTGCTTGGTTTAAGTTCAGAGTTGATAAAAACAGTGATATATTCAGTATATAAGAAATTCACAGCCTAAATGTAGGAAATAAGTTTGTCTCGATGGACTGCAGAGGGAGATCATGGTGGTCTTGGTCTGTAATCTCATATAGCTCTTGGTCTCGGTGTGTGTGATGTCTGCAGTCTGTTCTATCACCACCAGTCTGAGAGCTTCCCCTGTCCCGTCCACTCTGTGTGTTCAGTGTCCTGTGTACCTTCTTGGTCACCTGGCTGCCTTCTCCTCTCTCAGCCAGAGCACGGTCTATCTGTGACTGTAGAGTTTGTCTCATCTCCTGCAGGGCCGAGCCGATGTTTTCTGTCAGAGCGTCCAGGACGGAGGGCATGTACGGAGATATGAAGTCACTGCACACGCGCTCCGCCTCTTCTCTCACACAACCTGAAAACACACCAACGTTTACAGTTCTGGCAACCCAGTAGACTGCAACACCTTTTTTGTTCAAGTATGGGTAGCTAACTTTTGAATAATAAAGATTTTTTTTTTCTCATCAGGAGCCAAATGCTGCTCTCTGATTGGTTGTGCTTAGGAGGTGCTTTACAGATCACTTTGTTGTTTGCAAAAAGATGTTTATAGTCTGTAATTGCAAACAAAATGAATACACGTCGATATTAACCACGTGTCGAAGGATTTATGAGGAAGTTGTCATTTAAAACCCAATCATGTTTGCAGTGTGATAATCAGCTACTCCACCTTTAAAGATTTTACTGAAATATTACCAAATCACCATTTAGGAAAAAGTGATAAATATTGCAGCAAATATTGTCCAGTGAACTCTTGGTCGTGGTCTTCTAAATGTAATAGAGGCGCAATACCCAAGTTTTGTCACCTTTTAAATCTAAACAAACAGAAACATTTTATTTTAAGCTTAGTTCAGCTGTATACATGATTTGCCTAATCAATCATTGTGTTATGTTTGAAGCGCTTTGCACAGCTTTCAGAAGCCAGTGCAAGATGAATGGCGTTGCTATGCTCACAAAAACTAGCTTAATGTTAAAAACAATAACATAAAGGTTTCAGCAAATGTTAATATGGCCTCTATTGACCCTCTTCGAGGGAACGCCCACTTCTCCATGATGCAGGGCAAAAGCACTGTCAAGGTGCATCTTGTATCCTTTAAAATTTACTTCAGTGTAAGACAAAACCCTGTTTACCACATAATAGTACCAATCATGAGGAGATAAGTCAGGTAAACTTGTTCATTTTATTAAATTGACAAACACAGCAGGAGGAAGACGGCATGGATCAACTAGCATTCATTAGCTTTTCCAAATCCCTTACTTTGTGTGCGTCTAAAAGACATCCTACTTCCACAGACAAATGTACTGAACATCTTTCTTTACAGAAAAATAAGAAAATATGTGCGAATATGTCAGTTTTGCACTTTCTGTAATGCTGCGTACACACACTTCTGCCCTTCGTCATGCTGCACCCACGTGATCAAGTGCTCTATGTGCGATGCGGCTAAATCAGGGGTCCCCAACCACGGGCCTGGGGCCCAAAACTGGGCCACAGGCCATCTGCTACTGGGCCTCAGAGGATTATTTTACAGTCTATCACTACTTCCTCGTGCTTCACTATGAAAATATAGAGGCACTTAATCCAAAAAACAACAAATTCAAGCTATAAAATACGTATACGGTATACAATAATTTATTGTAGGCATTTTATGTTGTTGTTATTGAACCTATCCAACCTCGACCGGTCCCTGAAGGAGAAAATTGGACTGTACCGGTTCTTACAAGAAACAAAGTTGGGGATTGCTTGGCTAATAATTTAGCCAAGCAATCCCCAATGACTTATTATAAACAAGTGTAACATAAATATGTAACAATTTTTTCTTTTTTGAAATCCAGTTAGTGGGGCATATTTTCAGGTGCACTCAAGTACAAAGATTACGGTAATTTTTCTCTACTTAACTAGTCCCTATTAATTGACTACTGCAGCCTAAAGTCAAATCACCTCTCTCCCACTTCTATACACAAAACACCAGCAAGAGGTGCTAGAACAATTTCTGCTGTTACACTGCAAAGTAAAGAAATTACAATTTACTGATTTGTTTTGAGAGATGAAAAGAGAAACAGACTAAATATCATGTGTAGTCTCAGTCCACAGTTGTACCTCGGATCTTGTCGAGTAGAAAGCTCTGTGACGCAGTGATCTGGTCCAGGTTGGATCTGACCGGGCCCTGATTGGCCGAGGCAGACTCTCGACACTCGGTCCTCAGAGCCTCCAGCCCGGGCTTCAGCTGCTCCAACACCACACTGTAGGCCGCATGCACCGTCTGACGAAACGCAGAAGAACAACGATTATTCTTTTGTACAGTTCTGATTAAACAACAGAGATGTACAGTAGTTGGGATTACTCAAAAAACTCAAGACACTTTTCAACAGTAAAACCAAGTAATTTAAAATTTGCTGCTTGATACAATGACATTTCACAATGAAGAAGCTTGTCAGTTTTGCAGTTTTAAACAAGAAGTCACATGATTTGTAAATTTTTTTTATGTCTTTTTAGATCAATTTTGTGTTTCACAACTAACTAAATATAAGTAGAGCTGTGCAATCTATAGAATTTCACAATATATCGTGAATGTTGCTTTGAAGATATGCTAGAATTGAAAATTGAGTATATCATTTATCGATTAAAAAATACAAATACTTATGTTGCAAACTTTAAAATAAGGGCATAAAATTCATTTTGGCGAATCTTTCAAAGACGTTTCACATTTGTTTGATCATTTAACCTAAATAAGATATGTTTTAACACATTTCTGCTCGATTTGACTTTTGTTTTAACTTTTATAACTGCCTTGAACTATTTTTTAAGTTGACTAGTTACACAATTATTTCTGTAACTTGAGCAATGAGACTGTTTTAATGCATTTTTAACCAAATAAGTGCTAAAATAAGGGCACAGAAGCCTGGAGAATACTATTCAGTTAAAGTGTATTATTGTTGGAAATCAGAAGAATTTGATTGTTTTCTGACGCAGTCTTTGCTCCCAAATTTTAGTTTAGCATAGTTGAGGATTTGTTAAGTTTAGTTAACAATTACAACAATAAAATACCGTTTTTTTGTTTGTGTGTTTGTTTTGTTTTTTTTTTATAATCGAATAGTCACAATAAGTCAATTAATCGTTGCAGTCCTAACTGACTAATATCATATCATCTGAATATCTTGATCTAGATATGCTCCAAAAATATTGAAATATTCATTTAATATCGCAGAGCCCTAAACCTAAGTGGCTGAACAACTTAGGCTTGTTCAAATAACTTCTGATTATAATCCACCACCAGACATGAGCTTAGTTTGATGTGACTTTAAGGGACCAGAGTGTGACTTAAATGTGGCGTGTGCCTTCAGATTTGGCAGAAACCACAGGGTGACATTCTGCGGTGTACACATTTTACCAAAGGACAATAGTTCCTCCTTTTGAGAGCAACATTTTGCTGCAGTTTTTTTGTGGTGGATATCTGCAGCTGCATCACAGGAAATTCTACCGACACTATTAACGCGCTGACGCATAGTGAAACTGTTTTTGTCGTACAACTAGACATTGAAACAGTGTCCAGCAGTGCTCGCTTTTATGGAACAACTTTTTGTGCTTGCTCTGGGCCGGCACTTTAACTTTCACATCATAAAAAAAAAAAAAAAAATCACCTTTGTTTCACAATAATAGAACTTGTGAGGGCTAAAATTCATGCTGTCAATAGTTTGTTTGTTTATCCGTTGTTCCTGACAACACCACAGCTTGTAAAAACAGTAAGTACAAAATGCAAAATACAAAATACAAACCCTCTTTTATATCTTAAAACTGATCCATCGGCCATTACCATCCAGTCACCAGATTGCTCACAACCATACAGTACATACATTCACAGTACAGTCCACTCATACACCACATCTACCTAAAATCACAGCCTATAATCACAGCCTACACTTAATAAGCTAAACATTAT
Source organism: Mugilogobius chulae (assembly GCA_038363315.1). Taxonomy (NCBI): domain Eukaryota; kingdom Metazoa; phylum Chordata; class Actinopteri; order Gobiiformes; family Gobiidae; genus Mugilogobius; species Mugilogobius chulae. Next base: position 32,148,916 of record CM076395.1, on the reverse strand, counting down.
ACCTTCAGAAGAAACTACATTTACAGATCTACAGTATATACAGTACATGTACAATAACGTCTTAAATCTCGATGTCTAAAATCCATTAAGTTGTGTTTAGTTAGTGATTATGTTAGTGATTATGTGGACAAGTTTGATTGTCCAACAGCCATGACTTGAGCTCACGTATTGTTACTGGGATTGTGTTCCAAGTTTGAGAAGCTCGACAGGAGAAATCATTCTGTCCAAAGGTGCTTTTTCTGGATGGGATCATACAGTCACCTCTGGAACTTGCTCTTGTAGATCTAATTTGCCGTTTTTTGACAAACTCTTGCAGAACTGTAGGAGCCAACCCAAGAATCTTATACACAAGCGTACAGTCTGCCAGTTTGATCATATTGTCATAACCTAAGATATTATGTTGTTTTAGAATCAAACAGTGATGATGTGACTTTGTTTTTTTGTCTAAAATTTTAATACAGTTAATACAGTTGTACCAATTAAGCATGTGGGATACTATGCAAAATCAACCCTCTTCCTGTTCTAAGATTGCTTCCTCACCACGATAGCAGACCAGGTTGAGAGAGTAACTTTGTTGTTTATAGTAAACATTACAATAAAAACTTACCCAGTTGGACAGGGCTATTCCAAAAAAAATAAAACACTACTGGCCATTTTTTTAAATTAGAATTTTCACACAAAATATTCTTAACCTTAAAATTTGTAAAAAAAATTAGATGCAAACAGGCATCGGGACTTCGTTTTCCCAGCTCTTGCTTTGAACACCTCATGAGGCAGAATGTTGGATGCAGATTTGTAACGCAAATTCCCTGAATGCCTCAAATGCCTTGTTTCATCTGGTTTTTAATACTAGCTAGGTAGGTTATTATTTTTTTTTATGTATGTATATTTTTTTTAATTCAGTTTTTTTTTTACTCATCTCATCTTTGTTTGCACATTGTGTTTTATTGTGTTGTAAATAGTGATTTTATTAAAGTGATGTAAATAGTGATTGACCACCCTCTCTTTGTAAAGCACTTAGGTGATTTTTTGCAATCTGTGAAAGTGCTAAATAAATAAAGATTACTTACTTACTTACTTACATAATAATAAAATAAAATATATATGCACTTTAGATTTGATTTGATAACTGTATGCTATTTAAACGAGGGTTAGCAACTACTGCTAAAGTTGCTTAGTTCTGCTTTAAAATACATTTAGGAAAAGTAAACAATAGTAGATATATTCTAAACGCATCTTTGGAGCGAAAAATAGTTTGATGTGTTTTTGTTCCATAAAATCCAAGAAGCATGCTAGTTGTTGTTAGCATGGCTAGTTGTTACTAGTTTTGATTCGATGTCTAAACGTACTTGAGCTTCTGAATGAGCTTGAAAGTGAAAAATCCTTCCAATCTAAACTCATCATGCTGGAAAAAAGAACTCAGAATGTAGTAAGTAAGTGGGTAAAACCTGGACTGTTGCAAGAACTTTTAAATGAAATTATGTTCATAAGGAAGTAAAACTTAGAGACAGCATAATGCTAATGCTTAGTATTCAGCAGTTAGACACTGAACTAGCTTATTTTATTAACTTCCATTGGCTGCAAATACCAATAACATTTCAAACTGATGGTGCCTACAGGTTGTAAATTTAAACTGACACAGCCTTCCAACATTTCTGAGTTGGAGAATTTGAATAAAATATAACATCTGTAAGCTATAATATTGACAGCTCTTGTGTTATTTTCTCTAGTTTCTCTCTTCTGTCCGTCTGCTGTCTGGTAACTTGCTACAGCTCTGACATTAGAGTTACAAATGTGTTGTTAAAGGTAAGACAGCTGATTTTCATACTGCAAGCATGATTTAGGTTTTAAATGTAACTACTTCCTCTCCTAAATCCTTTCGAGGCATGGTTAATATCTACATGTATTCACTTTGTTTACAATCACGGCTTAGAAACTTATTTTAGCAAAACAACAAAGCTCAGCCAATCAGAGAGCTGCAATCAGCACCTTTTGAGAATAAAGTATTATTCACTTTAGACAGTACACAGTGGTCTCATTTTTCCACAAAGTGCTGCATTTATCATGTACTTTTTAGTGGAAGACACAGTTACAAATTTATAAGTTAAAAAGCTAGTTACCCCAACTTTAAACTCAAAAACTGTAAATTTAATTTAATGTTGAGATAATTGCTTTGAGTACTTGGCTAGTTCTAAGGCGACACTGCAAGTGAAATGGAAAACATCTTAAACTTAGGCATATCAAACTAAAAAATGATTCAATACTTGTAGTAATCTATATAAGTAAGAAAAGTAAAGAACCAGGCTTAACTGTGATGGTTCATTTTGCTGACTTATTAGTTGCAAAAAAGATTACAGAGGGATTTTTTCATTTTAAATAAGTAAATGTGCTAAATAAATAATAAAATGTGCTTAAAATTTGAATTTTGCCTAGATTATAACTTAAAAAAAAAAAAAGGTTTAAAACAGGTATTACGTTTGGCGTGTGTAGAAACAATTTTAAGAGCTAATCTTTAGATGTTTTGTCTGCAGTGTCTACTTTTTATTTTATGTTGCTTGTGCTTGTAAATTTAATTTTTAGTGCTATAGTTCTTTAATCGTTTAGTCAATAAATTGGTTGATATAAACATTTTGGTCAGCTAAGTCTTTGACTAAATATTTAATTTATAATCTTGTACAGCAACAAAAAAAAATGAATAGGATGAAGAACAATTGGTCAAATCTGTCTTTTAAGATGCAAAGATTCTGTTTTCTAGGTATATTCTGTAGTTTTTTTGTTTTGTTTTTGTGCATGACCTTCATTGCATTTTTAGTTTTTTCAAGCACAGTTTGAGTCAGAAATTTGGTTCGATCAAAAATATCCTTTTTAGCTTCAGAGTATTTACCATGCCCCCTTTATAGTCATTCATCTCTCTCTATTGTGCACATTTTGTACACATTAATCTTAGAAATCATCCTTCTGAATTTGGACATGCAATGAGTAACTACAGAACAGAATAGTAGAACAAAAATGGTTAAGGACTGCTTGGTGTTGCTGTGCGTGAAGATACATTTATAGTATTTAGCCCCACTTACTGCTAACCACAGTCGAATCCTCTCGGTCCTCTTGCCTTTAACTTTGTTTTGCAGCTGACTCTGTAACCATGGTGACACTTCCTCCATAAACTGCGAGGCCAGCACCTGTGAATGTAAATACACACGAGGGGTGAACTGACAGGCCACACAGACCAGCTGAATTTATGACTTATGATACAGTAAAAACCCACTTGTTCTTCAGAGCCCAGCAGTATTTCCCAGCATTCATAGTGGCCTTTGTCTTGTCGGTAGAGCCGCAGAGCTTGGAGAAAGGCCTGGCTCTCGTAAGAGGCATCAGACCATGGATCTATGGGTAAAATATTGCATAAGAGAAGATAAACATCACTAGAATAATCCCTACTACATTAATGACAATATATTTCCGGGAAGTTGTCCAATTTAAAGTCAGTACAGTTCATTACTTTAGAAAACATGGACTGTCCCCTTTGAATCATTTTATGACTGTATTTGCAGAACAGAAAGTGGCAGAATAACCACATCCTTATGTTGGTCATGAAAAGCAGGAAGATTTCATGCTTTTTCTCAGAACCTCAATTGCTTCATCACACCTTCTTAAATAGAAATGACATCATCTTACACGTTTGAATGCTTCAACTACATTATGTTTTTATTACACTACATTACAGTTGCACTAATTCTAGGATTATTGCCAGGCTGATTGAGGGATGCTCCAATGTAATTTTGTTTCTGTAACAATGATCAAAATCACATCATTCACACCGTGAGACTGAAAACAATATGTGTTCATGAGGCCAGCTCAACACATGTACTGAGCATGAAGTACATGTACTGAGCATGAAGTACATGAGTTGAGCATGAAGTACATGAGTTGAGCATGAAGTACATGAGTTGAGCATGAAGTACATGAGTTGAGCATGAGCAAGTTAGCATGGCGGCACGGTGGCAGAGCAGCTCTGGCCTCACAGCAAGTTGGTCACAGGTTTGACTCCCGCACAGCCCGGACCTTTCTGTGTGGTGTTTGTATGTTTCCCCCGTGTCTGGGTGGTTTCCTCCGAGCACTCTAGTTTCCCCACCTACCAATAACATGCAGGTTAGGAACACTTTTGGTGTTGGTCGGAGGTTAAGGCACCTGGTGTTTAGGCAAATCACTTCTGCTGAGCTGCCCCAGTGTTGCCTGAGGGAGGGTGTTACTATGTGAAGCACTTTGGAAGACATCTGTCTGTGTAAATGTGCTATAGAAATAAATCATTCATTCATGAGCCCTACAATTGTATTTATTATCTGTTTATAAAACTAAATAGCAAAGTTATCAAAAGTTGTATACATGTTTTTGGCCTGAAAATACCACGTTTTGGATATACCTATGTCAGCACAAAGCTAACAATCTATGACATGCCTTAAGTTCTTCGCACCTATTGTGTTTTTTCTGTATATTTAGTAATAAACTAGAACACATGTAGATCAGTATGACTTCTTGTTAAAAACTGCATATCTGATATGCCTCTTCAGTGCAAAACTTAACTTTAAAGAACAAAAACCATCCATTTTTGTGTGTGTTGTATTCTTCCTTCAAACATGCTCCTGAGTACCCCTACTTTGTAATCTTAGGCGTCAGAACCAATATAAAGAAAGTAGTAAAGCACAGATGTGTTTTCCACATCAGGAGTTAGAGTTCTATCTATTTTGTTGTGGATTTTTCACCTCCAAAAAGTTACACAGTGCACTTTTAAAGGCACAAAAGGGGCTAACAACTATGTGTTTTTAAGTATACTGTTCTATAATGTTGTTTTTCGAATTTGTCAATATTTTCTGTCATTGTTATTTACTGTAGACTGACAAGAGCAATGCATTTACACATCTTCTTCCAAATGAGTTGAATTTAGAATCACACAAAGAACATTTTTCGATCTCTATGGCGACTGTTTGTAACACAGAAATGAAGTCATAGCCTAACCGACGTCAACAGTAGAAAGTGCGTGTTTGTGGTTACCCAGGCTGTGGTGTCGAATGCAGGACTGGAGGGCAGACAGGAAGTGATGTTGCTCGCTCTCATTTTGAAACAGGAAGCAGTAGAGGCCCGTGTGAGGCAGGTGTAAGTGCACAGCAAAGCCCTCGGGAGGAACGCTGACTGCAGAGGGCTCCTCCTTCAACCCTAAGAACAATACACAAACTCCATCAGACAGCAGGCATTTTAGAAGTTAGGCACTGAAAACCATGAGTGTAGAATTAGTCACATCTTTAAGTTCTTGTGAATAAATATAAGCATCAACACGACTGATCAACTGACTAAAATATCACCTTCCACACCAGCCATCTCAAATTCAAACGGAGCTCGGGCCGAAATGCTCGAAGGCTGTATGTTGATGGCCGCGTTGGCTTTACAATCTTTCTGTGATGTTAATAGCGTAACTACTTTAAGTCCACTTTCATTATTTTGTATTGTATTGACTTATACAGTACCCCGTTTTCAGCCAATTGTATCTAATTTGTATTTTGTTGTGGAAAGTTTGAAAGTGTTTCCAATGAGCCCTGCAATATTTGTAATCTGTCATTACAATGTGGAATTTATTAACAAGCCACTATCAATAATAAGTTGAAATCTTTCTGGGGGCTGCATTAATGGCCGCAAGTTTGTATTTTTAAAGAGAACTAAAATCAGAATCAACTTTTTTCACTGTCAGATTGTGTATATGGGGTCAAAATTGAATTATCTACTGTTTCCAGGCCTTTTTTGTGCAAACTCGCTCATTTTGCAGTTATGTGTGCAAAAACAGTGGCTGTACTGCCACGCTGGGCAAACGCTGTCAGTGCATTTTCAGTACACGCTGACGTCACAGTGAGTTGACGCGGCAGACGAGCCGCCCAGATGATTTATCTAAACTCCTCCCTCTGACACCGCTGCTGCTGTGGAGAGTTTGAAAGTGATCACCCGCTGCAAAATGACATCAGCCGTCATTTGGCTCAGCTTGTTGAGCGAGTGATGCTACATGCAACCATTTGTGCTGGTTCGAAACGTGTGCCTGTGTCAAGATTATCAATGTCGGGTTTTTTTTTGTTTTTTTCATTTTTAGAAAATACTCACATCATAAGCTCATGTGCTTATGTTGACTAAAGCAAAGGTTTCATACGTATGTTTTGCAAAGTAAATATTAAAAAAACTTGACGTGCAAGTACGCAAAGACTTGGTGCTGTTGCTGTACAGCTCCCTCCGCTGCAAATCTAACGTCAGGACCAGGACCGCTCCGACACAAAGCTCACATAATTTACCACGATCGATTTTCATATTTGGGGCTGTCAATCAATGCCAGTTCACATCCACTGGGCGTCTTTTAAAAGGCCTACAGGCATCTCCCACTTTTGCGAGCCTGTTTGTCATCTGGTCAGCATACGTATTTGACATTTGAAAAGCTTTGACTCTCATCTGAAAGTCATTTTTAAACCGATCGTCAAATACGTTGTCCAGGCTAACACTTTGAAGCATTTTTTACTATAAACGATATACTCGATATTCTATTTTTGCATACCTCCAAAAGCAACCATCAAGAAAACTCGATATATTGCCCAGCTCTAATTGTAACTGTTTGAATACACACCGTTGAGCACTCCAGAACAGGCTTGGTCCAGCAGAGTCTGTGCTTCCTCCTCCGAGATCAGAGCAGCACCTCCGACAGGCTGAAGGAGCAGTTTGGCAGCAGAGCCCCGGAGAAAGGTCTAAGAAGTGCAAAGACGTAACACCGGCACGTCAAGTCATTCGTATTCAAAACCTTTATCTTTGTTACCTCTTGGCTCTCGTGAATCTCCACATTGTAGTTTTTCTTGATGACCACATATTTGTCTTTGCTTTTTCGGCTCGAGTCGTCGCAGGTGGAGAACTTGGCTTTGGCTTCGAACACAACAACCTCAGGCTCCGATCGAGGCTAAAAAACACAAAGTACTTGAAAAATGTACACAAGTGTAAAACTATAAAACGGAGAGATAAGAGTTGATTAGATCTCTGCTAGTGGCCCATTGTTTCTCAGCTTCCAACCACAAATCTGAAAAAGCTGTTCTAAAGTTGGCAGATTAACAGTGTGGCTTGTCGACTCACTCAAAACGATGCCAAAATTGGTTTAAATGAATAACAATAACACAGGATAAACATTTATTATCACTAGCTTCTATTTAGTGTTAACATATTATGAAGAAGTAATGTATTTGTTAAGAATTTCCGACATATGTAGGTCAATAACTCACATTCTGTTCATTGTAAAACACAAAAATGATCTAAAACGTCTTAGAAATAGAAAGTGGTTTATTGACTTTCTGGTTAAAACTGCAATGCTGATAAGCTCCGCCTTTTCATAGTAAAACATTGCTTTAAATAGCAGCAGATTACTATGTTTTGGTTGTGTACTCACATCCTGAATTTGTGAATTATTGCAAAAAAAGAAAAAGAAAATACAGACAAGTGGGCGGGGTTAGGTGGTAGGTGGAAATGAGGATTTTCGGAGCACTTGAGCATTAGCTTCAGGACAATACAAGATTATTCAAACACTCATAAATCAATCTAAATCCAACTTTTAGTGCACTGCTAAATCACTGTTATAGCATGAAAAAAAAGTGAATTTTATCAGGGTTCCCACTCATAGCCCAAAAATATTTTCCAGGACATTCCCAAACAAGATTGCAGGTAATCTACGATATCGTTTTTTTTTATAGATCATTTAGAAAGTCTATGGCAGCATGATGAGTAACACACCAAGTAACATAGCCAGTAAGGTCCATAGCCATACAAGATGAACATTAAAAATGAGGGGGGTTTGGGGTCCTCCCTCAGGAAGATTTGTCCTTTCCTGCATTCTGATGATTTTTGGCACTCTGACCAAGTAGACAACATGTTGGCTGACTAAACAATAATAAAATACGGTTTTAGTTAATGAAGTAATACACAAATTCTATGTTTCAGTGAAGAAAAGTAACAATTTTGACCCTATAAGTTACAACCAAACTTTGCATAAGACATCTATATTGCTTACCTTATTCTAGAAAAGTTAGCCAAAATATAGTTTACCCATTATTTTATGATAAATCATATACCAGGATGTTTCATTTTCTATGACATTTAGCAGTTTTTCTCATTTTTCATGAGTGGAAAATTGACAAATTATTTTAACCCTTTTTTTTAATAAAAGATCTTCTTTTAGGAAAACAATTCTTACAATTTATGAGTCATTCCATTTTTAATATGTTGATATTATTATAAATATTAGCATGCAGTAAGTGGTGCTCTCTCTTAAAGTCTTGAAAAAAGAACCTACGCTATGATACGGTGAAACATTAAACTGCTATGAGGGCAAAGGATGGATACCTTCTTTAGATGTACTTTTGTTAGGAGGAAAAAATTTAGCATTAAACACCTTTGCAAATCGTTCTATTGACATAAACATAACGAAAATGATCGATTTGCACTAGCTAGCTTCAACTGTTTTTTTACTGTGTTTACATCCTGGTCTTTTCAAACCTGTAACACTAACTAACAGTGGTCGCAGGGGTGACTGGCATGTCCTTATCTTACCCTCTGTGTCAGTAACAGTCCTCTTTCCTGTTTCTTAGGCTCCACTTCTTGCTGTAAGTGTCCGAAATAAGCAGCTGGATACTGCTGACGATAAAACACACTGAAACTCTGGAAGGAGTCGTCCACCAGCCCTGAAAAACATCACCTACATGGTTAATATGAGGAATTAAAATGTTTAAAAGGTCTAGGATTTACAGTTTTTCTCAATGGCTTTGACACGCTTGTCCATTCTAAAAGTCAATCTGCAAAACAGCTCATACAGAATCCCAGACAGAGCTTCAGCTTTTCAAAACTCAATTATGGCTCAAGTTAACTAAGTTTTTCAAAACAGTTGATGAAAAAATGTTAAATGTATCTATGTATTTTTAAAAGGTTAATGTAAAAGGTACACACGTCCTGCATGTTTAGGCTGAGAAAATGTTATTTCGTGTCTAACCCACTGTAAGTACATTTATATGACAAAAAATATGTTAAAACGCAAACGCTTGCTTGCCACTGTTGCCAACAAATTATTGTATTTGTACGCTAATTTCAATCCCAGGATAATGTACGGTCAGTAATTACAAATCACAATAAAACTCCATATAAATATATCATGTATAAATGATCATTTTAAAGTGCCAGATAACCCTCTTCATTTTGACTAACCTAACTGATCCAGGATCAGTAAACGTTTAACCAAAGTGCTCTTCTTAGTGGTGTTCTGAAATATTATTGTGTGAAGAGTATAAAGTTTACCGTGTGCTCTCCATTAGATGTTGTGTTGTTTCACCCCTTAAACTTTAAACTAAATTATGAATATAATTTCAGGAAAATATAGATATCATGTAAAATGCTGTCGAACTCATTTAAATTGCTCTAGCCAAAAACACAAAACATTTAGTGTATGTACATATTATATGTATCATTTTTGACAAAAAAAATCATCATTTTGAGGCGGTGGTACAATAATTCAACAATTGGCAACACTACTTCTAGCACGGCTTCTTCAAACAATGCTTTTTTTTTCTTCAAACTTTTGAGCCTTTTCTTTGAGAAAATATTGTGCATTTTGAAGGTTTTGTCCTTCCAATTCAAATAAAGAAATAATACTCAGACAGTTACTCTAACTTCAGCACTTATTGTTTCCCTAAATACAAATTTAGTTTTACTTTAGTTGAATTGCTCTGTACATAAATTGTCAATAATGCACCTAGAGTGTGTAGTTAATTCCCCTCAGCGCTACATAAATCTACTCATTTTCCTTTTGATGGATACAAGAAAAGACTACGCTATCCAAATGTATTTTAGGCGATTCAAAAAAATGTGAATTCATGAGTGGACGGCGGGCGTATGTCATTAAGGCTGTTTATCTGCGGCGGCTCCATTCTCAAACGGATCTGATGGTGCGGCCTAATGGTTGGAAATAGCAGTAATTACATTCCTACAGACTGAAGTCAGGAAGTGCTCCAGCTGATAACATGTATAGGAATGCTCAAACTCACATACGCAAAATCCTCAAGTCAAACATAGTCTGTAAAAAAATACAGGGCCTGTAAGAAATCTAAAATCACATTTGTGTTATGGTTGAAGTGGTCAACAGAAGAACAGCAGGCTAATGTAACAACAGACGCTAAAAGAGAGTAAAAATTTTGAAAGTAATTCAAATTTTCCTTTGAATAGCGTCAATGGGAAATGTAACACAAAAAGTAAAAAAAAAAACAACTATAAATATTCTCTTTTTTTATGGGTGACTGCGTATCACATCAAACAACTAATAATTTAACATTACAACTAAAGATTTTTTACAGTATTCAATTTAATTCAAATGTTTATATAGATTTTTGAAGACTGCAGAATTTTCAGCAAAGAAAGATATGTATATATATATAAAGAGTATTTTAGGGCTGTGGCATTTTGTCATATGATTGTGACTAGCAGTCCATTTAAAATGTCAATTATTGTAGTCATTTTTATCCAAAAAGCTGCCCATTTATTTTTTTTTTCAAATGCAAGGAAAGCTTTACACATACATAAACTATATTCCAAAAATGAATGAAAATACTTCAGAATTACATTTGTATTACACATTAATATTATATATTTTCTGTCTGGAAATCTTAAATCATCTTTTTTCAATCTTTAATCGGTTAAGGGTTAGGGTTTGTCTTGATTGAAAGCACTAGAATTCACAATAGTCACCTTATTTGAAGAGTTTTGACCAGATAAGGAGGTTATTTTTTGCCATATTCTGATGATATTTTTTGCTTAGGTTTAATAGATTGTGTTCACATTATCAATGTCTGAATGAGGGTGAGGGATATTTATGTTTTGCTCTTTTAGTAGCATTATTCAGATTAGATTAGATAAGATTAACCTTTATTGCGTCCATGAAGAAAAATTCACATTGGATGATCAATGGGCACATGAATTCACAAAGACAAGACAAAAACACAATCAGCATATACAACAAACATGTGGCAGTCATCATACAAAACACCCGACCAAGTCCACAACATTCACTGTAAACTCAATAGTCAATCTTTTAATAGCTTAATATCTAATTTGATATTATAAAATATTAATACAATTCAGATTAATCACGATCCATCCAATAGATCTTACCTAGAGAAAATGTGCAAAAAGCAACTTAAATTCTGATTTAAAGACTTTCTGGCTAATCTAGAAATACAGTGTAGTAACCTTCTTGTACTATAAAAAATACACATATTTTCTAATCACTGTAAATCTTGGCAAAAGTCTTTCTATTTAAGTACTTGATGACAACTTAGGCCACAAATTTTTGTTTTTTGCCTTATGTTTCATTTTTCAGTTCTGTTTTTCATCCTATTTTATCCCTTTATCCACAGAGATGATTAAAAAGCAGGTGTATTAGTACCTCTGACATGGCTGCTCCGGGCCTCGTCCAGCAGTCCAGATGAAGACGCTCCCATGCTGCTCGACGTGAGGTGCGCGTACACAGGAAGCCTGAGAGAAACATGACAGCTAAATACTCAGTGTCAACCAGCAGCCCTGTGCTCAACCCATTTCCTGTGCTTTCTCAAACTCCATGCGGTGGGGGAGACTTTTTTTTTTTTAAACCTCAAAGTAAACATCTTCTTACTAATGTCAATATACTGTACGGGAGTGTGGAGCTGAAAGTGAGCCCTCTGTTGGTAGAACTGGGTGTTGTACAAAATTTAAGATGGCATCTACATAAGGTTGAACATAATTTTGTTAAGTTTGTGAAGGAAAGCTTCGAAAAATCTAAAAAGAAATCGTGTCTACAATATGTAAAGAAAACAAAATTGCAGGTAAGTTAGATGTTTTCAGTTTGTTGATAATAGTTAATTACTCTGAGCAAGCTTGTATCTTGAAAAACAACAAACAGTTTTTGTAGCCAGTAAGAGGAATACTTGTTTCTGTTGGATATTTCTTTTTTACAGGATGGTGGCATAAAATAAATCTTTTTTTTTTTTTTAAAAAGGAGAATACTTGATGTTAAAACCCTACGTTATGGAATCTTATTTTTCTCAAAGAACAATAAAGATACACTGTGTAACTTTTTAGCAAAAAAAAAAAAATCTTTTACTTTTTTGTGATCAAGTTTTTATTAAGGTGTTGACAATCATGCATGCAAACACTGTATAAACAAACAAAACAAAAAAAATCTGAACTCAAAGCCTGTTTTTAGATTGTTTATGTTTTTGCTGCACGGAGGCCTCCATTTGCTTTTTTCATGGAAAAGTTGTTAATTTATCTTTTGTTTTGTTGTTTTTTCTTCACTTTTTAGAATGTATCCATATATTCCTATAAAAATACTGAATTTCCCCTTCTGGGGATCAATAAAGTATTTATTTATCTATCTATCTATCTAAAAAATTTTGAAAATTATGATTTATCGTCGAGCTGCAGCAAGTTAATCGATTAATCTAATCGATTATTGAAGTAATCGTAAACTAATTTTGTAATTGAATATAAATTAAACTTGTCGTTATACAGGTTCCAAACATCCCAGGAGCCTCACATTAAACAGAAATTATTATTTTTTTTATGTAAAATCCTGTTTGCCTACACCAAGTGTTATGACACAAATTTTAAAATAAAGGAATAGATTTGGACAATAAACTGACATTTTCAACACAAAAGACAAATTCTTTCTTATTAAATGTTTTAGTTTTAAACTAGTTTTGATTAGCTCAGGATTATTTTAAAACTCATCAGAAAATGTCAAAATTTGTACTGTTAATGTGATTTTTGTTTTTTTAGTATGGATGCTTGTTCATATTTAGTTTCGATACGTTTTAGTGTGATGAAATCTGATTTTCGATACTTTTGACAAACCTAAAATCTACATCTCCAGGATGTTCTCAAGCGACATCATCTCAGCTAAATTCAAGTCACTTTTGCATTCTAAACAACTAACCGATTGCTAAAAATAATCGTTAGTTGCAACCCTAATTGACTATTCACCTAATTTTGCCTTGTGATGTCATTAGGTGGTGATACAAGTAGTGCTCCAGTGTATTTTTGTTTACACACCTTTACTAACATTTGCAAAGATCTAGCTCTGGACGCTGATTGATTTAGCCTTGTTTAAACGTATTCACTGTTTAATGCAGCAAAAAACAGAACACTTTTGCGCAGGAATCTAAGCTAAAGGTAAAACTATACAATCACCTAATGACATCACATGGTGGAAGAAGGCATTTTTAGATGATTGCCTTGTAAGCATAGATTTATGAACAACTAGAGTGTATTTTTGATGAGGTAACAACATTCTGTCATGGCTAAAATCTTACACGAGTAGAATTGTAATGTAGGACCTTTAAGATTCCTTGTGCATATGTCTCCTTTAAGGTTAACATTTGCCCCTTTGTTGAAGCATTTTTGTAGACATAAGAAAACAGTTTAATATGCAAATCGCTCGACTTGACCTACGGTATTCTTCTTTGACCAATCAGAGCTCCAACCCCACACCACGGCCCTGCTCTCTCTCACGGAGGACTGCCTGTACCGGACTGTCTGGGAGTGGGACCTACCTCAGTCCCAGAGCGCATTTGGACTGGGGCCACGGCACATCACAGCACAGCACTCTCCTTTCCTCCTGCACACAGAGAGCAAAGTTTCTACCACTCTACAGTTTTATCTGCAGAGAATACACAAGTTTACCTAGCAAATTCCGAAGAGTGGACAGCCGTAAATTTGACGAAACCACGTGTGCGTAACGAACTACTTTTTATCGCATTTGTTGAAAGATGAAGCGTGGATTGGTTTTGCTTTTTGTCAGTTGTGTGCTAATTGGAACAGATTGTCAAGAAGCAATAGAAAGTGCGGATTTATCGTTGCTTGAAATGCAAAGTAAAGAAGGACAGAGTAATGAAGAGGAGAAGCAGTCTAAAAGGTGCATGAGTCCCAGGTAATGAGCGGAACTGTGGTCAACGAGGAGGCGAGAGGGCAGATACCCACCTCCGAGCCGCTGGAAGAAGAGATGGACAACCAGGAGAATATCATCAGCCAGGTTAGCAAATGATAGAATAAGCATTAGCCTACTAACAAAGGGAGTATTTTATGTTAAAATTACACCATTTTACCAGTATCTTTGTGCCTAAAGTTGTTCACGCTTTAGTGATATTCCTCCGCCAATTAGAGAAATGTTTTAAATTAACTAATTAAAAGTTTTTTAATCTAAATATGCTGGGACTTATTATTATCACCAACGTTGTTTTTATTGTAATAAAAAATATAGAAAGAAAAAGTATGCTAGTAGTGGCAGAAACAAAAAAACATTTTTACTTTCGATTTTGGCCACGTGCAAAGCTATCGCTACTCGCCAATAAAGTACCTTTTTAGACCATGCTTTTGCAAAACGTAGGCTATCCAAATTATATTGCCAACAAGTAATACATATAACGCATTAAAATCAAATAGGCCAATTCTTTTTTATTTGTTTTTTATTGTTAATAGAGCAATATTCCGTTTGTTTGGCTAATCATAAGACTGATATCCCTCCGCCAGGTAGAACACTATTTTCTTTTAAAAGTTTTTTTGATAAATTTATCGGTATTTCTGTTGAATTACGCTTGACATGCATTATTTATCACGTCTTATAGTTGCATGTTACCTATTACACATTCATGTTACACAAGTTTTCCTCTTGTCAAACTTTGTTTCCTTTCCTACAGCATTATTTAGCATTAATTTGAAGCTGTTTCAACTTTCCAGAGTGGCGCCATTTTGTTGCGCACATTGTTACTGTATAACTATAACATGTTTTTATGAAACATGAAATAATTGGAAGACTAAAATAAAATTCAAAAAAATAATACCTTGACTGTCACACTATGATCATCTATTTATGGAGTGATTAGGTGTACTTACATTATTGACAAAATTCAATGTTTAGTTTGATTTTGAGATTAACTTTGTTAGGGCTGCTAATTATTTTGCTAATCAATTAGTTGGGCGATTACTCTTTTATTGAATTTATTAGTTGTTTAAAACTTAAGAGTCAATAATACAAGAGTTTTGCCAAATTTGAGCTGAGCTACACTGGGGAAAAATTAACATTTTAAGGAATTTAACAAGTTCTTAAGTGCTTGAAATTTTAATCTTGTTTTGAGTCAGTTTTGGCTGTTTTAATGTATGATTTTCTAATGGAACAAGATATGTAAAATATGTAATTTTACTTACAATGAAGAAATTATAAGCATTTTCTAGCTTGAAAAACAGGAAAAAATGTCACTTCAAATCAGAATAAAACTTTCTTGTTCTATCAGGAAATCTCCTGGGTTGTAGAGACTAGGGTTTAGTACCATAACGTTATCAGCAGAATCATTACCTATAGCTTAGTTTTAATAATTTTCTTCATAGATGATGTACTTGATATCCATTTTGCACTATATTGTCAACTACAATATATTAGGTTCACTTCAGTTCAATACATTTCACATGACGTAAAGAAGTTGATTTATGTGTCAGATTTGCTTCAACGGTTTCAGCAGACTTTCCATCTTGTGTGGAAACAAACTCCATGGGCACTCAAACTGCTTTAGACACATGTTGCACTCTATAAACCCAATTTTTCCCATTACAAAATTGGAAATCAGATGTTGGGATTTGTCTTGGACTCAGCAGTTTTCAGCTAAAAATACTCTCTTTGAACCATGTCCAGACCTCAGTGAGTCAGCTGGACACTGTCGTAGTTGAATGTTTTATGATTAAGGCTTTCTTCTTCCTGGTGGCTGGTTATGTAATTTCCAAAGTGTAGCCGTTCCAAATCCAAAAGTCTATTGGTTTGGTTAGTGGCTGCAGTTCTCAGCTCATCACATTGGCGATCACAGTCTTTAGATGGAGATTATTTTTTGTTTACCAAGCTGCATAAAACGTGAGGGTAGGATGAAACAAACTAATATATTAGCAATCCACTTTTAATATTTTGTTAAACTAAAGTAAAGCTGTTCTGTTTTTTTGTTGTTGTTTTTTTAAATGAGGATTGAAAGATGGGGATTCCAGACACATTAACAGATAAGGCAAATTATAGATAAAATCTGGCACTGTTTTGGTAAAAAAAAAAAAAAAAAAAACTCCAGATAACAGTTACCCTTTAAGATGACCGACAATAATTGAC
This sequence comes from Mugilogobius chulae, assembly GCA_038363315.1. NCBI lineage: Eukaryota > Metazoa > Chordata > Actinopteri > Gobiiformes > Gobiidae > Mugilogobius > Mugilogobius chulae. The sequence goes on along the minus strand of CM076395.1, from coordinate 32,132,697 downwards.
TACTTTATTATTTATTGCTGCAGCTCGCCTTATGGCTGTAAGATCTTTATTGTTAAAATATTGAAATACTGAGTATTAGGGCTGCACGATATTGACAAAAAATCTAATTACAATTTTTCTCTTTGTTATTGCGATTTTGATTCAGTTTTTATTAACATGTGTATTTATGTTTTTTTTTTCTGTTGAGCATATCATTTTGCAACAACTGTAAAATGTTAGCCATGGAAAATATTAAAAATAAACTGCCCTACTAATTTGAAAGGTTAACTATGCATACATTTTATGCATTACAGTAATGTACTTCTGGAGCTACAATCAAGTTGGCCTGTTCAAAAAGTAACAAGTGACTAATTGTTTATCTACACCAGCAGATGGCGCCAACTTCCCCTGCATCGCTCTAGCTCTGGCGTGTCAGACTGAAAGAAAAAAAAAAAAAAAAAGATCGCTAAAACAACGTTTATCTCACGAGGTCTGAGCAAACTTGGAAACAGCGGTGTTAATGGACTAATATCAGTCATGCAGCTTTTTTTCACTTGGATTTATGTTTGTGAAGAAAACAGACTGGATTTGCCTCGGAAATGTTTTGCCTGTTCAAGGTAAGCGGCTAAGGCTAGTGCTAGATTGATTTTATTAAATACGCACTATAATGGTCATAAATACAGTGTTTAGACTTTTGTTCACTCGTTGTGCAGTTCAAAAGCCTGTCGCTGTGGTGCTGCTCTGTGTTCACTTTCGTAGTAACAAAAATAAAGAAAGAGGCTAATGCGTAAGAAAAAGAGGAAAATCGCAGCTTTTGCGATTAGCTAATCGCAGTTGTCAATAATTAGATATCGATATATCGTGCAGCCCTACTGAGTATGTTGTCCAGCCCAGTGTTTCTGTGGTGCATCTACCACTGGTGATACCTGTGCTGCCTCTGGTGGTACTTGAAGTCAATGCAATTTAAATGTTTGTTTAATTTAGAGACAACTCAACTTAGAGACAAATTTGGCATGGAAACATATTGCAGTACATTTACATTTATCACACAATTTTACGACAAAAGCACATTTTTGATAAATGACAAAAAATAATTATTATTCTCACAGTTACTCGGAGACTACGACAAAGTGAGGACCATCTCGTCTGGCTCGGACTGCATTTGCCGCTGTGTCGTTCGACCAATCAAACGCTCCGACTGCAGCCGCATGCAGGATGGTGACGCCGGGGTACCTGTCCGTGACTCTTACACCGTGGAGACAGTCACTGCAGGTAAAGACTGCAAACGCTGTGAGTGCTTGGCTCCTCCCTCTGCTGTGAACCCCTGTGAAGGAGAGTACAGGTTTAAGAAGCTCCAGGAGGCCACTAAGGACGATATCAAGGTGAGATGATTAGGACTTAAGAGCTTTGTAATGGTCAGATCTCCAAGTCTGAGTGAAATTACAAAATATTATAGTGCTACTTATTCTTACACTACTTTATATCACATTTGTTTGACTTTTTGTGCTTCATTGACCTAGCTGGCTACCATAATAGATCTTCTGGAAGGCTCCTTGTACGGGATGGACTTGTTAAAGCTAAATTCTGTCACAACTAAACTGCTGACCAGAGTCGACAGCCTTGAGAAAGTAAGGAACTAATCCACAAGAAAAGAAATAGAACTTCTATATCGATTTAATACACTTTGGCAAAACATTGTTGTATTTGTTTCTCCAGACATTTGCTCGCAATCTTGCTGAAAAACTAAAAGAGAAAGAACGGATGAAGGAAAAAGAGAAGGAAAAGAAGTCTCAACAGAAGAAGAAGAAAGGGAGTGATTTGGAGAGAACAAGACAGAAGAGTGGATCTACTAGCGTGATCAAACAGGTAACACGTTTTTTAAAGAACTTTTTATAAAACTCAAGATTCTAATCTGATGTTCATTTATGCTCATGCAGAAATTCTATGAAGAAAAAGACTGGGCTAAAAATAAGACAGAGGTTCAAAAACCACCTCAAGAAAAACTGGAGACCAAGTCAACCATTAAAGATAAGAACAGCCTGGTGGTGAAGGGCGTCACATTTTATAAAGCTGAGGAGGAGATATACAAAGAGAAAGAGCAGCCCAGGAATGCAAAAGAGAGAAACAGTAAGATGTAGCTGAAACATGAATGTTAGTTTGTCATTGCAATTATTTTTCTGATTGTTTATGTTATGTTTTTAGCTGATTTGTTAATATCTGATGAGTTCCAACCAACACGCTCTGCCGTTCCTTCTGTAACTACAAAATACTATTCTAAAGAGGCACCCACAACACCTACGAGGTCTACTAAAACTACAACCAAGCCAGTCCCTGTAAACCCTCACCACTGGACCACAGCCCCAGCTAATTCTGCAGATGTGGGACGGCCCATCAGTGCTGCTCCAACACAACCTCAGCCCGGTGTGAAGACTCGTCTGAGCTGGACAGAGAGCCCTGCAGACCAACCCAAGACCACCAAGAAACCTGGTATTTCAAATTAAGTACTTTATAGGTATAAGTATTTGTTCATAGCAACATGTTTTATTGAAAAAAAAAAAAATTCTAGTGCTTAGTTAGGCCTTCAGAAAGTACATAAATCTTAGAAAAGTCATAAGATGCTAGAGTCCACATTCAAATAAAAAACAACAACACAAATGTGTAAACTCTTTCACTGCTTTTCATACATAAAAGTGTAATAAACATATTTCTTATTTTTCCAGGTGTATGTAAAGACACTGTGGCTAGTATCTCTGAACCTGTTCAGCACAACACATATGGTTTACCAGATGGAGCCTGGATGAGGGATGCACGAGGCCATGGTAATGTTATCTACCTGACTGATGGTCACTATGGCAACATCCTAAAGGAGTTCAGAGACATGGACACGTTTAAATCAGGTACTGTATTTACTTTGAGCTTCTTCAAAGCTCTAAATTCTCTCATTGTTTAATATTGAGATGCAATACTTGAACTTACCACTAGGGGAGTTCTCTCCAACAAAAGATATACTTGTAAAATGGAATAAAATATGATACCCCTGGTTGTAGTTTGCATTTAAAACTGCTGTTATTCAAGGTGTTCTGCTGATCTAAAAGAAATGAAAGGGAAAAAAGTGGAAGCAAAGACTAGGTATTCTGCTGTCATGTCAATGGAATGTAGCATTCTTCTGCAAAAGGGAGATCTTACTCAGTTTTAAACATCTTCAAATATATTTTCACAGCAAATACCATTGTATAAAATCATGATTCACACTGCTACAAGGTCAGCCAGCCAGCAGAGAACTGTTTAAATGCTCCTGAAGGCAGCCAAACACACGTAGGCACACACAGGCAGAGCAGAGTTAAATCCCGCCCACATCCTGCTCTCTGTATGGCTGTCCTCGTTAGTATAGTGGTGAGTATCCCCGCCTGTCACGCGGGAGACCGGGGTTCGATTCCCCGACGGGGAGGCATTTCTTTATGCTACATAGGTTTTACACATACACTTTTAGCTAAATTTACACCCAACCATAAAATTGTTAAATAGAGTAGTATTTTTTGTAAATATTATACTAAACCAATGAAAATCTGCAGCCTACGAAGGTCTGTCTCATTTCCTTCTACAGAAACCCTGCTTTTGACAGAGCAGACAAATGCCTCAAAGCTGCTATATTATGTGGTTTTTCAACACTATAACTAGGAAGAGAAAATGTTGTATTTGACTCAAACAGAATTGTGAAATAAATGGCGCTGCGTGCCTGCTTGCAGACAATAGATTGTGACTCATGAATAGGTCTTTTGTTGTGGTAAGTGCGGTGTGCAGATAACCCCCAGGGCTGCTGCCAGAGGTTGAAGCTTTTAGCACCGTGACACAAGCTGTGGGTCTTTTTTTCTCTCCTGTGTTAATCATCATACAAGTTATTTATTTATTTATTTTTCATTAGAAATCAAAGTATATTTTAGCAAGATCTGTCAGTGACAACTTTTTACCCTCTTGGCCATAATTTAAAAAGAACATATATTGAAGTGCATATGTATAATTTACAAAAACCCAAATTATTTCCATATAAACTTTTTTAAATTTTACAAAAAATTTTCGCAGGAAGTTTAAATCCACAGCTGCTTCACATTCGCGCATTTCTCTTGGTCAGATCACATGTGTCCTACACATTTAATTGGCGGAATTTCAACAAAAATTATTTAAAGTAGGTGGGGGTCTGGGGGTTCTCCCCAGGATATTTTCTTCAAAAATAGATTTCATTCCCTGTAAACTGGCCTCTTTTATTTTATAGATCATATTTTTGAGCATGCTTTACTTTAAAACAAATTCTGTTATTCATTTAAAATAATCCAGTGACTCTAAACATAGGGCTGAGGCTCAGAGTTGGGCCTTGAGCACCTCCTTGAGGGTCGCAAAAATAACCAAACACAATACATTTAATAAGAGGTCCAGGTCACATTGGACAAGAAAAGTTGGCCTCAAAGTCAAAAAGGTTAAGAACCCCTGAACTAGTCTACTCATCTGAGCCTTTTAAAACAGAAAATGGATGAACGTTGTGCTTCAGGCTTGGATGCTGGAATAGGCACTGCTAAAGTGATATTTCCTCTGTTACTGTATAAGATTGCTACTCTGGTTATACAACAAACTCATAAACAGCACATAATAGTCTAAGCAGCTGTTTTTGTGTGTTTTGTGTGCAGGGCAGACAAGTAACTCATACAAGCTGCCGTACAGCTTCACTGGGACGGGCCACGTGGTCTTTGACGGAGCCTTTTTCTACAACCGAGCCTACAGCCGCGACATCATCCGCTTTGACCTGCGTCGCAGGTACGTGGCTGCCTGGACTACGCTGCATGATGCTCTGCTGGAGGAACAGGCCCACAGGACACACTCAGAGGTAAGATTTATGAAGTTTCCAAATAAGAATGAGTTAGGACAGAGATGGGCAAGGTCTTGAAGCGTGACAAGTAATAATACGTGTAAATCACCAGAAGATAAAAGGGGCACACACGCTCTGTGGAAAACACTAGGATTTGTAGATGTGCTTACATAACTTTGTAAGTTCATACAAAGTACGCTAGATTGATAGGTAAAATTTGAGGCTTTAAGGAAAGATCACCTAAAAGGCTAAAGTTTTTATTCATGCCATAACATTCTCACTCAAAACACTGTTCATAAATCAGTCTTCCATCAAATTGTCTTTTTTTACAACTGCATGCTAACAGTAGCTTGTCAAGGACTAACTATCTGCCTTTTGTAATTTCCTCACATTATTTTGCTGTTGTTTTTTGTGAAAACTAAATGAAAGCTAAGACTTTGGTCACATAAGAATATTCCCTGGCTGAGACCTGTTGACTTGGCTGTGTTTTCAGGTGGAGTTTGCTGTAGACGAGTCGGGTCTGTGGGTGTTGTATCCTGCAGTGGACTCTGAGGGCTTCCATCAGGAAGTGATCTTGCTCACTCAGCTTCGCCCACGAGACCTGCAGCCAATCCAAACCTTCCGCACTGGTCTGCGCCGCAGTCGCTACGGAAACAGCTTCCTGGTTTGTGGCGTGCTCTACGCAGTGGACAACGTACAGCACCGCTATGCTAACGTGACATATGCTTTTGACACACACACATTTACACACACTGTGCCTCTCTTAGCGTTCACAAGCACACACCAGCACACAGCCCAGCTCAGCTACTGCCCTCTGGACAAAAAACTCTACGCATGGGACAATGGCCACCAGATGATTTATGATGTTAACTTTGCCTATTTGACTGACCCTAAGTGACACGCAAAACCTATGAATGTTTAACTGGGGAGGACTTGAACAGACACTCTGCTGAACCTCACTGAAGTGCAGGCAAAGCCACATTCTTTGGATTTAAACTTTTGCTTGCTTTTTTTTTTTTTTTTCAAATTTAATTATATTTTTTAGCAGAACAGGCCTAATCTATGCTTGGAAAATTATATCCTTTGTAATCTTATAGTGCTTTTTTGCTTAGGTTTTATGTTCTTTTTAATTGCACAAAAGCTAAATGATCTTTTTTCTTTTTTTTTGGCAGAATTTACAGTGACTTTAGAAAGTGGCTTACAATTGTTTGCTGAGACAGTAAGCAGTTGTTTCTTCTCCTACTGCATTTTTCTTCCAACACTTCAGCCAAACCAAATGAGAAAAACTGTAATTGCCTTTTGTGTCGGACTTACCCATTTCTTTTCTTATAAGTGAGTCAGACTTAACAAGTCATCAAGAAATTGTCAGCCAGTAAATTTCTTAAATGTAGCTAATTTTGTTTGCACAGAAAACTACTTTGTCACTATGTGTCTGTAAGGAAAATGAATGTACTTTAGCTATTAATATTCACAACTTTATTTCAAATCTAAACTACTTTTGTTTTACACAACATGCTCAGTTATGTCAAAAGTGACCACAAGTTTGACAAAGTTGAAATCAGGCTGCTGCTTTTTGTATAGTAAATTAAAATAAACTTGTAATAATAACAGACATGCTGATCTGTTTTTTGCCTGATGGTCCAAAACTTAAAAACAAGTTTGCAGAATATACTTAGAATTTGAATTAAGCTGAATTAATATACAAATGTTTAAGTAGAAAACCACTGTGTCCTTAAAAAGACATTGACTAGTGAAGCAGAGCTGAGGGGTCCCAGCAGTGTGGTGTAATTCTTCACTTCATGGACTGTTTTATTGGACCTGTGCTGCAGCGGGGCGACCTGACATGTGTTTGTAAGTGACCTGCAGAGAGCACTTAACCTTGTGGAGGGAAAACATGCGTCACTTTAGAGAGTAATCTGAGCAGCAATCTGTCTTCCCTTAATTACCCGAAGTATGTGCCCACCTTTGGGTTTTGGTGAAACAAATAGATTTAGTAACATAAATTTAATTTTTATTTATTTATTTTTTGAGTTTTTTTTTTTTTTTTTTAATTCTTGTGTCAGACCAGTTTTATTTGTCATACCTTTACATGTTTTGGCTGCTTGCCTACTGAGAAGAGAAAGGAAAACATCACCCTCTGCAGTTCATCTTTGTTAGAACACTATCCCAAGTATGACAAAGTAACAATGCCCCCTCGTCTCGGTTTACTGCAGCGGTACATTTCTATTGCTTCTTTTATTCGGAATTTGATTGTTTTCTTCTGTCCCAATGACTCTGGCAGCGTCCCATCCCCGTTAAAGGCATGATGACACAGAAAACAGTCACTGGTCTGACGTAAGACTTGAAACTATAGTTTGCAAAGAAGGCCAAATTAATCTTTTTGAGTGGTGTAACGTTTATCAGAAATTGTAAAATTACACTGCCCTAAACATTGAATTTGGCTTCTCGTTCTATGGTGGATGGTGTTGCTTCCTACCTGGTAAAATACCTTTCACCAGGACTACATACCTTTTTTGACCTCTACATCAGTTTTCATGATTGCATAATATGTCTTTTGATCAACATTTGTTTGTCATTATTGGGTGACGTCTGTTTCTATCTGCTTTTTTATGTTTCGTCCAATAATCTAATTTTGACAAGTGTTCCAGGGTCCAAAGTAAGTCAGCTGAAAACTGGATCCGCGAGGTACATTTGTAGACTTTGTAAACAGGTTGGTACAGTTCATTTACTATGACACTGGAAACAAGCTCACTCTAAAGACATTCAAGTCCTCAGACTGTTCTTGAGCATTTGACACTGCAAACAAAATGTAGGTTTTAAATTTGACAACTTTCTTCCATAAATCCTTCAACACATTGTTAATATCAATATGCATTACGTTTTGGTTGCAATTTTGACTTAAACATCTCTTTTTTCTCTTTTAAAGTGAAACTGGAGAGGATCACTCAAGCTCAGCCAATCAGAACACTGCATTCTGCTCCTGATTATAACTAAAATTCTTTTTTATTCGATTCAAAAAGTACTCTATGCATTCATTTTTTCACAAAGTGCTGCATTTATCGTATACTTTTTGGTCGATACCACAAAGTTTCCTTATTTACAACTAAAAAAGTTAGCTACTCCAACTTTAAGGTGAAACTAGACACTAGTCACAAACTATTTTGACCTCTGCACAAGCCAATGTCTTTTCTGTTACAGTTGTTACATCAGCATGTATCTCAAGCATCTACTGTTAAACCAGTTTGTCAACCACTCTCAGACCCTCCTTTCTTCTTCTCCCAACACTTTTCCAGCAGCCAGCTTTGTTTGAAATCTGTGTGTGGGTGGAGTTTACAGTTTTAATTTCTTTTTAAGCATAGGCCGCACTGCCATGTATCTGCACCATGAGCTAAGCATTATGCAATACCTCAATTCATCCTTATGCGCTTAGACTTCTCTACTGACCACACAGTGACGTTGAAAAGTTGTGGAAAGATTTACATGTTGTTTTTGAACACGTCGCTATGGAAACTCATTGTGTCTGTGAGCGCCTCTGGGCCTGAATGCGTGTGACCGCCGAGAGGGCTGCTGTAGAAAGCCTCTCATTCACTCTACAGTGCAAATATGAAGATGTCAGTTAAATGTTTGTGAATGTGAAATTATAAGGCCACCCAAGAACACTCGGGCTAGTGTGTGGTTAGCAGAGCAGACAGGAAAAAATGAACTGGCTAGCAACTTTTAACACTCTAATACCTGATTTCTCATTTTGCTTTGCTGTGAAATATACTATGTAATTTATTAGCTGTTATAAAACCGTTACCACTCAATTTGATTTGGGATATACAGAATTTATATAATTGGTGTTTGCAGTTTGTATACTAAGGCAAAAGTTGAGCTTAACCTTTAAAATGTTCAACAAGTAAATCCATCACAAATGAAAGTGAAGCTAATGCGAAAAACAACTCTTGTGGCTGTTTATCTGTGTATATGGTGTTTAATTGGCATTGCCTAGTACTGCTGATCGCAAACACTTTCTACCCTCCACTCTCAGCCCCTCCTTTCACCTTTTCCTCAAGTTTTCCAGCAGAAGGTTTTGTTTGAAATGTGTTGGTGGAAGGAGGACAAAAGTCACTAGTCCCCTTTTCAGTAACTGAGTAGTGTAACTCATACTTTTTGACAATATATTATTATTACAATCTGAGTAGCTCAAGTTACTTTCATATAAATTAATTGCTTTTATATTCTTTTGAGAGTGACACTTCAGGACCAAAACACCATTGAAATACTGTTTGTTGGCTTAAAGATGAAAAATATGAGGAAAATGAGTTGTGACATCACATTTCCATAAATTAACCAGTAATCAAGTGTAAATGTAACAGGATTAGTCTTGTACAATGTCTTAACAAATGTGTGATTAGCTCAAAGTAACTCACAGAAGTGTAACTCTGATACATTTATGAGACAGAAATATTGTAATACAAATGTATTGCATTTTCTCCCTGTAACTAGTAATAAATAATGTATGACAGATTTACAGTAACTTACCCAACACTGTTCACATTTAATAATATTTAAAATTATTTACACCAAGTCTTTAGTTGTTGTTTATCATGTTGATTGTCTTGATTGACAAAATGAAGTTAACCTTTTAGCGCCAGCATTTTTGTTTGTTTGGGTCGATCTAACTTACTGGAACTCCATTGAACAAGTTAAAATTCCCTTAATGTACCCACAATGACTGTCACCCTGTGGGGAGTTATAAACCACCATGATCTGGTTGTATTGGAGTTCCAGACCTCCATAGAAGAGGCTGAAATATCTAAAAGTTTACCCAGATATGAATGCTCCTTCCTGGGGTGTCATATACAAACATAAGCTGATTGTATTAGTGTTCCAGACCTCCATAGAAAAGGCTGGAATATCAAAAGGTCTACCCCAATATGAGTGCATCTTCCTGTTTCCACACATAGGCCGGTTGTATGCAGCTCCAGACTACCATAGAAAAAGCTGAAATATCTATAGAATATCATTTCTTTCATGTTTTTAAAATGTTTTATTACAAATGCTTACTGATCTTTTTTTCTCGTCAGCAGAAATCACTAGAAAGCAGAAGAGTTGAGTACAGTGATGTTTGAAGAGGTGGAAAACGGTGCACAGCTGGAGGAAACGCAGACTGGAGGAGGACAGATTAATATGCCTCTACCAGACTAGCTCAACATCTGCTTAATCGCTCAGTCTGGAGGATGGAGCAGGAGCACAGCTGCAGAGGTGAGGACTCACAATCACACACAAACACATCACATACAGTACTGGTGCCAAGAAGTGCTAATCATCTTCTGTAAGTGGAGCTTCAAGTTTGCTGTGAAATCTTGTCTCGTCTTGTAGGTATTGTATCTCGTCCCACCCTTATTAGCCTTTATTGCAGATATCTTGTATTACATAAGCAACGGAAAGAACAAGAACAAGAACCGTAAAAAGTATTTTTCATTCATAAAACCAACAAAAACAGAATAGAACCAGACAACAAACTGTGAGATACAATATACTGTAAGTGAACTGGACCTAATAACAAGCATACAAACAACACACTGACACAACACAGTACAAGTGGTCAAGTGAAGATTTTTTGTCTGGACTTGGGTTTGGGAGAGACTAAGAAAGAGGAGGAGGCAGATGGATAGAATGGGCTTGGATGAGGGAGTTAGATTGTACATGAAGAGATAAGAATGACCAGCTATTGCCAGAAGGGAGGGGGCTTGAATTAATTGAGTTCTTAAAAGACTTATATTAGGTTCATTTAACTCTGGATCATAGTCAGTCAATCAGTCCTGGAAACTCACCGTCAGGTCAACACATCTGGTTCATGATCGACTCTGACTTCGTGCTTCTTCATGGTCAATCGCTGGACTAAAATAGTTCATCAGGCACAGGTCCAGATGTATTCCAGTCTCCTCCTTGCCATTTTCTGATGTAATCCTTTGATCAGTCACAATCCAGAAGGGCTGTATTTTCCACAGACAGCACCCGGGTACATTTGCTTCCGATAGAGCAGGACAATGCCCTAGGCCAATACAGGTGTCCCGCTATTAAAGATTGAAACAAATCAAAAACTTGCCAAGCACTCTTCATGTAAATACACTGCCCCGTTATGGTATTATTTGGTAAATACCATTCGCACTGAGATAATTAATGCTCAATTTTGGAGCACAGCAAGCAGATAAGGCCCAAAAATACCTGGATACCTGGAGCAGAGAGAAAACACGTCATCACTGTACAAAAATCATCTAAAACATAAAGCTTTTTGTTAGCAAATAGAGCATAGTAAATAGTCATGGTGCACCCAGATGTTTAATAGCATGGTTATAACATGATATTTGAATGGGGACAACATACTGTACAATAATGATAGTTAAAAATAGGATAAGTTCCTTGGACCAGGTTTTAGCAAAATACCATGTTTCACTTGTATTTCCGCTCTAGAACCTCTTGTGCAAGTCAAGCCACTCATTTTACGGGGCTGTTAAAGTGAAACCGGGCTCACACCTGCCAAAGGAAGTAGGCCGCTGTGGTACTGAAGCAGTTCAGACCAAGCTTCAGCCGATGATGTCAGTTTTGGTTAGGTTAAGCTAAAGTATATACACCTTTACCTCTGTTTAGGGTTTGAAGGTTACTTTAAAGCAGATGTACCTGATTTGTTGTTGTTGTTGTTGTTGAATGAAATAAACAAATATTTGAAATCTCATTAAAAACCTAAAGCAGCGCTCTGATTGGCTGAACTTGAGTGGTCCATTCCACTTTCACTTTGCTGTCTGTACAAAGACGTTCTTAAGCCGTGATTGCAAAAAAAAAAAAAAAAAAAAAAAGAATTAATGTAATGAAAAGTTGTAGAGATCTGAGTAGATTTAACTACCTACTTCCTGTTTTGCAGTGTCAAAATCAGGTATCCAAGCTTTAAGCAAAAGCAACTCATACTTTATATTTATAATCTTGTACTTGTTTTTGTCCATAGTCACAGCTAAATCAAGCAGTGCTGATTGTGCAGTTCACATTCTGTCATGAGATGATTTTGCAAAACTTGCCAGGCCCAAAGTTTACAGTAAGCTCCATTCTTCTGGATAATGACTGTAAATGAGCTCCTTGTGAACCTAATCTACTGTCAAGTTCAGTTTAACCACATCCACATGAGTCAGAGCCTCCACAGCTCTGCTCCCAGTGTCTCCTACAGTTCAGTCAAATCCAAGTCACAGTTACACTATAGGCATCTTCATCGCATTAGTTTTGAGTCCTCCTGCTGTCTCCTAAGCAAAGGGAGACAGATTTACATACAATTAGATTCAACTGTTTTGTTCCAAAGCTTGCAGCACAATTCTGCAAGCTTGATGGAAGCAAATAACTTTTTAAAGATAAGTAGTCAAATTAACTTGAAGTGAAGACAAAATGGGGTTGTATAAGGGCAATACCAGTAAAAAAAAATAGAAAATGGTCTATAGGGTATTAGCACATACTTACTGCCAAAGTATCGGAATCAATATCAGGACTGAAAAGCTGGATTGGTGCGTCCCTAATTATACATTCACGGCAAAGCTAACAAACATTAGCATCCTACTTGTCCATTTCCATCCTTGTCGTTTCTGAATATAGAATCTGCTTTTACAAAAACATACATATAAACAACAATAAATAAATAAAAAAGACACTGACCTTTTAAGAAATTACCCACCCTAAATTCATTTTAATAAAAAATATTTGTTCATGCTTTATTTATTATAATTACAAGTTAGACGTCATATTCCACTAGAACCCAGCTAAGGCCATTATTTAAGATTTTTCTAAGCATTTTACAAACTTCATCCCCTTTTTTTTTAAGAATTAAAATTGTATTTCCTCATTTCAGACTAGGCAGTTAAAAAAATTGGCAATAAAAATCAAAAGTACACCATAGCACACATATTTATTTAAATTAATGTTTACAGGCTCATTTATTTGTGTTTCTCGCAAGAAAAATGACAATGTCCTCCTCTTCCTTGTGTCATGTCATCAGTTAAAAACTTGCTGCTTTTTTCAACTTTTTTTTTTTTACTTTTCTTCAAAAACTTGATTTGTGTAAAACTATCATTTATATTTACAAGAGATTTTAGTCTTCCAGAAAGTGCTATAGAAACATGTGCGTGATATTACAAACAAAAACACACCCTTTAATTCATTGTTAAAGTAATAAAAGCTTTTAGTGCATAAAGTTGACGTGTGATTCTCACTAAAAGCATCAGCACTACTTGTAATGGACAATAAGTGACAACACCATGATTTTAACACATCTGATTTTACAGCAGCTGTATTTGTGTGTGTGGACTTTACAATGTTCTCTGTGCCACTGTAGAATGTCATTTACAGCAAGTGGGATTTTAGAAAAGCTTTTGATGCTGCTTTAAGTCCTAAAGTTTGGCCTTAACGTCTACCTCTAAATGTGGAAAATTGAAGCGCTGCTAATCCTCAAACATTTATTAGTGTGACTATAAATTCAGTTCTGTGTTATTGACATGGTCGCTTGCTTACCAGGCAGGTATGCCTTTGGAAGGAAATGGATATAACTTGCATAAATTAAGTTGTATTTGTTGGATTATGGGATTTAATGAACATGTTGTAGTGCAATGTTATGTTATTCAATGTTGTGCACAGCAGAAATTGGGTGTAGTTGTGGTGTGCCACCAAATGTAAGTGTACACTGCACCAAATACTCTGGCCTCATAGCAAGAAAGCAGGAGATCTTAGCAGGACATTCCTGGATAAATAAAGTTAAAAATAAAAGAGCGATATGGCAAAACATTTATATCACAATTTTCTTGGAGTCATATCACGATTTCAATTTTATCACGATTGTTAAATTGTCTATTTCAAAATGCTTTTTTAGAAAGTTCCTTCTTCACGGTCAATGTCCTGATCCAGCCGTCATAGGCTAATCAGTGTTGCCAGATTTTCAGAGAAAAAACAAGTAACCTCAATCCTTTAATAAAAAATATTTAAAATGATCATTAAATTAGAACAGTTTCTAGCAATTTTTAACATCATTATCAACTTCTAGACCTACAAATATGCTAAAAGTCCATTATATTTTGTAATTTAGACCTGAAAAATAGCCAAAATTCACCTATTTTATGACTTGACAGTGCAGGCCAAAAAACATAACCTTCAAAATTATTTGAAAACAAAACAAACAAAAAACAGCCCAAAATTGTTATAAGAAAACTTCACAATTCTGAGGGTGAGAAAGTTAGTTAGAAAAAAAAGAGTCTGTGTTTGAACAGATGGATTAAATCGAGAATTGATAAATCCCGATATCATGATTTCTTTAAAAAAGCAGATCGTCACAGGGATGAGCTCACGATTCGATATTGCCCAGGCCTTATTCAAACAATCATCTTTACAGTGTAAGGCCTTGGGAAAACACTTTTAGCTACACAGATTATTATCTTGACAAATATGACTATTGCATTATTAAATCTAAATGTTAATAGCTAAATACAAATTACTACATACTGCATTATTTAATTGAATTTTAAATATAAATCTAGATTTTTCCAGTTACCATATTTCAATATGTACTAAATAAAAAAATATTGACTGTCCAGTGTCAAAATAAAAACTTTCTGTGTGACTGATCATGCATCTGACCATCTTTGCCACAATTGTATTTTCAAATACGATGAGATATTTCCAGAAATCTTAGATCTTACATTATCTCTCTGTCACTTTATATCTCCATCTCTTTTATCATTTCAAGCAGGCTTTTCAGATCCACTGCACTGGTAAACTTAAGACCCATTTACTTCCTTCATTCCTCTCCTCCAGCCTACAGTTTGGCCAGCTAAACCAGATTATAACATCCATTAGCTCCAATGCTTCTTTACGTATCCATTTACAGTCGCTCCAGGCGCTAAAAACACAAACCTGTTGTAATTGTTGCGATCTCTGCTCAGATAAAAGCACACGTGGAGCTCGTAAAAGGGATTGATATGCAGATGTGCCTTGGCCATCGATTGGTTCTGGATACTTCAGTCTATTAGACAATGGAAAAAGTCTTGGCTGCTTGAGATCTGCTTTCTCACACTTTTCGAAGTTCACCTTAATAATTCTTTTTGCATGCTGTCCTTTGCTTTTTTTTACAGTAACCGGGCCAGGTTTCCAGAGCTTTTTAGCGGTCTGCTAGACTGGACAGGACGAAAAGGAGAATCAGTGGTTTATACATTAGAGAAAGAAGAAAATGTTTGACTTGGTTTGTGGGATAAAGCAAGTTTCTGTCTGAAAGAAGGCTATATTTTTGAGCTGTATATTCACTTAGAAACACTATGGCTACTTACAAGTCCAGCCGCAGTGGTGTCT
This sequence comes from Mugilogobius chulae, assembly GCA_038363315.1. NCBI lineage: Eukaryota > Metazoa > Chordata > Actinopteri > Gobiiformes > Gobiidae > Mugilogobius > Mugilogobius chulae. The sequence goes on along the minus strand of CM076395.1, from coordinate 32,117,504 downwards.
GAATGTCCAACAGGTGAGAAAGTTAGAATTTCAATATGATTTTGAGCTTTTATCTCAATGACGTGAGAGTATTAGCTTATATCGTGTTCAAATACTTCACAGTAGTCAGAGCACGTTATGACTTTTGTCTCAAGATCAGATTGTTTAAATGGTCAGCATGAGTAAACCTTATATGTACAGGGCTGTATAGCAAAATATATTTTACTCAAAAAACATTAAGGAAATGTTTTAATGAACTAACTAAGGTGGTAAGTGAATCAGATGAACAGAAATGATAGAATCAGAGCGCGATGTATGCTTCTAAACTCATGAAAAGCAAATTGGTGGCTAATGTTTAATTTGAGTTGGCCTAATTTAATGCCAAAGATAAACTAGAGAAACTTTATCTCAGGCTTTCTTCCATTAGATTAATTTTTTAGCGTGCGTAACTGCTGCGAACTTAGCCACGTGGGTGAAGGAGCTCTATAGGTCTTTACTTGGAAACAAAAGAACTGAAATAAAGATTATTTAACAAGCTTGTTTGATGCACTGGTGAGCCATGCTTATGAGCTAAATGAGCTTAACATAAGCCACATCATTAAAAAGTACACTTGTTTATATGTCAGTGAGAATGTATAATTTAAAGTGCGTATGACAGATTTTTTAATTTTTTATTTAGTTTGGTAGATTAATACCTGTTGTAATTATAATGATAGTTTTACGTTGATCAAGAACAAGTTTGTGGAGAAAAATGTGAAAATATGTTAAAAATAAATAGAGCAGAGTTCTAAACTGACGACATCACATTATGGAGACAAGGATATTTTCATTTTATTTAACAAAAACAAAACTATTTAACAAAAAAATGAGTTCCAGCGTATTTTTATGGCTCAGTCATAATAAAAAGTTACATTTGAAGAGTTATGGCCCAATTTATTACATGGTCGCTAGGCAACTACCTAGCGTGATGTCATTATTGATGAACAGGAAGTACAATTTTAATGCTATAAAATGGCCTATCCCCTCCTACTTGTCTGTATTTACTTGTTATAATTCAAAAGATTAATACTCAAAGTGAAGCTTATTTGGTTCAATACTGTCCAATATCCACTTTCCAACAATAAAACATAGTTTTTAAAAATCTGTTGCTTCTTACAGTTAAATTTTAAAATGAAGAGGCGGGGCTTATCAGTTCTGCAGTACTACTGATCTGCAGATGTTAAAAAAACACAATAGGACCCCTTTAACAGAGGATACTTGGAATAGGCTACTGTTTTTTCTTTCTGGAGCATTTGGGGTTTAAACATCACCAGTACAATAAAATGGAATAGCAATAACTGACAAAACAGCAGCTCAGGGTTACTTGTGAGAAAGATAAGGGGAACTCAGACAAAATACATTTGGGAACCACTGGATTGGAGGACAAGTATAGACATTTGACCACAGTGTCCCTTTATTTGCAACATCTGTGCCAGTTACTTCTCTCTAATAAGATGACATTATTCTCATAGCATGGCTGGTTGGTTTCACAGCTGGATTTTGCCAGTTGATAGTGACTCAGCTCATTACTAAGTCTATTAAAAAGTAAGCTTTTTGTACTACGTTGTTAAAGATGACTGTACTCCCCATATGTCTCCTACCTCGAATTTAATTTATACAGAATGGATCGCTGCTGCAAAGAAGCACTTTGTTTTCTGTCTCTGCAAAACTGAGAATTGCTAAAGTTGCACTATGTAATTTTTCTGATTGGACTTCACCATCTGTCCACGTGGAGATTCTTTTATTTTGTCTAAGTGTTTTGCAAAGATGTTTCGATTTAGCAATATGAACAAAAATGAATAGCTCTTTTGTCCCGTCGTTCAACAGAAATGTGCTAAAACCAATAATGTTTAAATACAGTTTTGTTTAGAAGTTTTGTTTTTCTTTCACTACTTTAATGAGAAGTTGATAACCCTTTTAGAACATTTTAATTTTGATTTTAATTTGGTAGGTTGGATTCTTGACTTCTTACAGTAGAAGTACGAGTCAATGGTGTTGTCTCTGATCAGGTCATATCTTCAATGGGCTCACTGCAGGGTTGTGTTCTTTGCCCCTGTTGTTCATATTGTATACCAATAAATGTAGAGCACCTACGAGAATAGAATGTATAAAATATACAGACGACTGTCATTGTGAGCCTGCCTCAGAAAAACGAAATCCAACATGGCCCGATTGTTGAGATTTGTTACATGGTGTGAAGAATCATATCTACACTTAAATGTGTCTAAAACTAAGGATATGATCATTGATTATATCCTTCTCTTTTTTCAAATAGACAAAACTATAATGACGCTTTTCTACTAGACTTTTATGGAATTGGTCTTGACCTTTGCATTGGTCTCAAGGTTTGGGAGCATTTCTGTCAAAATAAGAACTCTCTCAATCAGCTTGTTAAATGGGCAAGCAAAGTTATTGGCCATCCTCAGAATACTCTGGATTCTCTTTACGCTAATCAGTTAAAGCGCTTGTCCCAAAGTATTCTTAAAGATGAGCAGCATCCTCTACATTCAGAGTTTCAGCTGCTTCCTTCTGGACAAACACACTGTTTTATTCTAATGTATATTTATTGCTATTTGTTTGTCTATTTAATTGAATTTAATGTTTGGGGGTGGGGGAGAACTCTCAAACTGCAAGACAAATTTACCTACGGGTACAAAAAAAGTAACCTAACCTAACCCTAACATGGCTCAAATCAAATCATTTACTTTTAAGCACCTTGTTTTTTATCTAAAACATTTGGATTTCTTTTTGACTTAAGCATAATGTTTTTTTTTTTTTTTATCATTGATACTTAAAGCTTGACAAAATGCTACTCAAAAAATTATACCAACTGATTAGGTTTGCTTCGGTCAATAGTTTATTCTAACAATATTGACATCAGATTGAGTACTGACAATTAAAATTTGATTGACTTGCTCTGAGGTAACTTGGAGGTCATTTGCTTGTCCCTAAAGATAAATAAGTTTATTGTTATGCTTCCAGGCAAAGTAAAACATCTCTATGGAAACTAGCAGGTTGTATACTAGTCTTAGAAAGAAAGACAAAGAAACTCTGTGACCTTTTAATGCATAAGAAGAAGAAGTACACAGTGAATCCAAAAGTCTAGTCTGGACAGTGCTGGAAGAAAATTCTCTGCATCATTAGTGAAAAAAAAAACTTTGGCTTAAACGCAGCTTGCTCTGGTTGGTTTGTATAGATTCATTTGAACGTAACCCACATCAGACGGTCATGCTCTGATTCCTAACGCACTCTGCAGATGTCAAACTGTGTGAATATGGATTTGGTTTTGTCATTATTTTTACAGTTTTTTTTTTTTTTAATATTAATACAGTTTTTGTCTCAATGCAAAAAGTAAAAAAGAAAGTGGAGTTTTCTATATAATCTACTGCCATCTAGTGGATAGTAGTACAGTATTACAGAAGTCATACCAACTTGTCACAGTCTGGACCTGTCTTTTCTCTGAAGCTAAGCAGGATAGGCCTGGTTAGAACTTTGATGGGAGACCGTTGTGTGGATGTTTGACTGTAAAGTGCTTTGAGTGATATTTAAGGTGGAAAATACAGGCCATATCATATGTAAAGCATTATTGTTTTTGTTTAATTTAAGTGTATTTGTTTATTTATTGGACTTTTTTGTTTAATATTTAAGTATTTTTGTATTACTTGAAAACAAATCCATTATTGTTTTTGTCCTCCCTTTTATTGAACTATTGCCTATGTAGTATTTTGAATCATTTCAGAAATTGAGCTCTGGTTTTAAATGTGGTAATGTCCTGAACATTAATGAATACTAAGATAAGGCTGCTTATGTAAAAACATGATTCACAATTCTTTAAATCTTTATTGATATTACATGTATATAGATGATTATTTGACAAGGCAGGGCATTAACAACTTAAATGATGGACACAGACATTTAAAGCAAGTCCATTGAAAATACAGTATGCCTTACAATTTATGTTGATAGTAAATGTTATAATTTTTTTTTATCCAATACAACTCACTGAAAGCCAGTAATAGTTAAAATGTGTTTAATTGCACAGCTCTGTTTGTGTCAAGTTTGAAAAACAACTGGTTGTATTTAAAGTGTGTATAAGTTGATTGTATTTTATGAACATTTTATGCAAACATGGACTACTGCTGTAATGTAACCATGAACATTTGTGTGATTGACACATTTTTGTATTTCTGTCTTGTTGCAGTGTGATCTTTATTCCACTAGAGGTCAACAGATGATCACGCAGTAAGAGGTGAGACACTATATGGCGTTTTTTTCTTCTTAAAATGAATTCTTCCGGGTATTTCATAGATAACGTTATTTTAGAACTTGTATTCCAAAAACTGTCAGTCAAGTCCTTGTCATGGAAAGTCAGAACCTTGTGAACCCAAACAATGTGATGTTATAACTTATCAGTGGATTCATTGGATTGAAAGGACATGATTGAAAGGAATTGCATCACGTTGAAGTCTTAATCTAAGAATATGTGTTTCTTTGTTTTCATCAGGCTAACCCCAGCTCCCAAAGAGCACCATTGTTTCTCAAACTTACATCATTATATTTTGGATCTTAAGTGGGGTTCTTCTTAGACACAAAGAAAAAACAAAACAAAAATTTTAATCAAAACAGCCATAAGAAAACTTGATTCTTTTAGGTTACTGCTTTGCTTGGCATTAAAGTGATACATTTTATATTGTTTCATTTACAATTTATATTTGGACTCACTTCATTTATGCATCTGATGTGTCATTTATCCAGGCGATGTCATGTGCTTGTCTTGAAGAAAAGCGACACTAAACACTAAACTCATAAAATGTGCCCACAGGCAAATTTCATAGAGCTGAAAAACTGGGCATGCTGGAGAACTAAAAGTGAGAGAGTAAGGGAGGGTCGAGGAGCGATGTGATTGGTCAGAAAAGATATTTGCAGCAGGCTGTAATCAGGGCAGTGCAGTATAAAGTCACAGCTAGAAATATCATTGGTCACTGCAGTGAGTTTTAACATGGAACTTGCAAATTGGCCTGATTTGGAGTTGACTCGTGTTACAGTGTACTTTTTTGACAGAGCAAATTGTTGCCTTAAGCCCAGGAAGTTAACCTGGTATAGCGTAAAGCTGATTAGTTTTACCAACACAGCTCAATTTACTTAGCTCATCGTGGTGATAAATTTGTAAATGTAGACTGCGTTAGAGTACTGTTGACCATTCTTTTTTCGTTGTACCCTTTTAAGCTTTGTCTCACTCTCTTGGAGTATCCACTAACTTTGGGTTTTAGTTAAATAAATAGATGTCTTCAGTGTATTTTCTTGTTTTAAATCAATGCATGCCCAAAATAACATTTGTAATTTCAGATACATAACTAGTCCCCATACTGCATGGTAAATTTGTGTGTACGCCCAGTAGAGGTGTGAGATATATCGAATTTTAGATCATATCGTGATTGTTGTCTTGAAGATATGCAAAAACGAAATATTGTGTATGTCGGCTGTAGTAAAAAGGCAACAAAAATGCTGCAAAAAACAACAACAATTTAAGAAAATTACATTTTAAATGTTTAAAGTAAGCTAGACTGATATTTTAGTCACATTACAAACTTATTCTGAATGTTTTACATTAAAATCTCATTTAGCCGTTTTCATTTTTTGTTTGGGTCAGATATTTGGTCAGAAACTTGCTAGTTTTGCTATTAGTCGACTAATCGTTTGTTAAAGTTGATCAAGAATGTGTATAGTAAATTTTTTTTTATCGTTAAACTTTAACTTATACATTTAACTGCTCGGTGCTTTGTTTGAAATAGTATCGTCTGTAATCGAGATATGTCAAAAAATTATCGAGATATTATTTTTTGTCAATATCGCCCAGCTCTAATGCCCAGTGATCCCCATGCCTTTTGTTGGGAAACTTTTCAGCCTGGGACCCCCAAACTAACAGTGTTACCAACTCAGAACTCTCACAGGAAAAAAAAAAAACTTTTGTAAGAAGTTACAAAACTGTGTTTATTTTGATAGTGTATTGCTTTTACTGACCTCAATTCTCCCAACATAAGTAGCAAGTCATAACTGTAAAGAATACATTTTGAGATCATCTTACGACCACTACTCTATTGTATACTTGAGCCAAACATGTGACTGTAAAAAGTTTTGAATTTTTGCACTATTGAGCACACCTGATTATAAACAAACAAAAAAGAACATACTATAAAGTCCGTCAATGACAATCTACAATTTAAACTCGTTGTTGTATAAACAGCAGAGTTCAAAGTTTGTGAAAAAATTCTCAGCTTATAGTCCAAACATTACGGTAAATTGTTTAGATTGTTTCTAGTTTTGAGACAGTAAAAATTGCTTACAACTCTTATGCTGCGTTCCAGGGAACTGGGAACTGGGATATTTCCCACTTGAAAAATACCAGTTGTTCCCAGTTCAAAACGTTCCAACCAATGAGTTATAAAAATGACTAGAGATAGCATGAGGCCTGTTGCCATGGCGGCTGCGGCGGCCATCTTGCGAGGGGAGATGCAGCAGAATTCTAATTGAAAACAATGTAAAAACAAGGTCTGATAATTCATAGACGAAGGGGGGTAATTTAACATATAATTATATATTTATAGTCCATATAATACAGAGGACTGGTTTGTGTCTGGTCATTTTTCCTCTGAATTATGAATATAAATATTCTGCCTAAAAACACAGCACGTGGCTGGATTTGATGCAGAATTTAATTATTTTTGTGTGTCATTACATTGTATGAGCACAAACATTCATCATTATTGTGTTGGCTTCACTGCTGTGACTATAAAAGAAGAATTTGTTGTTTTTTTCCACATTAGTTTGGTTGAACAGAAGCATAAATAAATGTACAAATACGTAAAAGTTCAATTATCAATATATTTAGGTAAAAAAGTCACTTCAAAGTTACCATTAGTTTGTATGAGAACTTCAGTTAAGTCTTCAACACAAGATGGCTGCTGGAACTGGACATTTGTTGCTATAGGTTACCATGGCAACCTTCTCTCTAATCATTATTATAACTCATTGGTTCCAACCTAATCTACTATGATATTATTGTAAGCAAAGTAATAACATCCTTATAGAAACAAATTAGTAAAGCACACTTTTTTAGCCTTAATGTGTCTGAAAACCTAAAATACGCACTCGTTTTTGTCCCACCCCATTATTCTACCAGTACATTTTAGGATTCCCAATATGTACATGTTCGCAGTACGTGGAGCTGTAGATAGCAGGTCACTGTCACACTGGCTTCCCGCCCTGAGCTGTGTCGTCCTATATTCACTGTGTTACATAAAGTCTCTCTCTCTCTCTCTCTCTCCTCAGCCGTCTCCATCACTACTGCTGCTGCTGCTCCTGTTACTAGGCAACAAGCCCCGCAGCCCGCTCAGCTCAGCCGTCCCCACCTGAGAGCCTCAAATGGGTCAGGGAGTACACGCTTAGAGGGAGGGAGTGTAGTGTGGACATGTAGGTCTTGTGGGAGAACACAGACACTGGACTTTGGGGGTGATGGAGCAGAGGTGTGAGTGCTTCTGTTTGAGGTGAAATGGTTGTCCTTTGTTGTTCTTGAAATGTTTTTTTTTTTTTGGTGATACATGGAGCACTGATGTGAGTTTCAAGCTAGATTGACATGTTTGCAAATCAAATGTGGTCCCATGAGCAAAGAAATACTGACAAACATTGTTTCTGTTTTGTGAAAAACTGAGGATATGCAGTGGGAGCAAAATCTGAGCCACATTTCTTGGTTAGTTGTTTGTGCTAATTATGATTTTGGGTTTAGTCTTGTTGTGGCCATATCAGCATGGCAAAGCCTGATCCTGCCAGATCTCAGAAGCTAAGCAGGGTTGGGCCTGGGCAGTACTCGGATGGGAGACTGTGGAGGAACCTCAGGTGTTACCGTGGGACAAACAGAAGAGAAACTTGTTGTGTCCTTAGGTAAGACACTTCACCCACATTGCCTATTATGGATCTGGTGTGTGTATGAAAGGTTGGTGGTGGTCGGAGGGGCCAATGGCGCAAAAATGGCAGTCTCGCTTCAGTCAGTATGCCCCAGGGCAGCTGTGACTACAATAGTAGCTTACCACTACCTAGTGAGGAATGAATGAATAATGCCGAATGTGAAGTGTCTTTGGGTGTCTTGAAAAGCGCTGTATAGATCTAATGCTTTATTATTATTAGAGGCATCAAATTAGTGCATTAATTGAGATTAATTAATTACAGACATATTAATCAAGTTGATTTTTTTAATCTATTTTGAAATTTTCAACTGGTGAGGAGTAGACAAGACAAAAATAAAGGAGCAGGTGAAAGTTATTGGACTGATGAACAGGAATTTTATGTTCAAAAACTTCCTAAAGTCTTCATTTTTGCAATATTAATATTTCCATCTGCAACAATAATGTGATTGATTAAGTTGGATAAAAACAAAACAAAAATACTTAAGTTGAGTGTTTTCTCAGTAATTTTAGGTGAGATTAAAATTAGATTAATTAGATTAATTAATTACAGATCATAATGATTTAATCTCTTCAATTTTTTTATCGCTTGACAGCACTAATTATTATTATTAAAACACCTGTAGATCTACAAATGCAGGCTTGGTTTAGCACTAGACCTTTATGTCCTTTATCAACTGTTCTGATCTGCTCCAGTTCAGGTCTGGAATTGATCTACACTGGATTTATCTGGTTTAGTCCTGTTATGAGCTTGCTTTTATGTGACACAGAGCAATTTTATTTTACTTATTCATGTGGAAAAATACTTATCTTGTCATTGGCCTCCCAGAAGTCTGGTTCGCTGGAAAATCTATTTGATGAGTTGTGAAAGAGCGTCATTTGAAGATGTACTGTAGATTATGTTATGTGATTTTAAACAGAGCTGATAAACTGGACTTTTTTATGTTGCAAGTGTAGTCTAGAAGAAATCTAACTTTTCTGGTAAATATTTCACAGTATGTCAGAACATTTATATGCAGTATTTCCAAATGTTTAATGTTATAACGGCGTTCTCCTTCATTAGCTTACCTGAAGTTGTATTTCTAATGAGTCATGCATGTTTGAGTACATGTTCATCATCTGTTCACATGGAGATGCTATTATTTTGTCTGGAGTGTTTTGCAAAAACATTTCAATTGAGAAAGAAGGAGAAAGAAAGAGCTCTGTTTACATGGGGAAACTTTTTTGAATGAAACAATGAAACGGGACAACAGCTAGATGTTTTATTCAGGTCTGAACGCGAGACGTCTGCCTCCTGAAGCTTGAGACTGTGTTTTTCTCGCCCTTTTTTCACTCACCTGAATGTAACGTTTAAGGGTTATAGGGTCGAATCGTCGAGATAAACCCTTTTAGTTAGCTGACAAAGGTGCTTTTTTGACTTGTTTCCACTGTTTGTGTATGACTCTTTCTACAGGCGGGGGGTGTGTGTGCATCAGCCGTGTTGATAAGCAAAAATTCCCTCTATACATAATTTCAAAATACACAATAACTCAGATTCCGAGTAAAACACATAGGGTTTTGAATTGTAATATATAAAATAAAACTTGTTGAAGTAAAATATTTACAGAAAAGCAGCAGAGCTTTTCAGTTCTGCCATTTTAAACAAGAAGTCAATGTTTTACATGTTTTAGATCAGTTTTGTGTTTTATATTGAACAAAGTGTAAATTGCCAATCTACAAGTTATAGTAGATTCATAAAACACTATAGATTTCCTTTAAACTTACTACAGATGATCACTTTAAACAGGTCCCAGAATTTAAAATCTATATTACAATTGAGTAGAAAGGCAGCATTAAAATTTGTAAGTTTACTGTATTGTGGAAACTGTGTTTATTAGATACCATACAAAAGTCAGAATGATCAAGTTGTGCCTTATATTTTTGTGGAATCTGCAGTTTTAGAAGTGCTCATTTATACCTTATTTGAACCTCTTTACTACTTACTCCCTCCATCTCCAAACCAACACATCTATTACACTACGTACACTATAACTCTGCTCCAGTCTCATTCATAACCTCCTGAACTAACCCATCTGTCCTGCTCCACTTCACATATGTGTGTAATAGTTCCTCACAGGACCGCTGAGAGCTCTCCCCGGGGTGCACTGCTGCCGCTGCTGCTGCTGCTGCTGGATGCTTCGCTCGCAGATAGACGGAGGACCAATGGTGTGTGAAGAAGTATCTTTTATTCAGAGGGAGAAGTGAGGACACGCTGTAGCGGGAATAATTCATCAGAGTGTGAGAGAGGAGGAGTAAGTGAGTCCAAACAGAAGGACAAGATCATCACTGTCTCGTCTCCGCTGCTGCTGTTTAGGACTGGAGGAACAGGTGTGAGTGTGCTATTACAGGTAAAATAAGAAAATACAAAGTTTGCATTGTAATGTGATTGGAATACTTCTTGTTGCACACAGTTTATGAAAAAACATCATGAAAAACATCCCTGGAGTTTTATTTCATTCCATTCCGTTCACAAATGTCTGAGTAATTCTACTTTTTAGACCGCTCACATTGCCAAAGCTCAAAAAGCTTATATCTACCTTGTGATGTCATTAAGTGGTCAGTTTAAACAGGTGTTTTAGCCCTATTTGAAGTGACTCACTAGAATCCTCTTAAACTAACACCTTTTTTTGTGAATATTTTAGTCTTACATTTTGTTGAGTTGATATTATTGTTACATATACAAATTTAAGAAGGTTAAATGAGGCTAAACCAACAGCTGAAGTGTTCGTGTGATTCTAGTTAAGCAGTGTGAGACTGGAAAACACATTTTGAGTTACCACTTAATGACATCACACAGTGGAATGGAGTGTTTTCTCTTTGAAACAAAAGCAGAGCCTAAATAATTTGAAATTTGTCTGTTAAACATGAGTGAATTAAACAAAACTCAACTCCTGGTATGTTGTTGTTGATGAAGAAACAACATTGTAACAAATAGAAAAATGTGTTTAATATACAGTAGGCCCTTTAAGTTTGAAAGACTTACCTGCTGTGATACAGAACCCACTCTTCTCCACTACTGCTGACCAGCCAACATCTTGTGTGCTTACATTTGTTTATAATGTGGAACATAGGAACTCATAGTCATCTATCATTTAGGACTAAATCAAACTTCACATTAGTACAAAGATTTGTACTACTGACCATGTGCATCCCTGATTGGCTAATCCATGTGCCAAACACACCCACTGAAACTCAGGAGATGAACTAATATACAGTACATACTGTATGTACTAAAAAACTCAGAGATAACAATCTAGATTTTCCATGGAACTGAAACAAGTATTTACCTCAAATTGATAACTTAAAGCCCGTATGACAGTTTATAACGTTTTTCTAATTTTGACTTAGTTTGGTGTGATAGACTTTGTGGTAAATATTTACAGTATCATAGTTTTTGCAGCAGTTAAGTTGCAATTTATAAAGAAAGTGACAACTAAAAGTAGACAACGTATGTCGTCAAAAAGTGCCAAAATGCAAAGACAATTTACACAAAGCTGACACAGTTTCCTGGAGTTTAAATAATCATTTAACACAATTAAAGTGTTACAGGTTATAATATTTTGTCACTTTGTCACTCCTGTGTTCTTTTTGTTGATTTTGGCCCAGATTTACAATGTGGTTGCTAGGTAACATTTGTGGATTCCCCACCACATGTGTCATATTTACTGGACAAAAGACATTAATAAACTTACGGTAACCAAAACAACAAAACTGGGTAAAAACAGGTTCAATGTTTAGTGAAATCTTAATTATAATCACGGTACTATGTTTGACTAAAAATGCAGTCTAACCTGATATACGCTCTTTAACCATTATAATTGGTTTATTAATAAGTACTTTAGTGATTCAGTCCCTTGGGAGTCTAGAATCTGGTACAAGCATCTCTGCGTTTGTGCTCAATGTAATTGTCCTAATAAAAATAGATAAAGATACGGTAATCAAATAGAATAATAATTGTTGTCTGAATCATACATCTGTATGTATGATTCACATCCATGTGGAGAGAAATTACATATAACAAGACACTGGAAAAATACATAGTAGTTGCACTATATCAGGATGGCATCAGGTGTCCTATTTATATTTTTTCTCTTTATTTTGGCGAAGTTGTGAAAATTCTGTGGCATTTTACAATCAAAACTAGTCCACAAATTGAAAGAATAATTGCTAGGTTCATCAGTTTGCAAAATACAAAGTTTGCAGCTAAATGTTGCATAATTAGATTTTTTAAATATCTAATTTTAATTTATTGGATAATAAGAATGTGTTTTTTATTATTATTTTATATTTTAGCTTTTCTAACTTTACTCTTTGAGTATAGTACTTTTTAAAATGGCACTTGTCAACAATTATTTATGCACATTTATTTTTAACTCTAAGGTATATACAGCAGATCAAACTATTGTATTTCTTTATTGTTTTTAGAACATGTTTTGTCTAGTTTTTCATCATTAAAAAAAAAACTTGGGCTTCTGTAGCCTTTAAATACAATCATTTTGATTGCAATTGAGTTAGAACAAAGAAAAACAGCTGTAATTAGAGCGTTTTCTCAGAGTCAGAAACGTTTTTATTACCATTGTCAGTGAACAAAACAAAATTCACAAACTAGGAACTTGCTACGATGCTAATGTGCAACATATAACACAGAAAATACAAATAAAAAATAAAAAATACAAAGAATAAAAAATATCGATACCACTTTATAAAGTGTTAAATTTTAATAAATCATTAATAACACCTTAATAAAGACTTAATTCAATATGAACAAATGATTAATTGACAGATGAAAAAGCTTATTAATGCTTAGTAACTACTTAATTACTCCAAATCCTGCCCCCTAACCCTAAATCCTAACCTTAGCTCCTTAGTTAAGTAGTTACTAAGCATTAATAAACTTTTTCATTCATTAATTCACCATTAGTTCATGAATAATTAAGGCTTTATTTATGCTTTATTCATAGTTTACTAAGGCCAATTAAGGTGTAGTTAATATAAAGTGGTACCAACTATAGTTTAAAAAAGATATATAAATCAATTACAAATAAATGTATAGATAATAATATAATCAAGTTCTCATCACTAACATCAATTTAGTTCATTCATTTTTTAAATCTTGCCATTCATTCATGCCTGACACTTTAAAACCGCTGCAAGAGGATTTCGGACAGCAGAAGAGGGATTATCAAGTGCTTCAAAATTCTCCTTTAACACGCCTGGGTCAGAATGAAATCGTTTTTGGTTCGGATATTCTTAATTACGCTGAAGAATTCTCCTCATTCAAAACCTTATCAGACTCCAATTGTGAAAACTTTGCCCACATTCAGACAAATCCCCGCAGCACAAAAGCGTGAAATAGAAATAAGTTTTGCGTTTTATTGTAAGCCTGGACGATAGCAGTGGTGGACATTTGAACGTTTGTGTTAGCAGAGACAGCTTGTGTGATCAGATCGGCTCTAATCAGCTCCGTTTAGCCCCGACATGGATTTCCTGGACCTAAAGCCTCTCTATCGCTGATGCAAGTTGATAAAATGAAGGCGATCGATTGGAGAGAGGGAAGAAGAGAGAGAAGAGCAGCTGAGACACAGACGCTGACACTTACACAGCCTGGAGCTAAAGATGGTGCTTGTGAAAACGGACATTTCAAATACAGTCTATAACTTTGTCATATATCAGTAATTTACCTTTTGTTCATTGTAAAACACAAAACTGATCAAAAACGTCTTGAAAATAGGAACAGCTCTATTGACTTCCTGTTCAAAACTTCAGAACTGATAAGCCCCGCCTCTTTATTTTGAAATTTAACTGTGAGAAGCAATGGATTTTAATTAACAATTTTTATTGTGTGACAATGTGACAGTATTGAACCACACATTCTTCACTTTAAGTATTAATCTTTTGAATTATAACAAGTAAATACAGACAAGTGGGAGGGGATAGGTGGTAGGTGAGAACAGAGGTTTTGAAGAACAATACAAGATTACTCCAACACACATGAATCGATCCAAATATAACTTTGAGTAAAGGGAGGCCATTATAACAAGGTTAAAATCTTTGAATAATACATTTTACATATTAGGACTCCTTTAAGCGAGCCTGGCTTGTCTTATAGTTATTATGATACATTGCATTTATATAACGTTTTGCAGGGCAGTCAAAGAGTTTTAACATATTCGAATTATTCATTCACTCAACACTCAGCGGTAGTAACTTCTATTGTAGCCACAGCTGCCCTGAAGCAGACTGTAAGTCTGTCATTATGCACCACCACCAACCATTCACATACACACCACATCAGACTTGTGTTTGTCTAAGAACACAGTGACATTTACTCTTACAATCGTCTCACTGTGGCATCTTCCATCCAGGTACTGACCAGGCCCAATCTGTTAGCTTTTATGATTTGAGATTTCTGCATTTAAGGAGCACCAATGCTCTGCACTTTTCTAATCGAAAAATTGTTTGAATAATTGTAATTTCAATTATTCTTTAAATAATTATTATTTCATCATAGTCGCGCAGCTCTAGGATCAGGCATTGACGAGCTCAGCAGATAGCAGAAAGAGTCAATGCTGATTGACACAAGCTCTAGCAGCAACACTAGCCAGCACTGTTAAGATAAGATAAGATAAACTTTATTGTCCCCAAAGGAAAATTTGTTTGGGCTCACTGCCAACAGCTGTGCACATAGACCAACACTCACATTCAAAACAACATTTCCAGAGGCAGCAACAACACTCCAGACCCCACATAAAGGACCATTCCAGTAGTAATGACAATCAAGGTATCAAAGTTGTGTCTCAAGCTTCAGGAGACAGACGTCTGTCAGTCCTAATTAAAACAGCTACCTCTCGTCTTGTTTGATGTTTTTATCAAAGAAGTTTCCACAGCCAACTAGATGAACAGCGTCTCTTTCTACAGGCTGCTGTCGACTGATAACCTGTTTACATAAACAGCTTCAGTTCAAAATATGTAAAAGTATTTGTTTTTTTTTCAGTGCAGTTTGTCCTTGGACACCACAAACTACAAATCACATTTCACTAGAGATTTAACAACACTCGCATTTATATTTATTACATGGATGTTTTTTCCAACCATATTACATTTCTACAGTGTTTGCTATAACCTCCACTTCATTAGAATGACTCCACAAAAAGAAGCAGCAGCAGCAGCTAGAGAACATTGTGTGCATGTATTTTGACCATGTTTAATAATGTGCCTATTTTTACTCCCTGTTGGCCCCTTCCAGATAAAAATACTCATCCCAAAGTGCAGCGCTGTGTCTTCTGAAGCAGAGGAGGCGCCGCAGATCAAAGATGAATTGTTTTTTAATCAAAACCCACTCACTCTGTGCTTTCTGCGCTCAACTCCAAAATACTGCTGCTACTGCTGCTGTTGCCTAGCGACCGACGCGAGAGGAAATATGAAGAACACAACGCTGTCATCTGTGCCTTTTCAACAAGCTGCACTTACAACAACTCGAGCCAACGCAGAGTTCAACTACGGACACTGCAGGGTGGGTTGTTTTCAATTGGAAACAGTTGGCTTTGAAATTAAGCTTTACCAAGTGTTTGCATCGCTGTCTGATGTTTCTAAACTCTCACCTGGACATCGTTAAATCGGTACGTATCTAGTGGGTACGTTTGTATAGCATCAAATAGGTACGTTTTGTATAACGCCAAATGGACACATTTGCATCATGTCAAATGAACATGTTTTGCATAGCGTGAACATTTTGCATCGTGTTAAAAATGAATGAATTTTCCATACTAACAAATTTACACTTTTGCATAACGTCAAATGGACACATTTTGTATAACGTCAAACTGACACTTTTTGCCTTATGTCAAATGAGCATAATGTCAAATGAGCATATTTTATATAATGTTAAATAGATGTTTCTATGCATCAATTTTTTTTTTTTTTTTTTTTTTATTTGACTTTTTTAACCAGGAAGTCCACTGAGATTCAGAATTCTTTTGCAGGACCCTGGGGAAGGTCAGGAGCATAACGTCAATCAAATAGCACATTTTGTATAACGTCAAATAGACACATTTTGTATAACGTCAAATAGACACATTTTGTATAATGTCAAACAGACACATTTTGTATAACGTCAAATAGACACATTTTGTATAACGTCAAAAAGACACATTTTGTATAACGTCAAATAGACACATTTTGTATAATGTCAAATAGACACATTTTGTATAACGTCAAATAGAACATTTTGTATAACGTCAAACAAACACATTTTGTATAACGTCAAATAGAACATTTTGTATAAGTCAATAGACACATTTTGTATAACGTCAAATAGAACATTTTATATAGTGTCAAATAGAACATTTGTATAATGTCAGATAGACACATTTTGTATAACGTCAAATAGACACATTTTGTATAACGTCAAATAGACACATTTGTATAACGTCAAATAGAACATTTTGTATAACGTCAAATAGACACATTTTGTATAATGTCAGCACATTTTGTATAACGTCAAATGGACACATTTTGTATAACGTCACATGGACACGTTTTGTATAATGTCAAATTGACACATTTTGTATAACATCAAATGGACACATTTCGTATAACGTCACATAGACACATTTTGCATAACATCAAATAGGTACAATAACATCAAATGGCTCCAATTTACATAGATGACTGCGAATAGTAACGAACATTGCGAGTTTCATTGGGATTATGGGATTTGTGTGCAACATACACCTATTTACAAATATAAATGTACTAGAATGTAGGTAACCACATTTGCACAAGGGCTAGGAATAATGAAATCAAAAGTAACTAACTTTTTTTTGTAAAACAGTAACCTTTGTGGGCTATTTTTTTCACAAAGTACTGCATTTATCATATACTTTTTGATGGAAAACACAGAGTACTCTCTGAATCAAACAATAGTTCTAATCAGGAGCAGAATGCAGCGTTCTGATTGGCTAAGCTTGGGTGGTCCCTCTAGTTTCACTTTAAAAGAGAAAAAAAGAGGGTTTTATGTCAAAATTGCAAACTAAACTTAATACATATTTATATTAACAATGTGTTGAAGGATTTATGAGTGAAAGTTGTCAGCTTTAAAACCTAAATTGTGTTGTGCAATGTGAAAATCACCTACCCCATCTTTAAATATTAAAAATACCTTTCTGCTCTTATTAAAAATACCTAAGAAACTATGGCAAATGCAGATTATTAATTCACATTGTATTCATTATAAAACACAAAAATGATCTTAAATGGCTTAGAAATACTAGCAGGTCCACTGGCTTTCTGTTTAAAATGGCAGAACTGATAAGCTCCGACTCTTTATTGTAACATTTTAATTTAATAAACCACCGATTTTAAATGACCATTTATTATTGTTAGAAAGTGGCTATACTTGACAGTTTTGAACCCTAATTGTTTTATTTGGAATCTGAATCGCGAGTAAATGGGCGGGTATAGGTGGTAGGTGAAGACATAGCTTTTCGCCACTCAAGCATCAGCTGCAGGACAATACAAGATTATGCAAACATTCATGAATCAATCCAATAGAACTTTGGGTAAACTAATAGTGAGAAAACACTGCTGTAACAGAGTTAAAAACTCAAAAAAGTTAATCTTACACAATAGGTCTACAATAGGTTAAGATGTGCATGTTGCACACTCTGTTGTAATTATTAGGATTCGTAGGCTTTTACAAAGACGTAAGTAACCATGTTTGTAATGATGCAGGCTAGTCATGAATAACAAAATACACTATTAAGGTTTGAAAGAAATTGTAGGCATCAAATATCTTACAAATATGTCAACTTTGTTCCTTGACACAGGTCTTAATCTTATCAGTCGATAAGCGAAAATATCTTCCGAAACTTCAACGTAGCTGCTGTAAAACTGATAAACATTTATCACAAGAACTATCACACCAAACTCAGTCATTTAGGTTTTAAGAAAAGAAAAAAGAGTTCAGTATAGGGACCCAGAGTGAGGTGAGAGATATTTAATTTAGATTTAGATGAGAGATGACCTATAAACTATATGCACTGGATTAGTTTTAGGACTTTTGTAAATTGAAATTACCCCATGATGTCTTGTTTTATCCTGTGTATTGGGACAGGATCAGCAGGATTTACTTGTTTTTACAGACTTTATTCTGAAAATGGCGGCCAGCTGCACATTGAATCACGACAATACCATTTTAATTAACCATCAGCCTCTCCCTCGTCAACTTCTCTTCTCCATTTCTATAGGTTATACACATTTATAGTTATTTTTCCATTATTTGGCCATTGACGTAGCCTGGTAAGATTGACAGGTTGCCATGGCGCTGTGGGGAAGGACATGCAGAGGGGGGTCAGTGAGGATGTGAGAGGGGTTCTGGGGGGGTGTCGGGGTACAAGTGTGTTTGGCTTCTCGTCAGGGCTCATCTTTCACCCACGAAACAGCCCACAGACACACAAATGGCAGGCAGCACGCATCACTCTCAAAGCTAACGCAAAATGACACAGCGGTCTCCAGCCTTCCACCAAGGCCCCAAGCGCGCGTGGCGAAGGGGGGGGCAGGTCTCACTGTTTTGTCTTCTTGAGCGGCGCAGGACCGGGGGGCAGACGCTGACAGACGGATCACTGCCCAAGAAATAGTCCCCAGCTGGATCTCCCTCCTGTAGGGCAGTTCGCAGGCTCGTCCTTCAGAAAGTGGCCATACAAGACTTATTCTGGGAGTTTGATGATGCGAAGAGGTACAGGATGGTAAATGCGGTTGTTTGTAAAAAAAATAAAAAAATGTGGTTTGCTCATTTGTGAAATAGTTTTTGTTACAGACTTGATCTCCAATCCAGTCTCTGGAGAAAACGTAGATATACAACGAAATGTAAAAATGTACAATAAGCACACTTTTGCACCATTTTTACGTCAATATAGTGCAAAAACCCAAAACGTAAAATAACCATGAATTTTGGCTACATTTTCTTTGGGTTTGCTACGAAAATGTTCCAATATTTTCTGTTGCAATGACCATTCACAGTTTAAACAAGGCTAAAACATTAGCTGTAGCTGCTAAATTTGTCAATTTTAAGGCTAAAACAATTCAGATGATTCTAGTGATAGTGTATGAAGATTCAAAACACAAAGGAGCACTTGTAGTATTACCACATAATGACATCTAAGGTTAAAGGAAAAATCAAGTCGATGTGCACGTTTTGTGATAAATGTGTTAATTAAGCAAAGCTCAATTCTAGCTATGTTTTTGATGAAGAAACAACAAGATATGTGGAAAAAAACTTGCATGTTATTGAAGAATTTTTTTTTTTTTTTTTTTGATAAATTGTTAATATATGAATCTTGATGGTTTTTTTTTTTTTTTTCAACACGGTATCGAAATTGGCAAAGATTCGTGGTATCAAAATTGAGGTTGAAATTTTAGAATTGTGACATACTAACAGAGAGAATAAAATAAGGCTGCAACAAGTTAATCCATTAATCGCAACTAATCGATTGTTTAATTATTTGTCAACTAATTTAGAAACTGAATAGGCCAGTGAATGGGCAGCAATGACATAGATGTATACATTTACAAATTTTACTAGAAAAAAAACTGTTATTAGTAAACTCAAATTTGATCTTGATTTGAGTAAATGTGACTGAAGCCGTGTGATTCTGAAAATTCTACAAATGAAATTTGTCAACAAAACTAGATATTTATGTGATTATGTGGATATATTTTTTAAAGTGAGTGGCATTTTTTTTCTCATTTTCATGAGAAAATGCTTGTCTCTATTTTTTTTATGATTGCTGCATTGGCAAATCTTATATTAAAGCAATAAAATATTGCTCATAGTAAAATATTTGTTATTTCAGTTATGAACCCATGATCTAAGGCCTCTTTAGCATTTTTTTTCAGTGTCTGATGAAAACCAATTTTTGGACTCATATCAAAACATCCTAAGACAATACTTGTCTGGATCAAAATTGGAAAAATAGTCACGCAACTTCTGCGTTCTACACAACTAATTGATTAATCGAAAGAATAATAGCCCAGCTAATGGATTATAAAATTATTGTTAGTTGCAGCCTAAAGTGACCTTAACTTAACCAGCACAATCTCTGCAAACTCCTTTATATTCTCTTCTTCCCTTTGTCTGCAAACGTTTTTCCCGAGACTGATAAACTCAAGTTTTATGTTTATGGTACATTTCTAAAGTTTGACCTAGTTTGATTCTGTGGCATGCACTTGCATCATCTGCTCTCAGACTTCAACTCTTTTCTTTGTCAGATTGACGTCAAATTGAACATTCCATAGCTTGGCACCAGCAGAACAAAGCTGTGTGGTCGTTTTTTTTCCCAAATTGCCTTGATAGATCCAGGTCCAGCCCTGCCCACTCACTGTCTGCGCCCTGTGTTTTAGAGAAAACGGAAAACGCAGGGGTGACACCTCAGAGGAGAAGTGACTGTTGGGGAGAGAAAAAGTCATTTAAAGTTTGTGATGTTTTTCAATGGAAAGAAAGTTCTAAAGTGACATGGAAATATTGGTGGCAATACAGAATCAAGCTGCATTTCTGGTGTGCATGCATGTACCTCTGTGGTAGAAGCCATCACAAGGCACTTAATAAGAAAGTTTGCCTTTCAGGCTTTGTTCTATGTAAATAATTATTGATATTCTAATAATAATATTGGGGAATGACAGCAAACAATCAAAGCACAGATTGACTGTACTTGTGAAAATTTGATTATCCAGTGTTAATGAGTTCACAAAAGCCTCCATGTCCAATCAAACTACCTCTGCCAAAGTTTTCATCAGGTCTAAGAGTGAATGCGGATTGGGCTCATTCGAGTGTAAACATTAAAACATGACTGATTTGTGAAAACTTGGCCAATTCCTAATCATCTTGTCTGTTAAAACGTGTATTCATGTGACAGAACTACATTTTTGTACACACAGATATCTTTCTAAAGATTGGAGTTGGCCTATCTGCATTATTTTTTATAGGTTGTTCAATAGGCTATTAAAACTAAACTATAACATAAGTGCATATAAAAGGTTAAACGAGATTTTTTCAGTAAAACATAGTGAACATAATTCTAAGATTTCCCAAAACTCTTTGCTTGCTTTCAGGCTGCGGCTAAGCTAGCTCTGGTTAGCCTCGTACCTATGGAAAGAACCTTCTCGTTCTATTTGACCAGAGGCAAAAACTCAAAGCAGGGAGCGGATTTCACCTGATTCATCACTGGCTGCAAATTCAGACTTTCAAAAACGAGGTAAATACTTAGAAAGAAAGTCTATCTGTTTATGAAAGTGTGTATTTTTGGCGCAATTAATGCTAAATGCTAACCAATAAATTAGCCTAAATATAAAGTAGACAATTTGCTAAAACCACATTAAATGCCAGGCCAGTTTTTGTAAAAAGCTAGTTCAGTTTGTAGAGTTATTTTAGCATTTTTAAATAAATTAATTATAGGTTAGCATTAGCTTTGAGACACAAACACATCCATTTATATCTTGTATGTGAAGGTCTTAACATTGGAAAATGATTATCTAATTGTAACTTGTTGTCCACGCTGTGTCAATTAAATATTTAATCATTTAGGGTGTTTTTGCCAATTCTCCATTAAAAAATAAATAAATAAATAAATAAATAAATAGTCAGGAAAGAATTATCTGCAGGTCTTTTCAGATCAGAACTAGCTTAGTCGCAGTGTAAAAAAGGCCCATTTGGCTAGCTAGAGGTTTATAATTGTCTTCTGTGCATCAAATATGACATGCAGAAGTCATTCCACAGTAACAAAAATACACATAGTTGATAGAGACGTTACAATTCAACAAATGATAATAACTTCTACCATTTTCATTTCGCGAAATGATTGTTTAAACTCCAGGAAACTCAGTTGTGTATGAATTGTGTGTTGTTGTTTTTTAATCAAATATGTGTATTCATTTTGTTTTAGAACTCAAATTACTTCCTGTAGCTTAATCTTAAACTTGTATTTGTCAATTTCTTCATACTTCAACTGCTGTAAAACTATGACTAAAAGTATTTACCACAACGACTATTACGGTACATCAATGAGAAAAATGTGAAACATGTGGCCTTTAAAACCCCAATATTCAAATACTGTATCTTACTGTTTCAATCTGTTTACACCGAAACTGCTCCAAAAGATAAACAACCAGCCAAACCAAGTCGTATTAATACTTTATGTCCGGCATCACATATTTTAGCGGCCCATCCCTCTCTCTTCTAATCCGAGCACATTTGGGAGCGTGGCCCTGTGGCTGCTGCTCTAAGTGGGAGACAAATTGAAGCTTGTAGAGGCCAACGAGGCGCGATGAATTCTCCGTCTGTCCCTCCGAACGAGACGAGGCACTAACACGTTCTAAAGCCATCTGAAAAGCGAGCCAACCACGACCGCCCGCTGCAAATAGAGATGTATTTCAGAACAATACAGATGGCGCGGACGTGAATTTAAAGCTCATGTTATAGAAAATCAAAACAGGCTTAAGAGTTTTTGCTTCGTTTGTTAAAGTGTACATTTATTCTGACTCTGTCCTTTACAAGACAGAATTTCTGGTTAATGATAGAATGTCCAGAACAGAAGGACGATGATTACGTTTAGAAGAATGAGCAAGTTTAAATAAAGGGTTTGGGTAAAGGTTAAGATAAAAATACAGTTCAGCAAATTTAGCAACAGAAATAAGACCATTACCATGGCAACCAGCTCTGTTCTGTCTGCCCTGACCCGACTAACCATTTTCAATCCTTTGTTCATCTTGTATTGCAATTATGACAAAAGTCATAAAAGCTTCAGACTGAAAAAAAGCAGAGTTGTGGACTTGCAAGACATTACTTGGACTCAGGTCAGACTTGAGTCACTATTTTAATAACATGACTTGGATTTATCACTCTTTGACTTAGGACTTGACTCGGACTAGTCTCCCTTTGACTTGGACTTGTCTCTCTTTGACTTCTTAGGACTTGACTTGGACTTGTCTCTTTTTGACTTAGAACTTGACTTGGACTTGTCTCTTTTTGACTTGGGACTTGACTTGGACTTGTCTCTCTTCGACTTGGGACTTGACTTGGACTTGTCTCTCTTTGACTTGAGACTTGACTTGGACTTGTCTCTCTTTGGCTTGGTTTTGACTTGGACTTGTCTCTCTTTGACTTGGGACTTGACTTGAACTTGTCTCCCTTTGACTTGAGACTTGACTTGGACTTGTCTCTCTTTGGCTTGGTTTTGACTTGGACTTGTCTCCCTTTTACTTGAGACTTGACTTGGACTTGTCTCTCTTTGACTTGGGCTTGACTTGGACTTGTCTCCCTTTGACTTGGGACTTGATTGTACTTGTCTCTTTTGACTTGGGACTTGACTGACTTGTCCCCTTTACTTGGACTTAATTGTACTGTCTTTTTGACTTGGACTTGTCACTTGTCTCTCTTTTTCTTGGGACTTAACTTGGACTTGTCTCTCTTGATTGACTTTGGGACTTGACTTGGACTGTCTCTTTTGACTTGGACTTGACTTGGACTTGTCTCTTTTTTACTTGGGACTTGGATTTCTCTTTGACTTGGACTTGTCTCTACTAACTTGGATGTCTCTCTTTGACTTGGGACTTGACTTGGACTTGTCTCTTTTTTTTTGGTTTTTTTGATTGACTTGGATTTTTTTTTTTACTTTGGGTCTTTTTGACTTTGGACTTGTCTCTTTTTTACTTGGGACTTGACTTGGACTTGTCTCTCTTTTGCTCGGTACTTAACTTGGACTTGAGGCCAAAGACTTGAGATTTACTTGAGACATTCAAACACTGACTTGGTCCCACCCAGGTATTATTTGTCACTGAACATACTGTTTCACAGATAAATAATAAAATAAAAAACATGTTTTACATATATCATCGACCGGCCAAATGATCAACTTTGAGCCACGCCAATGAGATTTTAGAACGAATGAATGTCTGTATCGCCTGCTTGTCTCCATGGAAATAGATAGTCTAATGCCATACTGTGTAACATTCCAGGCAGATCAGACAGGCTGTGTTTAATGTGAAGAATATTTTAGATGTGTCTAGTCTCTTCGTCTCATTCCGGACCACTCTTTGTCAGCAGATGCGACAGGAACGGCAGCACGAGAAGACGGAAGAAAGGGAAAAAAAAAAGTGTGACTCAGAAAGGCATCTAGTCGGACGCCAGCGAATTGCCAAGTGTGTGGTTGCCATGACGACAAGAGGAAAATGAACCCGGCGACTCCACGGAGACGGCCACAAAAGGCAGGTGGCAGCGGATGGAGAGGGAGAGAGTTTGGGGAGGTGAGATGTAAATTATAACAATCACAGAGGAAGAGTTTGGTGCACATACCCCCTGCCACGCATAGCACACGCACACCACGCACAAGCCTACCACACACATACCCCCCACCACCACCATGCACACACCTACCATAACTGCTGCAAGTCTAATTTAGTGTAATGACAATTATTGTGGAGCAAATGAGTTTAAATGGGCCATTTTCTTTGATTGAGATAAATGCGTTAGCCAGGAGGGACTTAAAGGTGTATTTTGGTACAATTCTTTTAATAGTGGAATGTATCTCCATGCCAGGGTCATAAGTCAGTGGATGTCACCAAAATATAACAAATGTTTGCCCAACAGACAAAATCTATGTTGTTGAATTATACATTTTGTACAGGAGCTATGTGATGTAGCTAAAGCTAGCTAGAGTGAACAACTTTTTCCAAGTTTAGTTTACTTCTTTGCCCTTCCACAGAGATGTATTTTATTTTAAGGTTCTTTATACAATGTAGGCCTATGGGTTTAACCAAGACATGCATTATGTACTGGAAATAATATTTAAAATGTTAATGTGAGTGTAGTGCGTGGATAAACAGGAAACAGCTGATGCTAATGTTTGCTAGGGCTGTTGCTAAGTCTACCTTTAAACATAGTTTCTTCTTGCAATATTTGTGACATTCAAAAAACCTCTAAAGAGGGCCTATCATGTAAAATCAAGATTCAATGATTTGAACCTTGTTATAATTGCATTCCCTCATCATTAGTTTACTCAAAGTTGTATTTGAATTGATTCATGTATGTTTGAGTAATCTTGTATTCTTCTACAGCTCTAGCTCGAGTTTTCAACCACTTCCTGTTCTTTACTCCGCCCACTTTGTTCTTCACCCCGCCCACATGTCTGTATTTACTTGTTAA
This sequence comes from Mugilogobius chulae, assembly GCA_038363315.1. Lineage (NCBI taxonomy): Eukaryota > Metazoa > Chordata > Actinopteri > Gobiiformes > Gobiidae > Mugilogobius > Mugilogobius chulae. The sequence goes on along the minus strand of CM076395.1, from coordinate 32,092,295 downwards.
TCAAAAGAACCTCAAAGCAAAGCATGTTGGTTAAAACTGTCCCTAGCACTTTCAAACAATAAAAAGAGTAATTTAAAATCGTTGCTTGTAAGTTACATTTTAAAGTGAAGAAACAGGAAGTCTCTGGAGCTGTTTTTATTCTTAAGCCGTTTTCGATCATTTTGGGGTTTTACAGTGAACAAAATGTAAATTGCTGATCTACATATGTTCTAGTTCATTACTAAAGAGTTGGAAAAAACACAATAGGGCCCTTAAAAAAAAAACTCGGTTGTAGAGTTATATTTGTTACAAACACGAGGGATGTGCTTGTGCAGAAAGAGCCGTGACTGATAGACACAAGCTGTTGCAGCAACACTAGCCAGCGCTGTTGTCATAGTCAAAGACAAGACTTTTAAAATATCAGGTCATTAAATATCAAGACACTTTTGTCATGCTCATATTCACTAACGTACATGAATCTGGGAGTCCCTTTCTGTTCATGAAAGTGAGCTTTTTAAAGGGATTTTGCAATCTTAAGCTGACAACGCGTAGCTTGAAAAGCAAAGGGCAGCCACACTACTTAAGGCACTGGGATGTGAACGCAGCCATCTTTGTTTACTAACAGTAAATACAGTAAGTCCATAGGTAGACAAGATGATGGTGAAGACTAAGAGATAGATTGGCTGAGGTGGCTGATGGATTTTTCTGCTGCGATGAAGAAATAACAAGTCATCTCATTTAAGAGCTGCATACAACAATTCAAGTTCATATGCCTCTACCTAGTTTGTAATTTAAAATGTATAATATGAGAAGATATTTAAAAATGTATATCTGATTTTCTCTCTAACCAGTCTTACTTCCAATTGAACATTTTGACCCTGTTTGTAGAAGCTGCTGAGGGTTCACATACTGTACCTCCCATGTTTGTCAGCGTGGCTCCCCCTCACACTGGACACAGAGGGGGGGGGGGGTTGCGGGGGCTGTGCCTGTTGCTAGGCGAGAGTGTGCCGTGGTGATGATGATGCGTACAGCTCCTCAGCCTATAGGATGATTCGCTGAGGTGAGGGTTCCCCACTTTTGAGAGAGACTGAACCCCAAAATGTGTGACATGAGCTGACTCAACTTCCTTTAAGTGTCTGTATGTTGGAGCAATCATAAGCCATGTTTCTATTAGTCTGGATCTCTCACACTGGTTCACTTTGGAGCGGTTTGGGCCACTTATGTTCATTATGGTGAGTCGACTGCGAGTACAGGCTTCTGAGGGTCACAAATAACACATTCTTTGTGAGATAAATACATTCTGAATTGTACCTGAATTGTTTTCTTCATGACATCAGTCTGTGGTTCACAAAAAGACCTGTAATAATTCCATGTCTGTATGGCTGTGACACAAGAGTCAGGTTGGACACTACTTCCCGTTTATCGTCACCTTTTTGCATTTATTTCACCTTTTTACAAAGCCTTTGCGACTCAATGCTGCATTCCGACTGATGCTATCGTACACTTAGCATCTGAGCTAGACCGGTAAGATTTAAGCTAGTCCGTAGCGTTCTACTGTTTATTTTCCTATAGCCGTTACCAAAGTTATGAAAGATCCAGAGAGTGTCAGCTGTACAAACCTACCGACCACATCTAGCAAAGGTCAGAGGCTTTTTACATATTATTGTTGAGTTTACAAGCCTTTTAGTGTTTTATTGTAGATAAAAATTGTGTATAAAACTGCTAACGGCTAGCGAACTTATGCATCTTTTAACGCACTAGTGACACAAACGTCTCTTTTACATGTGACTAGTGAGAAAAGCAGACAAATTACATGAATAACATCTAACAAAGTTACAGCTCACTTATGTGGAGGAGCGTCTGTCGCATCGGCAACTGATTTCCATTTCCAGTCCAAGAATATAGTAGTTTGAGAAATACAGTATATTTTGGCATCGCCAAAGTTGTTTAAATAAACTTCATAGGACACAAATCAGTCCGTTTTGCTGATGGTTTTGCTGAAATCACTAAGCTCGTTTTATCCATAAAAGAGCAACTTCTGCCATTGTGTCCAGTTGATTTGCGTCATCACCTCTACCGGAGCTGAGATGCTGATTGCACGTCTACTAATATAATGTCTATCGGTAGGACACCTTATGTACAAGATTCACAATTTTTAGAGTGTTTTGCCACGACATACAGGAAATAGCTAATGCTAATGCTAATGCGCTAGCTTAGCTTTGCTAAGTCTGTCAAGTCAATAACAAGTTTCACTTCACTGAAAATGTGGCAGTTTAACACAGGATCAAGTCGACGTTTGGTGAGGAACATTGTTTCATGTTTCTATCTTCTCTTTTCCATCTGGTTTACAACTGAGCCTTTGTCCAATCATCGTGCACACAGAGGGGATCGAAGTGAGTTGTGTGAGGGTCTGCTCCAGGATCTGCTGTGAAAGTGGGACCATCTTTGACTCACTTCAGACCCAGCAAGATGAACGGTACGGGTCGCTTTGTGGAAACAGCATAGGACTGTCTCGTACAGGGCTTTTTTTTGAGTGAGTGACATTTTTAGCAATTGCTTAATCTTCCAAAATTCAAAATCCATTGTCAGTAGTTTCGAACGCTGTTTTACTTTCTGTGATTTTCCAAACATATTAAAGATGTTTTTTTTTTTTATATATACAAAACTTTTTCTTGGTTCATGTAAAACTATAATTTATATTTACTTGATATATTAACTGATCTAAAACTAAGTGCTAATCACGTAACCTAAACCTAGCTTATCCTGATGCTAATCCCGACCCTACCTACCATAAGTACAAATGTACATTTCCTAACATAATTGTGTGCATAATTGGTTAGGGGAAAAAAATATACAAAAAATCAGGCGTACAAATATGTCACACAGCATTAATATGTTTACTCCAAATGTTTACTCCAACTCAACTTTTTTGTTGTGATTGCCTGTAACTGAGTTCTTTGTATTGTGTGTGGAGTTGTGCACGGCTTTGTGATTAATAAAGGACATAGTGACAAGTGTGGACGTTTCAATACAGTTTGAATAATATCCGATAACGTTCTCTTGCCCTGTAGCTGCTGCTCTTGACTCGTCTCCTCTGGATTTCCTCTGGGGAGTGTTGGCGGTTCTCAGTGAAGTGGAGCTCTGTTGAAATATTCATCACATTATGTAAGATTACAGAGGAGGGAGCGAGCAGGAGAAGTGTGTAGGAACCATGGAGAGAAGGAATTTTGTACCAAGTCAAAGCTCTTTGCAAAAGGAGGATGGACTGAACACATATTAGTTTGAAGTTTTGAAAGGATGGCTTGTTTTATGAAGTTCCCAGTTTTGTGATGTCATAAGAAATCTCTGAGATCTTCCATAAATTATATGTCGGTCTGTTGAGTATTTCTGCTGCGTTAGCATATCAGACAAGATTGATTGATTTGATATTTCCCAAGCGTACTTTTTTTTGCAATCCAGTAGATGGAGCTCTGACAGTGACATTGCAAATAGAATATCATATGTGTTATTAAAACAGTTTTACTCCAGAACAGTTTTGCTCCTTTTATGCTAACCAGGAAGTGTGCTATTATTAGCATGATATTTGTTGCTTTCTGAGCGTCTGAAAATTGTGAAAAACCACTGTGTAATAATTAAGATAACATGTGGTCTGCTATAAAGAATTGACAATTAAATACTTCTCTTTCTTATGTTTTCAAGACAGTGAAAACAACATCTTTAATAAATTTTATGTTAGCAACATGTTAGCATTAGCAATGATGTTAACTTCCTTCAAACTTTAAAGCCAAAAAGTATGAAATATTTGTTTATTTTTTATTTATTTCAACTGCAATTTTAACTGAATGAGGTGCATTTACCTGATGAACCATTTGTTCCATGATATTTCTGCCTTGTTTCAGTGCATTGTCCTTTTATTCCAAGACAGTTTCACATACTTCACTTACCACTGGCAAATTTGTTTCAACCAGAAGTGTCTTGAAACACAAATTATTCTAATGAAAACAAACAAATGTATTTTTGAATTTTGAATATATATATATTTTTTTCAATTTTATTTATTTTTTGAGAAAACGTTCCACCACATGTAAGCCTACTGTGTGTGTCTATGTGGGGTTATCTTAATGTACTGTACATGTGCTTGCTTTGTATTAAATTTGCTCATGTTTTTAAAACCACAACAGCAAGAATGAAACTTTTTATTGCACAAACCAGCACAAACGAAGCACAATCAATTGACACAATTTGAAGTTGTTTTGGTGTTTTTTTAAACTTAATGAGGGGATAGGTGACCCTAATTTAAGAGAATAATAAAATAATCTTTAATATCTCAAAAACTTGCTTGGTGGCCATACCTGCTTGTCAATGACTGATCTCATCAGATATCAGAAGCTAAGCAAGTTAGGGCATGGTTAGCACTTAGATGGGAGACCGCTAGAACACCAGGTGCCACAATGGGACAACAAGAGTTGAGATTGTTGTTGTGTCCTTGGACATAACACTTAACCCACATTGTTTTACTAACTGAAGGTCATTTTTAATGTATTTATCTATATTTCTGTTTGTTTTACTAATGATTGTTTTTGTGTGTATTGTCTGACTCTCTCTCTCCTTCCCTTGGTGCTTTTGCACACCAGGCCAACATTGTAAATTAGAATTTGTTCTTAATGTTTTGCCTGATAAAATAAAGGTAAATAATAATTGCCTCAGTGTCTACGTACACTGGGTGAGTGGTTACTAGATTGTAAAGCGCTTTGAGTGCCTGGAAAGGTAGAAAAGCTCTATATAAATAGACTATTTATGTATTCTTCATGTTTGGAAGAGCGAGTGGCGGCGCGCATAAAGCGCAGCAGCCCCGGTGGCTCACTCCAAAACGCCGTACTCTGTGACGACAATAAATCTTTGTGTTCTGTTCTTTAAAGTTGATGTGACAGATTCTCATGTAATTCTGGCTTGGTCTGCTCTAAAAATGTGTAGTTTAATAAATATTTATCAGTGTATTACATCTGTCAAGTTGCACTTTGTGAAGACAAATTTACAACAATAAGAAAAAGGAAGAATTCAAGAAATATCGCTGATTTTAACTTGGATTTTCTCTACCCTAATCCGTCAAAATACAGACATTTTTAGGAATTGTTCTTTGTCAGCTTAAGTGAATTTTGGACTCATTGTGGTCGCCAACAGCTGTAGAAATGACTCTTCCTGTCATATTTATGCCACATTTTGTCATACGAACTTCAAACCAACTGTTCATCAGATTTCTCCATTATCAGCACTGGATCCATTGTGTTAACTTGACTTCTTTCCATTTACTTTGTGACATGTAAAAAGACCTGTCATGATTGCGTGTAATTGCCGCCTGTCTGCCTCTTGTTTTTTCAGACAATACAAGCTTCATTTCGTCCCATTGTTCTCCGACTCGCAGCGAGATCTACCGACTGCACCGCTGATGAAAAACGCCAACATCTGAGGACCGGAGGATCTGAAGACTTGTCACGCTCAACAAAGAAAGCTATTTTAGGACTGTTCGGAGGAGCTGGAGCCAGAATAGACATGTCACCTCAACCAACAGCATGCCCGAGGATTTTATGTGTGTGAAGAGAGAATTAAGTGGTCTATGTTTTAATCTGTGTTGAGGTTTAATAGAGGACTGTGTAAGTTTTCTGATTGGATCAATGGGCTAACAGATACAAAAATCTAAGAGACAAATCAAAAAGAAGATATATTTAACCTTTTTTTTCAGATGTTAAGTTTCCAAAGAGGTATTATAATGACTAGAGAGTATAGTTAGCCATGTTGTGTTGAAAACATTCTGCTTAAAGGTACTCTATGCAACTTTTGGATCAAAAATAGACTTGAAAATGTGTCTTTTTTACTTACTGTGTGTGCTCATATGGCTGCAAAATGAACTGGTATTTGGCCATGATTAGCTCCTTAAAAAAATGATCCTTTAGTTCTATTTTCTTATACCAGACAAATGATTTGCTAGTGTGGTTCTCCAGCTGCACTAAGGCTAGGCGATCTAGAGGTTAGTGAAAACATCTGGTAAAATCATCCAGCCTCCCAGAGATTTCCACCGTGTACACCTCGTAACATCATAAGAGACCACTCACATGCAGTTAATTGCCTGTTTCACCTGTTGCACACTGGTGGAAGGCATAGGTCACGTCCGGCCAGAACCTCCAGAATGGCCAACAGCCTCCATCCACAGGCCATCAGTCTTCTAAATGAACACTGTCCCATTCTCATCTCTCCCTTTATTTAGGGACCATTAACACTCCACACTCTCTCACGCCTTAACTGTGAACTGGACTTTGTGACAGGATCTACCTCAATTTGTTTCTCCTGTCATTTTGTTTGTTTTATTTACATTCTAAAGGTTCCTTGCAAAGGGCTAGATTTATCAAGCATTTGCTCATGTGCAAAACAGGTTAGGGTCACTTACACTCTAAAGATGCAGAATTTTAGGTGGTTTATATCTGTTTTGTTTAGTTTGTCGTATGTGCATCTCCCAATATCAAAGTTTGTGTGAAATGTTCATAAATAACACATGATTTTTTTAAATTTTGGCACAAGCAATTTAGCACCTGGCTTGACAAATCAGGCCGAAAGTGTATTGTTTACAGATGTTGCAGTCTGCATTTCTGCTCCTTACAATTACAGTTGCCATGTTGACTGATGAATGCTCTAATGTAATTTCGTTGTTAACTAGAAATGACTAGAAATCATTGAATCGTAAATTATCCCCATTAAAGGGTGTTCCAAAGTATGGTTTTAACCTTCTAGTTCTACTGAATTGTGTACTGTAGTTGACTTCTTTTTTTTTTTTTTACAGCCTTTAGTAATATATTTTCCCCTAAAATTCGACCAAATTCTGCTACAATATTGTGCATTTTCAGCCCAAAGACCACAATCCTCCAAGAAATCTGTTTCTCGAGAAATTAAGCTCAAAAACGACATACAAAGTGTTTGGAGTCAATTGTTGTGGATTTATTGTTGCACCATTTTTACAAATACACACAATGTCCAAATGTTGATCTCACTTTTGACTGGTTTGGTTTGACGAGCACCGTGCCCACGTGTGCGGGACAGGGACGCACCCGGGCCAGCACACGCTTACATCCGATTGGTTTCCACTGGGACCAAAAAAGACAGGACTACAGATTCACCCAACCACAGACATGCAAATTTAGCGAGTCAGGGCGGCTCCCCGGGGCAGGCGGCGCTGGTCCGGTCCGGCTCGGCTCGGGGTTTGACTGCTACGAGGACACGCCCACAGCCTGCCCCGCGAGACAACTGAGAAGTGGTGGTGGAAGGGGGAGTGGTCAGGAGGCGGGCACAAATGGACTAAGCCAATAGGCGGCGAGCTTTGTCGTAATTTGTGTTAAATATAACCAGATCAAGTCTGCTGTAGATCATTTGGCCAGAAGCAGGTAGTTTTGAAGAAATGTTGCTTTTCAGATTCATTCTCAGACACAATATTTTGACTTCTACTTAAGTATTATTTAGGTTCAAGTGACAGTAATCTTGCTTGAGTAAAAGTTTTCATGGAATAGTTCTCCTAAGCAGTTGTAACTATGATATAAGATTGTCCTATAAAGCGCTGGTCTCTAAAGTTTTCAAAGTTAGCACAGGCTGGCACGACATGCTCTTTGTGTTGGTAAAAGACACCAAATGAAAAAGAAATAAGGGGATAAGGTCATGTTGAAACTTCTCGACTTTGACTTGTAGTTGACAAAGATTTATTGTAGAATGAATGTAATGTATGTATGTAATACACTGTATTTAAGCCACATGTGATTCTGGGTTTGCCTTACCACTGGCTTGAAACACTGCTGTTAACAGTGAATATTTTAATGCCAACATGCTAACACTTATTGTCGCCTATCTTATGCACAGATCTGCGAATATCCAAAATTAGAGAAATACTTCCTTCTCCTTTTCCTTAAGCTTTGAGAGAGGTTCACTTTAAAGACCTACTATATAGGACTCCTTGGCAAGGAGCTGTAAAGAGTAGTGAGAAGAGGTGCTTTGGTGGACCTGAGTCCTAACCAGCAACGTGAATGAAAAACTACAACACCCAGCGATCTGCCACAGTGGATTGTGGGAAGCCTCATAGCTCCTTAGTGCAGGTTAGGCAGCTCCTTGCTTCCTTACGCTAAAGGAGCTGTAAAAGGAAACATCATTGCACTTTCCTTTCCTTACTTCGTCCTAACTTCACTGATTGTCATGGCTGACGATGACACACATCCTTATCATTGATCAGGAAAGGAATTTTCTCCTATTTAACCAATTCAAGTGCACCCACTGTTTTACTCAAAGTATTGGCTAACTAATGACAGCCCACATTAAGTGAGTCTTGTGATACAGGATCCACTTTAGAAGTGGTGGTATTAGTATTGGTCCATCTACTTAAAGCACTGTTTACGTGAGAACAAATGTTATCTACTCTACTACTACTAAAGTAAAAATAATTGTAAACTAATTAGAATGAAAAAACATTAAATAATTACATATAAGTGGGCATTTTCAAAAGATAAACTGCAAAAAATTAGAAAAAGTAAATATCTAAAGAAGCGTGTTTAAATCATTTCATTATGTCTAAATAGGTTGAGTGACTTACTCACATTAGGAGCAGACACTAAAACTTTTACTCAAGAAGAAACTTGGATACACTGCTGAAAAAGCGACTCAAAGAGAATTCCAAGTATGGTGTCCGCTGTAACTGCGCACTACCCACCTCTGCAGATGAGACAGCGGCCTATAGGATTCCATAGCGTTTAACATGGCGCCCGCCTACGTGTGCAGTCCATATGTGCTGTCAGAGGAACGGACGGGGGAGGACGTGAAAAATGAATGACAGAATGAGGGAATTCTTTCAGATTTTCAAAGTTTCTTTTAAATAAACAGGCCTTTGTGGTGTGGAATGTTGCTGGACACCACACACGCGCAAGAATCTGGCTCTAGTTCCGCAAAAAGTCTTTGGCAAATTCAGACTTTCCGCATTGTTATCCCCCAAATTGTGCTAAATTAGATATTTTACTAATGTGCAAAGTTAGGTAAATGTTAAAGATCTACTTAAAAAATCTTTTTGTAAAAGACTTAACAGATCTGTAGATTTAATTACAAATATTAAAAATCTACTTTTATGATTTCATAAAAAATCTATTTTGAAAAATCTCTACATTAATTTTATTGGTCTACATTTGGTTAAGTGCCAAAAAGTGTCGCTTCTTTTTGTTGTCTTCATTTTCAGAATACAAAATAAAGATTGCTAGTGATGAATACTGCTGGTAAAGTGGTGGATTATTTTAGATAAAGTAAACATTTGAATAGTGAAGTCAGATGAAATAAAAGATTGTGGGACACTGACTTGCTGCTTTAATGAAATTGGAAAAAACTGTAGTTGGTCACATAGCCATTAAGAAAATCATATATAGAAATATTGCATCAGAATTTGCAAAAACGTAAAAGAAATACGGCAAAAATAGTTAATTAAATAAATAATTAGGCTTGATTATAATAAAATCCATGCAGTCAGAATGCATTAGTAGTATAATATTAATAAAGAAACATCATCACTTTTTTTTTCGTCAGAATATTACAAATATTTTCCATGCTTGTATGTTTTTTGGAGTTTATTTATAGAAATGACTTTGTTCTGTTTTCACTTTGCAACATTTCCTAAACAAAATATAAATGATTATTGTAATATTTGCAAATGGAAAGACCATTATCACAGTTATTGTTGTAGTCTGATATAAACTTTTTTTTTTTTATCAAAGTATATTCTGTTTGTCATTTTGGAGGGGCGTTTTGGGGAAAGGTTATGGATGGAAATGGAAAAAATGAAAAGTTCAAAACAGACTCGTACCAAAGTTCAAATACTACATCAGAAAAGAAGTAAAAGTTAACAATAATAATAGTAGTGATGGTCACGTGTGTGAAGCAGAGCAGCTTCTCTCCAGTGCAGTGGTGGAAAAAGAATACAAGTTTGTTACTTTAGTAAAAGTAAAGATACAAAACAATGCCTCAGTAAAAGTATAACAGGAACAAATCGACTCACATAAACGATTGAAGTATCCCTTGTTATTCCCCAATCAAATCATTTGCAGAATCAGTCATGGTTGTTGTTAGCTGGACTATATTTTCATTACTTAAGCTGCCAGAAACGACTAAAAAAGTCAGTTGTAGTCGCAAATCATATGGGATGAAGAAATTTTGGATGTTCCGTTCAATACTAATGTTTGTTTCTCATCTCTGAGCTGCTTGATAAAGTTTATTAGTAGTTAAATATTGTGTTTTCACAAATAATGAGTTAATATTAACTTTAAATTAACCACATTTAAAAAGTAAATGATAAATATAGCATATTCCATATTGTTTGTCCTTGTAGTGTTGCCATAGTCAAACACTAATGTTTGTGTAGAAGCTTTAGGGCATGTGCACATTGAATTTTGACTCAAATTCACCACTGACTCAACGTTGGATATACAATGTTCTTGATTTGACACAGAATCAATTTTTTTTTTTTTTTTTAAGACTGCAAAAATAACTATTTTAAGTGATTACTCACTGTAAAGAAGTTTTAACTTTTTACAGTAGTGCAGTGGAAAATACAGAACCTGATTTCAAATATGGTTAAGTGAAGTAAGTCTTTATTTTAAAACTCTTGTACTCACTAAAAAATAAAATAACCAACCTAAAATCATTTTGCATCATACAGAGACTATTTCAAAGAAAATTATTCTGTCTGCATCTAAATATAGAGCCCTTAACATTCCAAAAACAGGAAGTTTGCCGTTAGCATGCTAGGTGTTGCTAGCTTTAGCATGACAGCAAAACTCACTCTGGCTTTTGAAGTAGGGCTTATAAAGGTATTGTGATGAAGACTTATGAGGATAAGAATGCATTTGAGGAAAAAAAAAAAGACTTCTATAAAATATCTTCTATCGTATCTTGTATCTTACTACTACTTATTTTCCACCACTGCTCTAGCACACCTCTGAACATCACTATTGTTATTGTTAGCTTCATCAGAACAATATGCATGGGCTAGTTAATCATCTTCAGATTTTTTTTCTTTTTTTTTTGACATTGTTGACTTCGATTTCCCAAAAAGAGCTGTCCATTAATCTTGAACTGCTACGGTTTGATCCTTGCTCGGTGCCTCCGTGGCGTTGGCCTCCTTGGCGGCGGGCTCTGGGGCTGGTGTGGAGCTAGCCTCTTTAGCGTTAGCCGGTGCGCTAGCGGGTGCAGCTGCTGCCTCTGTGCTCTTGGGCTCAGCTTTGGGGGCCTCAGTCTTTTTGGCCTCGTCTTTGCCCTCCGCGGCTGCAGGTGGCGCTGCCTTGGCCTCGGGCTCCTTGGCGGCTGGTTTTTCCTCAGCTTTAGCGGCCGGTTTCCTCGGCTTTAGCGGGCTCGGCGGGTTTGGCTTCTTCTTTCTTCTCCTCGGGTTTGTCGGCTGCCGAGCGTCTTTAGCGGCCGTGTCGTTAGCTACGTCTTTAGCGTCAGCAGTAGCAGCGGCGGCGCTCTCTTCCTTGTTCTCTTGGGCGCTTCGCTCTCCTCGCCGGCCGCGCCCTCAGCTTTGGCGTCCTTGTCTTTGGACTTCTCGTCGTTCACGTTATATCCCTTCTTCTTTTTGCTCAGCTTGCCTCCCATTTTGGATCTCTGGCCCCTGAAACAACACAAGCAGAAGCATATTAGAACTTACATCCACTAAGACATAAAATTCAGAAAAATGTCACACTAAACGAGGATTTCTTAAAATACTTGGATAGCAAAAAAAAAAAAAAGTCAAGAGAGCATTTTTTTCATAAGACACCTACAGATTTCAAAACGATGGGATTTGTTTGGCAAATTTAACAAAGTTTGAGATCCTAATCTTGTCCCCGTTGCTCGTATGCTCAGCCTGAAGAAAAGCACAACTGTTCATGTTTGGTGGATGGAAAGCTGTTAAATGAGCTAGCTGCAAAAGGCTAAAATTGCAGCCATTGACGCAAAGCAGCAACTATCTTTCTTGATACTTGCACTAGTCGTTCCCAACCCTTTTTTTTCCCTTTGTGGACCAAAATTACCATATTTTTCCAGCTGCTGGCAAAAATCAAGGGAAAACGTTGTATAACTTTCTGATGGTGATGATCTAAAACAGATAAAACCATTAATTTGGTTCAAAATCTTCATGTATTTTTCACAAATACATGAATTTCTGTTGCTTTTCAGAATAATTGCTTAAAATCTAAAAGAAAAGTATTAGTCGACTAATACCAAGATTCTATCAAACGATTAATCAACTAAACGGCTAAAATACTACCACAAACCTATCTGAAACCCTTAAATTCTACACACAGTCACATTTCATACAGAGCTGCTAACATAGGTAGAGCCTGGAGGAGTGAAGGACCGAACAAGCAGCATAATGACTAAAGTAGATAGAATACATTTCCTGGAGTAGCAGTATTCTTAGTCAGACCCAGACACATCAAGCAGGTGTTTGTAACCAGAAATAGCTTCTGTTCTCAGGACAATCCAGGGTGATGCCACTTTTTTTAAAAATATAATAGAAGATTGGTCCAAATTTGTACAAAAAAAGAACAGTAAACATTGCTATTATAGCACCATGTGATGTACCCAGTTTGGAAACAAAATAAGTGGTTTTAGTATAATACAATACAGTTACAGACACAGAAAAAGGATCACATAAAAGAACAAACCCGCTTTCCCCACTGTACTGTACAATTTCCCACTGTACTGTGTATTTTTAAGAATCTGAAGAGTTAGAACTTTGACTACGGAGACGCCACAATAACTACATTTCCAATTCAGCATTCAAAACATACACTTGGATTAGAATCACATCAAAGAAAAAGTAGAACCAGCGACAATCATTCAGTCCCTTTTGTCTGCGACCCACCATTTGAAAACCACTGCGCTAATGTAAAACAATGTAAAATCCTTCATCTACAATAGTCCTGACCAATCCTAGCAAGAAGACGCAGAACCTAGCGTCAAGCTGATTTGAAATGTGCCGGTTTAGTTTTATATGCAATGAAATTAACATTAGTCAGCTGTGCAATCGAACATATTTGTAGATCAAGCGAAACATTAGCGGTAGCAGCGGTGGAAATGAAAGGCTAATTCAGACGGCTCTATTTTTCATGCGAAGCTCCATCTGTCTGCTCCGTGGGGAAGGCTGCACGTGGCCACAGTGACCGGAGCTAAACATGGAACTACTGACTCCACCAAAATCTGCTCGGCACAAGGAACAAGCTGCTAACCACCATCTAAGACGCTGGTAAACACGCTAATGCCCAGGAAAAGGCTAACATCATTCTGAATTATTATACTGATTTAAAGCCGGAAAAAAAAAAAAAATGCAGCTAGTTAGAGCTTTCAACTTCGAGTATAAATATTTTGGCACTTTTTTTTTTATTGCAAATATTTCACATTGTCACAATTGTCTGACAATAGGTTGCGTTCACATGACATCATAACATTCTTCATTTAACACAGATGTTTGGCAAAATATAAAAATGGCTCTTGCACACCACCTGGACTAACACATTTTTATTGCGTTGACATACCATTACAATATATTTACAAGGATATGCTAAATAATGTCAGTATATCCATTTCTGTATTTTTCACCAACGCTTTGTGTTGACGCACAAAAAAATCTGTCAAAGGGACTATACTTGATTTTTTTTTTTTTTACAAAATACTTTTTAATACCAAATATATACTTAAATTTCCTCCTTGTTAATGTATTTATTCGGGTGGAAATTAGTCTGCAATGTCCTGTCTATATCAAATAATTTCCTGTTTGTGTCCAACTTTGTTTTTAGCATTGTGGCTAACTGTTGTTAGCATACCAACTCACCTCGCCGCTAACAGCTGTGAAAAACATTAAAACAATGTATTAGCTAAGTGAGCAAATCATGTAGACTGAAGTAAGAAAGTTAAAATGAATTATTTCTGTTTGTTTACATTTTTAAGGAAGCAAAAATTGGGTATAGTCCCTTTAAGATGCCAATAAAAAAAATCTCAATGTCTAGCTACTGCACACAGTTCCCCAAAAGCAGGAAGTATAGTTGGCCAATCAGTGAACAGAGATAAAGCAATGTGTTGGCCAGAACTAACCCAAGTTGACTGTATACTCCTCCTTTGAACATACTAACTAGGCGCAATGCACTGCCAACAAAAACAGGAAAAAATAGAGCAAGGTGTGAAGTTGAAGTTAAAACCTGATTAAGATGCTTTAAAACATCCTTGTCCAATAAGAAGAGGTTATATTTGGCTGCTGGTACATAGTCCCGCCTCTTTTTTCAGTTTCAAATTGCACCTGTCGTTCTATAGAGTCTAGTGTAAGCTCTGACCCTCCAAATAAAATTTAAACTTCAGACAAGTTACAATAAAAGGTGAGAAAATGCATGACTGTGTATTTGCCCAGTTGGACTCAAGAGCTGTATATTTTCTGTGCTTGTGTTGTTCATCATTATGCAACCAGGCCATGTTAACTGTGGCTCTCGTGCTAGTTTTAATGTTGAAAAATACCAAATGTGTGTTAGTATGAAACCTGCTTATGCTATCTTGATTTCATAGTTTTTTTTTACAGAAGTTGTCCACAGGTCATTTGATTGCATGTTAATGCTGCCCAGTGATGCAAAATTATATTATATAGTGTGATTAAACATTATAATACAACTGCATTCGGTTTTGTATTGACCATAACAACTCCAAAGAAACTAGTCAGGAGATGCCACTGTATTGTTCCTTTTAATTTGTTAAAAAAAATGGCAATGATCAAAACACTATGCTCTACTTCTTGAACTCCAAAACAACCAAAAAGCAACATAAAGCAAATAAGTTCCGTCCGAACAAACCTCAGTATGCAATGTCATATAGTTTCCAGAAGTGAAATGAAACCAAGTTTGTAGGCTATACAGCTTATTCTTCTTCTAGTAGTTGGCTTGTTTTAATAACTAAATTAGCATCTGAAATTCATACATTGTTTTTCATTGTGTTCACCCCTCAAAATCTTCACTTCTCGTCTGTTCCTCCAAATAATCTTCCACTCACTCACTAAGCAGACCTCTGATCTCCTGCCTCTAACCCCGGCTCTGGGCAGAACAAGCGTCCCACAGTGGGGTGCTCCTGCCACAGCGTTCCACGGCCCCTCGCAGCCCCCTCTCCATCACCGACGTCCGAACAATGCCAGGAATTATCTCACTTCACAATGGAAGCTTTTTATCGAGACCGGCACGCTTCCTCCGTGTGGGGCCAGAGGGACAGAAGCGGAGCAGGATCCCGACAACCTGGACCACATGTGCTCTGGAGACAAAGAGAGCAGCACATGTGTGAGATCAAGAGGAATCGTTCAGCCTAAAGAGGAGAAGCATTGTTCCATCTGTAAAACACGCCACCCAGGAAAGGAGAAGTTGTATTCTTTCCAAATTTCTCCATCAGCTCCGACCAGAGATTTTAAGGATGCTTACAAAACAATAATTTAGATAATTGTAAAGGTGGGGATCGTGTAGTTAAAGGCAGGGCTGGGCAATATCGCCGTAAAAATCGAATCGTGAACACATCTCTGTGACGATCGATTTTCTATTTTTATTTCTTATTCAATACTAAAGTTTTGTTTTTCCTTCAAAAGCAATAGGAAAACAGAATCATGATAAAACAGTAATTGTGATGTGGCTCCAAGAAAATTGTGATATTTATTTTATGCCATATCACCCAGCCTCAGTCAGGTAAGGACTATTATAATTATTGGTAGGGAAAACCGGAGCACCTGAAGGAAATCTATGCAAATACGAGGTGATCATGCTCATTAGATTTAGACTGATACATTGGCAGGCTGATATTTTGGGGGCTTTTTGAGCCTTTTTTTAAATATCGGCAATATCGGCCAGGATAAATCAGCCTAAATTGTGGTCGATATCTGATTCGGCAGTTGTTTGGGCTTTATCTCTGTGGGACAGCCACACTCATAGTGATCAGCTGAGTTGGTTTGGACAGAAACTGTAAAGTCTTCTTCTATTTCCCTCCATTCCTAAGTCTAAGTTTTATTCTTGTTCTTTTTTCTGCAGCACAAGCTTTATTAGATGCTTGTTTGTTTGTCAATAGGAACAATATGAGTCTTTCATGACTTTATGAAATTATTGTTTCTTGGGCCAAAATACAGTACAATCGAGCATACCCTGGTGAATACAAGTTTAGGTTGAACATTTTTTTTAGTTCTACTATTTCAGCCCAGCTATAAAAACTGGTCTAAAAATCGGTCATTGATATTGGCATTGGCTGATAAAACGTGTAAATCGGTTATGGCCAAAGAAAAACCCACATGGTTGACCTTTAATGCCTTCCACACAGAAAGGCCGTGGGTCGCCCCAGTGTCGAACCCAGGACCTGCACGCTATGAGGCCAGAGCACTAACCTCTGCGCCACCATGTTCACTTCCACCCAAACCCTCACACCAGATGAGTCTCACTGAAATCCAAACAACATATAGCATATCATGAGCAAGTTTCTAGTCCTTTTTGCCAGCTTTTTATACGGTGTCTCTATTCACCCTTTTCACAGCATGATTTGGGGCTTGGAGTTGATTAAGATTGGGATTAGGATTTTGTTAATATTCATAAATAATACCACCATTTTGCTTTTCTACTAAAATAGGCTAATATGCAAATCTTAAATTCTAGTTGCTTTATTAAGGTGTAGTTATTACGAAGTGCTACCCAATCTTCTCCTGATACTTCATTATGTTCAATACAGAGAATGTTGTAATTGTGTTTTCTAGGCTGGTCCTGTGAGTGATCTTTTAGAGAGCAGAGCTGTGAATGAGACTTGTGCTGAACCAACAGAAGGAGCTGGAGGAGAGGGGAGAGGAGCAGGTGTGGAGGTGTAAGAGAGAGAGAGAAATCAAACACACATGAGCCTAAGAAGCTCTGTGCGGGAGGACGGCTTCTGTTACATGTGCTTTACAGGAAAAATTCTGCTGTCGAGTTTTAGGATGTTTTCACTCTGCGCTGAATGATGAGCAAACTCTGGTTATGTCTGCTCTGGAGGAGGAGGCAACTTAGAAAGGCTTAAGTTCTACAGCAGGAACTATACAATTATATTTACAAGTGGGACAATTTTCGAAGGCTAAGGTAAGGGCTAAAACAACTCAAAATGGCACTATTCACTTGTGATCTCTTTTCATTGGGATTAATAAAATACAACAATAAAACTTTAAAAAGAACCAGATAAACAACAGGAACATTGAGGATTCTCTTACACTTTTTTAATGACAGGATCACTCACAGTAACTCTTTTCTGTTCTTAAATAAAATGTTTTTGATTTTGTTTGTTGTGGAAATTATTTGTTGGGCAACAGTCGAAATGTCTTAAATCTCCAACTCCAACTTAGCATACAAAAGAACAACAATAGCAACAAAATGATGTTTAAAAATTGCGCAGAAAATACATATTTTTCTTGGCTACTGAAAACTACAAAGGTTGGGTGAGGTCTGTTTTATCAAGCTGGGCCAAAACTTAGTGACCCGCAATTGGCCCGCAGGTCGCCACTTGAGAAGTCCTGTTCTACAGTAGACATGACAACAACTAACATAGCGAAAGTGTGCAAGCCCAAGACTAAAAGAATGACAACCTAAAAGCAAATAAGGTAAAACACAGTGCAATAGCATCCTCACAGTCCCTCAACTACACAGTGCTAAAAGCTAGCAAAAAGAAAAAAAATAAAAAAACTAAAAAAAAAACTTGTTTATGTCCTAGAGAAGCCTCCTCCTGCTTGTTTCATACAAATAAATATGTTTTCTTGAGCTGTAATACTCCACAGTATCATGTGAAACGAATGTATTGATGAGAATGTCCCCAAACTCATGTTTTAACTTTCAATGGGAATAAAAAAGTCTGCACAGCCCTAACTCCCAAGTACTTTAGTGATGTCACTTTTGGTGCTTAATAAAGTACTTGGGAGCTTATGGCTGATCAGACTTGTTTTTTGATACATTGTCTGGTCTGCACATCAGATTTTATTCTCTTCAAAATTACATATGATCATTCATTTTCAGTATCTTTAAAGAATCTGATTTCCCAATTTTCAATAAATGTATTGATTGAGCTCTATAATTAACCCAAGCTGCAGAGTTCAAACCTTGTGAAAAGCAGTGACTAAATAGATTTTTGGGCAAGCTACAAACACATTTAAACAATAAAAACAATGCATTATTTGTGTCCCTTGCAGCATGAACTGTGACTTCTGCAGCAGCACACACAGTAGTCGTGGGCTTTGGAGTGTAATTGGTTGGTTGAAAGGTTGTCTTCTCTGTGGGCAGTGACTCTGACAGCCTGGATGGGAGTGACTGTGGACCTCCTGAAGACATCCATCTGTTTGTGGAGAGCAGACCATCTGACCACTGCTAATCACCACCATCATCACTTTACCACTGCAACACTTTTACTGTAAAGTATCAAAAGTAAAGATGAAGTTTGAATTGCTCTTATTTTTTACAGACTGTTAAGCAGATCAGCAGTTTAATTGCATCTGCACCTTATAATATATTTATTTTAATATCATATCAGTTTTATTTAACTTTTTTTAATAGGCTGCTCTAGCTATAAATGCTCAATGTCTATCCAGTTACTTTTTCAATTTATGAAGGGATTTACATGTACTAGGCCTGGGCTAACCTGGCAAAATCTACAGACTCCATAAGCCAGATGGTTTATCTCGCGATATTTGTGAATTCACAAACTCAGGATTAATTGTCTGATTGGTTTGAGAATCCGAAACAGTGGTGTTTCGACCCATTCACATCACAGCAGCGTGGTTTTGAGGCCCAATCACATTGTAGCAGGGCGGGTTAACTCGGCTGTTAGCGCTCCACTGCTGCCACTGAATCTAATTCAAGCTAAACAAAGATGGCGGCTCCTGTGGATGTATGTGCTGCTTTTGATGCTGTTTTAGCAGAAATATAGAGTCATTTCTTTTTGAAAAAACAACAGTATGTGTGACATGTACTTGTTCTATCCCACGCAGACATTGGATGCACCATTACGAGTTGTTGCTGTGATTGGCTAAGCTCAAATAAGGTAGGCCGCTCATCCAATCAGCTCGAAGTATTTCACTAAACACCCCTCCTTTTCTCGAACGCTTACAGCGAGTCAAGTCCCAGACGGATACTGTGGAAGAACTCAAATTGTAGTTCAACACAGATCCATCTGGTGAGCCAGGTTAGAGAATCCAACTGAAGAAGAGAAAAATGGCTGTGGTTAGCTTGAGCAGTGACAGCGCAGCAATCGACCAACCAATCAGAGCACACTTTGTGTTTAGAACCAAAACAAACATGGCAGTAGAGCTGAGCAATAAATTCAATTTTAGATAATATTATAAATGTTGTTTTTTGAATATGTTGTCTGTGTAAACTTTAGTATACTTTAGATTACAATAGACAGTTTAGTTTGAATTTTTACATTCAATCATTGGTGTCTTAAATTTGACTACATTTGAATATTCTGTTTGGGTTGTTGTCCTTTTAGTGGAAAAAAAGATGTTATACAGATTAAGTCGACTGTCTAATCAATTTCAGCTTTTTTGTCTGATCATAAGGCTCCAATAATTTGTTTAGACATGTTTTCTTTTTGAATTGACATGTTTGTCTGAACATCGTAATCGAAATATGACAAAAAACAATCGAGATATACATTTTTGTCAATATTGCTCAGCCCTACATGTCGCCATAGTGTTTCTCTAAACTGGATTTAACAACAGAGTTCAGTGTTGAATTGCTTGGACCAATCAAATCCAATTATTACAATTTTTTTCCCGTGACAGCTTTTAGCGATAGGTAATAAGATACCAGAATGATCATATGTAGAACTCATTTCGGTGTGGTACCAGTCTTTGGGGAACAAATTAATCACGACACGTTTTCAAACTAAATAAAAATGTCTTTGGTAATGACCAGCTCATGATTCACTGGTTCTATGTGGATCTAGCTGACTTTTTCCTATATTATCCATTTTGTCAGCCACTTGATGAAAATAAACTATTGTCAAAGAATGTTATCCAAACTAGTGCAACAACAGACACTTACATTTATTCTCACTGCGTTTTAACAGCCAATAGTCCATTATACGCTTGACCAACTGGACCTTTTCTAGTCTGGCACCCTTTTTTTTGATCCTCATAGAAAAATCCATCTCCTGCAACCTTCAATGCTGCTTCACAGAGAGAATTTCTCCGACTTAATACAGGAAGAACATGCAAATTCCACACAGAAAGTCTCCACATCTCTCTAAAAAAACATCATACACAACACATTATGAACCATTAATACCCAAGCAGCGTCCCATTACTGTCATCTTCTCTTTTGATTCCAGACACGACACATTTGCTCTTTCACACTTCCCCGTGGTTCGATATCTCAAGTGCTGACTGTGAACTCCCAGAATGCTTTGCAGCGGTGTTAAGCGGAGTGTGGAGTGAGTTTGTATTTTGTGTTTGGGCCAGATTTTCTGCTCCACTTTCCCCCGGCTGCACAGGGACAGACACAATGTGAGCGTATACAGACAGTGTGAGCACAGACACAGCACCTGACAGACAAGCCCACAGTGAGAGGAAAGTACATTGTGTGTAAAGATCACTAACGCCGTGGAGGAACTGTGTGAAAATGTATCGCCTCAATATGTCAGTCAAGCAGTAAATGCCCTTTAAAGTTCTTACTAAATATAGCAAAGATAGCAAACTGTCGCTATATATTTAAAAGCCAGGTCCAAATATTAAAGGGGACATAAGTAAAATACACTATAACAGCAGTTTAAAGCTCAAAATGAGGTTACTCAAACTTAGTTCTAAGTATTATTCGATTTTTTTATACTTTATTGGTACTTGCTTTTCTAAACTGGTTCCTTAACGCTTCATTTTTCAGTATCTGTTTCTTTTCAATGTTAATTAAAATATTGGCACAGAATCGAAGTTGGTATCAGCACTGAAAAAGTGAAATCGGTGCATCCGTATGGCATCATCACATTCTACATGACTGCAGTAGGCGGTTTCGCACAAGAAAGTTCCAAGAACCAGGCATCAGGAAGACTTCTAAAGCCCTTCTTTCACAAGGCCAAGTCTACCCTCGGAACAAGTACCTGATAGCTTTCACACTGCTCAAAAGAAGATCCAGGGGACTTGCATGCGTACATTAAGCACGTTTTCACACCATTTTTACGTCAATGTGCTACAAAAAAACAAATGGTAAAATAACAAAAAATTTGGTTGAAGCTACTTGGCAACATTTTCTCTGGGTTTGATGGTTATTTTACGGTTTGGTTTTTCGTAACATATTGACTTAAAAACAGCGTGAAAACGTGCTTATTGTACATTTTGATGTGAATCTAAGTTTTCTTTGGAGACTGTGTTGGTTGCCAGCATATAGATGGTGCCAAAATATTGTTGCGAATGGGAAACCATTTGCTGTTTTTTGGCTGCTGTGGTCCTTGATTTTCTCATATTACTGTTTCAATCTTTCATTTTGCGGCATTGCTTAGCTGTGTGTAAAGGCACTTATGCTAGCTCATCAGCTAGCTAGCTGAAGATTCGTAAGTTGTTGTTTTTGGGTCCCTTAAAGCCCTGTTGTACTTCCTCATTAACGTACGGACTTGTACCTCTGCATCCGTCCATCTCTCACCACAATCAGGAAACTTTAATGGCATTATTATTTTAACAAAACTTTAACACTGATGTTTTTGAAGTGCGTACAATGTACATCAACAATGTCACGAATAAAGGTGCTGCGTCAAATACTAAATTGGTCCCCACATTGGCCTCCCTGGTTCCTGGTCCTTCTTACGTGGGAACACGGCAGAAAAGGGGCTAGGGGCTAAAAAGGTTACAGGAACAACAAAAAGTTCTTGCAGTGCAAAATTTGATACAATTGCAGCAAACACTACTACTCGATTCTGTATGTTGTAAGTAATCCTAGCAGTGTCTAAATCAGAAAACATTTTCTTCTGCAGACAAACAATTAGCACTAAATTAGCTGACTATATTATAGGATATTATAGGATAGGTGGTGGGTCAAAACAGGATCTTTTAGGAGCATTCGAAACTCAACTGCAGGACAAAACATTAGGGATGGGTATCGATAAGATTTTATCAATAAGATTTTATCGATAAGATTTTATCGATATCGATGCCATTACCGATTCCTCTTATCGATCCGATTCCTTATCGATTCTCTTATCGATTCTTAAAATTATGTGTTTTATGTATCTAGATTTAAAAAATGTATTTTAACTAATTTTAATATATTTTGACAATGATGTGGACTATAATATGATGATTGCTAATTAAATATAGACTAAATGAAGAGCAGAAATAATATTTCAGAGCTAGAGGCATAAACTATTTTGATATTGATGACACTAGTAACGCTATGTAAGGGTGTAACTTTGGCCACGTGAAGTCCTGGTTCTACACACATCACACTCTCCCTGCACTCACCAAGCCTTTCTCTTTCTCTGTGTCCCACAAACTGTGCTATAGTAGTTGTTTTATTCAGAAAGTCCGCTCCAGGTGACGGTCTGCGCTTGGAGAAGGCGGAACAGCGTGCTTCAGTCCGAGGCGAACGCACGTGTCTCCCGAACCGGACCGGCTGTGTGCGCGCTAGTCAGGACGCAGGCACTGGCACAGCACAACGGACAGTCCGTATACACGGGACACAGCTCGCTTAGAGACGGATAATTCGTGCGCTCCGAGGTGCGGGCACAATTTACTTCGGGGCTGACACAGCTGACAGTTGTGGGACCCGAGGAGACGGAGGAGAGAGAGAAAGTGAGAGAGAGGTCGCCCAGGATCAAAGAAAACACACACAAAGTGCGCATTAGGAGCGCGGAAAGAGTTTATACCCCCAGCTGACGATAGATGCACGCGCCTATCCTCCAAACATTCATATTAACGGAGAAAGCTTACCTCCGCTGTCACGGCGCTGGTGTGTGAGCCGCATGTGCGCCACATGTACATGTTGTATTGTCTCCGTTTCTTCTCTTATTTCCTATGTGCGCTGTGCGTAAACGCACTGTATCCACGTGAATTAGTGAGAGACTTAGGCTTTGCCAAAGCTAAAACTTGTGCTTGTAATGAAACCCAATTTAACAGCCCAGCGTGAGGTTGAAGTTCACGCAATATTTAAAGGCACAGCGGCCCATGGCATCGATAAGAAGAATCGATAAGAGAGGAGAATAACGATTCTAGTGGATTGCTAAAAATAGAACCGGTTCCCAAGTAGAACCGGCTCTCGATACCCATCCCTACAAAACATGCATGAATCAAATGACATACAACTTTCATGAAACTAATGATAGAAAAACGTTAAACAAAACATTAAGACTAAGTTAAAAGCACATATATTGACTTAATACATTTACTTCAACTAAACATGCTTCTACTAACATTCCTTTTACCAATCTTGCAGTACAGTGTTACCATCTCTACAGTCAGATAAGGCCACTGCATCTCCACAAATGCAGCCTCAGCTTTGTTATTCCTATAGCAGCCAGTTCCCTGGAGTGGTTCCAGGAGAGACGGTTCCACTGTTGGGTCCGCCTTATTTACCCCCGTTTTGTTTGGATCCACCTTAAATAACCCGTCTCAGTCTCGTACAGGCCTGTGAGTTCTGCGAGCTGAGTCCATCTGTGCTGTGGATCAGACAAGCGCTGGTTCACGGCCAACTTTAGAACTACTACAGAGCCAAAGCAGGAAGAGAGAGAGGGTGATAATACTCTCTGAAAGGACTAAGAGAAACATAACCAAGTAGAATATTGAGACATTTAAAGGAGACAAAAACTGTATTTCTCTGTGTCACAAAAAACCTTGATTAGAAGCGTGAATAAAAAACGCAAGTAAAATATATTTCCCCAAATTATCATATGTTTTTT
Source organism: Mugilogobius chulae (assembly GCA_038363315.1). Lineage (NCBI taxonomy): Eukaryota > Metazoa > Chordata > Actinopteri > Gobiiformes > Gobiidae > Mugilogobius > Mugilogobius chulae. The sequence continues at coordinate 32,068,385 of CM076395.1, read as the reverse complement.
TTCTATTTGCATTTGTGGGCTTGTGCAACTTGAAACTGGAAAATACAGTATAATGTTAAAGTACATACAAGTAAAGTTGGTTCATAGACTATTTGCAGGTAATAGTCAAAACAGGTCCACTGACTTCCTGTTTCAAATTGCAAAACTGACAAGTCTGGTGTGTCTGTGGCTGCACGTCAGATGTCAGAGCTAGAAAAATTTAATTTATGTCTAATTTTGCTGCATGCTCATGTGACCGATGTAGTTCCTTCTGCGTTGAATGTTTATTTATGGAGGAATAAACCACTGGACACCGCCGAAAAATTGGAAGTGCTCTCCATTTAATCTGGATCACAACAAGAATAAACAACTTCAACATGTGCTGTTAGCATATACACAGTCAGCCCAAACTACAAGTGTTTCCCCAGATCACGTCAATAAATGAAACTCTCAAAAGCTCAGGCTTCCGACCAAGCCCCGGTGATCAAAGATGGCGGGCATCAGTGACTTTTGCTCAGTGTCTTTCGTTACCATCGTAATCGTTAGCTCTAGCCTTTTGCTAGGTGCGCTACAGGCTATGGAACATGCACAGTTGTGTTTCCCCCATGATTCTTTGGGCGAGGAGTGGGGAAGTTTGAGCCATGTGGATCGGAATGAAACCGAAAGCTCACACCTGACCGTTCTAACCAATCAGAGCGAGAGTTACAGTGTGAGCAGAGGTGGCCAAAGCTAAAAAGTTGTTTTATACGAAAAGTTTATGATGTGAAACTAGGTATGAAGTGCCACAAAATCTGAGTTCTTAAAGCTGTTGAACACAAGCAGTTTGTGTTTGCATTGCACTCTAGGGGAAAATGTTTTCTAGCCTGTAGAGAGATTTTCCCGCTGTAGTACCAATGGAGCGACCATTGGGGCTGGTTCACAGCAGCTACAAGCTAGCAATACTGCATCCAGATATTGGAATTCCTTTTTCATTAACTAAGTAATACAACATTACAACTTTAAATGTTGACAATATAAGTGCATATTTATGCAAAGAACAAACAATTCACATGCTCAAAATGCATTAGGTAAATGAGAAAAACATGAAGAAAAGTGATGTAGTTCACAATTTTAAGGAGGCAAAACTGAGTATAGGACCTTTAACTGATAATGGTAACATCCCTAGTCTAGCAGGCACCATTATCCATCAGCCTGTTTTTATTCTTGCTGAATTATCCAATGCATTAAAGCCCTTTTGACCTACAAACAAACAACACTGCGTGGAGTTTGGGTCTGGTGCAGACTGCGGAGATGCACAGGTATCACAGGTATCAGAAGATGCAGCGTAAGCACAAGTGCAAGTGGAGGAAGTGCATGTCCCCTGTGTGCAGAGTTATTTCTGTACAGCAGGAACATACTCTGCCAGCTCACACAGAACAACACCACAGACTTTAAACAGGCAGCGTTGTTGTCCTCGAAGAGCTGGTTGCAACTAAAATAAAACATACAACAATTATTGAATATACATCTGCATTAGTCTAAAAAATGACTTAGACATCATAAGACAGCCAGATGACGATCGAGTATTTGTTGTGGTCGTACAAATGAGTTGTGAAGACAGACTCTGGATGTACGTGTGTGTGTGTGTGTATACTTTGACTCAAACAAACAGTTGTGGAATGTGAGCCATGTTTGGGTTGAAGCTAAAATTATTACAGTCATAGTTTAGCCCTGCTTTTCTTGGAGAATCTAGTAAAGCAATTTGAAGTGTTGTGAGTTTTATCTATTATCTAATATACTGTACGTTCTTGTCCTGTGTGAACCATGTCTTTAAACTACACATATGCGAAATGTAATCATATTGTAATACAGCTGAAGTTCTGTTTGTGAGATACTATTCTTTCCCCTCTGAGCCTTAAAAAACACTAAGACCTTCTACATACAGTATTTTTAAGTCAATAAACAATTTAGACTTTGTTTGAGAATTTCAGCAACATTAGCAAACAGTATCAGGAAAGGTCGGTGTAGTATCTGATTTTCGATACTTTTGACGACCCTAATCCACATCTCCAGGACGTTCTTAATCACCAACTAATCCATTACCAAAATAATCGTTAGTTGCAGGCCTAGTCCATACTTGGATAGCTTGCAGGGCCTAAGACGCTGCAACCTGGGATTCCTACTCCTGCTTGTTTCAATGGTTCCTTTGGATATGATTTTTATTTTGTGTCATAAAATGTAAAGCTGGATTTAAACTTTTGCCATGGAATTGGGCAAAGTAACTTCTATTGTTTCTCACAGGTTCATGCAGAGACTATGATAGTACAAGTGCGCCAAGTTTCAGTCACTTTTTGATTCTGATGATATTGCAATGCTGCAAACTTAAAAGTGTGATCATGTCACCCACCAGTTTAATGCTAAGATTGTTTTTAGAATATGGAGGCAAAAATGAGATTACATAGAGCCATCACGGTCTCTGTTAATGGGAAACATGATATTTAAATTGGAACTAAATGAATATTATTAATTTGCCAAGAACCTGTCTTTAAGAACTTTTTTTTTTTTTGCCGCAACTAAGGTTGTTTTCACACTTAATAGTCCAGTAGACTCGGTTCGATTGGGGACCAAAATTGATACATTGTTAACATTTTCAACTGGAGCGGTTTGCTTTCACACTGCTCTTTTTGTCAAAAGAACTAAGCCTTCACATGTGGTGGCGCTGTATCCAAGCCTGGAAGTTCCCTTTTTTTTTCAAAATAAAACAGAAGTACAGAGCTATAAGTGCTCTGTTTGATGTTTGACCAGGAGAGGACACACTTGATCCATCCAAGTTGGCCTAATTTTGATTTCCATTTATTTATTTCGTACTACACCACCGCCTGACAACAGGGCAACAATTCTGCTGAGGCTTTGCTTATTAGCTCCAACAAAGTGTGCTTTTATGTTGGTTGTATTTACCTATTGCTCTGCGCTGTAGTCCACTTCCTGCTTTTGAAGCGGCCTATAGTTCACTTGCGTTCACATCTGCATTCGAACCGTACCAGAGTTCACTTCAACCGAACCGAGACCTACGTTTTTAGGCGGACCAGAGTTCACTTTTTTGATCCGAATCAGAGTTCACTTGCGCATTCACACCTGCCCAAACAAACCGGACTTTCTGGGCAAGTGAACTAGAGTTCGATTAAAGCGTACTAACCAGTGTTAGTGTGAATGCACCCTAAAACAAAAAAAACAGCAAATGTGGTGAAGACATGTTACCTGGAAATACAGCAAATGAAAAAGTATCAGTATCCACGTTTCAGTAATAAAATGGATTCAGTGTGAATAGATAAATAAAATGTTATGGGTGATTCATAATAAATATGATTGTCTAATATTAAATAAATGTTCAATAACGTGACATGCTTATTAGTAATTTGCATTTTCTACATTGTAAAACAAAAATGGATCTTAAACAGCTTAAAACTAGAAATCTAAATATAACTTTGACTAAACCAATGATGAGATGATGTTGTTGTTTTTTGTATGTTTCCTTTGCATTTCATGTTCGGAAGAGTGAGTGGCGGCGCGCAGACGGTGCAGCGGCCCGGAGGCTCACTCCAAACCTAATTTTTTTGTTGTACTCTGTGACAATGACAATAAATATTTCTGTTCTGTTCTAAAACACGGTTCAAAACTTAAGAGTGGATTTTACATAATAGGTCTCTTTTAATAATAATTACCTTACCGCTGCTAAGACAATTTAAATAATTCCTTTGGTCAGTTGATGTTTAGCATTAGCCCTCTACCACCGTCTCACACACAACAAGCAGGAAGTGCACTAAACGAGCCCCCTTTTTGTTTGAGCACAGACCTAATTACCCACAATGCAGCGGGGATCGATGTCCAAATTGACAGCGCTGGAGCAGACTGCGGCGTGGTAAATGGTTATTGACTGTTAGCGTCTGTGTGATCAAAGCTTCAGCCCACACAAAGCACTCGACAGCTCTGTGTGAATGTGAGGCTTGAGCGGGGCCGTGTGCAAACAGAAAACCAAAAAAAAAAAAAAAAACATGGCGGACAAAGACTGGTCCACTGTGGCATTTCAGGCTGTCAGCGCCGCTCCGAGTGCTCAAATAGTCGACGTACGAACATGACTTTCAGAGCAAAACGGAGAAAATATGATGGAAATTTCAGTCAGTAATGTTTTGTGAAACTAAAAATTCACTTAATTCAACAGAGCAGTGGAATCCAAGCTTTTTTTCTGGTACCTTTTTTAGAGAGACACATTAAATATTAGAACTAAATAGTCTGGGGGATTCACAAAACTTCCTGAACATGAAAGGATGGAAGCAGGCCTATAATATTCCTGTTTTTAACCATAATTATGTGTCGGTTTAAGTCGCTTTTCACTTTCAAATCCAAGCCACTTACAAAAGCTGCTCTTAAAACATTACACTGAATCAATGTGTCTGGTTTTTGTCAGTGTTTGACTTTTACAAAATAAAATCTTTGTAGTGGGTGAATGCAGATGGTCATATTTTAGGCTGCAGAAAGTCTTGTGTTGTTGTTTGTGGAAACTTGACGTGCAAATATCTGAGGAACTTGTTATGGTTTGAATCACTTTTGGATAAAACGGTCGGTGTTGGCGCTACACAGAGGTTGCGCCATGTGGGATTTGAGATGAAATTTTTTCAGCAACCAGACATTCACAACATCAGTTCGGCGTCACTGTTGGGAGCGAGTTGGTCATTTTACTAGAATTTGCTGTTCACAAGGTAAAGTATTTGTTTTCATATAAAACACAGGCACGTAGTGAGAGACTATAAACAAAATATGAAATACATTTTAAAAAGATACTTTGGGACTAGGTAGCAGAAGGTCTATGGCCTGTTTTGGGTCTCTCGGGCCAGTGTTAACTGCACAGGTTCTTGTAATTCCAACATAGCTCATGGTTGGTGTTTGAATGAATGAATCAATGAATGATTTATTTAGATAGCAGAGGCGATTTGCCTTAACACCTGGCAGCTCAACCTCCGATCAACACCAAGCGTTTCCTAACATGCGTGTTATTGGTTGGAGGGAAACCGGAGTGCCCGGAGGAAACCACCCAGACACGGGCAGGAACATGTAAACTCCACCAGAAAGGCCTGGGCCGTGCGGAAATCGAACCTGCAACCATTTAGCTGTGTTTGAGTGGATTATGCAATTAAATGACAACTGAAAAGAAAAGTTTGTCTACTGTAAAGGTTTGAAATATACAAAAAAAAAATGCAAAATACAGTAATAATTCAATTCAAATCAATTCAAGTAATTGTAACATATAGTACTCTATAGTATTTTTGACAGTGTTTTCCTGGTGTCTTCAACCTGTAGCCCTAAAAGCTGCCAGCTAGCACAGTCACAGGTCTTTTACCTGAGGCCAGAGAGCTTGAGGCTAGTATCTTTGCTGTTCTTAGGACCGCACCTGTGCACTGAGATGGCTGTTTCTCCACAGATCTGTTGTATTTACTCCTTCAGTTTGCAGGTCAGTGCTTTGGGTTTTCTGATCACTACAGGTGCCATTGCCGTCCTCAGTAGCCTTCTTTGAGCCCCTGGTACTGTACTTCTGTGGTTTCTTATTCTCCTTTCTAACTGTGTCTATGTGGAAATCTTACAACATATTCTCTTTTCCCAGGAAGATTATTATGTAAAAGAACAAACATAAGTGTTGCCACATTAATCTCACAGGTTCTGTGGGCCTGTCAGGGCTGGCCTTCTACTCCTCTGAGACTTTACAATCGACCACATCTCTATTATCACCTGCAACATACTGCTCTGCCTCTGTGGACCACATTTCCCAGAAGGCCATACATGCTACATTTCTCTAACATACAAAAAACAATTCAGAATTCATATCTCTATCTATCTCTACATCATCTTATGTAGATGTTTGACTAGAGCACAATGGTTGGCCTCAGTGATCTTGTGGGAATTTTAATGAAAAGATAAGAGCAGGTGAGTGCAGAGACAGAACAGTCAAATACAGTATGTGAGTGGTTTTATGAGCCCGACCTCCAGAGTAAACACTGTACAGATAGGAACGCGCCTTAGACAAATATGCATGTCCTATATGTATTCTACTGTACGTTAGGATCATATCTCATTAACCAGGACACACGGGAGGGAGGGTTGCTACGGGAGACGCAAGGCAATAAAGGCAAACAGCAGGTGATCAATAAGAAATATCAGTATTAATGTTCAGGTAGTATGGAGAGTGCATGGATTTTGTTTTTACATATGTACTGTACATTCTCCTAGTATTTTTTTAATCAGATAAATATACTAACTGCCTATTTTTAACTGAAAAGCTTTCATTATTTGTGTCTGAATGAAAGGACTCCGAAATGAAAGCATAGAACAAAAGAGCAATCTGAATTGAAAAAGAAAATGGAATCAGTTTGTAGACCAAAATGTATTCTAGATGTTTTTTTAGTGGTACAGTATAGAAACTGGTCGAATGATATATCAACAGTTTGATTTTACTTTGTGGAAACTGTCTGAATCGCATATTGAGGCTTGTTCACTTCAAGTAGTCTAGGACTTTTTTAAATTTAGCCAGTACTGCTTTTTGTTGTTTTGTCCTCCAGGAAGTAAACGTGTGTGTCATTGATTGTTGCTGTTTTATGTGGTAAACTTGCAATTTAAAAGGTAAAATATTATTTTCTAAGTTAATATTTGACACAAGGTCAAAGGAGGAGAACACATACAGTCTGTACAGTCAACTCGGTTGTTCTGACTAACACACACCTTGCTCGCTGATTGGACAATCGTACTTCCTGCTTTTTGGGAACTGTTTGCAGTCCTGTGATACCGACCTAGTAGCTAGAGTCAAATGAAAGTGAGTGGTCCCAGCCTGGCTAGAAACTGGAGCACCTGAGGAAACCTATGCAGACACGGGAGAACATGCAAACTCCATAAAAAGACCCCGGGCTGCCCGAAGTCAAATCAGGATCTTCTTGCCAGTTGCCACAAGGCCAGAGAGCTAACTGCTGCGCATGTCGTCTGCATAAATAGTTGGCTGAGGAAACCTCTTTGATAAAACAACAAAACAGTACGAGAGCTAGCTGTGTTGATCAGGCATGATCCAGTATGTAACATTGTGTTTTTTCATTCACAAATGTTGATTTAACAGCATAACTTTTGTTTTTGCATGTTGATGAATTAAGCTAGCTGACAGCGTTGGCTAGTAATTACATTTTTGGAACATCAGTTAACATTCTTTCAGTGTTCAGCTGTGTGTGATCCTAAAGTCTGTTTACTTAAGTCTACATGTCTGCTACTATATATACAGTATATATACATAATATATATATATAGGTTGATTTTGGCTCTCTCAGGTTTGCCACTCACTGCTGAAATTAAGAATCTTTTGACACAAACAACATGGGTATTACATTGTCCAAAACCAATCATTCTGTCCTATATTCTACAGCCGCATACTTAAAATGTGCAGTGGGTTTCACTGTGACTTGCTGTTTACAGTGTGAAAGTTTACAGCCCTCTGAGAAGCTGTGATTTCATTTGAGCCATAATGTGCTGATGTTTGGCTGGTGGCCATGTCCTGAGGAGCCATCGGAGGGCTGTTTGTCCCTGTGCCAGCCCACAAACACACTCACATTTGGGCAAGGAGAGTGTGGAGAGATGTGCCCTGTCCTGGATCAACACAGTCACACACACATTCAGCCTGCACGGGACAAAGTCACATGATTAAGATGACAAAAGTGACAAAATACACCTTATATTCAACAAGTAAATTCAATATATTGCCCAGCTCTGTTATAAGTATCAATATGTAATGTTTGATTGTTTTGACATCGTTAAAACATAATAAAGTCAGTGAGTAGAGAGCACAGTGATGTTTGCAGGACAGATGTGTGCGCTGCAGCATTTTTACACCCAATATAGTTTCTCTTCACACCTCATCATTCTGTCTAAACGCAGATTGTATGAGGTGTCAATAGAAACAGCTGGGAAATGGCAATGTATCTCAAAACGTGACAAAAGAACTACAGCATTTTAAAAGGCTTACAGCAGTCCACACATTATTTAATTTTTGTTGGAGCTATAATTTATACGTTTGGGTTTGTGTCACGCATCAAGCAGCAGCAGAATAGCTTTACTTTCGTTCATAAATCTGCTTGTACTTATAACAGTTGCTATGACAATAAACATCTTATTCATTGCAAATACAAATATTTATCTAAACTGGCTTAGCGATATAAACAGGTTCAGTGACTTCCTGTTCAAAACTGCAGAACTGAACCCTACATGTTTTACTTGGATCGAAATCTTTGAAGGCATTGCAAGTAATGGGCGGGTTTAGGTGAAAAAGTAAATCTGGTGTTTGCGGTTAGAGCTTGAATGACACTACTTTAGGCATAGTTTCCTCAACAACAATTTTAGGTGAAGCCCTAAATATTTCACGTTTAGAGTAGTCTGATTCATCCTAGAATGGCTGATTTGGCTCTAAATAAGAGGATTTCATTATTCAATTTCCAGGAGCTTGGCAGTTATTTATTATTATTATTTATATATTAAGTTAAAGGTCTTCTACTTGATTTTTTCTTCCTTAAAACTGCAAACAAACAAAAATGATTGATCTTAAACTCCTATATCACTCCACAGTTGTGCTGACTTACCTAATGTATTCTGAGCTTCCGGATATTTCATAACAATGTACTTAAGCTTTTCTCACAGCTGCTGGAAGCGAAATGTTCCGGTATGCAAACGGAAGTTAGCCTCAATGCTAGCAACAACAACAACCAATGAACTAGCGGAGATGAGTGGACAAACGGGACTTTATTAGGCAACAAAGTATACGGAGAAATCGTAGATATGCAACAAAATGTCAAAAACGGTCAATAAGCATGCTTTCAGACCCTTTTTTTATTTTACTAAGTCAATATGCTACAAAAAGCCAAATCAGAAATAAGAAACAACATTTGATTGAAGCCACATGGCTACATTTTTTTTGGAATTAAAGAATAAGGTTAGACTTAAAGTTACTCAAATGGGTAAGTTTAGGGCTGGGGCTTGGGGTAGGTTAAGATTTACCCATTAAACCCAAAGAAAATATCGCTAAGTGGCTTCAACCACAATTGGGTTATTTTAGGTTTTGGATTTTTGTAACGCACGTGAAAAAGGCATGAAAACGTTTAACTTTTTCTCCAGAGACTGGGATGTATCTGTGCTAGAGGGGAAATGAGTATTGTCACTTTAAGACCCTACAACATTAGATTGCTGCTTATAGAACTGTTACTGAAAGAATTCCGTGTATGATTCATTGTATTTTGACAAACACGCAACAACTTTCCCAAAATTTCTCCACCCCTCAAGCCAAACCATTTTACATTTGACAACCGCAGTCTGGTCCACTCATTCAGCTGTCAGGTTCAAACTTCTACTGTAGCAAGTGTCCACGGTGTTAGTCAGCGCTGAACGGCTAACGTGGAGAATGAGCCGTCGCTTGGGGCCGATCTGACTCACGACTGGTGTAAGAACATCAGGACTGCAGGGCGGGATTCCTCCAAACGCAAACATGAATGAACGCTATAAAACATGACTCATTCTTATGGTTCTGCTGCTGTTCTGGGCAGTGGCAATGCTCGGATTCAATCTTTACTATAGCCGAAGGAGACATAAAAGGCATGCGTGGTTGCAGAGTGGCTTTGTTAAAGAAGACATGTTGTGCTTTTGATTTTGCATGAATGTAAGTCACAGAGGACAGCCTGCCAGGGCCAATAAAAGTCAGGACTTGATGTTTTGTCTTCATTGAACCGATTGAACATCTGTATTTGAAGTTTGGACAGCGCTTGAGCATAACTGCAAGCAAAGACCAAGGAATGCAAAAAATAGAATGTGTAACTGGGACTTCGATGGGGTCTAGGTACCTAAAAGATTGGAGCAAAGATTTGGTCAAAAACGAAGGAAGGAGGCACGTAGAGATGATAAATAGAGAGGTGCCTGGACAAGGTGTATTTAAGGGTGTTGTCTTTTTTCTCTCAAACTTACGATAACTAAAATATCTCCATTTAAATTCAGGCTGGATCCAGAATGCAGAATCTCATTGAACATATGCACTCCAAGGATGACTGACAGCTGCTCTACTGCACAGAAGGCAACCATCATGCTGTTCTCTCAAAAGTTAACTTGAGAGTTAATAAAGTGGCCAAATATTTGACGTAAAGGAAAAAAGCATGTGGAAAAAAGAATCTGGCTGATAGGAGAGTATTGGAGAGAGATGTTATAGGGGAATATCAGGGTAGAAGTGATTCCAGTACTAGCAGGCTGGTGCTACCTAATGCCTCCAATTCATTCAATTTAACTCCAGCTCCTACGTCAGGCATTGCTGGACTGCAAACAGTTCTTGAAAATAAGTACAATTAGCTAATCAGTGAAAAGAGATAAGGTAGAGTGTTGGCCACAATTGATCTGAGTTGAGATAGCAGACTGTATATGTTCTCCTTTCACAAATAACAACTTAGACAATGATTTTGTCCTTTAATTTATAACTGTACTACACTGAAATGGCAAAAAATGCTGCCAAACATGTTTCACACTCTACTTCACTGTGTTTTAGCTCAGTGATTGGTTAAAGCAGTGATTCCCAAAGTGGGGTCAGGGGGGCCTCCAAAGTTGTCCACCCAACAAGCATGACAGAAAACTGGGTTTGAAACTAACTTTAACTGTTTTAATTTGATTAATTTACTCTTTTAAGTCCAGAGGCATTATTATTTAGCTGTTTTGGCATCTTAATATGAGAGTATATACATTCTACTTCATTTTGAATAGAGTATGAAATATTACTGAGGGGCAATCACTGGGCCAATAGAGGGCCACGGCTCCGAAAAGTTTGGGAACAATGGGTTAAAGCAAAGAAGCACCTGCCTACTGTGGAGTGATGACGTTTTCCAGACATTGATTGACAGCACAATCTGGATAACGAACTTGGCGGGTGATGTGAATTTTGTGCCATGGTTTTGGTGTCAGTGCAGTCTTGACATGCGGTGAGGTTTAGGTCTAGTTGCACTTCAAGATGCCATTTTATTTACTTTTATTAATGTATGAAACCTTTCCTTTACATAAGCACATGAGCTCAGGTGAGTATTGTCTAAAATGGAAAATGAGCAAAAAAAATCACTGGTGCAAGTTTCAAACCTACAACCAACTCTCTGCATCCTTTTGAGCCAATAAACCAACAATGTTATTGCACAGCGTTGTTTTTTTTTTCTGCTTTCCAGCTCGCCAACAGCAGCGGCGTCAGTAAGTTTTTATACGACACCTGGGAGGCTCGTTTGTTGCGTCAACTCAATATGACGTGGGCCTGTACTGATGCACTGACAGCGTTTGACCATTGTGGCAGTAGAGTCACGGTTTTTAGACAGAGTTTGCACAAACATGCCCAAAAGGTCCGAAACAGTAGATCATTAAATTTAACCCCTTATAAACAGCTTAACAGTGAAAAAGTTGATTCAGCGTTTAATTTCACTTCAAACACACACACAACAATATGCTTACCTTTTAAAACCCACTCTAGGATGTACAGAAATGCCTTTTGGTTGGGTTCCGACAATATTGGATTTTTTGTGCCATATCTGAAGCTTACCAAAAAAACATGCGCACACACTAGACTGAACTTTTTGCAATAAGTGCATATTTAAACCACAACTTGTGACTAAAGACAGGCGCTGTGACTCTGACTCACAGATTTCTCCTAAACAAGTAAGCTTCGGAAATTTCTCGTCAGTATGACACCATTACTGCCACATGACTGACTGTTAAATCCGTCTGCTCGTCTTAACGTTGACCAAAGTTAACGTTGACCAAATAAGGCACTACTGTTTTAGATCATTGCGTAATATTTTGCGCATTTAGAAAAACAGAGTTAGCACAAGCTGTTTGAGCTGTTTAACAAATATTATATTTCCAGTGCATTTACAGAGAAGTTAATAATCTGGTTTCAATCATTTAAAATATGAAAGACATTTTGTGATTTCACATTTCTCTTCTAAAAGCTTCTATTATAGTCCAGATTGTTGGATTTGATTTATTTTAAACACTACACATCTTTCTGATCTCCATTTATATCGTGTATACTTGCTTTTTTCTTTACCGTAAAATCACTATAAAGGCTCAAGCGCTTTTCTCGTGCCCTAATAACTGTCACAACGTAGCCTCAACACATCACCTTCACCACAAAGCTATTTTAAAACACAATAAAACCTGCTCTAAATGACAAACAGCAGGTAAAAATGGCTTCTTTTAAACACTGGAAGAATTCAATTGAAATTCCTCACAGCCGAGAGAAAAAGAAACGTAAAAAAAACCCTCGTAAGACCCCGAGCTTTTGGATGAAACGGAAAAAGGCCATCGGGGTTTCAAACGTTCAAGAGTGAGAGCGACTTCAAACGAGGATGGAAGATTTTCTGTCACTTTGAAGGAGCAGGAGGCTGATCAACAGAGAGGCCCGCTCTTCTATTGATTTGTCTCAATGTAGCGGGCTGGTTTTATTACAGATGTTAAAGATAATAATGGAGCGCAGAATCAATATTGTGCAATTTTGGGAGGTAATTGGAAGGGTGAATGTGGGTGAAGTGGACAGTCAAGTTTGCATTTGAAAATCTATGTACGCACTTTAATGTCTTACTGTTATTCTTACACAATGACTGTTATTAACATTACATTTTGAAAAACCATCAGTGGAAAAAGTGTAGTAAGCCTATTGGAATTTGAGTGACCTGAAATTACCATCAATATTCAGGTTTGACGTCAAACTCCTGGGTGTTTGCTTGTTTTCCCTGTGTTATCGTGGATTCTCTTCAGGTACTGCTTCCTCCCACCTCCAAAAAGCGATACAAAATGAATTAACATTAATATCAACTTTTGTTTGCAATATTTCTGAAAAGTTTTTTTCCTGTAAGATTTACTCGTTAAACTCATAGAAAAAGTTGCCACATGGCTTTAACCAAAATTTGTGGGTTTTTTTTGACAAAAGGCAGAAAAATACGGCGCTCCATCAGGGCCGGTCCTGGGCATAGACAATCTAGGTGGTTGCCTAGGCGCCATCTAGTGGTGAGGGCGCCAAATTGCATCCCTAATATGAAAATCAAGTTCTACCACTCATAAGCTATTTGCCAGTTTTTATTTCGTGTCAATAGGATACATATTTATTGAGTTATGACCACAAACAGTTGGGGACACATTACAATTTGGGGCCCCAAACAATGTATATCTTGGTGAGGATTATGCTACATAATATAATACAACTTTACGCATAACTTTACTATTGTAAAAGATACTTTAACTGGTCAAAAATACTCCAGATGATAGGAAATGCATTTATTTTCTTCATAAAAAAAAAAAAAAAAATCAAACATGATCTTGCCTTCAACACTAATAGATATCATAGGCCTGTACAGTAGTAAATTCAGAAAAATTGAATAAAAATATAGTGGTGGTGAGGGCGAGGTGGGTCCAAATGAATCTTGCCTAGGGCGCCAAAAGGGCTAGGGCCGGCCCAGCGCTCCATAGTATCTACAAAAAAAAAAAATATTTATCCCATGAATTGCGATATTTTTTTTAACTAAAAGATTTCTATTTTTTTATTTAGTGAGAGATGATTTCCGCACTCGAACGCCATCATTTGACTTGTAACATACAAGCATTTTTGCTGTTGGGCAAAGTACCCGCCCACTCTGGGTGATCCATGCGGAAGTGTAGCAAATGTGCAGCACTTCTCTCCTTTATGGCCAAATAAATTGAAACCCAGACGCTGGAGCCATAGAAAAACAACCACACATTTCTAAGGATGTGTGAGAATAACAGTCAACAGTCGAAGAAGACTGTCGAAGTTTTATTAAAAAACCTGCCGATTACCGCTAGCTTCTTTCTGGTGGGTGAACAGCTCCACACACTGGCCGTTTTTATAATAGCCTGCTAACTGTAGCTTCTACAGGCATACGTTACGTTAACAGCTAGTTTCATACTTTTTGTAGACCATAAACATTGCAGTGAAGCATTTAATTTAACATAACGAAATCCACAAGCACATCTTAGCTATTTAGAAACATCAAGCTAGCACAGAAAAGACTACTCGTATTGTGGATAATTGACCTTAGCTCCAAGCTTAGCAGATAGTATGTTTTGGCTAACCTGCTCCTTAAAGAAAATAACAAATTTGAACACCTTATTACAAAAAAGAACCTGAACAAAACATTACTACAAACTGTGGCTGAGTTTGGAGTCTATTTATATGATGTCAATAAGGGAAAAAAAAAAAAATCAAATCAACATCAAGTTCAACAGCCCTAAGTCTGAACAATCGATACCAGCATCAACATATCGCTGATTCACAAGCATTTTCAGGTGCTTTTACACCTGAAAATGTTCCTGGAGGCTAAAGATGGGACTACTCTCATAATACAGTAGTATCGAAGCGTTTGATAATGGTGTTTCAATTCAACTTTGGTGTTGGTTTAAGGCTCATGTCCTTCCATACCTGTTTTGTTATTTTCATGCAGTTAGGATTGATTCCACTGTCAAAGGAAAAACATCTAACAAAATCATCTTAATAAACGCCTGACTTATTTCAGTAAAGACTGAAAAATTCTGTAAAAGTAGTTTGTTTGTTCTTGTCAAGCCAAGAATCCAATCGTAACAAAGCAGAGTGGTCCCATCCCTGCTAAGAACCATTAATAAGCAGTCCAAGTAAGACCAATTATACCACCTGAGCTTGCTGTATTTACTAATTTGATAGTAGCGTTAAAGTGTAAAGTGATTTAGTCTTTAGGGGAATGTGAGCAGAAAAAAAACGTCCTGTTCTCCATGTCCACAGAGACTGCAGACTGTCCCCACAGACCTGCTCCTCTGAGGCCCGTCTCTTTCAGGCTCCAACACAAAAAGCATTCAGAACAAATTCAATAAACACATCCAAAACTTTTACTCATCCTTTCTGGGCATATTTTGATCGTCGGACAGAATCAAGTTTGATATCAATGCGATAACGTACAAGCTCGGATTAAATAGTTACAACTGAGCATTTTGTATTTACTGAGGATATTATCTAAGCAATGAGCTGGGTCTGTTCATGCTACAATGTGGAAGCTGCGCCAGGACGATCAGGTGAAGTGAGGTACAAGCAGAGACAGTTCCTCTTCTCTCTTCACACACACAGACTCGGGGCTTTGGTTAATGGACACAAGAGGAAGTGCAGTTTAAACGCATGACTCACAAATCACCACAGCACCGCCCAGATGAAGCATTAGAGTCATTCGCTAAGTATTGTTTTATGAGAGAATCTGGTCAGGTCACGGAAACGCAGAATTTGTTGTATTAAGTTGCAAAGCTAACAGCTTATGAGGTCATGCAGACTGAAACAAAAGTCAAAAATGACAGGAAAGAGTTCTAAACTTGACCAACCTGGAAAAATATTGAATAAATAAAAATAATGCCACATTTTCATTAACATTTTTGAAGACAGGTTAGGGTAAAGCAATGAACATTCAATGGGCAACTATTCTAGTGGATATTCTTACTGTCAGTACTCATGCTGTCTAATCATCATCTTGATTTGTCACATCTGTGAGGTGGGATGGAAGTGCTAACACAGATGCAAACAAATTGGTGAACAATATTTGAGAGAAATAGGTTTTTTGTATAAATACACACTTGTTTTTATATGTTTTGGTTGAACTCATGACAAAAGGGAGTAAACATACAATAGGGCTGTCACGAGTAGTCGACAACATCGACTATAAAAATAAAAACGCAGATTTGCTATTGTCGACGCGTCGCTTCATTCCATTTTACAATAATAAACCACCACGGAGTCATTTGTTTCAATGGTCATTTGTTTCATTTTTGTCTAACGTAGCACCACAGGAACTTGAGGGGGCAGTATTCTACCTGCCTCTACCTGAGAAGAAGACACGTGCAGCGTGCAGGAGCCAAAAACACAAACAAACATGGTGGAACAGCAACAAGACACGGATTTACCGGAGATAAAAAATAGACTCAAACATTCAAAAGTGTGGCAACACTTGCATGAAAATAAGATGGCAAGATCTGTGGCATGTAAACTTTGCAAAGCCAAACTCATGTTTCATGGCAGCACGACGGCTATGCACGAACACCACGGAAGCATCCCGGTGTTTTGGCGTCGTCCTTGTCGTCATCGCCCTCCAGGTAACTTTAACTCACATTACCTTAACAAAGCATGAACGAGATCATATTTTCTGCAGCATTTTCATATTGCAATTAATTCTGCATCTAGCGCTAACTTAAATACGCGTGGTCATCGCATTTCTCAGGGCTGCCAACTTTTCCCCAAAACCTGGAGTGAGATTACAACAGGAACATTTGAGAATGGTTTAAAGCATGATGTAAGCAAAAATGTGTTTAGCAGATCACGTAAAAAAAAAAAATTGGCAAAAAAGCCTCTCATTACGTTTCAAGAAACAGAAAGCTTCAAGACGCCGGACTGGAGTACGGACTGGATGCAGTGTGAGTTGGGTGTCAGGCGGGAGAACATTCATCATCGCAGGGTTAGAAACAGACAAACATTCACTCTCCTATTCATTCACTAGGAGAATTTACAATGACGTCAAATAACTGAAAAGCATGCGTGTTTTGGGACGTGGAAGAGTACTGGTAGAGAACCCACAAGAACGTGGGAAGAACATCCAAACTTCACTAGATAATGCGAGATGCAAGATTCTAACCCACAATCTCATTTCTTGGCAGTCAGAGCTCTTACCATTCTGTACACCCATTACTCAAATCAAGGTTCTTAACTAAAGCCAATATTAAAACATTACTGCACAGTCCTTTTTGTAAAGCGGTTAATCTGAGTGCTGTGACTAGCCCTTCTCGTGGCTTTGATGGCGAGCTCTCAGGCCCATGTTTAGCCGTGTGGAGAGGCGGATGAAGTGCTGTCTAAATACAAAGCTCTGGTATGAAAATGTTTGGGCTGTTGGGTGTGATTGAGAGGACTGCATGTGCCGAGGGGAGGTAGCGGTGCCAGCCTGGAGGGAGGCATTCAACAGAGCTGGCACTGCACCAGGCACAGCTGAGGAGGAGAGTGTGAGTGTGAGAGGAGGATGTGTGTGTGAGCGAGTGAGGGAGGCTCATCTGTCAAGAAAGGTCTACAGTTATGAGACAGTTGGGAGAAAGAGGAGAGAAATGAGCTAAACATTCATTTCCTGGTGCCTTCCTTTGTAATGCAGCGTGATCGTTGGGGTTTAGGAGGTAGGATCAAAGAATATTAAAGTAAAAAATGCAACTACACCCCACAGTAAAATGCTGAATATGTGATAATAACGTTTCGTGGCATTTGACTTTACAAACTATAACAACTCTTACTTCCCCTATTCTGCAGAGCACTTCCTGTTTAGTTGCGGTTAGCCTGTAGAGTTGAGTCGCTGGATTTATTTTAACTGTCTTTATATTTAGTTGATATTGCGGAACAAGATGTTAGCTACACTAATGTAGCTAAATAAGAAGTCTGCTGTCAAGAAAAGTAAACGGGAGAATAGGAAATCTGCCACCAAGCTGTGAGAGCTTGCTATAAGTCAGTGTAAAGATGCTATACCTAATTTTTGCTTTCTTAAAAATGTAAACAAACCAAAATAATTATAGTTAAGTCCACACGATTTGCTCACTTACCTAACGCATTCTACGTCTCCGAATTGTTCAGCACGATTTGTTTTAAGCTTTGTTCACAGCTGTTAGGGGCGAGATGTGTCGGTATGCTAATAGGAGTTAGCCCCAATGCTAACAACAACAACAGACAAACCTAGTGAAGTTTAATGAACAAACGGAACATTATAAGACATAGTCAGGACTCAGTTTGACCTGAATAGATACATTAACAAGATATCTGTGCTGGGGAAATTGATTTGAAGTCATTTTATTATGAAAACAAATCGGGTATAGTCCATTTGAGGGTACAGAAGCACTTAACAAACAGTACTTGGAAGGATTTTAAACTCAGATTCAATTGTATATTTTCTGAAATATGTATGTATATAGGCCTATATTTTAATTATTTTTGAGAAATTTTATTAGAAATTTCATTGAAATAAAAACTAGGGATGGAAAATTGATCGAAAACATCGAAAATCGATCAAAGTTCGCAGAAATCGAATCGTAAGGCCAGAATCGATCCGTTTTGCTTCTGCAGCCACTGACTTATACACACACTCTGTATTTGTATATACACACAATAATTCAAAAATAGTCAATGTTAGAAGAAAAAAAGCCTGAACTTGTGAAAGATCTGACTGACTGTGCTTTATTATGTTGAGTTAACAACTGATGGCTTAATGACTCTAAATTGGACACTAAATATGACTGTTTACTGTTTGAATGTTGACAAAAAACACTAGTTCTAAGCTCTAACAACTCTGGCTTTGTTTTAAATGTCATGTATTATGGTTTATTTTGTGTCTTAAGAAAAATACAAGTTAATATAGATAAACTAACAAAATTGAAAATCGTGGCTACAAAATCGAAAATTGAATCGAATCGTGACTTAAGTGAATCGTCCCATCCCTAATAAAAACACAAAAGAAATAAATGCCGAGCACCGGTAAGTTAACTGATTAACAGCAAACTTCAGTTATGAGACAATAACTAGGGAGCTCTGAGAATGGAAAATGTTAGGAATGACTGCTGTAAGTCACAGTGCCAATTACGCAAATCCAATAAAATCATTACATCTTTTGAATGAGAAGCATCGTGGTAGAACTAGCATCTGAGCTGGTCTACTTAAACTAAAACGCTAGTGAGTAAAGGTATCATAATAAAGTGACTTTCTATTTAAGGTACTGTGCTCGATTTGTACTGCTGCAAACAGAACTCACATAACACACACTGTATTTTGTTCACTTACCTAATACTTACTAACCCTCAGTATTTTTCTACCAACGTAAGTTTTAAATGGCCTTTGACAACACATTGAGTACCGGTACGCTAACAGCAGATGCTAAAAACAATAACAAGAGAACTTACAAGCGCTACAAAAATCTACACAAATGCAATAATAAAATGTAAACCAATAAATATACAAATGTAATCATTTTCCACAAATGTGTTTCCCACAAAAAACTCAATAATCAAATGTGTGAAAATTTATTACATTTGTGACCACAACCACAAATGTAATAACAAAAGTAATACAGTATTCTTTAGACTTAGAGACTTGACTGCCAAATATATTATAATAGAGATTTAATGCTTTTCTTCCATATATAAACATTTTGACAATTTCTGTGCATTGATGGAAAATTATTGTATTAAAAAAGGACCTTTAATTTTTGAAGGAAACCGTCTGCGGCGCATTAAAGTGGAAAAACGTCTGTAAATAGAGACAGGAACACAGGACTGAGGCTGCATACAGATGACGTCTCCTCTTAAACATGAAATATTCAGTCTGCATCAGTATTCTGCTCTCCCCACGACTCCAGATAAAATATTCAAATCACCTCTAATTGAAACCTGCCTCACCTTGAACGCAGACTCACTACGTTCATCTCATGAGAAACTTTAGCGTATAACCTCCAGGTAGTACTTACTGTGGGCTGTGAGAAGGACAGCGGAGGGAGGGTCTAAACGCTAGCACAGCTTTAGCCGCTGGAATGCTAATTGAACTTAATTAAACACACACTGAACTGGACGTCATGTTAAAAATGCAGTTTTGAGAAGATGTGTCTTCAAGTAGTAGTTGATCAAAGCAAGGAATGGGCTTTAAGTGACTTGGTTTTATAATTGAAAATGGCTCAAAAAAGGTAGATTCTGTGCACCGTCATTTAGGCAGGATTATGCACACACCTTCTGCACACTACTCTTCATGGTGAACCTTGCTAGAAATGCTACTCAGATACTTTTGTCAAACAGAAATACTGTATGGTGAAATCTGCTGCGGTTTCACCACTGTAATTTCCTAATTGAATCCTCAGCTCTAGTTCATTGGGTGTTTGTGGTCATTATTCAGCCAATATGGGATGGATTGACACAAATTAAAGACTGTTTAAAGCCTTATGGATTGTAGAACAGTGTTTATTTTTTTAATCAAAAGTTTCCAAGGTTTCTGATTCTGCGAATGCTGCGAAGGACCCTGGCTCAAATTTCAGACTATCTTATCTGGTCACACGAGGTACGAAACTACGAAGCCTTTCCCAACCTTATGTTTTGGAAGGTCCCATAATACAGGGCTTCTATACTCACGTCTTCAGGTCTCAGATTGACCTAGGTTTTCTACATTGGGTGGTGTAGTTGCCATAGTGACACACTGCAAAACTTAATATATCTAGACCTGCTTAAAGTGACTTGGATTCCGAATTTAAATCTGGATTTGAGTTCTTTCAACTTGATAAGATTTATTAGCTTATTTAATATAGAATATTTCACTTGTTTCAAAGCGTTTCTGAGTAGTTATATAAAAATTTGTCTTAAAAAAAGAACAAAAAAATGTCAATAGGATAAAAACAATTTTCTTAACTCATTGGCAAATAATTTGGCTCAAAATAAAAAGCAATGTCTTGAAATTAGTTTAAAAATGTTTGAAACAAGAAAAGATATCAGGTCTCTACAATAAACAGAGTTTAAATTTGTCAAAATGCTTGAAATTAGGGTTCAAATTCTCGAATCAAGCAACTTTAACTTCACTTTTTGCAGTGCAGTTGTGCTGTCCGTCCATGGGAGTGGATCTCTTCTTCACTGTGGTTCTCCTCGAGGTTTCTCTTTTACCTTAGGGTTTTCCTTGCCGAGAAGGAGGGTCTAAGGAAAGGACAATCATTCATCTGCTCTACTAATAATCTGCTTTGACATGCTTGATCAAATGTTTCATTGAATATGTATTGTTTTATTTTGATTTTCTATTATTCATATTTGCTAAAATTAATGATCTTGGGAAGTCCTCAGAGACGACTGTTGTTGTGATTTTGGGCTATACAAAAATAAATTGATTTGATTTGATTTGAACTTCAAATGCGATGGACATCAGATGAGGGATTTTGGGTCTGTCCTGAAACAATCCTCTTAAAAAGAAAGAAACAAACAAACAAAGTTTTCTTTTGTCATTTGTTGTAGGCGCAGCGACGGCTGTACCAGGAGGAAAAGTGCAGCTTCTGAACCGGGTTTTCATAAGGAACAGTTGTAAAATTAGTTTACAATTAGTCTGTCCTTTCAAATCCAGTGCAGTAGTTGTTCACCATTACTATTCAACATGAGTTGAACCAGTGTTCTACACAAGTTGGCTCTCAAAATTGTGGAAAGTTCTTGTATAATGGTTAATCAGACTCTGAGCATTAGATAAACTGCTGTAAAGTAAGACATCATTCCTGGTATACTTGTGTACCCCTACCCCTGGTTGGGAAACACTGAGGTATATTGCTTTCATTAGAAGTCATTATATTCTGGAAGTGTGTACTGTTTTTATCTGTGGTAATACACTTTTTCTACAAGTGTAGTGAATAAATAATGTAATTTAAAAGGCACATTCATATCCACAGAAATATCTCAACAGTAATTGTAGAAAAAAACAAAACACAAGACTTCACACACGCAGTTCACACACATCCATCACCAGAGCCACCAGTTGAAGTCATTACATTCACATCCGAACGTTCACCTAAATCACATCCACTAATTGCACTTTGCACATCTCCACTTGTGGCACTCGAAGCGGCCGTGTCAGTTGTGATCTACGGTGAGTCGTTTGTCATTTCAGCGAGACACAGCGAGGAGACAGACACTTCCACTCCATCTCCACACACTCTCATAAATCACAGTTTCAACCGGCTCACGGGCTGTGGACATGTTGTTTTGGATGCACAAGGACAATAAAACGTTTGTCTTCGTCACGTTTCTCCTCTGTGTCCTGTGTGAGACAACTACTTTAAGTGACGGTTTTATACTCGAGTGACAGATACCCAGAATGCACTGTCTTTTTGTTTAATTGGACTTGGAGGAAAAGCAAGACGTGCCTTTCTTCAATGAGCTGTATTAGGACATTAAAGGTACAACTACTTTCACTGTTAGACTGTTATATATGGTGATTAAATAGCACTGTCTATTGTTCCAAGCCATTTTTTGGCAATTTTAGTACAAATGAACAAGTTTCAGGTCAAATAGTCACAAACCTCCAGTGCCTCGCATACGTAAACCTGGCTCTACCAGATGGATTCTCATACTGTATGTGTCAACTTCCCAAAATCAAGAGAATCCATCTGGAGCAATCTCTGTTTTACAATTAAAGAAGGCCAAGCTCAGTCGGACCAATCACAGCAGACCAATCGCAGCGCAGCAGCAGACCAATCACAGTGCACCATTGTGTTCTAGATGTAAGTGCACGGTCAAACCAAACAAACATGGTGGGTTAATGAACATCATTTTGGCCAATTTTTAGAATAAAAGACTATTTTGACTTTTGAAAAATGTGCACAAAGATGAGACTTGTGCATTATTGGATGGGAAACATGTCTGTACTTTTCTCTAGACTGGAAAAAGTTAAAAAAAAATGACTTCTGGACTACTTCCAGGTTCAGGAGCAGCGACCAATCAACCTATCGCCGTGACTTTGTTCTTTCTTATCGGCTTTCAGACTGATACGGACGGTGTAGAGCTCAGTTCAGAGACATACACAGAATATCAATCTGACATGAGCCAGGTTATGCAAAGACCAGTGGACTGTATATCCACTCCAAACTGTGTGCTGATCACACTGCTGAAACACCTGCTTTCACCTTCCCCAATGCTTTTCCAGCCACTGCGTTGTTTGAAATGTGGATGTTTGGTAAAGTTTAACTTGAGGTTAAACTTGACTTAAACTTATTTTTTCATACATAACTGTACTGGCAAATGTAAATATGTTATTGACACTAGTACATACAATACAGCAGGACTATTCAACTACATTTGTCTTTTGATCAAATTTGGGATTGCGCAAAAATCTATGTACAAAATCAGCTTTAATAATGGTAAAAACTACAGTTATAGTCAGTCTAGATTCTTTTTATTCTGCTATAGAATTTCCAACTAGAATTAAACAAACACTAGACCTGTACAAGTCTGAACCAGAAATAAGCCTGGGCCAAATCAGGTCTAAAGCAGAATTACACTAAAAATAAAAAAAGAGGTAGTAACCTAGAATGAATCTGCAAACAAGAGGAAATATTCATACTTGCAATATAGATAGATGTTGACAGATCACATCTTTGAAGGGCCCGGGCTTTAAGTTGAATAGGACTGCTACGAATTGTTATTATCACACCGAATAAGTCTGTTTTATTTAAACATTTTTACAGTTTTTGCTTTATTGCACCACTGACGAGATGCTAAACTGTATTTCAAAGCACTGTATCTGTGTAATTTAATCCAATCTAATCTAAAATCTGAAGTTATTCTTGAATAAATTGACCTCAGCTCTCCTGTGCTGACAGAGAAGATATCTGTTTTTGCTAGATGGCCTGCTCAGAATAACGTTTAAAATCTCCAGTTGAATTCTCTCCTTCCTGTTTTAATCATTACAAAAACACCTATAGTGTAATCGAACGCAATTGAAAGTGACAGTAAAATCAATAAACCCTGCCATTCCTAGCCCGCCGTATTCCGCCTTTCCGCCAATCTTCTTTGAACGTCTCAGGGCGGCCATTTTGAAGGCTTCAGTAAATCTGAAACGCGCTGCAATAACCTGTCAGCGCGAGAGGAGCGGAGCGCGGATGGATCGTTCCTGTCGTTTCCAAACATCTCAGACAGGAGCAGAAGTGACAGGCGGCTTTGTATCCCGCTCCATCACGGGATACTGCCAATACCCCCGCCCCCTCCTCCCCGCCGTGTCCCAAATGCACCCGGTTACAGCACTAGAGGAAGCTTCAAGGCCTGTCAAGAGCACTGTGCGTTCAACACTGCGCCGGAATGTCGATAAGGAATTCGAAGAAAGCAGGTGAGGTCAGGCGGTTTTCAGGGATTTGCACATGTACATGATCAAAGAATTGTTGTGTGCTTTAAACAACAAGAGACTGGTCTGGAGATTAGCTGGTCGATTCTTCTTTTGCTTAATTGATTGGTTGTTTAGGTTGTAAAAGTCACATGAATATGACATTGAAATTGGACTTGGACTTTTGGAGTCTATGCATAGATTCTGAATTACTGAATTAGTTGGAGATTGTTTATATAATTATTTACAATAATTAATTACAGATTAACAAGCCTAGTCTGATGCTACTCAAATGAGTTGCCTCTAGAACGACAAATACAGATGTCTGGATATGAATTAATCTGTATGTTCAACTGTATGTTGTAGAACTTTAGAAAGTACTGGTTATATTGCAGTAAAAAGGATTTTTTTTTACCATTATCAGCCAGGAGTTCTTTCATCTAGATTCCATCTGGCAACAGTGATTTACCATGGAAAAATAAAAAGTCAGCTTGGTCTGTCATCTTAATGCTTACTAATTTCACTCTGGTGTTATATTTGTTAACAAAACTTCTATTTTATAATCTGGTTAATGAGGTGCAGGGTAGCAGAGTGGTTAAAGCTTTGGCTTCCCAATAAGGAGGCTATGGGTTTGACCCTGGGTCGGACCATTTCAACATCTCACAATCTCTCTTCTCCCTGTGTCACCGTGGCTTTTCTCCGGGTACTCGGTTTCCTGGGTATACTGTACATTTCCCATGAACAAATGAGGAGAGAATGTTTGTCTGTCTAATCCTGCGACCACTGTCCAGGGTGTTCCCCCGCCTAAGGCCCAAAGTCATAGGCTCCAGTCACTCGCGCCCCCTAGTGGATTAAGTGGTGGAAAATGAATGAAGGAACAATCTGGTTGAAGTTGAAACTCAGTTTCTTTTCTGAGTCTCAAAGCAAGAGGATCTTGCAATCAACGTTTATCAAATTTGGGGAACCTGATTTATACAAAAATGACAATACAGAACCTGAAAAAAATATTTACATAAATAGTTAAAAAGAGCCAAAATGTAAAATAACCACAAATTTTGGTTGAGGTTAACAGGTAAGTTTAGGCTTCAAGTTACTAGGTAAGTTTAGACCTGGGCTTGGGTACGTTAAGATTACTGTTAAACCCAAAGATAATGTTGCCACATGGCTTCAACCAAAAAGTGTATATCTACGTTTTCTTCAGAGACAGGACTGAAAAATGAATATAAATTTAAATGTCTGTTTAAATAATTCTTTACTCTTACAAATCTCTCAGCAAAAGGTTAATATTCACATACAACAACTTTGTTTTGCTGCAATCATGGTTTAAGAGGAATAGACCACCCAAGCACAACCAATTAGAGCAATGCTTTTGGTTATGATGAGAAATAAAATTAGTTTATGATTGATTCAGACAGCACACAATGATTTTGTCACAACAAGCTGCATTTACACTATACTTTTGGCTGAAAAGACATAACTGACACAACGTTTTAAAAAAATAACTTAGGAGCAGAGTTGGAAGAGAAGCCTGGAAGTTTTTCTGTCACAAAGAAAGGACTAATGGGGCTAGCAGCTAACAGATCAAACTAAAACATTCATGCTCCTGTTCAGTGTCAGGAGAGGTGCCTTTAAGAAGATAGTAATCATAAGGACCTGTCCATGGTGCTGAAATTAAAAAAAAAACAAGGTCTGTACCCCCTCGTTGTCCTATGTTCGTTGTACGTAAACTGATGTGAAGTCGAGAGGTTACGGTGAGAATCAAAGAAAAAAAGAAGAGTTCTGTAGCTGAGAGGTTAATAATCCAATTTGAGTTGAAATTTGGATTAAAGTCATTACTAAATCTATTGGTGCTATTCTGGTGATTTCTATTAGATTCGTTCATTTTTTTGTATAACATGAAAAAAAAAAAGCTTTTAAACAATTACCATGTCAGCTGCCCTCTACTTGTACTAAAGAATATTGGCCTATAGAATGATGTGACATTCCCGCTGCAGTGCACAGAGCGAGTGCATGTCTGATGTATGTATTATAGGATTAAAACAACAGTGCGTCTGTGTTTTCAGCTGTGTTTGACTAATATCTACATTCAAAGCACTTATTTGTTCACCACGTTATCAGAATACCTGCTCTGTGAGACAATACAAAAAGCAGATAACAGCATTAGAGTACAGCAGGTGTGCAGTGCAGTCAGGCAGAGAAATATGACTTCAGAAATTAAAAATGTGCTGTATCAGAGATCAGCCCCGTGATATTGGATCAGTCAATGCTAATAGACTGGTTATTACCCAAGATTCATAGCATGTCCTGATTGGACAATAGCTTTTAATCCTCATTGTCTGGACAATTTCACTCTCTGGCAACTGTAATACCTTTATTAACAACTAGTTGTGCATCTTACATGCAGTTCATTTAAAGGTGCATTGTGTAACTTTCTGGAGGTAAAACGTCATCTACACAATTCAGTAAAATTAGAAAATTAAAACTTTACTTTGGGAAGATGAATATATTGTATTTTATGCCATAATAATAATTATATATATAAAAAAAATCAGCTAAAGGGTTAGGGTTAGGGTAATTGGGCTCTATTTTGTGGCCATGCAAGCCCACTTAAAGTAAAAATGCTGATTTTTATTAATTATTTAGTGTAACAAAAGCATCTAAAAGACAAAAATATGTATTTATTCAAATTAATTTTTGGACAAAAGTTGTGCGGCGCACCTTTTACAGTGATGGATTGGCCGATTTAAAAAAAATATATAGGAACATTCTTAGTCTGCATGTCCCACTTCATCCTCAAAGCATTAATTTTTTTTTAATTTTGAACAGACTAAAGAGTACAAATGGAAATAAACAATCAAGGTCTTCTGTTAAAATATTACAAATGTGTGTCCTTACTTTGAACAGGCTTGCATGACCACAAAATGAACTTTTATTTAGCCTGGAGGAGGCCCTGGCCCACTCATCTTTATTTCTATAGGAAAGGGGCTACATTTGCTGTTTTTTTTCCACATTATGGCATAAATGTATTTGAACCCATTCAGAATGTCCCAAAGTATAGTTTTAACTTTCTAACGAATTGTGTTGTTCACTTTTCACTTGCAGAAAGTTACACAGTGCACCTTTAAGCTAAAATTACAAATGCATATTTACATTTACATAATAGCGTCCCAGAATATGTTTTATCCCAAATACATGTTGTTTTAATCTGTTCCTTAAATAAAAATATAATTATATAACTTGTGCTAGAGATTTTAAATACAAACTAGCAAAATATTGATTATTGGTCACACAAGAAACCAAAAAAAACAGGTATTGTATCAGCTTCAACTTGAAAATCTATCTACAGTAAGTCTAGGCCTAATATCGGTTAAAGAGTGAAGAAAAGATCACACCCCGATATTAGCTTCTCTACCCAAAAAGATGGGCGTCTTTTGAGAAATCCACTGAAGAAGACAAGCCTACTAAATACTGTTCAGTTACTGTTGTTTTTGTTCTCCAAGCTCAATTAATCTCATGAGTTTAATGCAGTAAGAAGACATTCAACTTTGTGCTACAGATTACGCGTCCACACTTCTGGCTTCATTCATTCACAGATAGGAAAACAAAGACTCAAAGGAATGACGAAAGATAAGGGCTTCTATATTCACAAAATCATTCCACAGTCTGATACGAACAGGCCTTATCTGCAGAATTCTACTGTCCGACTCCGCAGACGCCATGATAGTATCCGGCAGGCAGACTGGTTCAGATCTGCTTAGAACTGATCTACATCACGGTAATAGTCCTGCTGTCTTTGTGTTGGAGGAGATACTGTTGCGTAACTCATCCGAGAGAGAATCGATAGGCCTGTAGAAGACAGAGACCATTTCAACACTGTGGTGGTGAGGACTGTCTTGTCTGTGAATATGTAACTGAAAGAGTATGGTAAATGGCAGGTAAAGAAGTGAACAATGGAGATTCAAAAAGAAGTTGATATAGATTTTGAGCTGTTGAGAAATAGGATGGTTTGATATCCGACATTTGGTTTGTTGCTATGGCTGAAAACCATCATTTTCCAATACCAAGATTTAGATTTTTATTTGTAAATCTATAGCAAAGTCCACAAGATCACAAATTAGTTTTTTCACGTGAGAAGAAATCAAAACAAGATAAGTAATTGTCTTGGACTTGTGTTTGTCTTCTTTGAGCCTCACAAAAACAAGTGGTTCCAAAATGACCAGTTAAATTACAATACAATACAATATAATAAACGTCATAAAAGATACTTTAAAACAAAGCTTTTTCATTCATATGCACAGATCAACAAAATGTTTTGATGGTTCATGCAGCTCTAACATGTCAGAGATGTACTTTGATGCTAGTCCATGGAGAGACTTAAACACAAGTAAAACTGTTTTAAAGTCTATTATCTGAGCCACTGGAAGCCAGTGTAAAGACCTAAGCACAGGACTAATGCGATGGTACTTCCTGGTTCTGGTCAGGACACGAGCAGCAGCGTTCTGGATGTACTGCAGATGTTTTACAGCTCGTTTGGATAGGCCGGTGAACAGGCCGTTACAATAGTCTAACCTACTGGAGACAAATGCATGGATAAGTCTCTCCAAGTCAGGCTTTGACACTATACCTTTGATTTTGGCTATGTTTTTAGATGGTAAAAAGGAAGCCCATCATACATTTGAATACCTCTTTGGTCCAACAAATACATAAACAAAGAAATGCTTCTATTTAAGTAATTGTTTTGGCAAATGTCACACTTGAATGGAGCCACCGGCCGATGATGTCATTTTCTGGAGTCATTTGTTTATTGTTGCGCTAAAGCATGGATCAAGCGCTGAGGTGCTAATGCTGTAGCTGCGAAAAATAAGTCAAGCATACCGTTATATCTTTATTATAATAAAGCAGACATGGGTTTTGCCCGTGATGCGCACTCATCCATCAGGTGCTCCCATCTCTGGTCATAGAGTTAATTCAAGGTAAGCGCATATCCATGGAATTTCACGCAGAGTTTATTTTTGTACTTGTGAGAACCATCTAAGCATCGTCAAAAAATTATCGAGTTATTCCTTTTTGTCAATATCGCCCAGCCCTAGTTATACTGTTAATGAAAATCCACTGAACAAAATTTGATTAAATGATGTTTATCAGTACTAGCCTTTGCTTTGTATTGCTGAACACTGAACTAGAATGAAACAGGGACCAATAGCCTACTGTCCAAGAGTAACCAGAATTGGAGCAATACTAGGTCAATGCACCAAAACTCAGGTCTAAGGTACACCAAGAATTAACCCTGAAGAAAAAAACAAACCAAAAAACAATATGTACGTTGTATGTTGAGGGTTGAATCACGTTTTCGAAGGGACAATTTAGCCTCTGCAACTTCAGTTGAGTGGAGTCTTCTTCTTCAGCTTGGTTTTGTTTTCATCCTGCACTGTAATCTTGACGCCATAAGCTACAGCTAAAAACCCAACAATATGATGAGATGGTTAAAACTTAAAAGTCAAACGAGCAAATCAATTGGAACGCTAGGACATTTTAGATCAGTTGTGTGTTTTACAATAGCTAAAAAGCTAATTATCTTATCTTCAGTTCAAATTTCTACATTTTAAAATTCCTGAACCCATTATTACCACACATCCATCCTCACATTTCCCAGTTCAGTCCTCGTAGTGCTAAACCCATCGGAGCGCTATAAGATGACGGTAATAACTCCTGTCTGCTTAAGGCGACATTTGGGGCAGGTTTATGAAACGCTTTACCGACCGCAGACGACGGTTCTGCTGCCCTGCGCTCGGAGAAGAGAAATATACTAAAAAGCCTCTTCATAAATCTGAGAAGCTGAGAGGCAAAGAAAGAGCTCTCCTGGTTTTCAAAGCGCACAGCGGGGTCTCGGAACAATCTCAGGAATTGGTTTGACATTTGCGCAGGATCGATACATGTTTTGAATGGTAAACACAATTGTAGATAGAAAAGGGCATGTGAATGCTTTGGCACAGTTTGTCACAGTTTTGAAAAATGGACAATGTGTGCACATTTCTAGACATTGATTGCCCTCAGAAGGAAAAAAAACAAAAACAACAACTTAGAGATCTCTTTTTTCAAGGTTGATTTGTATTAAAAGTGAACTGCAGCGAATATTATGAAATCATCTGCGTGCAAATAACTTGATTAAAAACAATTATTCTATATTTAAAAGCACACACAATGTTCCAGTATCCTTGCAATTTTCTTAAATACAGTGAAACCTCTACAGAGAAACCTGCTCACAACGTTTCTGTTAAATTTGAGAAGTTTACCATCTTGTGGGTGTGTTCTAAACACCCGATTCCCATACAAAACACTTGTCCACTGTGTAGCTTTTGATCAAAAATATAAAAGCATGTTTGTTTCTGTCATTTAGATTTATTTGTTGCCCCAAATAAATCATAAAAATCGGCTTATTTACATTAAGAAGACTTTCATTTGGCTTAGAAGAGGGTCTCTTTTTGTATGTTTCCATGGAAGCAAACTGTATTTTTTGCCTACTTCTCCAGTTGTACAGTTGACATGCCACTAGAAGAAGTAACTGGTCAGATTTAAAGAGTCAATCCTGCTCAAATAAGAATGCATATATAAAATGTTGCACAGTTTGGTTTGGACAATGACTTCAAACATCTCTAAGGTATTTTTGACCAATAAAAACACTGATACTGGAATGAATTCTCGATATACTTTGTCGTATAATAGTTCATCCTACCAAACATCAACATGGAGACAGGTAAGGGCCAGCTTCTCTATCAGAGAATTCAGATAGTACATGATTAAATATGCATATCCAAACATCAATTCCCAAGAACCAGGAAGCACAATTGACCAATCAGCAAATAGAGCAGATATATTCTTATTTCTTTTTTTTTCTCTACTTGACTACAATGATGTGTCCAACGTAGGGGTGTAACGATTCACCTGAATATTCGAAGTATCGATACACAGCCCTTACGATCCGCTGCATCGATCGGCGTTCTACTAGTTGGCCTTAATTCCGACCACACATCGATGCAGCTTTGAATCGCTTCGAATCTAAGCCCAAAGAATCGATTTATTTAGATATATGGCGAAACATAAACCATACAGACAAACAACATTCTTAGTCGTTTATTTTTCACATAAATGTTTCTTTAAATGCGCGTTTAATACGCTGGTTTTCCGCGCTCCGTCATCATCAAGAGCCTGCAGCACTTGTTTCACATGGAATCTACTCCCGGACGGAACCGCTGCCGCACAGCCCAGCGGAGGGGACGGACAGTGCCAATCCCGCGGGCCCGCGAGAGCGCACTGAGCGGAGACCATGAGGGACAAAGCCGTAAAGGCGAAACCAAACTGACCCACGGAGGTAACGCTGCGAAACGACTCGAGCGAGCTCCGAAAATAACCAGACGAGCTGCAAACACGCCGCCGCGCCGCCCCCCCTCGAGCTGCAACGCCACAGTCATAACACAGACTCGCGCATTTGTGCAGGCTGAAGACTCCGCTGCCAGTCGGCGGCATATGTCACATTTTGGACATATGCCGTACTTAAGACGCAACATCACCATGCTTTGGATCTAAACTTCGAGTCTGCACATGTTTGTGGATTTAATATTTAATGATAAGTCATGAAGATACAGTAAGTTACAGACTCCCATCTCAACACACTTCATCTGTGTGAAAATGATTCAATAAGATGGTGAAATGTGAGTCACTTATTTTATTATGATACTAAACTTGTGAATTAAGGGGAAAGTGCAATGAAAAATAATTCTGTCATTAAGCTGAATATCTTTATTACCCTTATCCTTACTCTATCATTTTATTATTTGTTATTGAGTTTTTTATTTAATGCAAAATCTTGGTAATTACTTTATTTATGTTGTAAGTTATCAAACTGAATCGAAATATCGTTTTAAAACTGCTGTATCGTTCTGAATCGTATCGTTCCCTGAAACCCCAAAATCGTTTTGTAATCGTATCTCTTGGCCTCATATCGAAATGTATCGTATCGTTCTAAAAACGTATCGTTACACCC
Source organism: Mugilogobius chulae (assembly GCA_038363315.1). Classification (NCBI taxonomy): domain Eukaryota; kingdom Metazoa; phylum Chordata; class Actinopteri; order Gobiiformes; family Gobiidae; genus Mugilogobius; species Mugilogobius chulae. The sequence goes on along the minus strand of CM076395.1, from coordinate 32,036,430 downwards.
CTAGTCCAACGGCTTCCACAAAGTAAAAAGAAATGGGTTGATGCATCGTCAGACTAACAATTTATTACAGGAATTCCAAATTACTGGTCTCCTTGACATAAAAACTTTGCTATTCTGTGTCTTTCGCCGTCACTGTCAATGTTTATGTCAGTGAGGCTTTTTGGCTATTTTGAAATAATGATGCTTATCCAAACTAAATGTTACTACAGCACCTAAAGAACACTTGCAAAGACACAGACAGAACATGCAAAACCTCACTTCGCCTGTGGACTAAATCTGGACCAAATTTGGCTTTACATTTTTCCAGAATGTCAGACAAGCTGCTCCACTGTCTATTGTCTGCCCCCAGAGCTACATTGTTTGCTTGGCGACTTGGCACAGCGCTCTCCTCCTTTGTCTGCGCTCTGTCCCTCCACTGCAGCTTCACTTCATCTAAATCAGCCAGACTCCAGCGTCGGACCACAAATGGACCGTTTACTGCCTCTGTCCCCAATAACGGGCCCTCCTCCCCGGGCCGACCAGACAGGGACAGGCCCGTCAACTCTGGATGACCTCCGAGGTGGCCGCAGGGGGCAGACTGACCAGCGGAGGAGACACCCAAACAGGAAGTCCAAGCACTGGAAGGTCAAGATTAGGATTAGATTTTATAACAGGAGACAACAGGCCACTTTGAAAGAATAAACTACTGTAACAAACAAAAAGAACATCAAAGTGATAATAGAAGATGATTGAATCTGTTAGATCTGTTGTTGTGTCCTATTGTTGCCCCAATAAAGATACTCAAAATGTCTATTTAGAAAGGGTAGGATGATACAACAATATATCAAGATATATACTGTATTTGGCCATTTCCTAAATATCAAGAGATTTTAGTGTTGTGCAGATAAAGCTAATAAAACTGAAGGAAATATCAGTTGGTCATTAGAATAAACAAAATAACAAAGACAAAATGAAAAAGTCAGAAAATAACTGAACTACTGAAAAGATAAACTTATGTTATGATTTTATGTTTTATTAAATTAGATCAAATCAAACTTTATTCATAAATGAAATGTAACACAAAGTGCTTTGCAGAGCATTAAGAACAGTTTTAGTAAGTCAGCAAAGGTCAATGCCAAAACTCACTTCCTCACTGTAGATTTACATTTGTACTTTCTAATCAGCAGCTATATGCTTAGAAAAAGAATGTATCTTAAAAAATATCATTTAAAATAAAATAAGATATATAGGCTATGGTGTATTGGTTTCAGACACGAAGCGCACTTCTGTCAGCTGACCGCAAGTCACATGACTGCTGCTTGAATGAAAAAAAAAGCCAGATAAAAATTAACTTCTGTAATAAGTATTGGGAAAATTAATCTGTCACGCACATACAGTATTTATGGACTACTAATTATCATAATAGTTTTATTTAGCTAGGATCCTATACTTTACGCGTCAAACCAACTAGATAATTCAACTTTTACACCTCAAACTAAGGTAAGCAGCTAAGTGTTAGCGCCCCGGCGCTGCCGGCAAGTCTCATTCAAGCTAAACAAAGATGGCTGCTCTCGTGGATGTGTTTCTGCTGCTTTTGAAAGAAATACGGAGTAATTTCTTTTTGAAAAGAGCCGTATGTGTGACAGGTACTTGTTCTATCTCAACCAGACAGATACACCATTATGAGTTGTCGCTGTGATTGGCTAAGCACAAATAAGGTAGGCTGCTAACCCAATCAGCTCAAAGTATTTCACTAAACACCTCACCTTTTCTAGAACGCTTTCAGCGAGTCAAGTCCCAGATGGAAACTGTGGAAGAGCTCAAATCATAGTTCAACACAGATCCATCTGGCGTGAGCCAGGTTATCTATTCTGACCATTCTAGTGACAATCGATACTAACTACTTTTCAAGATGCATTGTGAAAAATTTTGAGTGCACTACTTTTTGGACATTCAGACAACACTACTAAATGACATGAATGAATATACTGTATATACTATTTAGTTTTGAACAGGCTATGAACAAGAGCAGTTGTGCCTGTCACTCCCTAGTCTGAGCTTCTGTGCAGGAGCATAAACATTAGTGTTTCACTACGGCAACACCTATGAGGACAAACAACATAGAATATGCTATATTATTATTTACTTTTTAAATATGTTAATTATAGGTTACATATGAGCTTAACGTTTGTGAAAACATAATATTTAACTGTTAATAAACTTAAGCAAACAGCTCGGAGCAGTGAAACTTCGAGATCACTGACACCACTGTTAAACTGAATGTTTTGAGTGCAGAAAGTAAAAGATTTTACGTGACTTTCACAAAAATAAACATTATGAAACTTTCCTAACAAATGTTTTTTAAATCTCGTATGATGGGCCATCTAAGGTTACAACTGACAAATAACAGTTTTTACCATTCCTGGCAGTTTAAACAATGAAAATATAGTCATGCTAACTACTAGCATGATTGACTCATTTCGGCAAGTGACTCGGATTGGGGAATGACAGTGCCTCCTCCATGATAGTTAAGCTGAACCTAGCCAAAAGTGCAGGCCTCTGTAACATGTGACTGTTCTGACCAATCACAGTTCATAGAGTGAACAAGATCCAACCATTCTTAAAGCTGTAGATGATCTTTGTGCTTTGATAATTTTAAATCAGGTACAGGCCTTTAAATCTTCTTTAAATCTAGCCTTACTGAGGAAAGGCAAGAAAAGGCGCCTTTGCTTGAGCATATTGTCAATACACTGTCAATAGGAGTTAGCATTACCCAATAAATCCAGATCTGTTTTGTGACAGACAGGCGCTCGACCACACGAAAGCAATAAAAGAGAATAAACTATTGCTTACCTACAAAACAGAAATTAAACAATGTACATTTTAAGTGAGATAAGCCTTAATAAGTCGATAAATTGTTGTAACGCAGCTTGTAAAATAAAAACCTAAGCCGTGACTACTCATAAAACATTTGTACGGTCGTCTCAAACAGAACTCAACAATTTATATTTATTATTTGACAAGAACGGAAAAAATGTCCTGGAAACAGTCAAAACAGGACTAGTTTTGTCCACAAACGCCTTTAATGTGGCCAGTGGGGAACATACTTATTTACTTGGTGAGTGAGATTTTGTCATAGCAAGAACATGATGAAGTGACTTGTAATGTTTAGCTGTTGGCTAGAATTTCTCATAAAAATGGTTGTGGTTAGTTTTGGCAGAAAATGGTAGAAAGTTGGCAGTGTTGGCGTGCATATTCAGGAGTTTGTTGTCGTAAAATGCTTAAGTGAGGGTTGGGTGAGGATTTTTGCCTCGTGACGCGCATTTGCAAACATAGGACATAATGTAAAACCTGAATCACGCTCTTTATATTCACCTTTAGTCGAGATAACAAGGCAAATGTTGTTTATCCAAGCTTGTTTACAGAAATGCTTCAGGTTGCTTTGTGAGACATTTGTGGTGAATGGTCCGTTACTGTTTGTACTCACGGAATTATGTTTCTTTGTCTGGAATGTTCCAAAGTATGCCATTAATCAGATCTATTTGAGATGTATTCAGTTTTATTGAAAAATAGGTCTACATAGAGATACAGTGTAACTTTTTGATATGAAGCTAAAGAAAGATATGACACCAAAACACAAAATTAGCAAAAAAAAAAATTTTTTTTTTTATTTTTTTCAGAACGGTGGTAAAAATCATTGATATCAAGCCAAAAAACTGTTACATAATCCATCCTGAGGCTTTGAATTACTCCTACAATGTGTTTTAAAGCATTTTTACAACTTTTAAAAGCCAAGACAAGTTGTGCTGTGACGCTATGCTAGCAGTTAGCCAAGAGCTACTAACATAAACATATTTTCTTTGATTTTAGTGCACCAACGGTCTGTTATTAGATGTAGACAGACACTGCAAAGTGTTCACTGAATGCTGTACTTTGACAATATATCTGAAGTAGATTTTAAAGTGTTTTCTAAAAAAAAAAAAGATGCATAATGCTTGTAACAATGTGTATAACTTCCACGTGAATGTCTTGATTTAGTGACATAGATACGTGTCATATTTGGGGGCGTGCTAAAATATGCAGGGTCGCTAGCATCACGTTAGCATTTAGCTCGCAGCTACTGTTAGCATTGTTGGATATATTTACATTGTGGACCGTTGATCTGTATTTACTCATGTCTCGTGCTGTATTGACACAAAATTCCTCAGTCACATTTGCTGTTGTAGTTGTTGAGCAGTGAGTATAAAGTGTTTTCTGTCACTTTCAGTGTCATTGGTCTTTATTTTCCAACAGTTATGGTGACCGTAGTTACCTCCAAATCTAAACTAAAACTAATTGACCTAAGCTAACCTATCCTAACCTAACTTACCAATTCTGGAATAATATTTTAATTATAAATTTGCTAGCTAGCACAAGCAAGTGGAGTGGATAAGCTGTTGGAAAAAAAATCAGCTGTTCATTTACCCCCTTGAAGGTCTGTTAGTGGGCGTGGTCTTTGATGGCTACTGTATCTATTGAATATCTATATGTATCTAATATTAATAGAATACAAGGTAGGACTGGACTAGGGCAAAAAAATTCTGTGATTTTCTGGAACTGGCAACCATGATTTTGAATTTGTTATAATTCTTGTAAATTGTGCTTCCTATTGTCTTTGAGTTAAATAAAATATCTGCTTTTTCATAAAGTTCCTACTTCACTGTGATTGGCTAGACCCAGCTGTCACTCATTCAAGAGTGATCCGTAACACGTTTATGAAATAATCAATTAATTAAAACACTGTGTCTCGCTGCAAAAATGTTTTGGCATATTTATTTGTATTGTATTGTATTACCATTAAAAACAACTTTTTAGATATGAAAATATTCTAAAAATCCATGTTCCATTTCAGCTATGTCTTAAATTGATATAAATACTTTTTGGTCAAATCTTCATCTCGTGATTCTGTTCAAATAGGGCTGGAGTATTTCCACAAGCTATTGTTCAAATATTTTTAGGCTTAGAGTGACAGTTGGATCTGCAACAATCATAGTGAGGACCCAGCTGTTTTAATTTACCTCATAGTCAATAGAAAAACAGATTGAATGAATCGTGACAAAATCAAACAACTTGATTCTGTGCGTTATTGATGCCAAACATTTATTTAAAAGTGAAAATCAATCTCTCGTGTTGAAAAAAAAAAAAAGAAAAAAGTAGGGTCTATCATAAAACATTTTGAGACAGCCAGAGTATTGCGTGGGTATTTGACAGTGTACGGTTTCATATTTTGGAGTGAAACAAATGATCCTCCTCCCACACACACACACACACACACACATGTCTCTCCCCCTCTCTTGGCCCTCCCTTTCTCCTTTCGTTCTCTTTCTCGGTCCTCTCTCTTTCTCTCTCGGTCCATCTGTCTGCTGGGTCTGAGGAAGCCAGCTCACACTATCGCTGATGTCTATCACACTTCAGCAGCTCCATCAGAATCAGCCTGCAACATGGACGCCGGATGCAAGAAAAAAAAGAGATTTAAGATAGATTTACACTTTTTTTCTCTTTCTGTGACAGATAATGACTGACTAAATAGACTGCTTTTTACAACTCTTCTCACATTTATTTCAAATTCTAAATATAGTGCTAGATTTTACACCAAACATCTGACTGGCAGCAGTTGTTTCCGGTACAGATTAAATCAATGGTTCCCAAACGATAAGTCAAGAACGTTGGAGACTTTTGAAGATCAGTCACGTAAGCACAGTTCTGACGCACAAAATCTAATCGTTTGTACATTTGACAAAGTAATTTAGCATCTGCTTCACATTTAAAAGAGTGAGCTAGCCTGAGGGCTTCAAAAATAAAGAGATGAATGGTGTTTCTAAGTCTTTGGACAGTATTTCTCAGGTAGGTCTACAACTACCAAAGAACTGTGATTTCCTATTGTTAAGTCTCACATTGTGGGCTGTGTTAATATATCAAATTATACGCTGCTTTGTTGTTTGTACATTCATTGTTCAATTGTTAATTTTTTGGAATATGACGTAACGGTCTTGTCAAAGCATTTTTAAGAGGAAAAATATTTCTACAATTCTGTTCAAATCTCCTATATATCATTATAAATGTAATATTTGCATGACCCATGACTCTGTGTCCTCCTGAGTCACTTCTGTTCATAGTTTTGCTTAGAAATATTATGTATTTTTTGCAATGCTCTTTAAAACAAGTTCCTAAAAAAACTTTTAGGCATTTTAGGCATTACAACTATAAATGACATTCATGCGTTTTCCATGTCTACGCTGCAAAAGAAATAATCCAGGAGAAGTAATCAAACCAACTTTTCCTGACATGCTAAAGCTGCAGAAATGCTCCAAACAAGCCTGGAGAAATAACAGACTTAAAAACAGTGTGGAAGATCTCTGAGATAGTGTAGTCAAGACCGCAGTAATCAAGACCAAGATCTTTCTGAGACCACCAAGTTCCAAGACCTGAGAAAGGACCAAGACGGCCGAAACTGAGACAAAACCATCTTTGTAATTTTATAGAATTGTCAGTGTCCATGTGATCTTTTTCTTTTTGTGCAGGGTTTATTGCAAACTGCAACAAGGACAGGTCACTGTGCTCTTGGTGGTCTTGGTGTCCACTAGGGTTGCACAATATATCGAAAAAATATCGATATCGCAATATTGACACGTGCAATATCCATATCGCAAGGATGTGCAATATTTTATTAAATGTTTATGCATTATTCATCCGTTTTTAGCGCCGAGTGGTTTGACTCCGTTCTCGTCTTCTCCTCTTAAGAACAACTCTTGTGATTTGTGTTGGTTTAAAACAAGATTGAAAAGGCAAAAAAACTAGTTGTGATAAAGCTGTGACCTGTCAGGCATAACGTGTGTAGGGGTACCGACTGCGGTTGCCAGATTTCAGAGCAACCAGCAACTAAGCCCTGTAAAAAATCGTCCTAAAACATGACCGCGCCTCAATAAAAATAAGTTAATAAAATTATTAAGCAATTACTAAGCCACAGAACATGTGCGGTTTTTACGCACATCATTTTAATAGTGTAATAATGACTTTAAATAAATGTACAGAGAAATTCTTAATTGAAAAATAAATATTGCAAAAAAAATCGAATATCGCAATCTCAGAGCCCATATCGCATATCGCAGAAATTTTCAATATCGTGCAGCCCTAGTGTCCACGACAAGACCGAGTCCAAGACCAAGTCAAAGGTAAGACAGAGTACAAGACAAGACCAAGTCTAAGCACCCATGAGACAAAGACAAGGCCGGACTTAGTCTTAAGAAGTGTGCTACTACACTGTTCAGAGTTCAACATATGACACCACAAATCTGAAAAATTCAGAAGAGTGTATTCTGAGACTCTGAGGGGAAAGAAAAGTATCTCGCAGACAGAATTCCAGCAAAGTTTTTGATACAGAAGCATCATTAGAACATGGATGAAAAGTCATTTATTTTTGTGCTTTCATATACAATGTAAAGCTGCAGAGCATGTATAATAAATATACATTAGCAGCACACCGTGACATTTTGTAGCAGGCTGTCCATGGGTTTCACAGGGATGAAAAGCCTAATTTCTACATAAACTCAAACTGTTACTATTATATCCAAACAAAAGCTCACAAGCATCACTTACAGGAAGTTAAACAATGCTAATGTCAGCCATAAAACATAATTACTTTTTTAACCAAAGTGGATACACAACATCCACTTTGGTTGATTGCAGCTTTATCGGGAAGTGAACAGTGCAGTATAGACGTTATGAGGAAGTAATAAATCTAGCATAGATCTGTACATGGACATGAGCTCACTTGTGTTAAACAGTAACTGCAGCTCCGAGTTAACACCAAAATACTTCACATTCCACCATCGTGTTTGCTCTGCTGGTCAGATATTAACTCAGACAAGATTTGACCTAAAAATGCCATTCGATAATCCAGACAATAATGAAGAGAACTTTGTGTTGTACTTTAGGTGACTTTTTAACCACAGAAACTAGCTATGAGTAAAACACACAGCAGTGTTTCATATAGACAAATACTCAGTTGTAAAAGTAAGAAATAGATGAAAAAATATTTAGCAGTTGATTCAATATTTAATATACTGTATGCACAGGACTATGTAAAATAAGTAAATAAATATTGATTTGCAAAAATATTAAAGTTTCATTGTGAATATGCTTACAGTCACATTGTGTAAATAAACATATAAAATATAATTTTTTGTTGTTTTTTACGTATTTAAAAGAATATGTTGAAATGTATCTCTAGTTAATAATCTAATATTCAACAAAACATGAGATTTGTGCAAATGAGTTTAACTATGAGACAATAAGAAAATGTTTCCTTTAGCATTAGCATTAGCAATCCCTCTAGTGATTAGCTGCGCTGTTTTCATGTTCATTTAATAACCATTTGATGACAAAAATATCATTTAGTTCTGGATTTTAATCACTTTACCTTTAGCTTTACTTCTCTTACATAGTTTTATTCATTTTGAAATTTGAAGTAAACACAAACAATACTAAACGGTTAAACACAAAACCCCCTTACAGATTTCAACAAAGCAAATGATTATAAAATGAGATTATTACTGTTTCAAAGCTATAAATGCTCAAATAGGCTAGTTCCGGTTGCTAACTGTTAGCTTAAAATGGCGATAAATAAGTGTGGTGTCCTGGACTTTCTTGTGGCAAACTTTTATACGTTCATAAATATCAATATAAATAAATAATATTAACTGTACACTTACAAATAATGGTTTAAAAAGTATATTTGGCATGCAGATGCGGAATTGCGCTAAGTAGCTTAGTATAACAAAATGGCTCTATTGGCTCTATGTAGCATTTTGTATGTTTGTATAATGGCTCTATGTAGCATTAGCCAAACACTTCCAGATTAGCTATGCTGTGTTTATGTTTATGTGTAACTTCTTATAAAACATTATTAGCCACTAAATGACAAAATGTATAATTTTGTTCTGGATTTGTACCACAATGTTCATAGACCATACGACACAAAATGACTCTGTTAGCATTAGCTAGGTAAGCTATTTCTGTTTTTAATGTTTATTTATGCGCAGATACACTGTTGGGATCGAATATCGGTAAAGATCCATTAAATCTTTGTGGATCAGTTAGCCTAACTCGAACTCAAAACTATTGTTGGACAGATTTAAATTTCTGTTTTTGTGGTTTGAAATTCAGATACGCCAACTTTAAAGCTGTTGGCTGATTTCTACCCAAATTTAGAAATTGCAATTACACAAAGTTAATCAGGCACTGCTTAAAGAATATTAAAAAAACAAACAAAACAAAAAAAAAACCCTCTAAATTTAAATTTGATACAAAATTACACAGTTAGCATTAGCATCAACGAACCCTTTAGTGATTAGCTCTTTTTGTTTTCAGGTTTATTTGTAACCTTCACCCAAACTGTTTTAACCTTTCAATAACGTGTCATTTAGATCCGTGAGTCACATCCTCTGTCAGAAGTAGAACCATCTCACTTCCTCCTTCCTGTCCAGATAGTATTTAGCATTTATCAGACCACAGCGTGAGACTGGGACATGTGACCTCCTCAGCGGCTAAACTGGGCCTTAAATGAGACTTCAAGCTTCTGTCTCACACTCCGCTGACCGCAGGACACTCAACATCTGCGCCGGCTAATTCTACTCAATAACCGGGCTCCCACGCGTGCAAGAGAAATCATTATAGAATAGTCAGGGTGGCCTCGCAGTGACACAGAAGTGAAAGAAGAGCAGCCGTGTCAAGAGTTGGGGATAAAACCACCAATGTTCACGTTAGTGGGCGAAGTATTTTAGATAGAAGGAAGTGTATGATGCTAATGATTCTAGTGGTTTCCATTGCTGTTTATAGGCACAGCTAAAGTATATATACGCTAACTTTATAGAACAAGTAATTTTCATTTAAAAGTAGGACACAAATCTCACTGTTTCCCATAAATAGAGTCTTATTTTTGCCACCGTGTTCCAAAATAAGATGTAAAATAAACTGGTGGTGTTATAATGAATCTTTTAGGCTTGTATTGTAATAAACTTCTGTAAGCAATTTTATGTAAGGTAATTAAGCTAATGTTTGTTTTTTTTTATCATCAGTAGAGGCAATAAGTTACTTCATACTCCAAAAATAGCAATGTATAAATATATATAAATCTGCAATGTTTAGATACAACAATAAACTATGTGAACATTGAACTCACATTTGTTTTGCACAATTCTATTATTAACTGCAATTATCTAATCGCAAAAGCTGTGATTTTCCTCCTTTCTGTTGAGAAAAAAAGTTTTTTTTTTTCTGAGAATAAAGTTGAAGCCATAAAAAGAAGCTACTGTATTCCATAGATTAAACTTTCAGTTTTGTGAGATTAATATTGTAATACTACAAGAAAAGAAAATCAATAATTGAACTTTAAAATGTTTGCATAAATACACACAATAGATTTTTATAGTTACAAGAATGTTCCATGATCCAAAATACAATTTTATTCTTGTAAAATTTCAAGTTTAAAATTGAGAAATTGCCTTTTATGGCTTTGACTTTTTTCTCATAACATTTGTCTGTTTATTGTCGTAGCCCAAGTTTTTGTCTCTTAAACTTCATCATGCATTTCTGTTTCTCAAAAATATGGCAGGGGCCAGATTGAAACCAGTTGTGGGTCGCATTTGGCCCAGGTCTGGTCTATGTGTATGTAGTTCAGGCAAACTCAGTTGTCAAAGCAAGCTTGGCTGTAGCTTCATTATTATATTAATATCTATATTTTATGCATAGTATATTAGTTAAACTTTTTTTCACATAACAGTTGTTGTTTTTTTATATTGTTTATGATTCAAATTTTACAATTGTACCAAAATGGCATGCTAAACAGAATTGCAATATTAAACAGAAAAATTGCAATCCCTTTTTTGTCAGTATTGTGCTGCCATAATTCTGCCCTCTGCTGAAACGCTGGCAGGGTCAAACTAAGTTTAGATAACAAAGAGTTCTCACAAATATGCAATCTTTTGATGTCACGTTAGCTTCTCTGTTACACAACCATCAAATATGTGTTCATTCAATATTCAGTCTTAGCTTCAACGACTACAAAGGCACAGGTAGGTTTTCTGGACATGTGAGGTCATTTTGAGCTCATAATCTACTGGATTAACACTTTTTTTCACAATTTGATCAAATGAAAACGACGTGAAAGTTATCTTGATGTTGAAAACGGAACAACACAAGAAAGCACAGTGTTGAATTATTACCTTCACACTTGATCTACAACTGCAACAAAACGCAAATCGATTTAGGAAAAAAAAAATTGCATTTTTCTGATCATAGCTGCCATATAGAGGGAATATTTGTTCATCAACCCGAGAGATACTTGTATGAAACAGCTAGCTCTTGTCCTGTTTTGTTGTTTTGACGTCGACTGATAATCCATACAGGGCCTTATTTTTTGGGCTTCAGGAGGATGTTCTGAGTTCATGAATACTGGACAAACCAGTTTTCTCACAGAAAGAGAAGAGCACGACCTGGATCTGTGCAGTGAGTGATCTAATCCACAAACACAAACTTTGTCTACACATTAAAACATTAGATAATATAGCTAAACCTTTATCATGTCGTCTTGGTATTGAGCATTTTTGTGCACGACTGACTTGTGTGACAGAATTATTTTTGAAAAGGAAAATTAATAATAGGATAGCACTTCATTATAGCATTGAAAAAAAAATCACATTAAAAGCACGGTAAACGTAGTCATTAAATCCCTTTGAATGTGCTTCCTCTTTGACATCCATTTGAACTTGGGCCGACTCTCTGATGCGTTAGTTACTTTTGTCCCACATTTGACTCCATACACTTGAAAAGGTTAGGCCAGAATCATGACCTTTGGAGCCATTGAAGTGTGGCTCGGTTGTATACAGCTGACATTTCACACATTACATTTAGAAACAGCAGCAGCAGCAACGGCAACAGTGAGTCAACCTGCAGCGCACAACATACACAGGACCAAGCAAGCACACAGGATGTATGTGGAAATCAAAAGACCACCAGTCAAAATCTACTCAATACATGATAGATACTGCTTATTTCAGGCACATTTACATATTTATTCCAAGGTAAAACAGGACAATCAGTGTATAAGGGGAGGTTGCTGCACTTACTGTATGTGATTATTGACAAAAATGGATATCTCGATACCCATATTTCGACTACAATATTCAGACGATATATCAACCCCACAGGAAAATGTTCAAACACATGATTAAACAAGTTAGTTAGACTTAGGCGGCAGTCGACCAAAGACATGCTTAAATGACTAGGTCCTAGTGATCAATTAGTCGACTAAAAGGACGCCAACTTTTCAAAACCAGTGTCTCACAGATCTGATCAATAATCAACATGCATAAAAAAAACACGTAGGTTTCCATGGTCTTTGCAAATATTCATTCATTTTCTACCGCTTAATCCCGTTAGGGGTCGCGGGTGACTGGAGCCTATCCCAGTAACTGTGGGCCTTAGGCGGGTAAACACCCTGGACAGTGGTCAACTTGCCGCAGGGTTAGACAGACAACCATTCACTCTCTCATTCACTCACTAAGGGAAATTTACAGTGATGCCCAATTAACCTAAACATGCATGTCTTTGGAGGTGGGAGGAAACCGGAGTACCCGGAGAAAACCCACAGTGACACGGGCAGAACATGCAAACTCCACCCAGAGAGATCGTGAGATGTTGATATGGTCCGACCCGGGAGTCGAATCCACGACCTCCTTGTTGGGAAGCCAGAGCTCTAACCACTTGGCTACCGTGCAATTTTTTGCAAATAACAAAGAAAAAAAAGCGAGTAAATGAGATTTTGATTTATTAAAAAAAAATGGATAAGATACCAGTGAGATGAATGTCCTGTATTTAGCAATTTATTAAGCAATTTTTACTATACATACTTGATTTCCAATTTTTGCAGATCTTCAAACCAAAATTTTGGGATGCACCAATCCGATACTGGGATTTTCGTTGGCTCAGGTATCGGCTCCATGATATCGGTTCAGCCGATAACATTGTTGTACCTTTAATTGGACATAATGAGACTAATTTACAGGCTGGTGTTGATCCTAAATGTCTCATAATGTTTGACATTTAATTCAGATTAAGTTGTTAAGTTATGACTTGCACTATAATTACTAGCTAGTGTCTATGTTTTGATAAGAAAAACAAGGTATTTCAGTCCTTACACTAGTAGCGGTTGATATTGGGTATCAGCAGATAAAAGTTAGATCAGTGTGTCACTACAATATTATCCAAAATTCTATATATAGCCCAGCTCTATTAGTCAAACAAACCATTCACATTATTCTGATAATTACAACTTTAACTAATGAATTATTTTTTTCAGTTAAGTTTAAGAATATCATCTAAATATCATTGCTAAGTTACGCCATTTTTTTCCCCCAATATTGCCTTTTTCTATCTTGATTTAAAAGTTTATATTTGTTTTCAATGGATTGGACAAATTACCACTTTTTATGACAAAGAAAAATGTCACTGGTTTGAAAGAGGAAACATAAGAGGTCACAATGTAGTCACAGGAACTAAAAAATGACAATCAAAGTTTAGGTTATACCAAAATAGTACAAAAAATAAGAGTCAAAATGCTCTGTGTATCTCAATGTGTCAGATCAACATAAATATTGTGTTTTAACCTACTTAACAGAGGCCATGTGTAAATTACAGTCATTTTCCCATCACTTTCAACAACAGCAGCAACAGTGAGTCAACCTGCTGCAGAGCCCGTCACGTGACACCTGCGCTCCACCTGATTGGTCGAGAGAGGGAACTGTGATTGAAGAGTCTGTAGACGCGTAATAATAATTCTTCTGTCAACGCGGCGGCTTCCTGTCCGTATACTTTTATGGATCGCCATGGTAACACTTCATCACGCCCTGCTCGGGAAAGATGAACTGCTCTGGAGGTGGTATTTATGAGAAGACAGCAGATTGTTGCCATGGCGATGTTGTGGCATGACTCATACTTACAATCAAAAGACGTTGGAGTGAAGATTATTAAAACATTACACCTTATTATAATATAAATAATTACTGGTTTGGATTATTCGTGTGGTGCTGCTTTCATGGGACGCTCGGAAACTCGGGAACATGAGTCAAAAGTCACACTTAAAAAAAGTACATTAACAATAGGTCTGCAACAAGTTATTTAATAAATCGCAGAGGTGGGCAATATCGAATTTGAGCTGTTTTGAAGATGTGCAAAAAATTGATATTGAGCAGTAAAAACAAGCTACAAAAGAGCTCATCTACAATAAAAATGAAATATGAGATGCTGTACTTTCTTAAAGAGAAGTCAAGTTTAAATATACTGCATCAGAATTTGTACATTAAACAATTGAAAAAGCTTTAGAAAACGGGAAAATTTGTTTTTAATAAGAGATTGCTGCACTTTTTTGATTATTTTGACAGATATTTGTTTGATAATTAAGCACTAGATAGAACAAATTCTCATTAAAATGAGAAAACAAGGGACTGTGTGTTCCTAGAATTATTAGTATTTTCCATGTTTTGTGTAGATTTTGATTGGTTTGAACCTGTTTGTCAACAGAACAAGTGCAAAATATCCAATTTTACTTCAAGAAAAATACACACTGATTTTAAAATATGAAGCAAATGCATGTGCTCTTGAGATAAGAATAAAATTTACTTGTACTTGATTTAAGACAGTCAAACATCCTTCAATCCATTTTAAACTTACTGGAATATTTACAGTTGTCACTTTTCCAGTGTCACTAGTTTGAACACATTTATGTTGAACTGACTGAATATTGGCCAAACATCGTTACTGAGATTTGCCAACGAGATAATCAAACTGGGCCCACCAGGGGGTCCAGTTTGTTTGTTCGGACCAACTGTTTGATTCAAACACACCAAATCAACAGTAATCTACTAAACAATGTTAATAAAAGACAATTTAATCAAAATCTCTCCTCAAATAAACTTTTTAAGTGTAAAACAAAATTATGTTTGACGGCACGCTTCTTTGAAATACATTTTGGCCCACCAGTGAAAACAGTTTGGACACACCTGGACTAAGACAACACTGTGTTATTAATAGACTAAATGAGTTCAGACAAATCTGAATATAACAATGAACGAAAATGTTATTTATTTCAAAGTGTACAATACATTTGTATTATTTTTTAACTATAAAATATATACATACTTTATACAATAAAACTCAGCTCTATAAGTGTTGATTCTAAATCCTTGTATAAGAGTGCACATGTCCACACATCTCAGGTATGAAAACTAAACACGCAGAGCTCAAATGTGTCAAACAGCCACTTTCCAACAATAAAACAAGTCATTCAAAATCTGCTGCTTGTTAGAATTTATCATGTTTATCAGTTTGTGCAGTTTTGTCAATGGACTTGCTTCTATTTTTTAGCCTTTTAGATGAACTTTGTGTATGAATTTAGTTTATTACATAGAAAAAAACACAATAGGTCTTTTTACAGGTGCACTATGGAGAAAAAAATGCATCTGTGAAAATGTGACCGTACAACCCAGTAATATAAAGCTGGAGACCGGTAACCTGGCTCACGCCAGATGGATCTGTGTTGAACTCCTATCTGAGTTCTCACTAACGGCCCGTGTTAGCCCGCCCTGCTACAATGTGATTGGGCTCAAACCACGCTGCTGTGATGTGAGTGGGCCGAACCACGGCCGTTTCGGACTCTCAAACCAATCGAGCCGGACGAAGGCCAGATGGTTTCTCTCGTGTTTGTGAATTCACAAATACCGCGAGATAAACATCTGGCTGGTCAGGTTAGGAGACCGGGAGACACCAGCAGATCTACACCACTCTTCTTCTCTGTGGTTGATTTTTCCCGAGATAACCACAGCTGTTGATAACGCCACCTGCAGTTGAAAAGAATGTAATAACTTATGCATTGCGCTTAGTGTTTACTTGTTTAAAATAAGTACTTTTAACTTTAATACTTTAATAACTTTTACAACAATGTCCCTGGACGGTTGTCCGCCAGAACCAGGGGCAGAGTTGACTTTTCCCTGTAGTCAAGCTAATGCTAGCTGTGTACCTCCGGAGTCTGGACTGTACTGTCCAGGGCCGAGGCTTGCTCGGTGGGATGTTTTTTCACACCTGGATGTCCTGGCCCTTCCAAAACACCCCCATTTGTCATAAAGCTTTGCCCAGTTAGGTATTAGTGTTCGGATGCCCTTCCACAGTTATGGTCCTGGGTGAGCGTGTATCGTCTGCGCGGGCAGCCTGCTGTGTCCCGCTTGTAAACCTGAGATCTGTCACCACAAACATCGCAAACGAGGGAGCGATCCCCGTAGCAGCCGCGGTGCCTTCTGTCCAAGACTGTGACCCGCTCTGGTTTTCTGGTCTGAGGCTGTGGATTGTCTGCTCCGGCCCGATGTTATTGAATGAAAGCTAGAATGTCGGGTCCAGGATGATTACGGTAAGTTTAGGAAAAGGATTTGGGTAAAATTAAATAAAACTACAACGTAGAATCATTCCGTTTTGTTTGTTTGTTTAAAAAAAATAAATATAATAAAAAAAAATAATTTTATTCAACTAAAAATGTATATACAAACAAAAAACTTGATAAACGGCGCCAAAAGCAAGCAATGAAACTTCTGGATACCCTTTTGCTTCATGGTGTGGATCTGCAGCTCAGATCTGCAGGTACTCGAGGTTCTCCCGGTCTGCAGCCCCCCCCCATACTTTGGTTATCATTTTCACTACATAAGTCCTGATTTGGGCTATATTTAGTTTTTTTCTACAGTCTTTTTTTTTCTCCAGAGAACGCTTTCAGCACCTGCCTGTAGAAACACAAATCTGTTGACACTTTGTACTTGCCTGCCTGTGGCTGAAATGTCTTAACACATCAGCATTAAGTGGTAAATTTAGTAAACAGACAAGCCTCTTCTTCACTTAGTTTGTACAGCATTTATCAGGCGGTCATTTTCTTCTTCTACCAAGCCAAAGTAAACTGCAGCTTTGCATTACAGCAGTGGGAACCAGCACCTCTGTTTGAAAGTCTTATCTGAACCTGGAATACTCAGTAAACACATGAAAGTGGGCCGTTTGGTGGGAAACACAAGCAGTAGGTAAGGCTCCTGTGAAAAGCACTGATAATCAGAAGAATGGATCATGTAGAGGAGAAGCCACATTTATCAAGATATAATTGGCTACATAAGGAACAGGAAGAATAAGTAGCAGTTTTTTCCCTCATATTTAAGGCTGCAATAAGTTAATCAATTAATCACAACTAATTTAGTAATCAAATAATTGTATACTTGCCATACACAAACTACAAAGCCAGTCAAATGTTGAGATAAGATGTCTTAGGAATCAGACAAAAGATAGATATATTTCAAAATGACACTAACATAAACATTTTTGGAGAAAGAGTTGTCTTAGTGCAAAAAAAACACATCAAGGTAAGTTAAAATTTTATGAATTAAGAACATGAATCTGCCAGTGAAGACTTTTTGGACACATCTTGTCTTAAAAAAATGAACACAGAATAGAATCTGTATGTCACCTGCACAGTGTTGGGGAGAAATATTAAAACAAAACAATAGTTACACATACATTTTAAAAAACATAATTAGTTTGTGTGTAACATTGCAAACACCAATCAAATAAAGGATTTCATGTTGTATTACTGCCAATTACAAGTCTAAACATTATCTTTGCAGGATTGGTCTAATTCATATAAATCTCACACTGACTGGCTTTTTGTAACAAAAGCAATTAAGTGGAAAAAAAAAAAGACAGAATAATTGATTACTAAAAGTTGAAGTTGATAGATAATTTTATACACTTGCATAAAGCAATTTCAATTGTGTTTTTCAAATGTTAGGTCACAAACATTTAATCATCATCACTAGGCAAAATAAGTTCAAATTCTTTTTTATTTCTTATGTACACATTCATTAAGTTATCCCATTAGCTCAAAGGTTTATGGTTCAATCACCATTTACAGTAGGTCCTGAATGTGACAACTTAGCCAAATTGTGCTAGAATGAATGTGATTAAATGTGATGATAAAACATGATTGAACAATGAATGGATATACAATGTATAATAGCAAAACTAAAGGGACAACTCATTCAAGTAGCATCTTGGTGAACTGTCTTGCCTAAGGACACAACAACAGTTTGTCTTGGTGCTGACCCATTGTTGCACCAGAGTTGCCAACAAAGCTATTTCAGTATACTAGTATCGATCGGTAGTTTTGCCAGGAAAGTCCACATCGTCTGGCCAAGTGTCCCTTGTTCGAATTTCAATGGGCGTGATTGACAGATGAATTAGCCAATCAAAGACAAGCATCGTCTCCAGTATGAAAACCACCAAAATACAAGCAAAAATATAGAAAAAATATCATGTGGAACTGAAAAACATTGCAGTTTTCTGTTAAATCAATGAAGCAAATGACCAATCAGCTCCTTTGTTTGATTTGAGTCACACGAACTAATCTGATTGTAGAGTTGATCTAAAATGCATTCAGGGGAGTGGTGACCAGACCCACTGAATCCCAGGAAATCAGTAGATGCCTAATACCAAAGTATCGAAATCAGTGTCGGAAAAAGCAGGATCGATGGATTCCTTTACAAGATCATATTGTCCAGCCTAATTTTGGAGCTAAATTTGACATTAAGTTGTTAAATGTTACATGTTAAGTCTGTATTGCTTTGTTTAAGAATTGTTACATTTAAAGCCATTTTAATTCAGAAAAATGTAATTCAAAATCATGACTGTAGAATGAAAATCTTTAGCTTTATGGTTCCATTGAGAAACTGTCACTTCTGTGTTGCAGTTTCGCTTCTTTTCACCATTTACAGCCATTTTCTAGCTCAAATCGAAAAAAAAAAAAAAAAAACCTCAAACATTCTCAAATCAATGCATAATTTTCCATTCCAAATCTAGTCAGCCATCTTTGCATCAGGATTCCAACTCCACACACATCCACCATTTTTCCACTGCTAAAAAAAAAAAAAAAAAATCACTGTATTCAACCTGCAGGTATCCACCATGTTAGGAAAACCACTACGGGATACAAACACCATGCCAACTTCCCCAAAAATCTCCAAAATGGTTCTGAAAAAGCAGCTCACACACGATTAGGTTAAACAGCAAACCGTGGCAGAAGATATGATATAATGATGATCGCTTTCCCTGTGATCAATAATGCATGGAGAGTCCGAACACACCCCTTTTTCAGGCGCGTGCACGTTGGCTCAAAATTACGTTAGACCATTCGATTTATTTATTTATTTTTTGCATTTAAGCTAAAAAAAATACATATTTACTGAATTTTAAAGCAAAGTTCCCGCATAATTAGCTGAAAGTAACATATTTGACCAATTTCAAGACTGGATTTTTTTGCAGGAAATGTTCAGCGACCAATCAAATAAACGATTTTATGGACGAATAAAAACTCTTTTTAAATAACCACTGGCTTACATCAACAAAATTAAGCTAGGTTACATTTAAGAGCCAATAAATGTTAAGCAACCATTAAATTAACGATTTTGAGGACGAATTAAAAACATTTTAAAATAGGCTAATTAGCATAAACAAAATGACCAATATAATTTTTTGCATTTGTAAAATCGAACTACGAAACAAAAATCATATTACAACATGCTTTGTCTCAGTGTGGGCATCTAAAAAGACAAAAGAAGCGTGCAAAGCGAATAAAAACCCGCCAAAAATGCTCTTTCCAAACATTTACGCACGTTACGCACACGTTCGCCGCTTACCGTCTAGCGTGTGGCTGTCCGCTGCTTCCTGCACTTTCCCCCCGGCGTCTTGTGCTTTCCTCCGCGGTTTGGGTCTCCGCTGATGCTTCTGCTGCTGCTCCTGCCGCTTCTGCCGCTTCTACCGCTGCCGATGCGCGCCCCGTACGTCGCTCCTCCGTCTCCTGCCTCTGCGCGCGCACCCACACCGACGCACCGACTCACGCACGCTGCCTTGCTCGTGCACGTGCTGCTGGAAGAGTTGAAGAGGAAGGAAAAAAAAAAAAAAACACGTTGTCAAATCGAGAAGTTGTAGAAGTGGTGGTGGTAAGTGTGTGGGATGTTGCTTTATGCGTGCGTAATTGTAAGTTAATGAAAATAGTTTAAAAATGTGTGATTTTAAGTCGACGAGCACGTGGTACGTAACTGTGATGACACGTTTGCGAATTGCTGTGATGAGGATGATGTATTTTGTCTGTTTGCTTTGTTTTTTTCGGCTAGCCATGCCTCTTGTTTCCGCGTGTAGCTTTTTTTTGTTTGTTTGTTGGCTTGGCGCGCCCTCTGCTGCTCAGAACTAGAATTGGCTGTCTTTTTCACAGTTAGAAAACCATGTACAGTTTTTGTAGATGTTTTAACCTCGTTTGGCTGAGTCGTATGAAATAGTCAACGTTTGGCAGTAAGAGTAACTAACAAACACGAAAATCACAAGTATCGAATATTGCTGTCATTAGAACTACAATATAAACTTAGATGCAGACATGTATTAGGCTATATTTTGACATATACATAGATAAATTAGTGATGTAGTTTCAAGCAACATCCCATTGGCTTTGTCTCTAAATGTAAGATGCTCTCTAAAGTTACTCCAAAGTAATTTTTCGTCCGGTGTTCCAGCCCAATCGTATATATGCTAATTATGCTATGATATGGAACAGTTTCAAGGAGAATGTTGCTAATTGAGCAACTAAATACATGAGAGGAAAAGTCATGTATTCTGCAGGGATGACCTAAGGCGATACTAAACTCCTACACACACCACAAACACATTTCAAACAGAACTGGCAACTGGGCCATACTGAAAGTGTAAAGGAGCAGGTGAAACAAGAATAGAGTGGAGCAATGTGAGGTAGACAGCAACCATTCAAGTCTTGCCCAAGGACACAACAGATCCTCCTCCAGCCGTCCCATTGTGGTACCTGAAGTTCAGTGGTTCCTCAGCCTCCTACTGTGTACCTGAAGTTCCAGTGGTCTTCCTCCAGCCGTCCTACTGTGGTACCTGAAGTTCCAGTGTCGGTCCTCCTCCACGTCCTACTGTGGTACCTGAAGTTCCAGTGGTCCTCCTCCAGCCGTCCTACTGTGGTACGTGAAGTTCCAGTGGTCTCCTCCAGCCGTCCTACTGTGGTACCTGAATTCCAGTGGTCCTCTCAGCCGTCCTACTTTTTGAGTTCCAGTGGTTTCTCCAGCCGTCTACTGTGGTACCTGAAGTTCCAGTGGTCTTCCTCCAGCCGTCCTACTGTGGTACCTGAAGTTCCAGTGGTCTCCTCCAGCCGTCCTACTGTGGTACCTGAAGTTCCAGTGTCCTCCTCCAGCCGTCCCACTGTGGTACCTGAAGTTCCAGTGGTCCTCCTCCAGCCGTCCCACTGTGGTACCTGAAGTTCCAGTGGTCCTCCTCCTGACCAGAGCCAGGACAAAAGGGACAAAAAGGTCAACAGAGACGGCAAAGGTACTGAGGTTCACTACTAAAGTAAACGTACAGTTACTTGAGTAAAAAATGACTCTGGTAAAAGTCAAAGTCTTGCTGAAACTCATTACTTGAGTAAAAGTACAAAAGTACACCTGTCTAAATCTACTTAAGTAAAAGAAGTAAAAAGTACAACCACACTGCCAAAAGCTCTTATCTTGTCCCCGTAAAGCGATGAGAATTAAGAATATTCATATTCATTTTAGTTGTTTTATCCAGATTCTAATAAAATTGCTAAATATTAGACAATTCTGACCATTTTCAAGAGACTTGAGCTTTAATCAAATTTGCCACTGGGGTGAGTTTATGTCTACAAATCTTATTTTGAAATAAGAACAAATTTATGGAAAAAACAAGACAGAATCACCTCAAATTAATAGTCAAGATCCATCAAGTAAAACCATGTTAACCAGAAACAAATGCAAAAATTAAGATTAAAATCCAGGTTTTAAGACATTTGAATCAATCTAAAGATGCATTTTTGCAGTGCATAAAGTTGTTTGTTTTAGCGTTGGAGTGTGAGACGAGTTTACAGTGAACTTATTATAATCATTCTGACTTTATCAGGGATAAATATAGAATTGTTAGAAATGTTGAAGTTTTTGGCCATTTTCACTGCACAAGTTTTAAGAAATAAAAACTGTTTATGGGCTTATAAAGTAAAATGTAGGGAGTAGAAGTCAGATATTTCTTGGAAAATGTAGGAAGTAAAAAGTCCACAGATTATGTAAGACTCAAGTAAAGTACAGATACTCAGAAAAACTACTTACTTACAATACTTGAGTAAAAATACTTAATTACTTGCCACTTCTGACTGTCAGAGAGGAGGAAACAGGGAATAAAGGGGAGAGAGAAAGAAGGAATTATTGATACTTTTTATGATTGCATATTGGTTTTTTTCCAGCAGACAACTTCAGTTACGTTTCATGATCTTTACATTACATACATACAATTATATCTTGCAGTCCTTCAAGGATGGAAAGGAACTAATTACAAATACTCAAATAAAATCACTACTGAATAGTCTTATTTGTCTCAAAGCACATACTGTATATCTCTCACATCTCCTGTCCTCTTGAAACCCACAAACTCAGAAAACATCCCTCTTATTGCTTTTTCCTGAAATATAATGCAAACTGATGTTTAGAATTGTTTTATTTAGCGCCAAATTGTTAAATTACCAACGTTTTGCATACTAGTATGGTATAATAACACCATTGTGTCACCATTTTTCTTTTTAGTGTACATTTAATTCTACCTATATGATCATACTTTTACTTATATACATTTTCTTTCCACCACTGCAATGTTATGTGTAAGTCTGTTCTCTCTTTCATTAATGGTTTGGTCAGACATCTTTGTTACTCTTGATGAATAACTTTAAATAAACAATAATATTTTCAAACATTGATCAAGAATTTAAGTGCACTAATGACAAATGAAATGAAAATAAAGTTGGGTAATGCAATATAAAAACAAATTTGCAACTACAAAACTTTTAGCTAAACTGAATGATATCAAAGACTGCCTGGACATCACTAAAACTAAGACTTATAAAAATCTGCTGAGTCTTGTATTATATCATTTCCTTTGAGTGCGTTGCTTCTATCATGTGCATGTATTTTTCACGCAGTGGCCGAGATGTGAGCAGAGGAAGTGTTGTTTGGCCGTGGGCTTTACAGGAGCGTTTTCCTGTAACTGATCGGACTTATCTAACATCTGAGTGTTTGTCTTCCTCTTCCTGTTTGGGGAAAGAAAGATGGGACCATTTGTGTTTGAGTTATCAAACGCCAAGACAACCCGAATGCCCTGGACCTGATGTGAAGTCTCCACCAGAGCAGAGCACGGTTCAAACATTCTGACTTGGTTCAGATGTTTGTTTAAGAGACAACTTTTAGACATATTCTGGATTATAGAATGCCTTTATTCTTTCAACATGTACTTGTCTGAGTATCTTCTCTTTTGTATCTCTTTTGTAATCCTGTTTAAGCATGTCTTCCTCATCAAAAACACAAGTGAAGTTTTGTCTGTTTTCATTCTCTGCTCTGAGCCTCAGAAAACACTGCTCTGTGATGTTAGATCTCTGAGATTTTCTGCACCGTTTTTAAATTCACAGATCAAGCAAACTCATATTGAGCATTTTTGCAGTATTAGCATATCAGGCAAGATCAGTTTGAATATGTGCTATGTGTTTTATTAGTTCTAATTCATGGAATTTATGACAACAACGCAAATAACGCATTCATTTGTCTTTTAAACCACTCTACATAAGGCTCCTGCACAATTCCATAAGGATAAAATATAAAATTACATTTAAGAAACCATCAGTTGTACATAGGGATGTAATGACATGCAAATCTTACGATACATTTTATTATTTTTATTTGAAGCTCACGATACGATATTATCACAATATCACGTATTACAGAAGGTCTACGATATGAGAACATGCTAACAATAATAAACACATTTTTATCATTCAGTGATTACTTTACCTGGTGCAAGTTCATGGCTTCAGCTTAAATTACTCTCTCATCATATGGGCTATGAAGGACTTTTTGTTGTTTGTTTATTAAATTATTTAGAATTTTGGACGATATGTCGTGTTGCTCATGAACCAGATGTGTGGACCTACTGAGATTCCAGGACTCATTGATTGATTGTGATGGTAGTCAAAGTAACTTAAGATCAATCTAAATATGGATTCTAATAATTTTATCCCACCCCACTGCTTTGGCAATAGTCTGTCTCCATTCATACTCATGCCACAGACTCCTCCCCTATCCGTCCCCCGTCCAAGATGTCTGCCGTCTCTTTTCTTCTCCCCCCCCCCCCCCGGCGCACACATTAGCGCAGCGGCCCCGGAGGCTCACTGCAAAACGTAATTTTGTTGTACTCTGTGACAATGACAATAAATCTTTATGTTCTGTTCCATGTTTTTTTTGCATAAAATGTGTTATTTGGTCTAACTATTTTTGATGCAAGTCATGCTATTTAGAATCGCCAGGTGATGACGACAATAGATCGTGCAGTTTTGGTATCACAATATCACAACATCCTCACTATTGTAACACAGTCCTAGTTATGAGTTTGTTTTTGTTATGTTCAAGGCAAAGAGCATCTCTATGGAGACTGTGAAGCAAGCCTTTTTACAGGGAAAAGCCAGTTTTCAAGGTTTTAAAGGAAGAAAAGCGCTGAAATAAATATGTTTCTGTCAGTCTATACAGAAAAAGAAATCTAGTCACAAAGTTTTTTCTTCTGTTTACTATGCTAATGTTGTTTATGCTCATTTATAAAGATGCAGTTTTGAAGTAAGCGGAATTGTCTTTCCACAGATCTGACCTATAACAACCATGATGGCGTCCCTTTTGTCTCCATGGAAACAGATAAAGTTGAATATATTGTGGGACATCAGGCAACACAGTCATTTCTTCATAAAGTTAAGCATTTGTTGAACTATTCAGCATAAAAATTAGATAATTCACCAACTTATAGCAGCCCCAAACAGCACACCATGACCTGTCTCACCTGTACGTGACCTTTGACATCTCGTCTGCAGGTTCACTGGGGTGATCTGGGCCAGTGCCAGGATGATGAGGGCCACTCCCAGGGCTGATGGGAAAGCGCAGCAGGAGAACAGTCAGGTACATGTCAGAGCCTGCAGACGTACACAGTGTTAAATATGAATATGAGTCTGGTCCAGTCAGATGAGCTGTCTGGACCTGTGTTTACTCACATTAGTCACAAAAATATCATAAACCACAGAATGCATCAGCAGCTAAAGGTTGAGGTAAAATCAGATATGTTTATGGTTAATTCTCTTGACGTTTGTGGTGAGGTGAAAGCAAAATGAATGTGTGGATAATTATCTTCCAGTGATTTTTTTTTTAAGTCATGGTTTACTTTTTGGTTTGAAAATTTAGCATGGCACACCTCCTATACAAATACTATATATATATATTTTGGAGACAAAAATACATTTAATTTGGAGTTGCCAAGTCTGCATTTTATTCTGACTTAAGCTTTATTTTGGTGAAAAGTTGCCTTACGATTTTTGACAAACTAAGCATATTTTGATGTCTTATACACATTAATAATGTCAAAATACTATTAAAATATACCAAATAATCAACATCATTTTGAGTCAAGTGATTTTTTTTAGTCACTTTTTGTAGATTTGGGCCACTTGTTTTGTAGGGTTTTTTTTCTCAAAAGGTTGGTGGATTGTTGCTTTCTGAAAATCTGGCAACACTGATTTATTGTTGTAAATATTGACCTTTACATTTTAACATGTTCTAAAATCTCTTAAAGGTGAATGTTTTCTTGCATTCTTTGGTAAAAAAAAAAAGTGTTACAGACATCCTAAATTGTTAATTATTTCATAAACTGAATACTGGTGATTTTTTTCAAAGCACACCTGGCAACATCTCAGGGTGTCCCACTGTAACACTTGCCCATCACCATGCACACTGGTTTAATCACTGGCCATAGCATTAAACAATACATGTCTCAATAAAGAATGTTCCAAAGTATATCAGCACGTTCTCCTTTAAGATTTCGACAGTACTTACACTAAATCAGAGGGGCCACATTGGCATCAGGGTTGTCCTCCAAGGGCCAGTTGTAACTGAAATTAACCTTACTGATCTTGGACATTCTACAAATAATATTGTATTTGATTTGTTGTTAATTTATTAAAGTGACAAGAATCGAATTGATCTGCATTAGTCTAAAAATGACTCTTTAAGTTTCAGACCAATTGTTTCATTAGGTCCAGACGTCCAGATTACTAGCCAGGCTAACGCCACTAGTGCCTCCGCTCCATTTCATTTCACTCCAGCAACTTTCCACGGAGTGAAATTAAACCGGCTGATACATCAGGCTAGATTACTTCTGGCACTAATATA
Source organism: Mugilogobius chulae (assembly GCA_038363315.1). Taxonomy (NCBI): domain Eukaryota; kingdom Metazoa; phylum Chordata; class Actinopteri; order Gobiiformes; family Gobiidae; genus Mugilogobius; species Mugilogobius chulae. Next base: position 32,010,019 of record CM076395.1, on the reverse strand, counting down.
CTGTAAAATTAAAGTAAACCTTATAAGACCTTGAGTGCTGCATGAAATCAGGTGGAGGGCCGCATCTGGCCCCGGGCCTTGAGTTTGACACCTGTGCTCTAAATGAAAATGAGCGTAAGGGTTCTTTTTTGGCCATTTAGAGCACTGTGTACTCATGTAAGGTTAAAGTTACTTTAGAATATTACTGAAATAATAATAAAAAGACAAACTCAAAATGTATATATATAAAAAAAATAATCTGAGCAGTGCAAAAAAGCCAAAGCTTTTGGCAGTTTTACTCACTGTTGAGATTTGACTCAAGTAAAAGTATGGTTGTTTTAATAGAAATATTACTTTCTATTAAAATATTTAGGTAAATGAGCAAAAGTAACTGAGTACAACCTATCTCTCTGTATTATAGTGGTGACTTTTAGCCTTCACAATGAAATGAAAATCCTAGAACACATAAATAAAAGACTCAATAGGTTTCCAAGATTCTAGTTATTTTTTAACGGCAAATAAAAAAATTAGATAAAAAACTTTTTTTTTTTTTAGGAAAAAAACGTGTTTTTTTTTGTTTGTTTTTTTTTTTTTAGAAAAAAAAAACAACAACCCCATGCTTACTTTGTTACTTTTTGTCTCATAGAGATAAACGTCAATAAAAACAGACAAAATAAACTTTTAAAAATTATTTCAAAGTTTCTTTTCTTTTGACAAGTTGACGCACACCGACAGCAGGAGGAGCGCACGAGCCCCTCCACAACTGGCACCGCTTAAGTGGGAGGAGCTACATCATTTTCGGGGCGGGGCTTGGCTCTTTCACCGCCGTGTGTGGGTTTGTGCTTGTGCGCGCACGTGCGTTTGTGTGTGTACGTCGTGCGCGCGCCTCTCTCTGGCTGACTGGGACAATCTCCGACCGCTTCCACACACCGGCCGCTGTCCAAACTGGAGACTGGCACGTTTCTCCCCCAAAACACGTCCAAAAGTAACCGAAAACATCCCCAAAGTACAGCTGAGCGCTACGGGACACCGGCGAGGACACTGCAAGGACGCGTCGCGATTTTCCCTCAAGTTTTCTCTTTGGATTTGGGAACTTTTGTGAGCGTGGAGAAGAAGCAACTCATGAAACAAAAGACACATATGAAGCGCTTACTGTAGTTGCATTGAGCTGGCCGTGCGTCAACTGTACGTGCACGCTTTTGGACGATCGTGGATAAAGAAAAAAGTGGTGTATTTTTGTGGAGCGACACGAACCACATGAGCGGCTCTGAGTGGACTGTGAATCCTCCTCTGGGATTACAATAACGAGAAGATGGATAATTTCTTCACAGAGGTAAGTGAGGCTGGCTGTCGTAAAGCTGATCATTGTAACTTTTCAATACTGAGCTGCTTGGTGTGGACAACTTTGGAATACAATACATTGGCGCTGTAGCCTATGTGTGCATGGTTGAAATTGGCTGGTACATTTAACTGTGTTTCTTTGTTTTTATTCATGTTTTATTGTAGTGTCTCAACTTTTTCTTTTTTTTTTTTTTTTTTATTATCTTTTGTTTATTATTTATTTTTTTTGGTAGATAAGGTTACTGCATATTACCAATTTTAACTATTTTCTTGGTCCATGTTTTAACCTCATGACATTGGTGCAAAATGTGCTACATTCATCATTTTATTCAAATATCTTTTTATCCACCTTTATTTTTAATCAGCAGTCATTTTAAAACCCTTGTGTGTAGTACTTGAGCTGCATCTAACTTTTTTTTTTTTTAAATCATAATGAATAAAAATGGTGACTGAAGGCTTCAGGAAATACAATATATTTACAAAAAAGTGTAGTGATAATAATCCCAAATTGTTTTGGGAATTCTGTTTGGACAACTAATCTTTTTTTTCCTCTGTCATATTAATGTATAAAGTTTTTTCCAATGCTCATCATGCCAGGTTTTGGAGTCTGTGTATAGAACATTAATATTCCAATACTAAATCGGTACATAATTAATTATATGAATCAGTTAATAAACTAGCTTGTTGCAGCATTACTTTGGACATTATATTGTTTACTGTGTTGTGCGGCTTATATTCAAGTTAGTTGTTATAATTATCTTTGAAAGTTATTTATTCAGAACTTTACACATTTTTTCCAAGCAGTTGCTGTAGCCGTGGTTACATTATAGCCAATAGTATTTCTAACCATATTGCTAAACATATAGAGTGATTATCGATCGACGTTATTTCCGCTCTACTGCTCATGTCGCCTGCAGAAAGTGACCATGTCCATCTTGTTGGCTGGGCAACATCTAGACAGTGTTTTCTCACCATTTTTTCACTCACCTGAATGTAACTTTTAAACTGGCATTTTAGGTTAAAACTAAGCAAATTATCAAGTTTCAGGTTAATAGTACAAACTGACTGTGTCTCTCATGTAGCTCCAGACTATGTGACGTCAAAAATAAGCCCTAATTGCAGACACTTGTTGTCAATCCAATCACACTGCAGCTCTTCTCTCTTGCCCTCCTTGCCCAATGTTTTTCAATGAATTTTCTCTGTTTGAAATGTGTTTTGGGTGGAATTTAGTGGATGAGCTTCTCTTAAGGTTCGTAGGGTCAAATTTCATTCACAAATGTTGATTAAGCAGCATAACTTTTGCTTTCGCACAGTGATAAACTCTTGTAACGCTGGCTAGTGTTGCTGCAACAGTTTGTGTCAATCAGCGGGGCTCTTTTTGCGCGCGCATCCCTCGTGTTGATAAACAAATAATCCCTCTTTTGTCTGCATTGTCAATAACTGTCAGACACTATTATTGGAAAGCAAAAATGGCTAAACTGTGATTAAGAAATGACAATCCTTTGACATTTAAGTCATTAAATCCAAAAAGAAGGAATGTCAAATCTTATATAAGAACTGAATACAAAATGCTAAGACCGCTAAATGTTTGAACAGCAATGCATGTAGTTCTCCAATAATGCACTTCCAAGCTCTTAACAATGCATACTAATTTACCAACTTCATCCTACTTTTTGAATGAATGCCCAGCCGTTTCTCACCATTCATCTTCTGAGCCGACAGAGTGCATCGTGGGCCGCTCTGAAGGTAACATATGAAAGCAGAGAGCGGTGGTCCCGTCGGATTTGAGGCATTTCCGCACCTCTCCTCCTCTGCCCCCACTGAAGAAAATACAGCCTTGTGAAAAAAAAAAAGACTATTCTTAGCCTGGATGGGAATCTGGAGCCTGTCAACTCTGGAAGCTGCTGAATGCTTCCAGATAAAGTGGAGTTCAGAGCACTTCCGCTTGTTCTCACTGACCCAAATGTGCAGTTGAAGAGAGTTTGTCTGGTTTGGATGTAGAAGTTTGATCTACTGTCGATTGTTTTAGCCATTTCACTGCATAGAAACTGAAGTGTTTGTGGGTTGTACCATTGGGTTCATTCACCCAACGGTAGAGAGGTGGTTTATTGCTTAACCAATCGCTGCGCCCAACACATCGATGTAAGTTTTCAGCAATCGTTGGCGTTTTTTGAGCGGTAAGCTAACGAATTAAAGGTCTGCTATTCTTAGTAGAGTTGGTTCTTTGCCCCTATTGGGTGAATTTACATCTGGTTTTCAGTAACCCTCTTTCACTTCCACGATACCTGTTGTAGCTGGAATGAAACGAAATCATGAACGAACCCAATCAAGCTTAATGTATGTCAATAAACCGTCCCACCTATAAACGATTTTTAGGCATTTTTTTCCACCCCCGAGTTTGATGGAAAAGCTATTTAGTCCGCAAATATACACCTCCAAAACGTCATCAAGCGACAATACTTGGATCGAACTCCAACATAATCAATAATCAGCCCTACTTGGAAGAAACCCAACCAGACACGGGAGAAAACATGCAAACTTTTGATTTTACAAAGAAAAGAGTAACTCAGGCTTAAATAGGGAATCATACACTTTTTTTAAACCACTGATTCTATACTTTTTTTTCTTTTCTGTCGAGATGACAGTGACAGGGATATTGTTGGAAAGCCGATGGCCATGCTTTCTACAAGGCCATGCATAGTAATAATTTAAGCACTTCTGTAGACCTCACATTCTAAAACCAATAAGAAACATATAGATGGTGCATAAATTGTTCATGTATATGTTCTTTTAGTGAGCCTTAAAGTTTAAACCAGAACAGCCTCGAGGCCATATTGAATTGAAAAAACGTACTCTCTATGGTTAAACTCATTGTTTGTGTCATTTAATCCACTTATTTAGTCATGCTTATGCCTGTAATATCTTCAATATGGTCAGAGATTTTTTTACAGCATACAACTGACATTCTACTGATGTTCTAAATGTACAAATCCACCTTAAATACCGCCTTAAATCCAAACTCTATAGCTTCAGTTTTATTGTCAAAGTTGCAGCTCTGTCTGAACCACATTTGAAAAACCTTCCAAACCGGTTTATCCTCTGCTCGCTAACGGTCGCTGCGTTTATGACTGTGTGTGTGTTTCAAAAGAAGAAAAAAAAAAAACATTCTTCCTGCTGCGTCCTGATTGGTTGATTTCCGAACCCAGGAAAAGGTCAGAGTTTCATAGAGGAGAGGTTGGTTGAGAAGAAAAAAAAAAAAAACAAACATCATTGGGAATGTTTTCTCATGGTTAAGAGGTCTAGCGGATCTCGAGCACGACCTCGAGAGAGAGAGAGAGAGAGAGCAGAAGAAGAAGGTGAAGAGAGCAGAAAGGAAGAGTAGAGAGAAAGAGGAAGGAAGGAAAAGGGATTGGGAAAGAGGAAAGAGAGAGAGAAAGAGATAGGGAGAAGTAATGTTGGAAGAGGAGAGGAGAAAGGAAAGAGAGTGAGAAGGAGAAAGTAGAGATGAATAGAAAGTAGAGTGACAAAGGGCGAAAAGAGGAGGAAGAGAAAGAGGAGGTGAGAAAGAAAGGGAGAGTGGGAAAGGGGTTTTGATGAAGTGGAAAGCAAGAGGGTGGAGAGAGAGGCAGTCGCGTGAAAAGAGAGCAGTGATGTGTAGGCCAAAAGGAGAGAAGAGGGAGAGAAGAGAGGTAGGAGTAGGTGAGAAATAGGAACGGAAATAATGTGGTGGGTGGAGAAAAAAGAAAGAGAGTGAGAAGAATAAAGAAAGATGAGAGAAAAGAAGGGAGAAGGAAAGAGAAGAGGAAGAGAGTGAGAAGGAAATGATAGAGAGGAGAGAAGAGGAGAGAGAAAAGGAGAAAGGAAAAGAGAAGAGGGAGAAAATAGAGTGAAAAGGAAAGAGTGAGAGAGAGAAAGAGAGTGAGCAAGGAAGAAGAGGGAGAAATAGAGTGATAAAGAAAGAGTGAGAGAGAGAAAGAGAGGAGAAGGAAAAGAGAGAGGGGATGAATAGGTGAAAAGGAAAGAGTGAGAGAGAGAAAGAGAGTGAGAAGGGAAAAGAGAGGGAGAAGAGTGAAAGAGTGAAAGAAAAAAAAGATAGGGAATAGAGAGAAACCAGAGGGAAAGAGAAGAGAAAATAATGAGAAATAAAAGAAAGAAGGGGAGATATGAGAATAGAGAAATGGAAAATCAGAGAAAGAGATGGGTAATAGATAGATAGATAGATAGATAGATAGATAGATAGATAAGATATGATAGATATGAATAGATATGATAGATAGATATGATAAGAGAAGAGAAAGAGAGAGAGAGAAGAGAGAAGGGAGTAGAGAAGAGAGAAGAAAATAAAGAAAGAGAGGGGAGATAGATAGATAGATAGATAGATATGATAGATAGATAGATAGAGATAGATAGATAGAATAGGATAGATAGATAGATAGATATGATAGAGAGAGAGAGAGAGAGAGAGAGAGGAAGAAGAAGAGAGAGAGAGAAGGGATAGAGAAGAGAGATAGAAAATAGAGAAAGAGAGGGGGAGAATAGGGAGTCCAGAAGAAGATGGAGAGAGAGAGACAGAAAGATAGGAGGAGATAGAGAAATATAGAAGAGGGATAGAGAGAGAGCAAGAAACAGAAAGGGATGGAGAGAAAGAGAAGACAGAAGAGAGGAATAGAAAGAGAGAGACAGAAAGAAGGGGAATAGTGTTAGAGAGAGAGAGAGAAGAGAGAGAAAAGAGAAAAGAAAGGAAAGAGAGAGAAGGTGATGGAAGCAAAAGAGGGATTGAAGAAGAGAAAAACCAGGAGATACAGGAGAGAGAAAGAATGAAGGAAAAGAGAGAGAGAAGGGAGGAGGTGGCGAGTAGTGAGTAGATGTGTAGAAGTAGAGATGAAATAGAAAGAGAGAGTAATAGATTGGAACGAAGAGAAGATTAACTTAATTGGAAAAGAAGAGCTAGAGATTGATCAGAGAGAGAATCAGAGAGAAAGAGAGAACAGCAGAGTGAAAGAAGGAGAGAGAGAGAAAGAAAAAAACGGAGAAACTCGAAGCAAAGAAGGGGAGAGAGAAATGGAAATGTAGAGTGACAGAGGAGAAGAATCAGAGACAAAGGAAGGAAAAGAGAGTAGGATAAAGAGACTGATGGAAAAAGAAAGTAAATGGGGATATATAGAAACAAAAGAAAGAGAAAAGATATATAAAGAGAAACATATAGAAGAGGTGAGAATAGTTGGAGAAAGACAGAGAAGGACAAGAAGGAAGATGCGAAGAAGAGAAAACATGATAAACTGATGAGGAAAAGCGGACAAATAAGAGAGAGTTTTTGTTTTGTATTGAACAGAGTGTGAGCTCAGGGATCAGATATCAGTGGCTGCTGCTGCTGCTGCTGCTGTATGTGCCAGTGGATCACAGTTTGAACAAAGAGCTCAGTCTTAAAGGAAAAGGCCACTGGACTGGACCAGGAAGTAGATCTGCAGCCGGACTTTTAGGAATGTCAGGAACTTCCACAAAAAGAGATGAATTATAGATCTGAGGAATGACCAAGCTTGTCAACATGGGAACGACTGATTCTGTGCATTGAAAGTATTTTGTGTGGAACTATAACATATGTTTGCATTTTCTTCCTAATATTGATCTAAAATGATTAATAGAAATGGGTCCATTGATATCTTCAAAGCTGCAAAGCTATTAAGTCATTTTTGGAGCACTCAAGAATCAGATGAGAGATACTTCTGTCTTACAAGTCTGCACATAGCCTACTGTAATGTACATCCATGTGTGATTTCATGAGGAGAAAATTATATAAATCGGTTTAACATGTTGGCCAAAAAGTATCAACAGAGCTTATTTACCATTGTTTTTTATACATTTGCATACATACATTTGGCCAGGTACAGATGGACCAAAGAAAACGTCATCAGAGGAGCTCAAGCACATTTGATCCTGAGGAGGCTTAGAAATGGTCTGATCTCAATCACTGAGATATTACCACCATCCCCAAAGATTTGATCTTGATATGCCTTGGTCTTGGTCTTGCCTCGTCTGCACTAAAGGCGAGCAATTTTGACCCATTTTGGGACGATTTTTCACTCGTGACAATTTTGAAGAGTGGCCTGAGTTTCAGCAATTAACCCTCACGACCAGCTCTAATCAACAATCGTAGAAACTTGTTGAAAACCTGGTCCCCGGGAACTGTAGAAGCAGTGCCACTGTCTCACACTGTCCAAGCGCAAACAGTGTTTGTTAAACACAAAGCACATGGTAGCGCTGGAGGTTATTGGACTCCGAATGACCAAAGAAACAAATGCATCTCCCACTTCTCCTCCAACTTTTATGTTGTGCTTCCAGATACAGAGTCTGACACACCGTGGTGGACGTACAGTGTGAGCTCTCAGGTCACATAAGACCATCCGGCCCGTGTAATGTGAGGACATGAATCATGAGCTGCTAACTTTTGACCCTATAGATTCACTCATAAGTCTGAGCAGGCGCTGCATATCCACGACTGAAAACATCACACAGTGTCTGCCCGCCTTAAGTCTCGATCTCTGTGGTCTCAGAAAAGTCTTGGCCAACCAGATGGTCTTGATGACTGCAATTATTTTAGCCTTAACTGGTATTAATTGTTAATTGATCAGTCAAAAAAGTCTAAATTTTCTGTTGCAACAAGCAATCAACCAGTTTAAACAAAGCTAAGGCTGAAAAGATTCAAATGATAATTCTAGTGAGTCTATTGGCAATCAAATCCAGCCTATAAGATTCGTGTTAAACATGTGTGAATGAAACATAACACATCTCCAGATATACTTTTAATAGAGAAACCACACTGAAACATGGACACAATTGGCACATTATAGACCTTTTAATTAGCCTGTCATAAACTTTAGCTGCTCAACCACAACTAAATCATTAGTCATTGTATTCTCGTGAAGGCCGGCGGGCATGTGAGCTGGCACTCGCTCCACGTTCCTATCAGCTTGAAGAGATGTTGTAAGTGATACGTTCAGAGCCGTTACCTGGCACTCTGGTCATGAAAACAAAGGTGTGTCGTCCGGGTTCAAAAGTGTGTCAGTGTTGTAGTAAGATCAGCTCAGCCTTAGTCACATTTGCCAAAACAACAAGCAATAACGTGACTGATAATGACAGATTCAATTGCAAACGGTAAATGAGAAAGTGACTGAAAGTTTTCACTGTCCAAGTTGTATCTACCGCCTAAGGCCAAAGTCACTCGGATATGGTCCAGTCTATGTTGACCAGTATCAAGAACACAGTAGAAAACTAAGTGAATTCATTTTGTGAGTAATTACTGCTTTGTCTGAGTATGAAACTATCTATTCTGTTAGCACATTACATGGAGTTTGTTTGCCAGTCGAACAAACTCGCCTTGGATCATTCTACATCTTTTTTACTGGCATTGGGTCTGAGCTTTTGTTTTTGTCTGGTTTTTTTTTGCCTGTATTCGACCTCAGGACAGAACATGGGCCCCCCAATAAATTGAATTGATACGAAATGGCATTGTCCAATGGAATTAGCAAGCTAAAAGCCTACAACTTTGAAATCCAAATATTTTTTCACAAACAACAAAATACAGTATGTGAGTTTCTGGATAAAATTTGATACTTCTGTAAAATTATTTTGTCAGTCATTGTTATATTTAATTTAGTAAATTATTTTCCTTAGCAAAATAAGATAAATAAGACGTGAACTCTGCAACTCTTAATAATAAAACTAGCCATATTGACTGTTGCTAATGGTGCATTCCAGGATATTTCCCACTTCCCTCCTTGTAAAAATGCGCTTGAATGCAACTCACAACTGGTAAACATCACTTGTGAACTGGGACCTGGTGGAGGAAGTCCCACTTCACATAAGAGATCAACATCACCATAAAAATTGAACTTGAGCTCTTAATTATCACTTAACTATGTAAACATTGTTAACTTAACGTTACTTTTGTTTAGGCCTAACCAGTTAGCATTAGCCGTAATGCTTTACATACGAGTGGATTCGTTGAACCCGCTTTTAACTGGGAACTGGTATTTTTTTTTTTTTTTTTTTCCAAATTAATTTATTGCAGTTTTACCATTTTTCAAACACAACCAACAAACACTGCCAGTGTAATAAGGCTGTACAAAATATTGCCCCATATAAAACAGCATTGATCTTCATATAGACTGAAAATTAAAAAACAAAAATCAAGTTTGAGCGAGAGTCCTCTTCTGTTTGAAATAGTCCATAAAAGGTCCCCAAGTCTTTATGAACTTGTCCTGCTGGTCTGACAGATTATACCGAATCTCTTCAAGGTACAGACAGCTCATCATATCGTTAAGCCATTTCTGAAAACTGGGAGATGTTGGAGCCTTCCATTCTCTGAGAATGACCCTCTTGGCAATAATTATTCCAAACGTGAAGGCCTGGTGAGTTGAGCGAGGAAGTGGCACAGTTTGATCTGAGTGACCGAGTATCACAGTCAAGACATTCGGAGTTACATTTACATCATAGACCGAGCTAAACAATTTAAATATATCAAACCAAAAATTTGCTAGCATAGGACATGAATAAAATAAATGTCCAAAGAACCAATACCAGCTTTACACCTGTCACAAACAGGTGAGACAGAGGGAAAAATTTTGTTTAATCTTGTTTTAGAATAATGCAAACGGTGAATTATCTTAAACTGTATAAGTTGAAGCCTTGCATTTATTGAACAAGATTTAATCCCCCTCAACGCTCTGGACCACAAGTCATCAGGAATATCTGTACCTACATCATTGACCCAAGCTTCTTTAATATGACTAGACAAGGTTTCCTTATAAAAAAGTTTAACAAATTCTGATATAAGATGTTTGGATGTTGAAGGTTTCCTCAAACCTCAAAAAACTCAGCCTGTGTTGGTAATTGCTCAAACTGAGTAAAGGATTTTCTCACAAAATGCCTGATTTGCAAATACCTAAAAAAATGACCAGGTGGGAGAGTGAACTTTTTTTGTAATTGAGCAAATGATGCAATGATTACTAATATAGAGATCCTTAATAGATGATAGCCCTTTAGCTGCCAGAACTTAAACACAGAATCCGACATGGCAGGTTCAAATGCTGGGTTCAAGCATATGGGTGCATAGATGGACAAATCTGGAAGCCTCAATACCCGCCTAATCTGCTTTAGAATTCTGTAAGAATTACGCAAAAGAAAATCATTTTTTAGTTTTTTTGCAGGGATATCAATTTTAGTAAACAATAAAGCAGGTAAAGAGGCTCCAGTCATCAACTGAAATCTATGCATTTCAATCTCAGGCCAGCAAGGCATTTGATTATGCTCATAACTGCTTTCATTCCAAAAAACCCATGCTCTACAGTTACAAGCCCAGTAATAATGTCTAATTACAGGCAGACCAAAGCCACCTTCCGAAGTTGGCTTTTGTAAATGGACCTTAGTAATTCTGGGAATCTTGTTTGCCCAGATAAACGAAATAAGAATAGAGTCGACTGTTTGAAAAAAGGATTGTGTTAGAAAAATCGGCAGGCTCTGAAACAGATAAAGAAATTTAGAAGTATAACCATCTTAACAATGTTTATTCGACCAAGTATTGAAATGGGAAGTAATTTCCATTATCAATCATACTTTTTATTTGTTAATTAAGTCTAGAAAATTAAGTTTAAAAATAAGCTTGGATTTCTAGGATATTAATTCCTAAATATTCAAATGGTCTGTAGCAACTTTAAAGGGTAAATTTTTAACAAAATGCAAGTCTAGCTGATCAGACAGTGGCATAAGTACACTCTTCTCCCAGTTAATGGTGAAACCAGAGAATCGACCAAATGTTTTAATCATCTCAAGAAGAGGTGAAATAGACTGTTTGATATCAGACAAAGTAAGAATAACATCATCGCATACAAGCCAATTGTACATTGTGAAGTGTTATATTCTATTCCAGTAATTTCCCGATTTGCTCTAATAGCAATGGGCAAGTGGTTCAAGTGCCAAAGCGAAGAGAATTGGCGAGAGACAACAGCCCTGCCTAGTACCGCGATGTAACAGAAAGGAAGAGGACTTGTTATTGTTAGTAAGCACGCACGATTTTGGATGGGCATACAGCATTTTTAAAATGGTCAAAAATCTATCTCCAAAACCAAACTTCTTAAGTGCACTAAACATATACTCCCACTCGATTTGATCAAAAGCCTGCTGAGCATCCAATGAGATGACAGCTGCATGTGGGAGCTGGTAGAGTACATAACATTTAAAAGCCTTCGGGTATTTGAAAAATGAAAACCTTCTGGAATAAAGCCAGTTTGGTCACTGTGAATTAAAGTACTTACGTGTTCATTCAATCTATTGTCAGTACCTGGCAATAATTTTTTGATCACTATTTAATAGACTTAACGGGCGATATGAAGCTGTATTAGTAGCATCCTTCCTTTTTTCAATAAAAACAATTTAGCATCATAAAGTGTATCTGGAAATGAACCTGCGTTTAAAGAGGAATAATCATACGAAGTAACAGAGGTGCAAGGCATCAATGTGCATTTTATAGAACTCAATACCAAATCCGTCAGGTCCACAAGCTTTGCCATTAGGAAATGAACGGATGGCGGATTTTATTTTTCCAAAGTGAAGTCAGCGTCCAACTGCTGTCTGGCAGTATCACTCAAAGTAGGGATATCCAGGAGATTTAGAAAACTAGATATTTCCTCAGTTGAGGATACAGTCTTTGAGGTATACAAGTTTTTGTAGTAGTCATAAAATATATTGTTAATTTGTTGTGGATCTGTAATTATTTCTCCATTAGAAGATGAAATTTTATAAATTGCCCTTTCAGCAAGGACACCCTTTAACTGTCTAGAAAGTACACTATCCGCTTTGTCACCAAGCTCAAATTGTTTCTGTTTGAGTTTACGAACGTAATTACAGACTCGCTCTCCGAGAATGCGGCCATATTCAAGTTAAGATTTAGAATATTGTTTAGGACATTTACACATTTCGAGACACGAATGATTCCTCCATCACGGGAAGCTGTTCTTCAATTTCTGACAAGCGGTTTGTCTGGCCTTTTTCTGAAATGATTGGTAAGAAATATATTACCTCTAATTACGGCTTTAAATGTCTCCCACAACGTGGAATCGGATACCGTACCATTGTCATTAAATTCGAGAAAGGTTGAAATCTTGGCAGAGATGTATTTGAAAATGTTTTGTCTGAATTTAATGCAGGGTTATACTTCCAGTTATATGCGTGTTTTTGAAATTTAAAATCAATTTTTACACAAAGTGGGGAGTGATCAGAAATTAAAATGTTATTGTACACTGAGCTAACAACATTAGATATTAAATTAGAGTCAATCAGGAAATAGTCAATCCTGAGAAGCTACCATGAACCTGGGAGAAAAAAGAATACTGCTTATCTAATGGATGCTGATACCTCCAATATCAACCAAATTTAGAGACTTAATCAAGTTATTAAAACCGCAACAGACTTAAGAGTAGGAGCAACAGCAGAAGATGACCTATCCATTTGACTGTTAAGAAAACAATTGAAGTCACCTCCAATTATAATATTACAATCATGCTGTTCTGCAGCAAACGAAACACCCCTACAAAAAAAATCAGGACTATCAAAATTGGAGCATAAATGTTCAAAAGTGCTAATGGAATGGAATTGATGGTACCTGTAACAAGTACATATCTCCCACCTGGGTCTGTCACCATTGACTTGAAAACAAAAGGAATGTCTTGCGGATCAGGATGGCAACTCCACGTGCCTTTGAGGAAACGCAGACTGGTAAACATGGGATACCCATTGTGCCCTCAAGCGCATTTGTTCTGTTGGGTGGATGTGGGTTTCCTGAAGAAAATTATATCAGAGGACAAAGATTTTAGATGCATAAAAACTTTACCCTTCTTGAGAGCCTTTCCCAAACCTCTACAGTTCCATGATGTAAATGTAAGAGGACTCAAACCAGATACAGTTGTATTAACTTGCATTCAGTATTAATTATCAAAGATTTAAGGGCAATGATACCAATAAATAAAGAGACACTGGCAGATTGAAAAAACGAACAAAAAACAAAGTGTAAAAAACAAACATAAAAAACAAGACCCAATCCCTAAGCCGCAAAAAACAAAAAAAGGCGGCATGTCCCACACACTATCAGGGGACTGCTGGGTAACAGAGCTTACAGACCGCATTGCTATACACAGCAATTAGAACCATGCAGTCTTCCATCAATAAACATATGAAATAACAAAATAAAAATCTACACTTGTAATAAACAACAACAAAAAAACATTATTTCTGCCAATTTAGTGCACTGTTCCAGATCACCTACAAACTTCAGTCACATTATACTTGCTCAGCTAAGGAGGTGGCAAACCGTTCAGCATCTGTAGGTGAGGTAAACATTTTAACCTCGCTGTTGTAGACGACTTGAAGCTTTGCTGGAAACCTCAAGGAACACTTTGCACCGGCATCGATCAGCTTCTTTCTCACGTTGCTAAAAGCTTGCCGTTGGGACGAAACGTCCGCTGTATAATCCGGGAAAATGAAAACTTTCCTGCCTTGGTAGTGAAGAGGGGCCTGTTGTCTGCTAAGACGAAGGATTTTTGGCACGTCGCGGTCATTGTGGACTTTAATGATGATAGTCCGTGGTGGCTCGCTGTCACGCGGCTTGGGCTTCAGGCTACGATGGGCACGGTCGATTTTAACGGGCTTACTGAAGTTGGCTGGGCCAAGTAACTCGGGTATCAGCCGTGCCACAAAGTCTGTAGGATTGGCTTTCTCTTCGCCCTCTCTTATGCCCACGATCCTGATATTTTGCCTCCGGGAGCGTCCCTCCAGATCATTGATCTTAGCTTTAAGCTGTCCGTTAGCTACCTGTAGTTCAGCACAGGTCGTCTCCAGCGCAGTAATACGGACATCTGTATGGGAAAGAGCTTCCTCCAAGCCATCCAGCCGCTGTTGTGCTTGGCCATGATCGTTTTGTAAAGTGGATAAATGAGCCTCAATCGTATCCAAGCGCCCCTCCATAGACTTCTTCATATCATCCATCTGCAGCGAAACTTTAGCTAGGTCCGCGCCGTACTTGTTGACCGCTGCTAATATAGCATCATTGCTAGCGCTAGCTGAGGAGGACGAGGCAGTGGATTTTGAGCCGTGTGCATCATCCCTCTTAGGTCATTGTACAAAAAGTTGTCAATAAGTCTTACAACAGCATGTGCAATAACTTGCATGTAATCTTATGGTTAGGGTGTAGCAATAATGCGAAAAATGTAGAGACAAGCACGGAGCCTCGTAAAATGCGTCTACTCCATTACAGCGCACGAGCGCCCCCCCGAACTGGTATTTTTTAACTGGGAAATGACCTAGTTGCTTGAAACGCAGTATAAGTTTTGTACAGACTATTGGACAAGCGCCGTTGTGAAAGTGCAGACCTGACAGTTGGACCAATCAGAGCAGGAGTTCATAAAGTGAACAGTGTTAACTGAAAATAAAGTTTGAAAAGCCATTTTATACAATATACTGCATAAAAACCACCAGATCTGACTATTGTTAGGGCGGTAGATGCTTTTTCTGCTGGATATGAGCAGTTTGTGTTTGCATTGCACTGTGGCAGTGGTTCCCAAAGTGGGGTCGTAAAGCAAAATCTGGGGGTCGCAAGATGATTTCAAGATGTAATTTCAAGAAATTTGGTCATGTAAAGCATAAACTACTTAAACAAATGCATTTTAACCACATTTTATTGTTTTTTCTAACTTGAAATTATGACAGACATCTATTTTAATTGCTGCTGTGGTCACAGGTTCTTTTGGGGTTCCTGGGTCTCGAACTTCAGACGATTAGCTGTGGTCACCATTGAACCCCAGTCAAAAAGCACACCTAAAAATTGACGATTTAACACAACTGGATTGCAATCTCTCGATTAATTGCCCAGTCCTAACCAAAACATTAATCACAAATCCAATCACAATAAAATACTGGTCAGAAGTATTGCACTAAAAAAACAAATGTGCAGCAGGAAGCCAGAGTGCTTAGCTCTGTAAAAACAAGATGCCACCAGTCAGATGTTTGGACTGGAGATTAGCCTGCTCTACTCTACCTGTTGTTAGTATACAATCTTATCTCTGCTCTAACCGCCCTTAACGGAAAATAGTCCTGACCGCTGGGCATGTTTCCGGGTCACTTGATTGCACAGTCGATGGTTGGATCTCCTCAGCACAGATTCAGGAAGCGGGTGAGAATAGAAAGTGCATTGACAGATGGAGCAGAGGACTTGTCTTTAACAGTGTAGAGGCTGAACTGATGATAGCACATCCTTTAGCGCCGCGTTACTTACCGCTCTCTAATTACACAGCACAGCCACAACAGTCTGGACCCAGCCGGGACAACTCTAAATATGGATGTGGGACGCGCCACACACCGACCTGACTTTGACTTAGGGATGCAGGATTAATCGAAGTTGAAATTTAATGATTACCAAGTTTTGAAAGGTCCAGTTTCAGTTCGTTTAGTAGTAGTTCTTTGTGGTGTCTGCTTAGATCTTGTAGTTCTTTGTGTACAATGTTTACCACGAGCAGGACAAATATTTGAGTCGGATGCTTAGTGGCAGAGTAGTAAACAAAACATGGTTCAACCCTTGTTCTATACGTCTTCTAAGCTCTTTATAAACATGCGTGTTTAGACAGATCACAGGCTGATCATTTGTACGCTTTCACACCCACTTCTTATTGTTTTGCCTGGTAAAAAAAAAGGCTAAATGAATGAATAAGTTGAGTGTGGTTGTGATGGCAGGTGCTTTTGTTTCATTTGAATTTATTTAGTTAAGGTGTGGACACGTGTGTGAGTGTAAAGAACTAGTTTCTTATCTTTGTTAGCTTAGAGTTAGTATGACCCCAAAGCTAATGCTAATTTTGACTCAAACATAAATATAACAAAACAACCGCTTTAAAGTTTCTGAATGTCTTTGGTTTGTGTTTTAGGCTTTCAATTTGTGTGTTTGTGACATTTTAATAGCCTATAGGTTTTATCTCAAATCCCTTTAAATAAAAGACATCTATTTATAAACACTGCAGTGTTGTTAAAAGTCTCAAATCCTCCTACATCTTGTTGTCTACTGTGAGTTTAAGTAATTCACATGACTCAGCAAAAGCTCCATAAAATAAATACATTAATTACTGATGCAACATGAGCTAACTAAAGTAAAAATGATCGGATGTTTTCAGAAACATTAAAAAGTGCACTATATAACGTTCAATTCACTAGAATCAGAAAGTTAGCCATACTTTGGGACATTTTGGAAGGGTCCAATTATATTTTATACTATACTGTGAAAATACAGCTAGAGTAACCACTTTTCTATAGAAACAAAGTTGAGCGGGCTTTCTCCAGGGCAAAAAGCAGTCCATTGTATTATTTATTTAGAGCAACAAAAAAACCTAAATGGCAAAAACATGCTTTTATTCAAGTCTAGTTTGGCCAAAAGTTACACAATGCATCTTTAACTTTATATTTGTTATAAACAACAAATCTCACTGTTAGCTCTGTGATTATTGGACTGGTGATATCAAAAAGCTGACTTTCTGAGATTAAAATAAAAAATGCACCTGAATGTTATTTACAGAGTCAATTAATAGAATTTGTCACTTCAAACATGCTTACTTAAGGTCATCAACAGCCAAAAAGTATTTAGTTTGTAGAAGTGTATAAATTTGGAAGAAACGTAAACTTTTTTTAGCGATGCATATTATCAGCCTGATGCCGGTTTAATTCCATTTTGTGGAAACTGTTTGACATCGCACCAAAGGGTTCTTCTGCTTCATGTCTCCCCCAAACCCAAAAGTAGAACATGAACATATGTATCAGCACTCGTTGCCATTTCTTTGAGGTAAACTTACAAATTGCAAGATACGACAACATATCTTAAGTTAGTATTTGACTTGATTTCAAAAAGGAAATCTATAACGATCAACTTCACAACACTTCAGCTCTGTTCACTGATTGGCCGACTGTACTTCCTGGTCTTCAAAAACCGACTGCAGTTCTGTGATCGAAAACAATCAAGATGGAGAAATGAATGTCTCCCTGATTGCTAATAACAACAAAGAGAACATCTAACTTTTACTATGTTTGTGCCAGCTCAAAGTCACAGTTAGTCTTGTGTATTGTGTCTTTTATGTGCTTTCTTTTTTTGCTCCCTGAACTCATTATTATTCCCCCATTACAATCACTATTAAACACCAACAGCTCAATTAAGACTTTACTGCCTGTGCCGCAACATCCAAAAGTCCTGGTGCTTTGAACGCATCACGTGCCTTCTTCCATTCTTGTTTTCCCTCTCAATGTGGTGGTTTGGAGAGCTTCGGGTGTAATCCGACACCGATGGAGCAGCCACACACAGAAGCAGGAGGAATTCCACAGCTCACAGACGGTTTTTAGTCCTCGTTGTCGTCACCATGTAGAAGTGCTAAGGCTGAGCTCTGTTTCTGCTCTCTTGGGGGTGTCGTGAGAGGTGCCGGTGGCGAATGTTTGTCTGAAGGTAGTTTGGTTTGTGCTGTGCAGAAGAAGAAGATCACTGTAGGATGCAAGTTTAAATCAAGGTTTCAACAAAGAAAAAGTGAAAAGATGGTGTTTGAGGTTTTTTTTTATTTTTATTTACCCTTAGCATGCCAAAGCAATTCATTCCAGGCTCTCCAGGTTCACAACTTCTTGAGAATCCGTCTAAGCTTCTTCCATCTTAACCCCGGCCATACCGGTTCGATGCGGTTTTAAGAGTTAGAAAGTGCTTCAAACCAATGTGCTCATGTACAAAAACCTCGGAGCAGTGCAAGCCACGTCTGAGAGTCATACGAGAGTGTGGAAGGCATCCATAGAGAGTCTTATTTTCCCAAAGGTTCGCGGTCTGATGCAACTTACAAGTCAAAATACTAGCATTCTTGTGTGAATCCACGCGACTTTGGGCAAATAGGGACTAGGGTTGTCAAAAATATTGATTCCCCGAT
Source organism: Mugilogobius chulae (assembly GCA_038363315.1). Taxonomy (NCBI): domain Eukaryota; kingdom Metazoa; phylum Chordata; class Actinopteri; order Gobiiformes; family Gobiidae; genus Mugilogobius; species Mugilogobius chulae. Next base: position 31,991,717 of record CM076395.1, on the reverse strand, counting down.
ACTAATCGATACTAAAACTGGTATTGATACTCAATACTCATTTGAACAAGTATCGATATTTTAAGCCACGCCCCCTTCCCCCCTCTCGTACGCTAAGCCCCGCCCCCTTCTTTTCTTATTGGAGATGGAAATGATGACACAAATACTGTATATATAGCCTATATACTACATAAAGAGCAAATGTATCTGATAATAGAACAAAGCCCAGTCTAAATGTAAAGGTTCATGAATCAAGTTAATAAATAATACATTAAAATACTATTTTAATGTTGATACTATTTAATGTATCAAAAAGAAAATATTTAAAAAAAAATCTAAAATAAGAGTAAAAATACTATCATAAAAAATTTGTTGGCACCGTGTATCGAAATCGGTGTAGTGTAGAGTTTGAAATTTTAGTATCATGACAACCACATTGGACTGTCGAACTCACAGGTGTCCCGAACCAAACTCGTTAGGTTTGCATTTGGTGATTTTGAACTACTGTGGTTTTGACCAATCACAGCACAGTTCTGGACCAATAACACAGCAGCATTCTGGTTTAGGTGGGAGTCAAATGTGAGGACCAAAACAAATATGGCGGCGACCTGTTGCGACCCATTTTAACAGAATAAGACCAGCTTTGAGCAGTTGTGAACAGGAAAAGATGTGTTTTTGACTATTAAAGCTGAGGTACCGTACTTTTAATGCTACTAAAAGCAGAAAGCAAGTATGGATTTTTTTTTTTTATCAACTAGCTTATCTCTGGTTTGGAATAAGGTTAATATCCACATACAATTTTGACTTCGGCAATTACAACAACCTTTAACAGACAGCATAGCGAAACTAGAGTGGACTACCCAAGCACAGCAATCAGAGCGCTGCTTCAAACTATAAATGAGAAATAAAATGTCCTGTTATTTGATTCAGACTGTACACAGCAATCGGATGTTTTCATCAAGTGCTGTGTTTATGGTACGCTTTTTGGTGTAAAAGACAAAGTTTACTAATACACAACTAAAAATATAAAGTACTCCAGCTTTAAATGGATTTAGCAAGGATTTATAAGAAGAACCAATCAGGCATAAACGGCTTTCAGAGAGCTACACATACAGTATCCATCTTGCTTGAGGAAGGTTTTACGATCTTTGATGATTTGTAAACGTGAGGTCAGCCAGGTATCTTGACAAATAGGATATTTTAATTTTTATTATTTTAAGTTGTTTGTTTAGTGAGTTGTGCTTTTTTTGTGTTGACAGTCACACAAAGATGTTTGCTATACACCCTTTAATAAATAAATTTAAAAAACGGCTTAACAAAACACACAGAATTACTTTTGAGGACAATTTTATGATGGCATTTAAACAAATATATGGATAAAAAAAAGTCATAATTTTAAAGTAGTATTTGTGTACCAGAACTGAGCTAGCCAAAAGACCTCCCACAGCAACAGCCATAGCATAGCACTGTTTAGAAAAGATGAGCGTCATTGTGTTTTAAGCTCATAATTACATCAATATTTGTCGTAAGGAGTGCCACGTTGAGTCAGATGAATAACGCACAGTCTTTACAAAATACTTGTGTAGAGCAGACAGCAGTGGCATTGTCGAGGTGGGAAAGTCGATGCTAACTCCATGTTTGTTTAGTTGTGACACAGAGTTCACACATGCTCAGTACTTCAGTGTACGTCTGACTGGATTAAAGGTGGAGGTATTGTGTCTTGTCCAGTGTAAATTATGTTCACTTATAAAGGACCTAACTTGACTATTTGTTGTTGAGGAATTTAGACGGCTATTGGTCTGTAATGTCTCTGCTGAGTTAGAGCACAAACATAACTTTTTTGCTCTTGTAAGAAATGCATTTTTGAATTAAGAGTGTTTTAAGCACAACTAATTCAAATCAAGTCACAACTGAGTCATAAAAAAGTTGTATATGGTGCTATTTCAGAAAACTAAACACATTTTTGTAGATATAAAAATGCAGCACGTGGTGCTAGCATCACATTAGCATGTAGCTTGCAGCTGCAGTTAGTGTTGTTTGATACAAAGTTGGGCTGTTGGAACCATTTTTTTTCATCTGAGCCTCCGAATTGTTCTTTACAATGTGTTTTAAAAAAAAAAAATCACAGCTGTTAGAAGCGAGATGTGCCGGTATGCTCGCAGCAGTTAGCCACAATGCTAAACAACAGACAAACTTACTGGACCAACAACATTCATTTTGTCTTCATATACTTCACGTCAAAGACAATGTGTTTGATGTATTTACCAAATAAATACATTAAACGCAAACTTAGAGGGAACTAGGAAAATGGTTTTAAGTTATTTTATAGTAAAAAATCAGATTTAGTCTCTTTAAGTCTGCATTTGAATCTTTGTTGTTTGAACCGTGAATGAGAATGCTTTTCTCCATTAAAAATGGAAAGATTATATTTTTGTTTTCCTTCTCAGATGGCCGTTAGAGGGCATTGCTACAGTAGCTGTCTGTATCTACAACTCAAAATTGTCAAGCAGCCACGACAAACGACAAAAAGAAAAAAAAGAATATCTTTAAATCTGCTGCTTATTACAGCTAAATTTGACATTGTAGAATTCTGCACTTTTGAACAGGAAGTCAAAGGGTTTATATTTCAAAGTAGTTTTAGATCCTCCTTTTGTTGTACAAGGAACAAAATGTAAATTACTGAGCTACTTATGTTTTAGTTTATGACAAGGAAAAACACAAAAGGTCTAAATGAACACATTAGAAATAAAGTCTGGACACATTGCTTTGAAAACAAACAAGCCAACTAATGTTTTGTGCACAGAGCTAATTGGTTTATGCACTACTGCACGTGTATAGGTGTTCATATTTTCATGTTCCTATATCAACTATAATCACAATTATAAAGTTTGTCAGAATAACATCCAAAAATGGTTTCTGTTCTTTGCCCAAGACTTTTAACAGAAGATGTCCAAGACCTTTAACTCAACTGAACCCATTTATAATCATCTGTCTTTGTGTTGTCCTTGTCTGCTCTGATATTAATAACATTGCTCATAGAGAATACATTTTTCGTATTATGACAGCAGCACATATGGATTTGCTATTCTGCCATCTCTGACAGCAAGACAATGTAAGGAATTTTTCAAAGTGAGTTAGAAACCACAGCATCAGTGTTTGGGCTGCAGCCCTACCTCCTCATGTCTGTATTTGGACTAAGCCTAGTATGACCCAAATAATACAAGGTTATTAATATCAAAGCAGACAAGGACAACACAAAGAAAGATGACGATAAACAGGTTCAGTTGAGTTAAAGGCCTCGGACTTCATCTGCTAGGCCAGGGCAAAGAACAGAAACCATTTTGGATATTATTCTGCCAAACTTTATAATTGTGATTAATTAGATACAGGGACATTAAAATATGAACAGCTATACTCGTGCAGAACATACCAATCAGCTCTGTGCACAAAACATTAGTTGGCATTCAAAATAGCTAACTTATGTGTACAACAAGGCATTTCCTGTTCTAGTCATTTCTATTGGGTTTTCACTATGTCAGTCTAAAATGAAAAAATATTTGGAAGTTGTGGTGAATGTGGAATCCCCAATAAACTAAAGGAACTGCTTTTCCATGCAAAGAAACACTTGTGCGTGTTCATGAAGTGGTGTTTTTGTCTAAATGCTAACGCTAACAGGAAGTAGTCAAGTCACAAAGTGAAAATAGTTGTTGATTCCAATCCAAGTCAGTGGATTGGTCTGTAAATAAATAAACATAAACTGGCTATTGTTATAATCACTTACAACTAATTAAATGTGGTGTTTTCTGCAGCTGAACGTAAAAAGCTTAGAAAGTCCAACCACTAACACACTGTCACTGCCGGTAAAGATTTAACCCACTAATCCTGACCCAGACCGAGACATGAGCAGCCTGAACCCGGGGCAGGACCCTTTCCCGACAGTGAACCAGGCAGTCAGAGGGTCGTCCCAGCCTGAGCACGGTTTGACCTGTAAACACCAGACAGACACAAGGACGAGACAGGGTTAGCATCTGGACACGAAGAACACTAATCAGATGTGACGCTTAATCCATCACCATGGAGACCACCACCAGCAGAAAACAACTGACAACTGGCCTTTAACTGATGTCAAAATTCTGCGTTCCCGCGGATTGTCTTTTTCACATGATGTCAGACCAGGTTGAGAGAGAAGCTGTGGTGTAGTTAGTAAACGTACTATAACTTTTCCGATAGCAGAATTTTCTAACTCTCAGTACTCCTACATTGTCAATTGTACAACTTAAGCGCTTTGTCAATTTGTTTGCTTTCCTGATCAGTCTTCTCCTTCTGTAAGACCGTTCCATATGACACTGGAGAATAACCTCTGATTGGTGGTCAACTCCGGTGTTGACGCCCGATGAGCCGAGCGATGTGGCAGAAAGTGGCGTCAGCTGACTTGTGAAAGTGCAAAACATGCCTCGTCGGACAGACATTTGTGACGCAAGACGCAACTTTACATTGACTTGACAGGTAAACTTGACACCTCAACGCAAAAATGTCCGACGTGAATGCGCCATTATCCAGCCAAGAGAAGGGCCTCCTGCTTGTTTCCGTGCAGAAGTTGTTCCATTGACTAAAATGTTTTCACGTTTTGGCTTCAAGTGTATATATTAGGGCTGTAGTCGACCAAGGAAAAAAGTCTCTTTTGACCCAAACAAAAAGACTAAAAATCCAATGGAGTTCCCTCAGAAACAAAATGAATAGTAAAAACATGGTATTTACATTACATGATTTCGTCCCAAATTCTTAACTAAATCACTACTTTTTGTCTCTGTTCTTTATAAAACCTCACAATCTATCTAAAAGAATTAGTCGACTAATAAAAATTTTGGTCGATAAGATGCCATCGACCAATTAATCGACTAAATGACCAAAGGACTACAGCCCACAAAAAAACCTGTGACATATATAGGTTTAATTTTCCCCTTTCTATGTAATTGTGAAGTTAGCTTCCACCTCCAAAAAGTTACACAGTATGTCTTTAAATCATCTTGATTGGAGAACATTTTGCTGACAGAACAGAGAAATTGCTACAAGAATGGAGAACAGAAAAATTTCTTTAGGTGTGCAAAAGCTGCCTTTTACACACACCTTTTTATTTGACCAAAGGCAAGAGAGAACTATCATGGTACTTTGATCAACCACTAACACTAATGATTTACAATGAACGAATAATGGTTATTAAAGTTGGGGTGACTAACGGTTTAGTTGTAAATTAGTAAACTTTGTGTTTTCTACTAAAAAGTACATGATAAATGGAGAACTTTGTGGAAAAAATATGATTACAGAGTGAGTCCTGTCTGAATTGAATAATAAGGAATTTTAGTTCTCATCCAGGGCCGAATGCGGTGCTCTGATTGGCTGAACTTGGGTGGTCCTCTCCAGTTTCACTTTGCTGTTTGTAGGAAGTGTTTTTTAAGCTGCAATTGCAACCCAAAATGAATACATGTTGATATTAACCATGTGTCGAAGAATTTAGTAGACCAAGATTTAAAACCTCAATCGTGTTTGCAGTGTAAAAATCAGCTACCCCACCTTTAACTACTAACTTACAATTAACCCCAATCATCTCTTGTACTCTTATAGTCTAAGTGGTTAAATGTATCTAGAAAGATGTGTCTCAAATCATTATTTCAAACTCATTTCCAAGCGTTTTTGGTGTGTTTATAGAAAACACATTAGACTTGGTTGTAATTGAAAGCGTGATCAGCTGGAGACCAGGCCTGGACAGGAATTGTAGCGATTAGCCATGCTGCTACCAGACGCTAACCCCAAGCACAACTGACAGCTTTAGACATCACGCTAATGCCACCGCTCCTGAAGTCTACTGGACTCCAAACCAGGCTGTATCAATGAACCAAAGCTAATATGCTAACTAGATTCAAATGCTAAGATGTGGTTAGCTTGCGCGGAGAGGAGACAACCCTTGGTGACCCAGTTTGAGTCCGGAGAGAATGCATTTTTTCACATCAGTCACATGGGTTTTTACGAGTGAAAGATGTGAAATGTGTTGGCTTGTGGTGAAGGCTAAACAGTCCGCCAGTGTTATATTTTGTCTACTAATGGATCTTCATATCAAGTTTATTACAAAACATGGCTGCATATGAAAAACACGCATTCATTCTATCCTTACTAAGTTTACTAGAATAACAAGAATGACTTAGGTAAAGTAACAACTTAATCAAAATTAAACTTGACCCTTTAATTAAGTTGGCTAGTTGTTGAAGTTTGCATTTAGGCCAATTCAGCTCGTTCTTAGTCTGATTATACAGGTGCTTTCATCTTGGAAACATTTGTGGCTTTACAGTAGAACAACTTTAGTTTCTTCCTTGATTTATTGAAAGAGAAGAGATGCAAAGAAAAAAAGAGAACCCTCAAAGAGAACCACAGTGAAGAAGAGATCCACTCCCATGAACGAACAGGATGCAGACCAGTGTAATCAGTGTGGCTGTGACCAGGACTGATGTGTATCCTGATGCAATTAGAACTTAAGTCTGTGGAGCCTGAAACCAGTGGCAAGGGAAACAAATTTTCGAACGGGACGACGCCAATCGAAGAAGGACATGGGAGTAGTCAGAAAGGTCTTGGTTCTCGTCCAGGGTCTTAGCATTAACACTGAAGTATCAGCAACTGAAACAACAAGGGACAACATGTTCTCTGCTGTTTGTACAAAATTAAGTTTACTTACAGTAATTTCTGCACTATATGCTGCTACCTATAATGTTAACTAATAATTTTACTGTTTATTTACAAGATTTCTTATCAATTTTACAATTTTAATACACTATTAGCATCTAAAACTACATGTTTGTTGATGATAGCTTTCATCAAAAATACATTGTTTTGACTCTAGAAGGAGTAGCTGTCAGTTTGGTCACAATAAACGATCCTGTCATTCTGTCACATGACAAAGTACTTTATTTAGTGAAGCACTGGGAACATATTTTAAAAAGACATATTCGTGTAGGCCATAAGATGTATTGAGAAAGGCTTAGTCATTTATATGGAACCATAGACTTCTTGTTAAAAAGTTGAAAAATGGCTATACATTATTCCTGAAGCTTAGACTGTATAGGACACATATGTCAAACTCAAAGCCAGATGCGGCCCTCCACCTCATTTAATGTGGCCCTCAAGGTCTTATAAGGTTTACTTAAATTTAAATAGTGGAGTAATCTGGGTCTCTTAACCCAATGAAATGATTTGTCCCAAACTTATTGTAATTTTTTACACTAATGCAGATGTATAATCAGTAAATGTGACTTCAAATAAATAATCAAATACAACTATTACTTACTATAGTAAGGTTATTTTAGTTACAACCGACCCTTCGAGGACAACACCAATACCAATCTGGCCCTTTGTCAAAATGAGTTTGACACCCCTGGCATAGGACAAAATAGGATTTGTATAAGACAATCCCAACACGTTCTAATAAACTCATACAGTGGACGCCACATAATAGGTAGGCTAAGTATCTGGTTGCTAGCGCTAATGTTGATTAGCCACGAATGGATAATACTAAACATTCTCTCAAAATGTCTAATGTCATATTAAGCAGTAAAATTCCCACACATTCTACACATTTACGTTCAACACTTAAACCGACAATAACCATGACACCTGGCTCACAAAAGCATCATTTTTATAGAGACACCTGCAGGAAGGAGGCCATTACTGCGCTCTGTTCTGCCTCCAGGCCAAAACAGGACACGTCTGGGCTCAAAACATTCACATAAACTGTACTAAAGTATGTGGTGGGGACTTTTTAGGAGACAGACAGTCACAGAAGTATTTTGACTACACGTTGACTGCGTTTGTGTCTTAATAAAATCTAATGCTCTTCACAAGCACATTCTTTGTGTGTTTAGCTAACAAAATGAGCTGTGACAATTCAAATCATGTTAACAGAGATACAAAGACATCTATTCAGCACCTTGATAATGATAATGCAGTCAGTCTTTCATGATGCTTTGACCCTAGGAAATGATTGTTTCTTGGGCCAAAATACAATCAAGCATCACTACAGTGTGTGTGCAAAGAGACCATTCCAATAATGAGATGGTAAATGTGGGCTGAACCGATATCATGTGCCTTTTCATCAGACATAATGGGACTAGTTTACTGACTGATGCTGATGCTGATGCAGAACGTATCATAATGTTTGACATTTTATTCAGACTAAGTTGCTAATGGCCCTATACCTGTTTTATTTAACAATACAATAGCCCTCAGCACTTATTGTGCCCTCAGCACTTATAAGTGTCGATTTATCTGAAAATTAGTTCGCAGTTACCTGCCTATGTCTGACAATGTAGCCTACTGTTCACTAAAATCTATTGACCCTATTTTGTCCCGCCCACTTGGCTTGGAAATGCACTTCCTATTTAGCACTGTTAAGGTAGCTAACGTGTTTGTTTGTCTGTCTTGTGGGGCAATTTTAATTATATATAATGACAGTTAAAATAAACCCATCGACTGAAATCTACAGGCTAAATGCAGCTAAACAAGAAGTGCACGTCCTAGAAAAGTAGGCGGGACAAAATAGGGTCAATAACCACCATATGTTATTGTTGTTAGCATTGTGGCTAACCACTGTTAGCATACAGGCGCATCTCGCTGTTAACAGTTGTAGAAAAAGCTTAAAACACATCGTCGTGAACAATTCAGAGGTTCAGAATGCAATGCATTATAAGCAAAATTCTAAAATGTGTTTTGTTTATGTTTTTAAGGAGTAAAAGTTGGGTATTGCACCTTTAAGTTGTGACTTGTACTATAAGTAACAGTTGCATAACACTATACAAGACCAAATTTCTTATGTTTTGATAAGAAAAAAAGCTGTTTTAGTTCTTACACTAGTATTGATTGATATCGAGTATCGACAATTGAAAAGGCTGGATCAGTGCATTCTTATAAGAGACACACATGGAATGCTGTGTGTTGGAAAGGAGCACTTTCTTGAATTGCTCTTTAAAAATGTTGTGTGATGTGCATAAATATGTTTTATTAATGTTGAACTGTTTTTGTTGTTGTACTATATTGAATATGTTTTAAACCTAAAACAAGAAAATTCAGAAATTGGCTTTGAAAATCGGCCATTGATATTGCATCGCCCAAAGAAAAGCCATAGTGGTTGTCCATTTCAGAATAGTCAATAGTGTCCATGTCTTACCGAACCCCCCAAGCTCTACCTGCAAATACATTTTAAACAAAGCTTGCTGATAAGCATTAGAAGAAGGTGAAAGGAGAGGCTGAGAATAGAGAGCAGCAGTGTTTTTCCAAGATTTCCAGCAAATGTCATGTTGTTTTTCTGTAAACATTTTGAATCTTTGGCATTTCCGGAGAATCAGTTTGTATAAGACACTTTGAACTAGCAAAAACACAAAGCTATTTTGTTTGTTCCTGGCCAAAAATATTCACAAATTTGCACATGACTTTGGGTTCATTGGGTTGGAGGACAATCTGTGAGTTTATCTGCACAGCTCTTCAAAGAAAGCCGAGTAAAGCGAGATAAGAGAGAAAAGGCAGGACTTGTGGGTCATTAGGCCAGAGAGATCAGACGAGGACAGCCGAGGACCGTTACGACTGAGCACAACGTCATGTGAAATATTAACCTGCAACGAGAGGATGGAGGAGTTTAGCTTAAAAGAAAGGTACATTTTGGTCTGTTTACTTTCAGTACTTTCAGTGTGGAAATGTAGACTTGTATTTTCAGTTCGCCAAAACAAATTCTTCAAGATTTTTAATGTTTTTACTACTGATTTATTAAAACTTTAAAAACAAACAAAAACAGACAAACAAACAAAAAACACCAAAATATCCATCAGATCAAGTTTATTCAATCTTATATGTCAAAAAAATGAATCAGTCCTATTTATAATAACTACACCTTAATTCACATTGGTAAAGCATAAATAAAGCATGATTAGAGCCTTACTTACTCATGAATAAATGGTAATTTAATGAAGAAAAAGGGCTTATTAAGGCTTAGTAACTATTAAGGAGCTATTGTTAGGATTTAAGGTTCTAGTAAACATTATTATCTATTAAATATCAGTTGTTCATGATTAATTAAGTCTTTATTAAAGGAGACTAATATGTATCTACTTTTTTGAGTTTTTACATACAGCAGTGCTCTCTCAACATTAGTTCACCCAAAGTTGTGTTCGGATTGATACATGCATCATGTGCTCCAGTGGTCAGAAAATCTCTGTCCTCACCTACCACCTATCCCCGCCCACTTGTCTGTATTCACTTGCGATTACTCAAAAATCCAGATTCAAAGTAAAACAGGAAGTGTTCAAAATGTAGACACTTTCCAACAACAAAGATTACTGTAGTTTAAAAATCTGTGACTTAATAAAAGTTATTTTCTACAATGAAGAGGCAGGGCTTATCAGTTCTGCAGTTTTAAACAGGAAGTTTCTTTTTCTAAGCAGTTTTACTGCTTTTTCATTTAGTGTTTTACAATCAACACAATGTGAACAATTGATCTCCGTATGCCATTGTTTCTTCCTAAATACTGTATATGGAAAAATCACAATAGGTCTCCTTTAAGGTACTACTAAGGCCATTTAAGGTGTAGTTATTATAAAGGTTAATAAATACATTTCAACTTGGCTCTGTCCATTTTTCAGTTTTGTTTTTGATGGTGTGTCTTGTTTGTCAATGAACACGTGACATAATGAAAAAGCTGTATTTGTTTTTTGTTTTTTATAAGTGAGTTTAATACAGGAAAGGTAGCTGGCTAAAAAAAAGATTGGTTCATTTATCCTATTGTCTCCACTTTTCAACTGAGACCATTTGTTTCGAGGTCTGATGGAATCACACAGGCTTACAAAACCCTTAAGATCTTTTTTACAGTCGCTTACTCAAGCTGACTCTAGCTTGACAAACTTAACTTGAATTACACATTTGTTTTGGTCTCTCTCCTAAAATCTCCCATTAGCACTACTACGTAATCCGGCGTATAGTAAAAAGACACTGGCATGTTAGCAACAGCTCACCTTGCCCTTTAACTTTCTTCTCCTTCTCCAAAGCTGCTCTTGACTTACGGCTTTAATTAGCTGGCTTTCTCAGGCTCAAACTGACCTTTTCCATTTTCAAAAGCCTGTAGTCGCTCTGAATGAAAAGCCAGTAAGAAAGATGTCTGTATTCTCATTGTACCAGTTCTTTCCCACAGCTGGAGAGCACATGGCATCGACGCGCACTCACACAAACACGCGCACATCCTGCTAATGCTCCTAACTCTCCCTTTTCTCACACTTGTATAAACAATAGCCTGAACGTGCGCTCGCATTCTCCGCCGAAACTAGGTCAGGTGGCTCCGACAAAGACCCCTGAACGAGACCTGGACGTTTGGAGAAGTCGTGAGCGAGCCAAGCGCAACATCTAAAGTGTGCAAACATGCGGTTGTTTTAGGCTGAGCTCGGGTCTCGTCATGTGAGATCCATTTAGTTTGAAATTGTGCTGTGTTCACGGGGCAGCAGAGGAGGAAATGGAGCCAGGAGAAAACCGCAAAAGTCCTCTTGCTATTTAATACGAAGGGAATCTGATGCAAAGTCTAAAAATGGTATGAAGAACAGGATGTATAGAACAGTTTGGAATAAAGTTTAAGTGTGTCATATAATATAAATGCAACTGATTGTTCCAACAGAGTGACCTACTTTAGACAAGTTGTGTTGTGGGTATTTGGTAATGCATTTGAGTACTTTTTTGGAGTAACAAGTAACTTAACAAGTAACTTAGCTGATTTTGCTTTCCGGGTAATCCAGTTGTCTATTTGGGCTTCATTTATCAGTAAATGACGCCAAAGTACAAACTGAAAAAATACAACTCTAATTACTATTGGAAGATGCACATGTTTGTAACATCTTCCACAAAACAAATATGCAACACCTCAAATGTGGCATTTATAATCAAAACAACAATGCGTTGGTTTTGGTTCAGATCCAGCTGTTCAGTGGCCGTTCTGCTCCAGTGTCCAAAGTGTGGACAATGAGAGAATCTCCCTGTTTCATGCATGCATGTCTTTTCCTCACATATCAAGCCTCCTCTACCTCTCCTTGCGTGCACTTGTGTGGATAAGTGAGCCACCGTTTGGCTGATGGCGATAAGTTTTGGCAAACTTCATTTGTGCAGACACTGTTAGTGTGTGTGCTATGAAAGCCTCACACAGATCAAATGAAGCCACAGTGTGTTGTGTTCAGCGGCTGCTTATTACACAGCTGTTTGGATTATTCAATGAACTTCAGTGTCGAGAGAAAAAAGTAAAGTTAATAACTGCAAGATGATCATGAATAATCATGGTAACACATGACTACTATAATAGTCAAGCTTTGTCAATTCGGGTCGCACCGCCGCATCTAAAAATGTCCGTGCCGGCACCTGTAGTTTCTTGTTCATCTTTGTTTCAAAGAGCATACGAGTTAGCGGTTTGTAGCATATCTACCCACTTGTTGGCGCTTATGTTGTGTTAAGTAAAATCATAATTTTTCTAACCTATTATGAACATATCTGCGCTGTGATGTGCGTTGGTCTTTGTGATTGAATAGAGAATTTCTACATTTTTGTAGGTCAAAATAGTTGTATGGATTTGTAACAACTTTGTGCAAAAACATGGTCATGGTCAAGAAAGTAAAACTTTCATCAATAGATACAAAGCTACCTCGTTACCTTTTGGCCTGTTAGCCTGTCAATCAAACTCACTATGTTCCAAACACAAGTCACTGACCCAGTAAGCTGTGGATTTTTTTCTTGGAAAATCCTCCACAACTTTATGGATTATAAAATTAACCACTAAAGTGGAAAACATAACTTTTTTTAGAAGATTGAGATAATTTGTAGAATTTTTAATTCAATCAATATACTAAAATGTGGCATTATTTCAAAACAATTGCTTTTATAATTTTTTTTCTCACTTGTGGTTCAACCAGGCACAGCATTAACAACATTGATTTGTGAGTTTGTTATGTGTATTTTTTAATTTATGCGTTCTGATGTATTTGCTCATATGACAAAAATCTCTACTTCTGGTTGAGAAAATTCAAGTCTAATGCACTTTTGCAAAGCTTACTTTATTTCCATTGGGCTATTCATTTCATGTATGCAAAATTTCCTTGGGGACTACATAAGGGCTATTAACAGATGTTTTCCTCATTTAAAGGGCCTAACACCCCATTATACATCATTAAATTCTGTGGTCAAATATTCTCATCTATAGACTTTAATGTAAGCTGCTTTTTGCCTGGCTCTATGATATATGAACCAATGTGAAAGCAAATAAACTCCAAACAGACCTGGTCTAATAAAATGAAAGAACACATTTTGGTGACATTGTCCAGGCCGTTTCTTTTGCTAACACAGAACTCAATGTACTCTTATTTAATCAGAACTATTTCCTGGGATCTGGCAAGACAAAATTGTATGTCGCTAAATGTCACATTGCTGTAAAAACGGGCAATCCAAGAAATACAAAGATTTAAAGAAAACATGAGAAGCTTTTCCAGGTGTTAAAAGTTGAACAATATTAACTGCTGTTATTTTTTCTTATCTAACACATATCAGGGGTTGTCTCATTCACAAATGTTTGAATTGTCCTGTGTTTGTTTTCATCTCCAAAGTTTAAACACTAATTTCTGTAGTCAAGTCATTGTAGCACAAAAGTTATTTTTATTCAATCTATGATAATACGCTTTTGTCACAATACGATCATGATACAAGAGGCTCATTTATACCACTGTGATACACAGGAAATTGTGACTCATAATAATGTGATATTTTTTACTAAAACATGGGGAAAAAATTGAATAAAGTCAATTGGTATTGCAAAACAGTTGGTTTACATAGTTACAGTTTAAATTAAATGAATGGCTGGGTTGTAATACAAAATGCTTTGTGTTGACAATCCTGATGTGAGTAGCAGCTTTTTCTGTGACACATGTAAATGTAACAGAACCCAGAAGCACATTTAAATGTTCTTTAACATTTTATTCTTACATGTTATGGGTTAAGATACAATATGGTAAATCGTGTCACGATAAATTCTCCCAAACCTACTTTATTAGATTTGATTGTTTGAGTCACAAAAACTATAGTTTGTCATTCAGAAAGTTAATTTTACAAAGCTTTCCAGAATTGGATATGGAAACATTTAAGATTTTTCTGTTGTTTGGTCTCAATAATGTGAGTCATTGCTAAACTGTGATGTTTTTCTCTCACAATAATTAAACTTGGGTTTATAACATTCTTGTTGTGGATCGGGGTGAACTTACTGTCCGCAATAATGTCCTTTCTGCTGCAGCTGCGACCTCCGAGTTACAACCTCCAGCTACAACCTTCATGAAAGTCCCATTTACCGCGTCTTTCCAAACCACGGCTAGCTCTCCGGTTTCTCATGCCAGCCGCTAACTGCGCTAGCTGTGGGTTCGCACTTAGCCACGTTGATTTGTGATGCCCTTATAAAAGCTAATGAAAGGGTAGTGCGCAAGAAGCAATGCATACGAACCTTTACAGTAATTTAGTGTAAGTCTGTGTTATCCCTGAGCTCTTTCATTGGTAATGACTGGATTAATGCGAGTGGAAAGTTCTAATACATGAAAATAGTTTCCAATGTAGCAATTAGCTTAGTCAGTAGAACACAAAGAATACATTGTTGATTTGGAGTGGTTCTATGATTTGTTGTGCATGTGTGAGTGTGTGTAGTTTATTTTTTTGCCTTTTGCTAGCCCCAAAGCTAACTGTTCCCTTCAGATAAATCGTAACACTCCGCTTTTTAGCTAGCACAGTATGATTTAAAGAAGCAGTTAGCATTAGCCTTCAAAATAATTATGACTAAAGGTGTCAGCTGTTTCTGATCTATGAACCACATTTAGGATAAGTCAAACCTTTCATTGTTGAGTTACAATCCAGATAATTAGCGTGTAAAGTAGCATTTAAGCTAATCGACCTTGTGACCGAAGTTGAGATTTCTGACAATAGGCTTCTTTGAAAACTCGAATGACCACTGAACAGCCTCTTTTTTGTCAGTAGTTTACTTGTAGCAAGTGATTGCAGCAAACAAATGACATAATTATGACGAGATTATCTTCATATTTATTAGTATGGTGGAGGCAGAAAAATAGCATTCTGCGTGCGCTATGAAGCCTGATTTTTTTCCTCTCCAAACCAGTTTTGCTATACAACACTATTATTTGCATTGGTGACAAAAGTTTCTATTTAAAATTGTTTACTTCAGGATTTGAGTATGCTAACTGGGTAGCAGCATAACTACATTTGAGAAACTAAAGATGCATCTATCAGTGTCTACGGGAAAATAAAGCTAAATTAGCATTAGCTGCTGGAGCGAAATCTATAGCTTAAAGTAGCAATAATGCTAGGCTATAAGCTTAAGCTACACAGCAAAACATAATATTGTTCTTTTGGATTGTTTTGTAATTGGTTGAACCTTAGCTATGATGGCATTAGCAACTTACTAGCAAGTTTTTTTTTTGCTTGAGTATGCTTTCCATTTAAAGCTATAAAATACTATTTAGGTAATTTTTGTTTATTATTTTATTTTGAAAACCATACAGTAATAGTAAAAGATTCATTGTAATATAAGTACTACAGGCTACATTTTTCCACCTCTCAATAAAGTGTCGCCTAGCTTCTAAATCCATCACATTTCTTACCAAGACCACTAAACAGTAATTACCTGCGGGCGGTTATCCCAGATCCACTTTTGTACTTAAAAAATCCAATCAATCACAGCACAGTGAAAATCTACCCTTAAGGTAAAATGAATAGCTCTTTTCAAACAGGCCTCTTTTTGAAAATGGCCAACCAAAACCATGTGTCGTTGTCGTTTTTTTCGCGGATGCTGCATGTTTTTTTGGAGCTGAACAAGTGAGCTGCCCCATAAGCAGAGGGGAGATTATAGCCTGCGTTTGTGGCATTGCACCGTCGCTTTGTTCTGCTCAGCCACAGCAGCCCAAAACAATCAGAACAAGAGTTATTTTGGGTTTTATAGGTCTTCACTTTCAGCCAAATGCTTAGGTCACGGTTTGAACTTTTCATGTCTCCTTTCACGGCTCCAAATTGCGGGTTGGTAGATTTTGAGTCATCAGAAAATTGCTGGTTCTAATAGTGGTGAGAGCTTGTCTAAATATGTACAGTCTTGGGGAAAACCAATGTAATACCCCATACGTTTTGTAATAGTTAGGGTTGGTTGTTTATTTGCAGCTAACTTTAATAATTGTTGGCTAATTTAGTAATTGAATAATTGTTAACTGAACTTTATAATATAAGTGCTGCTGTAATACAAAGTCCAGTAGCCTGAAGCTTTAGCTTTGCATGAAACGTTTTACACAGTAGAATAGCATAAAGCTGGCACACACTGTATCTAGATGAAGTCAAGTATTTCATACATACAACTTCGAAAAATATATGAAATATAAGCCAATACTGGGGAAAATTCCAACAGAAAAGTTAAACAGTGTTATTTAAGAACATGATTAATATGAAATGCAGTACTAAAACGTGTCATACACTTCAGTGCATGTTTCAATAGTTATTATTTAGTGTTTTTTTTTGTTTTGTTTTTTTACCTTTGTTTACATCAGTGACTAGAAACAGCATTAAAGCATGCAAAATGGCATTATTAGTCGTGAATATTTATTATTTTTGAATAACCCTTGACTTTCGATTACCCTAATTAATTCAAGAGGAAGAGCTATGTAATGTTATTGAGCAATACTGGAATTTAGGCAGTTTTTTTAATGTCCTTAGCATATACTTTTCCATATTTAGAGAGAAATGTCAGTATGCAGATTTTTGCGGAATTTGATCTACTAACATACCAATTTTCTTTGTTATTCAGTTTTTGTGGGTGAGAAAGATGAGTTATTGTTGTGACTTTAGAGAATCGTGTAATTCATAACCTATTTATAGAAGTTTGCAATACATTATTAAGACCTTACAAAGAATAAATATTACTCTGTAGAAGATCACAAATAACAGCAACCATTTGTTATTTGTTAACATTTGTTTCTAAATGCACTAGTAACTCTTAAATGTAGGCTTTTATTAGTTTCATTTTATTTGCCTTTTTTAGTCGTTTGTCAATTCTTAGTTCTTTCGGGTGAAAAGTAGTTTGCATTGCCCCCTGTCTATATGTCTAAGAATAAAGCACCGTCTTCACTAAAACACAAGAAATGTGTTTGCTCTGTTTTTAGCATGCAGCTAGCCTCGCTAACATCTTCTAAAAATTGTGAAAAGTGCTCATTGTGGTAAAAAATTAAAAAGCCCCGAAGGCATTCGGTAAGTAAATAAAATATGTAAATGGTGTAAAAAGTTGACAAATGTTAGTTATGTTTATGTATGTTTTTTAAGACAGCGAGTTGATGCATAAACCATGTGTTTAGCCACTCAAGAATTGGCTAGCTAGGTGCATTAGCTTACACATTTCTTCCATATGCTTTGTCTCAACTAAAATCTGTCCCTCTGCTACCTGATCTCTCAAATTAAGCACATGCCTTGTCTAAACACTTCCAAAACCTGGCTAGCATTTGTTTTTAATGCTAGCTACACGCTAATAGCTAATGACTCTCTCGTGTCTTCTGTAAACATCTGCTTACTGATAAATGCGTTGACTTAGCATTGGCACGGACATCAATGTAAGTCTTTTTGCCTTGATGTGTTGGCTCTGATTTAAACTTTTGGATAAAAATAGGCCAGTCTAGGAGGCAGGAAGACCGAAGAGGAAAAGATAGTTTGAATTTCAGCAGTTCAAAGCAGTTTGTTTTCATGATCGTGCGCTTTTGTCCACGACTTTTGCATGGACAGGATAAGACTGTTTATGTACATGTGGAAAAGAATCTCTCAGATCTTTTGTAGGCTCCGTGCTCATGCAGGAAGTCAGGCTGAACAGTTGTCATGTCAACCTGCAGTTGACTTCGTCTACTGTTCTGTGTGAAATGAATGAGGTTTAGAAAAAGGCTGAGATGAAAATATAGATGATTTTTTGCTCGACTTGGTATTATCAAACTGGGAAGGATGGAGTTTTTTGCAGCACTTGTAAATTTGATGCTGATTGTTGTGCCCTTTTGGATAAATCCTAATTTGCAACTAGCAATGGTCTATAGTTTAGATTTGGTGGTACTCAGTCGGAAGGTCAGTTTTCTAATCAAAATGTAGGAAATCTTTTAAACAGTTTAAAGCAGATGGACTTGACTTTATTTGTTGTAAATTAATAAACTAAATTAAATGTATAAAGTATGTAAAATTATCAGATAATGAAAGCAGCGCTCTGATTGGCTGTGCTTGGGTAGTCCACACTAGACTAGTTTCACTTTGCACTTTCTACAAAGATGTTCTTAAGCTATTATTGAGGAAGTAGTTGGGTATACTGTACTTACTTTTTGTTTAGAATTTTGAAAGTCAAGTCATCCAGCTTTAATCAAGAAAAGAGAATCCAAGTGTGCTCACTGGAACTTACAAATAAGTGCAGTAGCATTCCTGGTGCACATCGAAAATGCTGGTTAGCTGTTTTTTTTTTTTAAAAACTCCAACGCGTTTCAACTCAGTGAGTCTTCACCCGAGCAGTCAGATGCTCTGATGAATGTGCCTTGAACTTCTTTTTATTTAATATTAGTATTGTGTCCTTGTGCAAGACATTGTGTCCTTGTCCATTATCTTGTCTGGTGCTAACAAAAAATAAAATTGGAGCTAAAAAGCCGTTACTCAGGGCCTCATATATATCAATCAATCAATGTATAAACTGAAAAAAACAAAAACAAAACAGTTTCCACTGAGTTGGAAGATGCACATGTAACATCTTCCATAAAACTAATATGCACCACCTCCATTTTTGTATTTTTAGTGTCTATGTGAGACAGTTTCAAGTTTTTGCTCCACTTATCCTGTTTAGGTGAGCAAATGCTTGATTGATGATTAGTGCAAAAAATGGTTGCACAAATATTAATTTCATTACCAGAAAATGTATATGCATAAAAACGTGCTCTGATTGGCTAAAGGTTAAACATAGGTTAGCACAGTTTGTAACACAGTTGTTACGCGTTGTTGGTTTTATGCCATTTTTGACTTTTGAAATTCAAAAGTTTTATAAAATACAAATGTTTGTGAATACTTATCTTTGTATTCTTGTTAGATCTGTATTCTCTTGTCTAGTCTTGAGTTCTTTGAATCTTCTGATTATCAAGGTCATATGATTTCTTCCAAATAGCTTTACGCAATTGTGCCTCCAAAGTTATTGAATTTGATTGTTTTATACAAACTCTAACCGTGTTTTACCACCAGTTGAACAGTAAAAGTTGAAAGCTTATGTTCCGTTTGAAACAGTGAGGTCAAAGCCATAAGAGCACACCTGTTTTCTCCATCACTGCTGCTTCAGACAAGATTTTTTTTCATTCTACAAAGCGGATTCTAACCACATTTTTATCTGAACCATCTACATGTCATGATCACTGATTCCATCTATAGTACATGGCTAGACCATTCATATTCTGACATGGACCAAAAGACGGACACAAGATCTGAAAACTTTCTAACCCATCTGCATTAGTCATCCACATTCATGATTCACGACCATGGGAAACCGGCCGTTCACAGACGGAGGAAAATCATTGTTTTGGTGCCGACAGTGCAGACCAGATCATGTGAACGCGGGCCAATAAAACCAACCTATTTGTCCAACTCGATGTGAAGTATTTACCGATGTCAATGCTGTCTTTGTTGGACCAAACACTAGATAATTAGTCACATGTCGGGGTCGTCCGAATCAGCGTGAGTCATTATGTGTGTTAGACCAGGCAGGTAGGAGACGAGGAAGCGTGGAAGGCTGTCAGCGAGAGGTAATTGGACAAGGTTTGTTTGGTCGTGGATGTTTACTCACTGTGATGTGGATTTAAATAAAGCTGGTGTACCGAGTTTTCTTGCAACGTAATGAGAAAAGGTATTTAAACATCTTTAGCTCCTGAATTTTGGGCACTTGTGAGACAGGCTTGTCTAAGAATCAGCTCTTATCCCAAAGAGTCAGTGACTCACATGGTTCTTTCTGGCAAGTAAAATTAAAATATAACATTGAACATAATAAGAAGAGTTGAGTACCCAGATTTAACCAAACTTTGTAGGAACTTTTTCTTAAAAATTAATAGGAAATGTTGATAAAGACAAGTAGTTCCAAACGTTTTACACAAAGTACCTCCTAAAAAGATTTGGCTTTCCAAGTACCATCTAAATCTAAATGAGATCATAAATAGATTTTCCGGATTTAAATTAGAACTAAATGACTATTCCTAGTCAATACACCATTGCCACGAACTTAGGAAAGGACTCCAGCAAGATAAAAAAAAAATCCAAATAAAGTGTAGCTCACAAAATACATAAACATTGCAAGTCCAAGTACCACTAGAAGAAGCTGTAGTAACACCTTTAGTATACGTACGACCAGGGCTTATTGAGCCGGAACAAGCGGAATAAGATCCGGAACTCTCGTGGGCATTCCGGCATCAGTTTGTCTGCTCCGTAACGCTTTTTTTGTCTTTCTTCTACGAGACCGCTCTGCTCCTCTCCCGTCTCATCATCACATGAATGAACAGTTTTGTAACAGTTGACTTAATTTAGCGCTGACAAAATGAAAAACAAGTAAGATTTTATGTTAGCAGCTCTTGCCCTAAAATATGCTTATTTTTTTTTTTTTTTGTTTTTGATGATAAAAGCAGTGTAATGTAGTGTACAAATAGTGGAACCAGTGAACACGGATTGGTGACCCTACGTGTACTTAATTTTTTTAGCTACGTTTATGTTGACCCTGCTGTTAAACTTTGTCTCGTTGTTTGTACTTGTGAGAGCAGATTGAGCCAGTGCGCTGAGCTGCAGGACGACTGGTGGACACTGTTGCTTATCAATTTATGCTGATTTCTGTCAGATGATGAAATCCGTAGTGTAAAAAACAAAAGAAAATACATAGTAACATATAGATGAAGTTGGATTTACACTAGTATGCATTTTGTTTGTGGTTGATGTCAGGTAAAATCCAAGTTGGCAAAAACCAACAAAAAATACATAGAAATTTATGATTCTACATTAACAAGTTATTTTTTTTTTTTTTTTTTTTTTTTTTTTTTTTTTTTTTTTTTTTTTTTTTTTTTTTTTGTTCTGCAGTAATTGTTCATTTGTAAGAACATACAGACCATAGTGTTGCTGGACCTTCTTCAGCTAAACATTCATATATATTTTAACAGAATTATTTTAATAAAACATAATGATAGAGTGATAGAACTAAATCTAATTGCAATCATAGTACTCAAAATCGCATTAGGTATTTTTGCACAATCATGCAGTCTTTTCCACACTGTAAAGATAAGAAATAGACATCATAAGACAGGCTCAATAGAGTTTTACTGGTTAGCGAACTCTGCCAGTTTGCAAAAGTTTCTAGATTGATAAGAACTGTGGGGAAAAGTTCCTGTTCATGACAGATCTCTTCAAAGATCGACAAAGACTGATCATAGACAAGGCGACAGGATGTTGTACTCATGATCACAAATCTGTGGTCACTCTTTCCCACTTTGTGCAGTAAATATTAGTCTTAAACTTTAGAATTGGCAGCTTTAAACACCAATGAGACATAATATTTTTGTTTATTTTGTTGGAGGTGGAATCTAAATTGTAATTTAGTAGCAATACATTGTGCAGCTATTCAGCTATCATGCAAACTACCTGTTGTGCCAATGATATATGGAATAACAATGGCAAAGTGGGTCAAGCAAACGTCAATGTAACAAAGGATAAGTGGTTCAAAAATGCAGAGACAGCAGTTATGAAGCTGATAGACCATACTCTATTTGTTAATAATATGTTGAGATGTACTGACACCTATGCAAATGTATTTTTTATGTTTTTATTTGGAGAAAGGATTGGAGAATGTCTTGTTCAAATATGCTGATTCATGTGGGAAAACTCCCGCGGCTGTCTCATTCTGGATTCAAAGAGCTCAAATATGCGACAGGTCAGATTACATCCAGTCACCCGGAAACACTGAACTACTGCTTCTTCTGCAAGTCAACACCAAATCATGCCTCGTATCTGCTACTTCCAATATTGAGCAAGACTGTACAATTTATGCAAGAAAGTAGGTCTACCTAGATTGTGATTGAGGACAGCTTCTATTCTTTTGCACGTGCAGTAGATGACTATATGTGACTGTTAGCTGTTGGAATGCCCCGCAGCGGATGAGAAAGTAAACATGAGAGTTGTGTTAATGACAGACTACAGGCTAAGGGAAAGTTGTTATTTGAGCTAGCTTCACTGCAACCATTCATCTGCTAATGCATACAAAATAGTATGCGTTTGGTCTCGATGAAATCAAAATAAGCTTTCATTTTGGATGATACTTTGAAGAAAAATAGTATTTGCATCCTAAAGAGTAGGCACATTGACTCGTTTACAACATTGTGAAGTGAAGAGAAGACTTTTGTTTTGGAACATTGCTTGCATTGTGCTTAGCATTATAGCTTTTGTAATTGGTTAAAACCAGTGCATTCCTCTTGTAATTGAGCTCAATTGCTTCTCAGATTCTCTTGTATTGACTCACTAACATGGTTTTCTTGCTTAAAAATGTTTTAAATATGTCTATTGTTACTGTGAGAAGAGCGGACTGCTTATTGATGCATTGGCATCACCTGTAGACAGCATGGAGATGGATGGATGCTTTTAATGCCTTACTGATATAAATGGACGCAACATCTTCTGCCTGCCGGCTAAGCGCTGCCCACCAGAATTCGATGTAAATTTTACAAACATGCAACAGATCTACCGTACATATTTTTAGTGTTACAGAAAACCAAAGCACTTGGGTAAAACCTACGGAGACACAAGAAGAACATGCAAACTCCATCCCGAACCTTTTGGCTATGAGGCGAGATTGTTATTCGTATGATGCCATCATGACCCCCCAAAGTTGTTCGAATTGCATTGCTTTTGTCCAGACTGTCGTTTTACTTTACAATTACTAAACAATTAAATTATTAAGATGATGAATATTTTGCCATTATCGGGTGACTTTAATGTCCATGTAGATAAGAACCAGTGAATAGAGTTTGAGCGTTGAAATGAACAGAGAACAACATACATTTACACACAGTCTTCATTTAATATTCATCATTTTGTATTTTCAAACTTGTAAGAAAAAGTCACATGAGTCACTGTATTACTTTTTGAGATAGATGCAGATTGAAAATAACTGAAATAACATTGAATAAATAAGTGTATCTTTTTTAAAGTTGAACTAATATGCATTCTTTAGCATTTAAACATCCGCACATGTCAACAATAACCTCTCCACCCATGTTTCCCTGTAGTGTTGTTTTATACGCTTTCCAATGTCACACCTCTTCCACCTCCTGGCCTCACATCCAAGCCTGCTCCCCTGACGTCTGATTCTGGCCCAGGAAAGGGAGAGAAAGAGGGAGAAAGAGAACAGAGCACGCCCTCCATCTGCTCCACACATCCACATCCCATAATTATCCATAAACAGCTGAGGACCACATTCTGTCACTCCACGTACAGGCAGCGTGGGAAAGTGCTCTGCTCCATTTGTCGAATAGTGAGCATAGCTTCTGTACGTTCCATATGCTTACTTACTGTATATACTACTACTGTTATCACCTGACATCAGACACTCCGACTATGAGTTGGTTTTAATGTAGTTAGCTAATTGCCTAATGTGTCAGACAGTTTCATTTCACTTTGTGGAAGCGATCTTGCACAATCGCTCATCACACCACTGAGGTTTGTTTGCTTCACGGCAGGATAGAACTTCTTTGCTTTAACCAATCGTTGCACCCGAACATATCAGTGAAGTCCAGGAAGTAGAGCGCAAACATGTGTTCGCTGATTGACCGTCTGTACTTCCTGCTTTTGTGGAACCTTTTTTGTGTATCTTTGATAAATCCTGTTTAATAAGTCTTTTCCCTCTGAGCCTCAGAAAACATTAGATTTAAAATTTCTCAAGTTTGTGACATAATTGGTCCATAGTCACATATAAGTGAATGCTAATCCAAATTTGGACACAATCGCTTCCTTGTCCAAACCCAAACCTCTGACAGGACACTGACTGTTGTGCAGCCTGGAGATGTATAAAATTATTTCAGCTAGCAAAAAAATCTTTTTTCAGCTAACATTTAAAGCAAATGCGCATTTCACTGCTGTAACTTGTACTTCTCATTTTTGGCTTTGAACCAGAGATTTTTGCTTATAGCCAATTGCCAATAAGTAAATCACTTTGCTGCCATTTAGTGTTCTGTTTGTTTTGTTTTGTTTTGTTTTGTTTTGTTTTGTTTGTTCTGTTCTATTTTACATTTACTTGCTACCTGCCTGGGGACTGCAGATGTAAATTAGCTTTGTAGCTATAATCCGGTACATTTGTTCACAACAGATGTTCACTAATGTATTGTACATTGTCCTTTTCAAATAAATACATAATAATAATAGTATAAAATAGTGGCGAATTTTTGCTGTTGAGAACAGGGTTGAGTCAGAACAGACTTTACTGATCAGTTTTGATCATTGCAAAACCACTTTTCTCCTCCTCAGTACATTTCACATCAAATTCACATCAGAATGACAGGAATTTTACTATATAATTTTGTTTAAAAACTGCAAAATTGGACCAGGTTCCAAATGAACCAGGTACCTTCTGTGCCTTTAAGAGCAGCTCCGTCTGTCACTCCTCTCATTATTACTGCCTGTGTTAGTTCCTGATCACTCACCACACCTCACACACGTTCAGATGAGCAGCTGTGAATCGTCCTCCAGCACCAGAGAGGATGCTGGGATGTGACCTATGACCTTTACATAGCCCAATGCTTCATCAATAATGTACTACTAACAGGTGTTTTGTGTGACGAAACACTTTGGACAGGAGTAATTTGGTTTTGATATATCCTATCCAATGAATGTGTGACTTAAACAACATTCTCTTACTTGGTTAGGGTTCAAAATGGTTTGAAATGAGAATTGTCTGTTACTGTTACTTCAAATATATGAAAGTCATCATATGTCCTCTTTCAAAGTGTAAAATGTCCACAATTCAAAATATCAATCCATTAAAAACACATACTCTCCTCTTTAATCCCATTTTGACCGTAATTGTAGCCTGCTAAAAGTCTCCCGTCCTGAAGTGACACTGTAAAGCAGAGTTTATACACATGTGGTCTGTGCAGTGAAGACGTCATGTGTACAGTGAGGAAACATTCAGGGCTGCCTTAAGGACACTGCGGTCACTCCAGGACCCACATGTCAGGCCGAGCTCCTCTTTCTCTCTCAAATTAAACCCTAGCACAAAGTCTGGGAATGCTGTCAGAGTTGACCCATATTGTTATTTTAACTTGTACAAGCTTTTCATATTGTAACATAAAGCTGGGGTGTCTTATTTTCACGCTGCAAAACCAGAAGTGTATTTAAATCTAGCCAACTTGTATTCTAGCCTTCACAAATCTTTCAACGCCATCCACATGCATTGAAATGTGTCTGCAATTAAGGCTCAAGAACATATTTTACAGACAGCAAAGTAAAACTGGAGTAAACCACCTAAGCACGGCCAATCAGAACGCTGCTCTTTGGCTCTAGTTGAGAAATCAGACACTTTGTTATTCAATTCAGACAGAACACCAATGTCTGATTTTGTTTGCAACAATATATCTTTTGGTGGAAAAGACGATTTGTAATAATTTCAACAACAAATAAGTTATTCCAGGTTTATTGGATTCCTAAAAATATTGCTCTTCTATTTCAAGAAAATGACCTCAAATCATTTTCCCCATACAGCGCCAATTGTATTGTATCTACTGAGGTGAAAATTAGTTTGCAGTCTTGTCTATCTCCTATAATATCTCTTTGATTCAATAAAATCCAGAAAGTTTGCTTATTTTTGTTAACTCTCGTTAGCATACCAACAGGATTCAAGGCCCAGTGATCAAATGGCGGTGCTCTTTGGCGCTCGATGCCATATTGAACTGTAGCTTTAGCCGTTTGCTAGGTGTTAGGCTATTCAAACATGTGCACTGCATAGTTGTGTTTCTTCTATGATTCTCTGCAAGACGAGCAGGACGTGCACGAGTTGAGTGGAGACCAACGGAGCCAAAAGCGCAAACCTGACTGTTTTGATCAATCAGAGGAGGTAGCCAAAGCTAAAGCCTAAAAGCTGTTTTATATGAAATGATTCACTTTTTTTTAAAACACTCTTTTTATTGAGTTTCAGTATTTTATATACAGTTCAACATAAATTAACAATCAAACGACAAGTGCTTAATGTATAAATATACAGTATGTATATATACCATACCCGTTCATGCACAGGTCTATTGGAAATGATTCACTTTGAACAAGAAAATGTGTATGGTGTGAAAATAAGTCAAACTCGCCACAAGCATTTTTTGTTTGCAATGGGTTCTATGAAGAAATGCTTTAGCCTGTAGAATTTTCCGCTGCAGTATCAAACTAGAGCGACCACTGGGGCTGATTTGCAGCAATAACAAAAGCAATACAGAATCGCTGGTTTATCATGCTTCACTTCTAAAAGCTGTGAAAAGTCCTTTAAACTATTGTGGCAAATAATTTGAGGCTTAGAATCTATTAGGTAAGTGTGACAAACAGTGGACTCTTGTAAAAAGTTTAAAATATATTTCTGTTTACATTCTAAACTGTCCATAGCACTTAAATCAAGAAATACCTCACAAACAATAGAAAACGTCTTTACTGCCTCTGACCAAATGTGTTCTTGTAAATAGTGTGGTTTTAATATTGATGTAGCATTTAAATGTAGTGGCTGTTGCCTTGGTAGCTGCATAAATGCATAACCCAAATAAACCACTTTTGTGCAGTCTGAGCAATTCTCTTTTAATCATCACATATCCCCTTCTCTGTTTCTGAATGATTATGGGTTAACATTGGTTTCTTGTTTTCACTTTCAAGAACATGCATCTAGTATATGCAGTAGTTGAGGTTTTGCAAACACTGTCATTACTTTGCCCATGTTATCCATCACAGTAAGCTTTAAATTCACTGGAAAACTCAAATATTATGTTGTCAGTAACCAATCTTATTTCAGTTCATCTTGTCTCAGCTGATAATGTTGAAAGATGTTTGACTTGAGTTCAAGATCTCCAGTTACGTTTATGCTCATATGTGAGCATGGTTTCTGCTCAGGTGAGATCATTTATTTGCTCTGGTCACTTTGCATGTTTAGAATCGCATGCAAATGACGGCAAATTACACAAGAGAGTTTAAGGGATCATAGTCACAAGAGCATGCAGTACATATGAGAGTCAGGTCTAAGTAACTTAAGGCACGAGGGTCGAATCAGACCTTTACAGAGCAACACATTTTACAGATGTTGGAAATACATATATTTTGTTTTGTTTGGAGGGTTAATTCTGTCTTACCTCCTTAAACGTGCTTTAGAACTGATTTGGTTTAAACCTGGTCTAATGCACCTAATACATGGAAATAGATACATTTTTAAAAATGTTGAATAAAGTTTTGATGAGCCACAATACCTAAAATAAGCATTAAACACAAATGTTAGGATTATATAACATCAAGTTATGTAGATTATGATACACAATTGTTCAGATTGACAGTAAAAATGTTAGATTTTTAAATTAGGGACAACTTAGCATACAGTCTGAGGGCCAACAAAATATGTCCAAGTACCACATTTGGCCCCTGGGCCACAGCTTGGACATGCCTGGAGTAAACATTAAAAATCTCACATAGGCTAACAGTTCTTCCTACTTAAACATCTTGTACAATGAATGTTTTGTTCAACCCTGTACTGTGTAACAGAGGCCTTGGGTTTCTAAAAATCTAGCTCCTGCAAATTAAGTTGAATAGCTCGGAATATATAATGAGATAATTTTTGTGTAAAAATAAGACACACATAAAATATTTTATGCATTGTGCGTAAAACATGTTTGTTTATTTTGTGACCTACTACTACTTTCAACTTGAGTTAATCCAACATTAAATGATATGTGCAACTTTTAGTTTTTACTTTGCTTCAGATCTTCTGTTTATGTGTACTATAAAATATATATATAATTTAACTGACTTATATAGAAATGAATAGAAGTTAATTCACAGTGTCCAGACTAGGCTACATAAATTCTAAACAAATGTACTGTCCGAACACCAGGAAGAGTATGACTAGCATGCTATGTTATTAGCTATACCATGACAGCAAATGTACTCTTACTACAGAATCTTGTGAAAAGCGTTACTTATAAATTTTATATACACTCATTGCATTCATTAAGTGAGCAAAATCTTGTGAATTACTGCCAAAAATAAAAAAAATATTATTTTGTCGGTAAATATCAACATCTTAAAAAAAATTGGTTAGCGCCGCTTGCTGGTTGAATTTTACTATTGTGTACTTTTATTCTGCTTCCTAATGATTCAATAGGACTTATGCAGACTTGTGGAAAAAGTGAAAGAGGCCAGTACAGTATTACATTTCCTATGATCTGTCATTTGAAGAGGAAACAGAGAAATGATACATTTGCTTCTGAAATGAATGATTATGAGTTGTGAGAGAACATCTGACAGAGTAGTAGCACTTTAATTATGTGTGCACTGTCTGCACGCTTTCTATTGGTCCATTCAAATTCAAACAGAACAAACAAGCTGGCTACACTGTAAAATATAACTCATACGGTCAAAGTCACTTGTTACAGTTTAACCAAAAGCCTATCAAAACTGAAACTAAAGACACAGGTGTTATTACTTTTACTATTTTCTTCTAATCTTCTTAAATTTTTTTGTGTGCTAAATTTGATCAATCTTGCCTTTTGACATTTCCCATGTGATAAAGTTATTTCAAGCTGAGGTACCTGATTTTCACTAGTAGAATTTAGGTTTTAAATCTATCTACTTGGTTAATATCAAAAGTATTAACTTTTGGTGGCAGTTATGGCTTAAAAACTCTTTTAATAGACAGCAAAGTGCAACTGGAGTGAGCCACCCAAGCACAGCCAATCAGAGCGTTGCTTTTGACTGCTGATGAGAACTGAAAATCTTTATTATTCCATTCAGACAGCCCTCAATGGTCTAAATTTTCCGCAAAGTGCTGCGTTGACCATGTACTTTTAAGTGGAAATCACAAAGTTTACAAATTTACAAATAAAAAATATAAGTATCCTAGCTTTATAAAAGAAAATAATTGCACCACATTTGAATATTGTTCAATATTCTATTGTCTTGACTTGATAGAACATATTGTATGATTGTATAAAGTAATGAACTGAGCACATTATGATTATGGTATTAATTTGTGAAACTTATGAACATGGTCTTTACAAATATATTAAATAATATCAAATGCTATTTTACTTTTTTGGTCAAAAATATCCTTTGCGACAAAATGTATTTCCATCACATCAATAATGCCATTAAACATGCAACAGGCTCCTGCTCTCATATTTTCAAATTATTTATGATCTGATTTTAAGGTGCATCAGTAGCAGCAGTTTTTCTCTTTTTTTTTTAATGAAGTGGTAAAAACATTTTAACTACAGTAACGTGTTCAGTTTTTGCAGTGCAGTCACACAAACAATCCCCTTCAGCTTAACCATTAACTTGCCCACTCTCCTTATCTGTGATTAGTTACAAATCAACGTCTGTGCCTGTGTGTGTAAACATAACGACACCTGTTGGCTTTTCACAGAGAACAAAGCAGAAGTCGTAAAAACGTGGTCACATTAGTTTGGAACACCTGCGCTCCAGACCTGCGCAGCTGTGATTAAAAACATATTTGTAAACACAGACGCACACATCTGCCACCCGGCTAATGTTTGTATACAACTATCAAGGAGATCATCAAATCAAACAGTGTAGAAAGAAAGAACGTGAACACCTGCACAGAACAAAACAAAATGACTGGTATTATGATTCAAAACAAGTTTAAAGACACTGTACACAATTTTAAAAATGTAAACAACGCTAGCACATGTTTTGCTGATTTACCTAATGAATCTAGAGTTGGGCCATATATGAAATTTTAGATTTGTAAATGTTGTTTTGGCACTTTTGTGATTGATTGAATGATTGACTCTGAGTTTAGTGCGAAAGAACATTATAACATACTTATTCATCATAAATACAGAAAAGCACGACTCTCGAAAAGGAATGATAGAAGGGTAGCTTAACCAATCTCTATTGTTACAATTTGTGATTCATTCATGACAATTTACATTGATCTAATATTTACGCTGGAAAAAAAGTACAAACTTAAATAAACTTGAAAGTGTTTGAATTAAGTCACATTTAACGTTTTTATTATTGACTTGCTTACTATAAGATTTGTATAGATTTAGATTTGTATTTATTCTAATTTTAGTTGAAGTAGAACTTTTATTTAAGATTCCATAGTAATATTCATATTTTATCATATTTTAAAAATGCAATCAAAATATACACAGAACTAAAATATATATCATTTCAATCTTTGTTCCTGCTTATTCCCTTATTAAGATGTTTTTTGTCCCCATGTTAACCTTAACTAATAAGTTATACTTATTCAAACACATTTCTCTTGGACTGACATAATATCGTTTGAATATCGAGATTTGACATAAAAATATTGAGATATGCATTTTTGTCAGCTCTATTCACTTATTCACCTTCAACTTTTCTTAGCAGTGTTTTCCTGTTTAGCCAATAGAATTCAGTCGCTAGGTATATTTTAGCTGTCATTTATGAGAGCCCCACAACATGTTATGGCCATGATATGTTCAGAAGCACTTTAAACAACTTTTAGAGTGTAGTCATATAGTTTTTTTTTTTTTTTTCTGAAACCAATAAAGTCTGCTTAGACCTGTGTTTCCAACAAGTCACAGCACACTTTTTTAAATTGAAATATTTTTGAGGCACGCACCTGAAACATAACCAAAAGCAAACTTATTTTATTTTTGTAAATATTGTCTAATTAGTTTTAAAGGGAAACTATGTAACAATGCACTCATTAAGAAAATAAAACGTTTGTTTACATTAATATGTATAAAAGGCTATTTCTGCTGATGTCTATGACGGAGGAACTTAACATATATTTTTTTATTTATTAGCAGTCTCTCACCTGTAACATCTATATGAATGTTTATAAAGGTCACAAACATGCCTGGACAGCGTTTTTTTTTTTTCTTTTCTTTTCTTTTTTTTTTAACTATATACGTACTGTATATGTATGTTTTTTTTTGTTTTGTTTTTTTTTTTTTGGTTGTTTTCTTTTCAATTGTATTTTTGCTGATTTATGATGTATTTCGTTAATTAATGCTATAATATGACCATTGACAAGTGGAAATGGGGGTGTTGGCGTTTGGTAAAATAACAGGGAAAAAGTATTGCATAAAGTGTAAAGAAATAAAATTGCAAATTCAATAAAAAAAAAATTTGATCTATAATTGAACAAATACATGCTAAATATAATTTATGCCTTTGGAAAATTCCAGTCAACATAATGAGATCTTCACAGTGACTGTTGTTGAAAAAGTTACACACTGCACCTTTAAATTAATCTCTAAATCAGTAAAAGTTTTGAGATTGTTTCGTTTTCATTTTTTCATCAAAGGCCACACGATGAAACACAGACTAAATGGAGGTTTGTTTTATTAGTGACAGTAATACAATAGAACTTCTACAACCAAAAACACCTGCTTTTAATCTACACTAAACGTTTTTTACACTTGCCTTCAAATGCTTCTCTAATAGAACCAAAATATTATGCAGATCTCAAAGATAATCCTCGCTAACACCTGGATTGTGCTGAAAATATCTCAGAATGTGGTCAGATCTCTCACTCACACCTGCGTTTGGACACTTGACATAAAAGTCGCGTTCAGAAGACGTGGTTTTTCTTCTCCAGAGTGAGATGAGTGAAGCATAAATCTGTGCCGGTGTCCTTGTAGAGCGGTGAACATGTGGGCCTTATACAAACAGTCTGTTCCACACGACTGGTGCCAGGTCCTGGGAACGCTCATCCAGGCACTGACCGGGAAAATGGCTTTTATCTGGCTCTGTCGTTTTGCCTTGCTGAGAAAAAGAAAATGTGATGAACTTGATTGATTGTCGGAGGTGTTTATGTGGTACTCAGGTGTCATTAGTTTTCAATTGAAGCCCAACTTTGCCATTGTGGTGTTGTAAGTCACTAGTTTCTTTGTTATTTTTTTCATTTGAATGTATTAAAGTTAGATTTTTTTTTATTCGTCTTGAACAAAAGCATATTTAATATTTTAGAGTATACATTTTTGTTGGAATACAAATGTCCTCTCTGTAGGCTGTGTCTCACCAAATTTGACTTTTTGTGGCCTAATCACCTTATTCTGCATTGCCTACTTTTCATGGCAGAGCACATCTTGTTTAGCTCTGTTTAGCCTGTAGATCACTGGATTTATTCTAACTACCATTATATACATTTAAGCTTTCCCTGCAAGACGGACAAGCTAGCAAGTAGCTACCTTAAAGTTGGGGTAACCAACTTTTTTAGGTTTAAATGAGTAATCTTTGTGTTTTCCACTAAAAGCGCATGATAAATGCAGCACTTTGTGAAAATATGAGACACTCGTCTGAATTGAATAATATAGAATTTTAGTTCCAATCAAGAGCTAAATGCAGCTCTCTGATTGAACTAAAATCTTTTGTTTATCCAATTCAGACAGTACTGAGTGGTCAAATTTTGTCACAAAGTGCTTCAGTTAGTGGAAAGTTTACTAATGTACAACTAAAGAAGTTAGTTACCCCAACTTAAACTTTATGCATTCAGTTTTTCACTTCCAAGTTACATGACTTTAAGTTAATTGTGGCCATTAAGGTTCAAAAGCACCAAGTTTTACTTATGAAAATGGTCATTAATTAAACAATTTTGTAAGTTTATTTTATTTTATTTATTTTTTATTTATTGGGGTGCACGGTAGCCAAGTGGTTAGAGCTCTGGCTTCCCAATAAGGAGGTCGTGGGTTCGACTCCCGGGTCGGACCATACTAACATCTCACGATCTCTCTGGGTGGAGTTTGCATGTTCTCCCCGCGTCACCGTGGGTTTTCTCCGGGTATTCCGGTTTCCTCCCACCTCCAAAAACATGCATGTTTAGGTTTATTGGGCATCACTGTAAAATTCCCTTAGTGAAAGAATGAGAGAGTGAATGTTTGTCTGTCTAACTCTGCGACAAGTTGGCCACTGTCCAGGGTGTTCCCCGCCTAAGGCTCAAAGTCACTGGGATAGGCTCCAGTCACCCGCGACGCCTAACGGGATTAAGCGGTATGAATGAATGAATGTAAGTTTATGTTTTAAATTTATTCTAAATTAATTTTTCAGAAGAGTCCTGAGAGAAAGATTACATGTTTTTAGTGGAGCACCCAGAGTAAACCTATGCAAACACGGGGAGAACATGCAAACTCCACATAGAAAGAGTCTTTGCGCGATAGTCAAACCAAAGGACCTTCTGGTTGTAAGGCGAGAGAACTAATTAAATAACATATAGCCCAAAAACTCAACTCAACAAACAGACAAGTTTATTTCATCTTCAAAAGTCAGAAAGCAGGTTTTCTTTACTCAGCTACAATTATATTAATCCTAGACACTCTGGTAGTCAGACTATTTTGTGTACAGTAATCTGTCAAGTCTTCATTCATATCAGCGTCTATAACAATTGAACCATGCTTCCTTCCTCAACTTCCTCCCCCCTGGCCTCGCGGTCAGGTCCCAGTCCCAGGCCTGAGGTCCGGTCCGAGGCACTGACCCCTGAGCCGCGCGTGTTTCCCCCTGTCACAGCTCCACATGTCGAGGTTAACGCTGTCTCCGCGGGACGTCCTGTGTGTATCGGAGAAAGAGGCGGCGGAGGAGGGGGGTCCGGGGCAGGCAGCTGTCTCTTAAACAGATTCCACTTCCTCCCAGTAACAAGCGGGGTCTGTGTCCCGGGTACTGACGAACACTGCTGGCTTTGAGGCACGCCTGGTATGTGGCTAACCCCAACAACTGCTCTCTCTCTTTACCGTGGACTTTAGCTGGTTATACGCAGAGCTACATTCACAGACAATTGCCCCGGATTGTCACTCGGATGATGTTTAGAGGGCTACTGTTGCCCGTCTGTAAATGTGCCCCGTTTGATTTGGTTTTAGAACTAAGAAACGTCAAGTAAGCATATGATTTTTCTTGTCCATTTGAAGTCTACATTTGGATTATTATTCTAAGGGTCTTCTTTTGTTTAAGTGTCTTGTCAGATGTCACCAATTTGCTAATGCTAAATAAGTCCAGTTCGCCATTGTTGTCTAGGGCTGTTGTTAACTAAACAAATCGTTGGTTGGCTCAAACATTATCTGTGTATCATTGTCTATTGCAGTCTGTCAAAACTCATATGTCAAAAGTTAAGATACAGTCCCAAAACTCTGCTAATCCCAGGCTTTTTCATAAACCATCACAAAAGAGTCGCCTAAACAACTAAAAGATATCCATTAACCTTTTTGGTACACTGTAAAAAAAAAATCCTAAGGCCAGTTAGTCAACGTACCCTAAATCTTTATGTTGATATAACTTGATAACTGAGTCAAAGAGTTTGAACTTAGATTTTTAAGTTAGGAGAGAGAGAGAAGTGGAGAAAGGGAGAGAGAGAAAAAGGGATGAGAGAGGAGGAGGGAGGAGCTGAGTAAAAGAGAGAGTGAGAAAGTAGGGTTTGAGACAGAGAGAGAGAGAAAGAGAGAGAAGAAGAAGAGGAGAGAGAAAGGGATGAGAGAGAGTGAGAGAGAGAAGAAGACAGAAAGTGAGAGAAAGGAATAGAGAGAGCAAGAGAGAGGAGCTAGAGTAAAAGAGAGAGTGAGAAAGTAGGGGTTGAGAGAGAGAGAGAGACGAAGACAAAGGAGAGAGGGGAAGAGTGAGAAAGGGATGAGAGAGAGAGAGAAGAGAGAAAGCTATAAGAGAGAGAGGAAGAGAGAGGAGCTAGAGTAAGAGAGTGAGAAAGAAAGGATTGAGAGAGAGAGAGAGAGAAGAAGAGAGAGAGTGAGAGAGAAAGGGATAAGATAGGTAGAGGAAGAGAGAAGAGCTAGAGTAAAAGAGAGTGAGAAAGAAAGGGTTGATAGAGAGAGAGAGAAGAAGAGAGAGAGAGAGAAAAGAGTGAGAGAGACAAAAAGGACAGAAAGTGGAGAGAAAGGACAGAGAGAGAACAAGAGAGAAAGAAACTGAAATCTGTAGTCAGGCTATTCAACTTATTTTCCAGAGGACCAGATTTTACCGAGGCAGGGCTTCTGGGCCGAGTATTTGCATCATACATCATAGTTTTTGACGATGCATCAAAATTATGATACCAATTATTTTCATTGCTCTACCAAACGTCCAAAGAATCTCTGCATTAAACCAGAACTAAACCAGATCTAGAGCAGAATTAAATAAGGACTGAAACATGCAGACAGTGAGCGAATAAATACTCAAAATGTGTCTTTGTTTGACCATATTTTAACTGTCTTCAATTAAATTTACCAAATAACAAGGGTTAAGTGGATTGTTTTGGCTAAAAATATGAAAAATGCAACATTTTCTCACTGGAAACATAAAAACAAGAAAAACTACATTTACAAGGCAAATCTTCTTTTCAGAATTGACATTAATTATTCACATGAAGAAATTAAAGAGTGCCACTATTCTTGAGTAGTTACCCAGAACTAAATCTACAAACAAAAGGAAATATGTTTTTGTAATATTCTGAAAACAAATGGGGGCCGAATCATATCTTTGAAGGGCCGATTTGGCACCCGGGCCTTAAGTTGAATAGGCCTGGTAGGTCATGAAGCCATAGCAAATATTTGAAGCTGATGCCAAATCACTTGTGCTCAGAATACCTACGTTTTGGTTAGTTTGGAAGCTTCACATTTGGCTTCCGCTCTAATCACAGTGCTGCGCTGTGATTGGACCATGTGGCAAGGTTGCACCAGATGGATTCTCAAGAGTTTGTGAACTCATAATATTGTGAGAATCCATTATTCTGATAACAGACTTGTCGCCATGAAAATATTCTTTCTTTGCTTGGAATGTTCTACTAAGTGTCATTGATTGTATTTAGCTGGCCTTGAAAAAGGTGCTGTTACTAGCTTGGCCAGGTGGAGTTCCTGCTTGTTTCCATGGAGATGTTTAACAGTGGCAAAACAGCAACTTCACTGAGACGAGCACATGACGGATCCTCAACCAGAAACGTTATATACTTTTACTCTTACTTCCATAAACAACTGTTGTAGTCTTTGAATTGAATGTGGATGGATGTAGAAGAGTTACCATCCATACCTGGGATTCTCAAACTTTTTTCCATCTTGTATGACTTCCCAAGTACCACCAGATTTGATTTTCAACTTTTTCAAACCTAATGTAGAGCTTTATTGGTTTAAACAAGACTAAAGCAGGTCTAAAACAAGAGTAAGCCATGCATAAGCGATAATCATGGGAAAGAAGGACAAAAACATGACCTGAGTTGACTCAAATAATATAAACACTCAAACCGATGAGGGCCCTGAGTACTACCAGAGACACCCGTATACTACCAGCGGTTCACATACCACAGTTTAAGACACTGATCTATACCATGTGGTCCTGTTCTTGAAATTCCAATTAATTCCTGTTTTTACAAGACGTTCGTAAACCAGTGTGAGTAAATTTCCACGAATGGACATTAACAAAACAAGCCGTTTCAAGAGCATCAGTTCAGATCCAATCCTACACTGCCCACCCTCTCCTTACGTGCCCTCTTGATGGTTTAGTGAGCCTGAACTTGCCTGTTTGTTTTGCCCGTGGCTGTGGTTGGTTGGACAGCTGCTGGTTGATCCTTCACAGAGAGTTTCCCATGCTCAGCTCTGGTGTTGACCTGCTCTGCGGCTCACTTCATCTGCTGTGACTTTCCTCACTAGTCCTGCACGGGCTGATCCTTTGAAGATATTCTGAGATGTTGTAGGCCTTGGTAGTTCTCTCTAATAATGACTAGAGCTTTCAGTCATTCTGAAGCCATGTGGTTGGAAGCTTGTTGGAGATTGTTGGTGTTTTTGCTCAAGGGATATGTTGTATTTGCTCAGAACGGAGTCTGTGAGCATCAGGGCAAGCTCTTGCTGAAAGAGAAATTCAACGAATGAAAAACAGTGATTCTCTGATGATGCTTATCAGAGAAAGTGATGAGACAAATGTAGTCGTTACTGACGAAGGGGTTGAGTTGATTTAAAAGCCATAGAGGGACATCAGTGCTTTTCAACCTAAGCTTGGTCTTTGTGCGGCATTTTGGGCTGCTACTAATGACTACTTTGATAATTAATTAGTTGAACGAATACTCTTTCGATTAATCGATTAGTTGTCTAGAATGCAAGATTTTGCTAAATCTGAGCTCCGATATCATGCTTGTGACCATTCTTTAGTCGATTAATCGCGATTTAGTCTTGTCGATTCTTTTAGTCGACTCATTGAACAGCAACAAAAAGGAGTCTGTTAACCTAAGACTGAATTGTCTAATCTGGATTTTTGATTCCTCTACATTTTCTGTCCAATAGTTGTTTTTGCATGTTGTTCTTTGCTTGTAAAGCACAATTTGGGCCGAAAAAATATTGCAATCAACAAGAGGTTTTATCGCACCCTCTTTTTAGTCGATTAACCGGTCGATGGAACATGTCTTTAGTCAGCCAAGAATTGATTTGGTCGACTACAGTACAGTCCTAGTAAATTACAAGCAAAACACAAATTCATTCATGTTCAATCTGAGTTTTTTCTCAGCTCAGGACATGTGTTAAAGTAGGGCAGGGCGATGTGGCTTGAAAATTGTAGCAAGATATTTGCAGTAGTATAATTATTGATACTGTTTATTTGTTTATGTACATAAATTTGTTGTCTTTGCAGAGTTTAGATTAAAATCAATAAGCCCACCTACCTTCATTATTAGTCCTGCTGTCAGTGATAAATTCGCTCTGTTTTGATTTTGTTCATAACAAAAAAATTTGCAGCTGCAAGCAAACAATGACATCACATTATTCAAAATTTCATATTATCATCATGTTTATTGCGATATATCACCATATGATATGCCAGCCATATTTTGAAGCATAAAAGTAGAGATGCACCGATCCAGCTTTTCTGTTCCGATATCAGTCCGATACTTTACCTGCCAATACTCGATATCAATCGATACTAATTTAAGAACTGAAATGGCTCTTTTTTTTTTTTTCAAAACATAAAAAGATATATTGTATTGCTATGTAACTTATTTATAGTTCAAGTCACAATTAAAGAACTTAATATGAATAAAATGTCAAACATTATAAGATGTTCTGGATCAAGATCAGCCATAAATTAGTTGTATTATGCCAATTAAAGCACAACTAGGATATCGGCTGAACTGATATCATGAAGCGATACATAGCAGCAAAATTTCTGGATTAGCACTATATCCGATCCAGCATTGGATCGGTGCATCCTACATAAAACATTAATGATTATTCAAATACTATAGGATGGAAAGAGCTCAAATTTCTGAAATGTTAAAGTACGCAGCAATCAAATCAAATGGCAGAATCGATCAGTTTTGTCATGCGCACTATAGTTCACACTATAGTTTCTAATACAAGCAATAAAAACTGAATAGAATCGTGACTGAACCATCCCAAGCCTTGTTGAAAATCATTTCAATAACCAATTAGTTGTGATCAATCGATTAACATTTAGGCATTTAAAAACTTGAAATCAAACTATTGTTAGTGTCACAAAAACCAGACATACTGTGATTCTCATGCACAAAGTTACTGCTTCTGTTCGAACTAATGAACAATGTCTCAAACTCCTGAAAAATACCAAACACATTCAATAAAAACAGTGTGATCTATCAGTATGTCAGTCTTGTGGAGAACCTGCCCCCTCGGCCCCGACTCGGCCCTCGCTCTGACCTCTGACCCCTGGAGCTGCGCTAGAGGAATGTGCTTGTAAACAGCACACGCCTGTATTTGTGCACAGCGTCACAATGGAAGCACTTCCTTTGTTAGACTCTTTTATGAAGCACCGAAGCCGCAGACGGGAGACAAACAGCAGGTACACCAGACACTTCTAATGCAGATCTGTTCCATTGGTTTGTCCCAGCTGTGGCAGATTTCTGAACGTCACGACCTGATTTTCACACCATACTGCATGACCCAATCAAACACACAAACCCTTCTTTATTCAGTGTCATTCATTTGGATCTCATTTGGTCAATAAAAGACGACACAGACAGAGGGTTGTTGTTTAAATAATGTTGCAAATGCATTAGTTCTTCTAACTCATGGACAGAAGTAGTGATGCATGACTTGATACTGGGATCACATATCAGCGCTAATTCATAAAAAGTAGTTGTATCAGGTAATATGGGTCACAAGATATTGGTTCAGCTGATGTTGTGGTTGTCACTTTAATTGGATCATATTATTTACTGGCAGATGTCCTCCAGAAAGTCTTATAATGTTAAATGAGTTTGGAGTATAAAGAAAAAAGCCCGTACACTGGTAATGGCCGATATTTGGTATGGGCACATATACTAAAGACCAAAATCTTGATCAGAACTATAAAAGCTAGTGTAATTCAGCTTACAAACTATCTCTGTCTTTCCCACCAGCACAAATATCTTGTTAAAGGTGGGGTGGCTCATTTTCAAACTGCAAACACAATTTAGGTTTTAAATCTGAAGCTTCCTCTCATAAACATGGTTAATACTGACATGTATCAAGTGTGTAGGGAGACACGCACATCCAGTCTAAACGAGCTTGTAGGAAGAAAAAGAATTTCAGTAAATGAATTTAAAAGAATTGAACCGCACAGCTCAGATGCTCCACAAAGTAGTTTTAATTATCAAATGCTCACTAACATGTGACATTTCGGGGCGCAGCCTTTCATCAGACATAAACAGCAGCTCATGACACATCTGTATTAATAGGTGCTTGATTGCTATGTCACGTGATATCTAATCATAGACTTATTATACATCAATAATAGAATATACAATGTACAAATGTAGAATTGTGCAATCCTCCATAGGCAGCTACATTTACAGTGATGTAAGGTGAGCTGACATCCACAATATTTACATATATACATCAAAAATAAAAATGAATACAGCAGCGAGAAGAGGCATCAACATTAACTGTAACACTATAGTGTTGCAAACATAAAAACACCGCAGTTATATTGTTAACATTTTGATAGAATTTTCATAAAAAGGGTCGTACATAAAGTCTTCGTTAAGGCCTTTAGGGCTACGTGTGTCTAATGTAAAGATCCAAAACGCTCCAGTTGTAACAGGAGGCGGTTCATGTCACCTAATACTGACATGTATTCATTTTGGTTGAAAATACGGCTTCTACATTTTTTTTTCAATCAACAAAGTAAAACTGGAGAGGACCACCAAGTCCAGCCAATCCGAGTGCTGCTTTTGTCTCATGAGTAGAACTGTAATTCTTTATTATTCAGTTCAGACAGTACACAGTGGTCTAATTTTTAACATTTCGGAGCCTCATAATGCATTATAAGCGAGCAAAACATGTGACAGGGAAGTTTAAAATAGGCCTATGGAACACTCTCCTACTTGAGGTTATTTTATGTACAGATTATAAAATGTTTACAATGACTTTCAGACAAACAAACATGCACACATCAAACTATGAGTGTTATAATAGGATGTGTACATAGTGTTTGGATGTGCATGAAGTCGTTTTATGAAATGCATGACAGGATGAGTGAATACTAACACATTTTTGCACGTAAATATTTTTATCATCAGAAAGTGTCTACATTCCATTTTTGAAACTACATGTTTTACTCGAAATCTGAAATTGTTGTGCAATCTCAAACAACTACAGATAAGATTCAGCTCCAGGACAATAGATTAGTCAAACGTGCATGAAAAAACACTGCACATGGTTTAAACCTGGATATTACACAAAAAGTCCACTTAACTAGTAAGAACACATTGCAATTCTTAAAAAATACCTTTGCGTCGTGTTAAATCCACTTTATCCTTGAATAGAATGCTTACTATGTTCATCTCCGTTGTCTTGGGGTGTTAAAGATTGAGTTGAAGTCGACAAGTATTCTACATCTCAACTTTCCTCCACATCTACAGTCTCAAAGCAAACAAACCCAGGCTTATGAAAATGTATTACACAAACACTGGGGAAAGGCCAATTGTCTGTTTCATATTTAGAAAATGAATGTGAGGTATGGAGGAAGGAAGCGGGGGATTTTGGCCGGAGTTTCCTGTGTGTTTCTGATGGACCGTCTCTGGAGACTTGGGTCTGTTTGGACCTGCTTTAGACCAGGTTTAGATCAACAGTCCGCGCCGTGTGATCCGTCTAATGCTGAGTCTGCACCTCCGGGTTTAAGCCCCCACACTCCACACTTCCCTTTGGCCAGAGGTTCAAATCTGGAGCAGCCATGATCACATTTCAGAAGATGTTTCAATCAAATTAAATGTGACAAAGACTGACAAGGTGAATCTGAATTGTACCGTCTACCAGAAAAGTGACACAGCTGCTCTCTTAAGCAAACTCACAAATTAACTGGAAAAGGTTTAAATGGCAACAATAAGCTGTCTCCTAACCATATTGTCAACAGATTTTCAAAGCACCAACATCATTCCCACTCACACATCGCCTCAGACGCATTAGTGAGGGCTCACTGACATCGCCCAGGGATGCGTCTATCTTCACAGAGGTGGAGGGACGGGTTGCATTCTCCGTTGGTGGTCCTTGGACTCTGTTCCAACTAAATGCAGATTTGAAACACTTGTTTGTCAGTACGTAACGCTTAATACTTATCTTTGTGACCTTATCTGTTTGAGGTGCAGTCCTCTCTGATCCTTCTTGCATAGGATTGGATTTTTAGCTAGAAGCAGCTTCTAGCTAAAATCCAGCCACAGTCCTTTTCCCTTTACAAATAAACACATTTACAAATGGCGTAGGGCTTGGCAATGTTGTGATAAAATC
The DNA here is from genome assembly GCA_038363315.1 of Mugilogobius chulae. Lineage (NCBI taxonomy): Eukaryota > Metazoa > Chordata > Actinopteri > Gobiiformes > Gobiidae > Mugilogobius > Mugilogobius chulae. The sequence continues at coordinate 31,949,691 of CM076395.1, read as the reverse complement.
AAATCATAATCTCATGTTTGTGACAATCTGCTTTTTTGATGAAATTGTTAAATTTGGATTACATATGTTCATTTATACTGACTATTTTTCCCGCATTTTTTCTGATTGGTCAATTATTAACCAATAACGGTGAAGTATGAACCAAATCAAAAAGAATCAATGCATTTACGTATTTACCTCAAAGACAAGACTAGAAAATAGTATACATATGAAATGTGATAAAGTTGTGTTCTAGATCCCAGAATATTGTGATATTCTTTTTTACCGTATCGCCCAGCCCTGCTTCCAAGTGAGATGATCAAAGACAGAGATAACAGAACATGGATAAAGCACAGGGCTTCATGACTGTTTCCATGAGAGGTTACTCCAACAGCAGCTGGATACTGAGTCTGACTTTGAGTCTAGAGTCATTTGACAATACAAATGGGGACAATTATTCATCTGCCTATTTGTTGTCGGACAATCTGCCTGTATTTCCTAATAATGACTGCTTCTGATTTTCTGTTGCTATAGTGACCGAATGTTTCCTATTGATTTTCTGACCATTTTGTTTGCTAAATCAACAATCATAAGAAGTCCTCTGAGATAACTGCTGTTGTGTTTTTTGAGCCTTAGAAAGAAATTGAATTAAATGCAAAAGAGACCAAATTAGTATGTGCCAATGTTAAACTTTTGTTGAGTTACTGTTCAGTGATACAATAAACAAAGTATTCCCTCTAAAATGGTTCACTTTGAATCATCTTTGAACCCTGTTAAATCATTTCCACTGCTCAGGGTTCTGCTAGAAACAACTTTTGCTTTATCTCTAGCTTTTAAAGGTCAAAAAGTGTAAACATTGTAACTACTTTTTGTTTAAAGACACATTTATTTCCAGATGCAGACATATTTCCCTTCTCTTTTCTCCGTATTGTATCCTACACGATGCACCTTTCACAGAATATTTGATCACACTTTTGTCGTAACCATGGCCACTGGCAGAATCCGGCTGAAACCTGATCTGTTGGGACACTCTCAGTATCCTCCGAGCTCTTTCACACTTGTAAATAGCTAGCCACATCAGAAGCTAACCTCAATTTTGAAGCCATTAGCCGAATATTGTAGCTCGGAGGCGTTTGCTAAAAAAGACATAAAGATGAGCCTGATTTCATCCATAATAAATGCGGTGTTTGTGACTACACGACTGGCTAGACTTTTAGTAGTTTTCAGTTAGGAGATGATAGAAATGTTAGCTAGATCATTTTCAGCTGTTTTGTGCGTCTCGATAGTTCTTATTTACGGCGTTCTCCTGGGTTTGAGTGATTTAGCTTGTCTAAAGCGTTCAAAGCTGCCGGTGTTGAAACATTTGCGAGGCCCTCCAGGTGGATTCTGGGCTAATCGCAAAGCCACATGGACTGTCGTTCATTTAGCGTGACAGGCTAATGCTAACGCTCCAAAGCAAAGCCATTTTTCCAAGGTGTGAACTTTGACACACGGGGCCATCATTTTGACCAAGTGTGATGTTTACTAGAGCCTCGTTTTATGTTTGTGAGTCAATGTGCCATGCTTTATTTAGCCTTTTATAAATTCCACAAAGAAATACGCCCAGAGTAAATACAGGCCTGTTTGTTGCATGGATGCTAAGCTAATAATTCACCCAAGTTAGCTAGATAGATTCATTTGCTAATAACTTACAAAGTAAACAGTATGTTATATTTTTGTTTGCATAATTTTAAGCTTTCTGTTCTTGGATCAAAAACTTTTCACCTTTTAAGTTGAAACTTTGTCCTAAGCTTTATCAAAACTAATTATGTTTAATAAAGAGAGGATTTGTATGTTCTTGAAAGTCTCAGTCTATTGTAAACAAATTTGACATTAAACGAGCATTTTTAATTATCGTTGTGGCATCATAGACTATTCCTTTGTATTAAAACTGACACTAGGCTTCCACAAACTAGTTTTTACAGCTCATGTTTGGAACCTAAAGAAAGACCAGTTAACGATTATTCGATTACTAAATTGGTGTGCCATTATTTCAGTAATCGATTAGTTGTAATTAATTGTTTGAGTTGTTGCAGCCTAAATGGTTAATAAAACACCAATCATCGACTAGTTTCGAAATTTCAGAATCATGTATTATATATAATTCCCAAAACGCGCCATGAGCTGACTGATAGAATAGGTTTTAACAGTTATGAAGTGATCAAAATAAAAATAAAAAGTCATCGAGTGACATTATTTTGAGCTTTGTCTGGGGCAAACTTTGTAAAATGTCGATTAAAGTGACTTTTAAATTGTAAATAACAAAATAATTAATTGAAAGAATAATCGCTCAACTACTAAACTACAAAATTTGTTGCAGCTCTGTATTTCAGCTTCAGCTTCATAGTGAAAAGTAAGAATCATATCAGAGATCTAGACCCAACATAAAATAAGTTTCATTGACAAAATGACAGTAGCAGAGCACTCACTCAAAGCAAAAAGTTCGAACAATGAATTGATTTTGCATATGTGCCACTACATTCAGCTGTTCTTTGTCAAAGCATCTGAACCGTGAAGTGTCTTGCTTTTTGCCTAAAGGTGCGACCTTAGCAACCAGACACTGCACAGGTCAGCAGGAGGCAATTGGCTGGTTAAGAGCATCCATAAACACAGAATTTACTGGCCCACGGGGTAACCAAACCCACACGCTGCCCCGCTCTCTGCAAATAAAAAGGTCATGACTGTGCTTTCTCCATGGCAACCGTGTTTAGAGATGTCATCTGAGGACCTGTATCTCCTGCAAAACACTAAACATAGGATTAAGAGTGGCTCGGACAGACGATGGGAGAACGGCCTGTTTTGGTTTGGGTTAGAGCTATCGAATTAAACTGATGTAAGACTCACATGTATTTCAGAAGATTATTACAAGGTTATTGGATTTGATTTTTGAATCTTCAGTAGTTGCTTCACTGTTGTCATTATTCTTTTATCCCATACTTAGTGGTTGTCATCTGTGCCAAATTGCCTTCTACGAACACCATATTAACCATTCATGCATAATTTAAGTGTTATGTGTGTCTACCTTTGTCCTTACATTTTTAACATTGTTTGTTTGTGTGTGTGTGTCCTGCAGGGGGAGCGTGTGTGGCTGCGGGAGGATGAACAGAACCTGCCCAGCACCGTGTCGTCCTGCGCTGGTGGAGTGGTCGTCTTCTCCACCGACTATGGACAGGTACCACTGCGCCTCATCTTATGCACTCCATTACACATTACATTTAACACACTATTTCCTTACGACTGCTATAACGTGTCTGTTTTGGAGTCAGGGGCATCTGGGGGTCCTCCCACAGAAAAAATGGCAGGAAACATACAATTTCTCCTAATCTGGGTATTTAATATTGACAAATGTCTCTTTGAATATTAGTCTGACAGTGTCCACAAGTTGCAACCCTTTTTACTGGTCTGTGACACTTTGTAAAAATGCTGAATGAGTTTTTGTGAGAGGTGAAAAGGCGGATGTTGATAGGCTTACTGGCTTTGGAGAAGCTTATGTAGTAAGTGGTCGACTCATCGTTTAGATCAGCTCTGAATGTGGAAATCCTCCATCTGTTTCTTTATTAGTCCAGGAAAACAACACATGAACAATGCATTGTTTTAACAAGGATAAATGTAAAATAAATAAATAAATAAATATATTAATATTTCCATGTATCCATTTTATATAGTATTTACATCTGGAAGAATGTTTTCATATTTCACTATCTTTGCTGTTGTGCTGTTGTTGTTTCATTCCTTTATGAACAATACAATGCTTTGTAAATCTAATAACAAGTCCAAATCTAGGATGAGTCATACAACATTTATTTAAAGACTCTGTACTTGTGTAAGTGTAGACATATCCAACAACCTAAACTTTCCTACTTAAAAGATACAGTATTCTGTTGCTACCTAACAACAGCTCTATTTTAAGCTTCTCCTTCACTAGATTCCTATCTCCTATAAGCGCTGTAGTTTCCGTGACGGCCCTGAACGCCCCTCCGTGTGCTCGGGGTCCTGCAGGTCTTGGACTGAGGAGATAAGTATGTCTTAATCCTGCTGTAATCGCTGGACAATAGGCCTGACTCCACATGAGCTGTAGGCCTGAGCGGTCACTGCTCTGTCTGACCACAGGAAGTCTTTGTCACATCTCAAACTGCTCCAAGCCTCTGGCTGCACAAGCTGGACTGATCCTAACACTCTTGCAACCTAACTGTCATACAAGTAGAATTGTATATGCAGGATTTTTATCACGAGTATATATAATAATGAGGAATGAAGGAAAATTATTGGGCCAAGTAAAAGACAACTACTGTGTTAATTGTAAGGCTGGCAATATTGTGATAAAAATGGAATTGTGAGTTCATGTGACAATCTGCTTTTGGTGAAATTGTTATACCGTAATTCATCTTTTCAATTTAATGCAGCTGCCATTCACTTTTCATGTTGCTCAGCTTTTGTCATGATTTGAGTTACTGTGGGTTTAACAGAAGAAGAAGCAGGTGATTTGAATTACTACGGAGTAGACTTCATATGTCAACTGCGATCAAACAAAAATTATGTTTCAAGAAAATTATAATACAAATTTTTTGTCATACCGTCCATCTCTAAATATTACTAGTGTTCTTGTAGTCTCTACATATATAATATACACTAAAAAATGTATATCACGATTTCTTAAAACTGGAACACAACTTCGATTTGATCCCAATTCACATAAAATGCTTATCCAGTACAGCAATAGCGTGATAAATATCAAGTCCTATTCCTCGATGGAATTGTCATATTGTGGTTTGCAGATTTTCTGTGCGATGCAGCTCCTTACTCAAAAACACATTATGACAGACTTTTTTTTAGTCAGCCACTTTAATTCTACAGGAGTCGTGAGTCAAAATCATGATACAAATCTTGTTGAACACCCCTTTCTGCTTTTTCAAAAGTTCTCACTTTATTCTGATTGGTTACATTCGCCCAAAGCATGACAAAGCTCCACTATTGGAGAACTGTGTGGACAAAAGAGCAGACGGCATAATGAAACAGAGAAAAGTGAACCACAATCTGACTATTTCACTAGAAAAGCAGATTGTCACAAGCATGAACTCGCAATTCAATTTTTATCACAAAATGGCCCAGTCCTACTCATGACAGTCATGTGTTTCCTGCTGTGAAATAGTCAAAAACGCTGTAGACGTGCTCAAAACGAGTCTGGATTATTATGGACCAAACATATCCTGGACAACTCAGATATACCCATGACATCGCAATAGTGTTTTGTGAGGCTCAGAGCGGAAAGAAAAGTATCTCCACAGACAAAACTTTGCTGTGTTTTTGATGAGGTGTCCTTTCAGTTTTTACTACATAGCACATTTATTTTAACGTCTGATTTATGCACGATATAATGTGATGCTGCGTCCAAACTTACACATTTTCTACCAAACCCCGTTCACCACTTACTGGATGTTTACTCAACGTACTTGACAGAACTTCAAACTTCCTCACAAATGTAAACTTCTTGAAATGCGATCTTAAAAGCGCTGATTACACTTCTGGATTAAGTCCGTGGCTCGCAGCAGTTCCCCCTTCTCCTGTTTCTGCACACCGGGCTCCACAGACGGCCGCACAAAGGACCAGGATGAAAGGCCCCGCACCGAGCACCTGCTGCTGCTGCTGCCGGCTCCGATGGAAGGCCCGATAAAGAGGAGCACCCGAGGCTATCGGCGAAGTGTAGGCTCCGTTTACCTGCTGATGTCACCCGGTGGACAGTTTCACGCCTGCAGACACGAGCAGTCTGATGGGTTTATAATAGAGAAGGGAGTATGGAGTGGATGAGGACTTGTAGAGTTATTTGATCAGGTCCTTGGGTGGAATTTCTTGACTAAAAACCAAAAATAACTCTCTGTGGAAGTTTGTAAAAAGGGATAAGAGGGAAGCGATTCAGTTTCTGCTTTATACAGTATTTCAAACAGCTAGAAAAATCAACAATTATTCCCAAGTAAGTGAGAAGAGAAAGTGCATAAATGACACAGAGAAAGAAAGAGAGATTATGGTCTTAAGTGGCAGAGCAAGTGTTAATGCAGGTATAGTTTTGAAATGGCTGCCCTATAAAAATGAAGACTGGAGGGATACATTAAGAAAGACAAGATAATGTTTTGCTAATGAAAATATTAAAACAATGTTATTGGCTTTTTTTATTACGCTAATACTTTTAGTCAACTAAAAGTGGATCTCTGTATTTTTTAAATCCTGAGTACAGTCATTGGCACAAGTGAAGTTTGTAATAACTATGAATGCAACAATCCTGCTTTTTCAGGTTTCTATGTTGTGACTTTGAGTATCGATACCCAATAATGGCTGATACTAGTGTACTTAAAATGGATTCTTTTAAGTGTCTATATCAGCTAACTTGTTACAAAATGATTCATATAGTGTTATGCAACTGTAATTAACAACAGTTAACATTATGAAAGTGTCTGAATCAACATTTTGTATTACATTCAGTTAAAGAAACCGAGATCATGTGACCAATAGCCAATACTGCAAAAATTCAGAGATCAGCGTTTTAGTAAATAAGTATGATATATGTAGATCGGTAATTTACATTTTGTCCATTGTAAAAACATAAAATTGATCTAAAACGGCTTAGAAATGGAAACATTTTGTGGCGGAAGATAAAAATGATATTGCACACTGGAACATATGGAGTTTATTTAACATGGCCAACATACAAAAGTTGTTTAAGCACTGATAACACACAACAAAATGGCGGACTACATATTGCCAATAACAAATCACGCCCCAAAACCCCCAAAGCTATATGGGTGCTTCTATACATTGATTCAATCCAAATACAACTAACAATTGTAAAAAAAAAAAAAAAAAAAAAAACTCAACATAATAGGTAAAACAGTTTGTACAACTTTGTAACAAGTCAACTCTTTGAATTGTTACTACTCTTTGTTTGATACTTATCTACACAAAAGCCAGTCACTTTGTATGTACAGTGCGCTAGCTAGCTAACCGGATCCGTCTCCATCTGTCCTCGTGTCACAATGAATTATACCCGTCTGATGTCAATTCACTTTTGTCATCTGTTTAAGTAGGACCCGCACACTTCTTCACCCCCTCCTCGCCCTCCTCGCTTTGTCCTGCTCAGATTTACTCACGTTAGCATCTGTCGCTAAGGGCTTAGCATAGAGGCTTTTTGTGTTTTTAAAAGGATCCGCCCTCCTCATCTCGACAAAGACACTGCACCAATTAGCGCGCTAATGAGGTCAAAGCTATCGAGGCGAGCTGAGAAGAGATTACAGTGGAAAACTTCTTTTAGGGATGCTTAAGTCAGCACAGATATGGATATGAGACAGTTAGCAACAGTGTAACATGGCCAAGCACACGTCTTTGTTTATGGTAAATAATAAAGGAACAAGTTGAGCCAGTCGCTTTTTAAATGTTTGTGACGTGAAACTGAAAATAGGTCAGAAATACAGTACATAAACAGTATTATTAATAATGTTAGATTAACTTGACTTTCTCATGGTTTGTAGAACTTTAGCACACGTTTCTTAACTCCTGGGGACAATAAAGTTGTAGTGTTAGTTGTCCTGGGACGGTCTGACAAAAGTATTTTGCCTATTTTGCCTATATTTATTCATCCATCCTACCTTACTTCTTCATTCCCAAGTCGATTGAGAAAATTCTCATTTACAATAAAAACCTGGGTCAGAGGCAGTTGTGTGTTGCCTAAAGACACAATACCTACGTATGCAATGTCAAGAGTGAAGAAAAAACTCCAAATATTAACAGGCTAATTAGGTATATTGGTATAGGTACCGTGTGTAGGGGGTCCCACAATTTTTTTGAAACAATAGTTATTTTTTTCAATATAACAATTTTTTTTTATGATTTATCATCCTAAACATAGAATTTTGGATTGAAATGATAGATAGCTTTGACTAAAAACAAGTAAACCAGTAAAAATGACCATAGGAAATTAACCATTTATTCAAATTTGATATATACGTAGCTTAGCTTTAATTTCCGAATTTTAATGTGATACCAGAGCGAAAAGTGATAGTGGGTCCTTGGAAGATTTTTGAGCGGATACGGGGTCCCTGGTCTGAAAAAGTTTGAGAACCCCTGGTATAAGGTATATTAAATAGCTTAAAGGGTTTTTCCGTCTGTAGTCCCATAAAACAAGAATAAAACAGGCTACAACACAAGAAACAAAACATTAATGAACAGACAACCAAGACCTCACACAAGATACAACAGACAAAACCAGACAAGACATGATACAATACAATAAACAAACACTAAAATCGCCTCTGTGCATGTTTTAAGTCTGTAAAATAGGCAAAATCGTCCATCGGTGGCATCGTATTGGTTAGTTTGGATGCTACATCTTTAGCTTCCACCCAATTACAATGCTGCGCTGTGATTGGCTTCACTTGCACCACAGCAGCTCAAGAGGTTGTTCAAGATGAAATCAAATATCACCAGAATCCATTAGATGACCGTTCTAACATCGTAATGAGTCTGTGAAGCTTTGGTCAAAAGATGATCTTATCCAAAACAATGCTTGCATACATGATAAAAAAGAATCCAATACTGCATGATTTCATCTATCAAAAATGTTGCATACAAAAAAAAAAACAAATACAAACATATTCAGGTCGGTTATGACACATTACAAATACCAATAGGATGGACATTAAGAAAAGTAGTAATCAATCAATAAGTGATCAATTAAATGAAAACACCAGATGAAGGGTCAGCTCGCAGAGACAAAGCTCCTCCACCTGAAGCTCTTTAAACGGTGTAAAGGTGAAGTGGGACGTCCCATGAATCACACATGAGAGATGGTCCCACTTACTTCACCCCGGTTTTGTCTTCGGGCCGTCCACCTCCTGTTGAGAGACGCTAATGTGACAATCTGCTCTGAGTTAACCCTGTGACTGCTCCTCCCCAGGCCGCACTGCATCCTGGGAAGTGTCCGCTTACACCCAGCACTCTGCATTCTCCACATGTCCCACAGTTTGTTGTTTGTTCTGACCTGATATCAGAGTTGAGTTATGGCATCCTGGCTTGTTTCTGCAGTCCCCTTTTCCTGCCAATGTAATACAGCATGACATATTAGAATAATTGAAAATATTTTCCTTGACATGAATTTCTGGTGTTTACTTCCATTTTTTATACATTTACTTAATCACTTGGCTCTATCCAGTGTTGTTACTGAAAATCTGTAGTAAGTTAAAAGTACAAATAAAGACATTAGTAAACAACAGACACACAAACACAGTGAAGTTTTGTGATTGTTTATTCATATGGCTTTGGATGTTTACAAAACCTGATTAACCCTGGCCAATCAGAGCAGCAAGCTTTTGGAACAATTACTCAATTACAAGTAAGTACTACATTTAACAGTCTACAGGAAAATTATTATGTGAGTATATGCAGTTGCTTTTGACTACTTTCATTTGTAGTAATAAATTGTCCTTTTGTCGGTTCTAAATAGAAAGTAACCAGTAGCGTAATTCGTTTCTGTCTTTCATTCACTTTGTACTGACAGATCTTTCTTTGTAAATGCTGCTGTCAGATTCAGATTCTGGCCTATGTGATCCTGATGTCTTTACTTCACTGTTTACTGTAATGAACATTCGAACAATGACTAACCGATCAGACGCCCAGCTTTATTGACAGCTAGTATGGCTTGTCGCTAATCGTCCTCATGGAAATCAGTGGTGTGGCCGTGGATTTATTAAAATATCTGGACATCTCTAACAAATCTTTAACTGGTAGTTGTTGTGAGTCAGTTCCAGTGGCCTGTCCATTGGTACTGCAGTGGAAAAATCCCTCTAAAGCTGTTCTCTCCAACCTGTAGTTCACCAAAGGATTTTAAAATCTTATAAACTATGCTTTATTGCTCAAATGTTATTTATTGCGTGGTTATTTCTACTGTAAAATGTATCTTTAGATGCCTTATTGTGTCCAATTCTAAAAAGATATTGGTTCAGTTTTCATATAATCCTTTTAACTATGCCAAAGTTAACTTCAATTTTTTGATCATCGCTAAAAGTAGTAGCTCGCCACCAGTTTTCTTTTGCAAAAGTAGCTCTCCAGGTGAAAAAGGTTGGAGACCCCTGCTCTAAACGCTAATAAGATTTTTCTTTCATAGACCATAATTTAAACATTTTACTGAAATCGTATTCAGTAAAAAGAGCATCTACAAGCTTTAAGAATGGCTGGTTCTTGTTAGACCTGGAAACATGACCCTAGACATTGCGATGATGCGCATTCCAGTCCAATCTGAATATGCTGATGATGTAGGTCAGATAACAAGAGCTAGCTGGCTATGTCTAACTGACACTTTTCAGAAATTTATTTGTACAATTCAAAGCATTTATGGCATAGCTTTGATTCTTTATAACATGCATGTTAGGGTAAAATCCTCCAGCTACGGTAGTCTGACAAGCTAGCATCAACACCTGGAGATGGGTCCCGAGCGCTGCACTGCGGCGATCACTGCTCCTGAGGAGATGCCCCAGAGCATTGAAGGATGGTCAAATGCAGAGGACAAATTTCCCTACGGGACAATAAAGTATACCTTAACCTACCTTAACCTTAACCTTAGATTCAACCACCATCGCTTGCTTTATGAAGTCACGTTATAGAGGATCACACAGAACTATGCATGCTCAAGAGCCTGTAGAAAGTCTAAAGCTAACGAATGCTACTGAGCAAAATCATTGACGCAAAACAGCACCATATTTGATCACCAGGACTTGGGTTGGTATGGCAGGAAAGGGCATGTACCTTCTGGAGCTTTCACCCTGATTGGCTTTGTGGTTGCCATAACACACGCACTTATCAGCTGCTATGTGTGCTAGTCACAAAAGACGTCATTGGCTTTAGAAACACAGTACAGCCTCCTGATGTCCACTCCAAAGATCCATTTTGATCCTATTCATGTTGGTACTGACAGAAAGCATCTCGTTTACTCTGCCATCTGAATACAACCTTAAAAGCCTCTCAATACCTCAAACCCTAACTTTTATCGAGCCTGTAAGACAGTACAGTATTGTTTTAAGTCTTGTTGTATCTGTTCTGTCCCCTGTGCCGTCATCCTGTCTGTACAGTGTAACAGTACAGTGCTGCTGCTCACCTCTGCTCCACCTGCCATCTGTCTGAAACACAACACTTCTCCTTCAGCAAAGAAAGTGAACAGGAGACATGCACTTCCTCAAATATGTAATATAATTTATTAGCTTAAAGACATAAGAACATGTGTTTTTGTATTTACATCACTTACTCCAGTCTGTCATGGCAACATCCAGGTTTATATGTGATCTACAAGAGAACATTCATATAAACTCACAAGTGTGGATTTGAGATATTATATCCCCTTTAAAGCTATTATTTTGAAGGACTGTTACAAGTTACAACTAAGCTAATTTTCCCAAGAACATCATTGTACAGAGCCATGTTGCTTAGAACCTCCAAAAGACAGCTTCAGATTTTAGCTTGGACCTATTTAAAATCCTACTCTTTTGTTTGTGCTGTAGGTGTACACGTACAAGCAGAACGCCCTGACCCGGCAGAAGGTGCAGCCCATGCATGTGAGCTCGGTGCGCTCCGTGGAGGACATGTCTGCTCTGGACGACCTGCACGATGGAGCCATCATGTACAATCTGTATCTGCGCTACCAGCAACGCCTCATCTACGTGAGTCTCACACACTCGGCACACACACACGCAGCAGGTTTACGTTTGTCTGATAAATGATAAAGATGATAAAGATGCTGTGAGGGTCTTTCACACCAACAAAACTCTCAGTCGCTGTTGGTAGGGTGCAGCAACCCAGCGTGTCTTCTTACTATTGGGAGATACGGATGTATATTGTCTTAAAACTACCCCAAATTTTGCATTTTTAGTTTGAATCAGATCTGTCAGGTTTTTGATCTCCGCAACCTACTTTGCACATGAGCAAATGCTTAAAAGAGAGCCTCAGTGTGTATTATATGGAAATACATGAATTGTACATGGTTTTCTGATCCTGGTGCAATGAAAACTTGACACGACATGAGAAGGGAGATTAAACAAGACAAAGATAAGTCAAAGTTAAGTATGTCATTACGTAAAATGACTCCAATTGAACTAAAATACTGACAGAAATGATGAATGTAAGGATGTCCAAACCTTTTCTCTGCGGGACAAAAGAATGTGCATGCTGAGAGTTTAATCTAAATATGTGTTGCTTTCAAATGAAACTGTCTCTTGTTGCTTGACTTGGTGTCTTTTGCTGCAACTGACGCTATTATCACCATAAAATGTATTCAAAATATATTAATGCTCTTATGTGCAGCTGTACTCTGGTAGCTATTTGTAGCGATTTATACTTGCTACATCTGTCAATTAATTAAGAACTAAGAAGGTGATAATGTGTCTTCATATGTTGCGCATTCTAGCCGTGATATTGCAACAGTTGTAAAGAGGTTTTCTTTCTTTTTAACATTTCTCCAGTACACTATTTCTATGTATTATCGATTAGTCAACAGTGAAAAGATACTCCTGCTAAAATACACACATTTGTTCGTTTGAGCACTGCATCTTTGACTTTTGCCGCTGCGCTGTGATTGGTCCGTCTGAACTCTCAAATATCGCAAACATCCTTATGTCAAAGTGAGGTTCCTATCCATCTTATTTCGCCCCGCCCACTTTTCTACCGTTACACACAGGTCTCGGAAACGCACTTCGGTCAGCTCCTCCCCCGTTCATTTCATTGAAGTAAACAACCGAGAAGAACTTGCGACAAAATCATATTTTAGGTAGGTTAATTTTTCCAAATACGCTACGGTCATATGCACCAACAAACAAGCAAGACATATTATCTCTGGATCGCGTGAAAACGATCGTTTAAGTATTTAAATAATCTTTTGCCGGTCGGATCGCTGCGATAGCCCGCGGTTAGCCAAGTGACATTAGCCACAAATAAAACATCAAATGTACTGATCACACACAGGGAATATACACATGCTATACCTTGTTTGAAAGCTTAGGACCTGTAGAATTCAGTCTCTATGTTTATTTTAACTGTCAGTGTATCTAAATGAGATTAATCTACGAGATAGCGCAGCTAAAGCGTTAGCTACCTTCATCTTTTTGTATATCTTCTTTATGGAGCATCTGAAACACTGTTTATTACACCCGCACTATTTGTGTTATTTAACACATGTATTTGACGTGTTAAAGCCGACAGCTATAGTGACAAAAAAGGCACAAACTTCGTAAAAGAGTGTAGCTAAAAGGGATAAACAAGAAGGTAGCTAGCTAACGCTTTAGCTGCGCTATCTCGTAGATTAATCTCATTTAGATACACTGACAGTTAAATAAACCTAGACTGAATTCTACAGGTCCTAAGCTTTCAAACAAGGTATAGCATGTGTATATTCCTGTGTGTGATCAGTACATTTGGTGTTTGTTTGTGGCTAATGTAACTTAGGCTACCGCGGTCTATCGCGGCCATCCGACCGGCAAAAGATTATTTAAATACTTTAACGGTCGTTTTCAAGCGATTCAGAGAAAATATGCCTCGCTTGTTTGTTGGTGCACATGACCGTAGCATTTTTTGAAAAATTATCTTACCTGAAATATGTCTTTTCGCTGTTTACTTCAATGAAATGCACAGGGAGGAGCTGACCGGAAGTGCGTTTCCGAGTTGTGTGTGTGTAACGGTAGAAAAGTGGGCGGGGCGAAATAAGTTGGATATACCTACCCATATCCTTTCAAATAAGTCTTTGACATCAGATACCGACAAAGACAAACACATTCCCTCCTCAGCAGTTCAGGAAAGTCAGATGTAGTTTGGAAAGTGCACCGCTGTGTTTCCAGTTCATATTGTCGTGCCCTTTGACCCATCAGCCATCTCCAAAGCCCCGAATCGGAGAGGTGGCTTCACAGTCGGCTGCTTCTAATAAACGCTCCAGTCTGAGTGCTTTGGACAGAAACCTGCAGGGAAGTCCCATCTAATCACCACATTCCACAACATCAGGCAGGACACGACCCTCTGCACCGAACCTTTTGGCTTAGATTTGAACTTGAGATGACATTTCAGACTCTCCATTTATCTTCTATCGATTTCGGGTGATAATGTTACATGGAGGAATGTCATGTTGTTTGCATTGTGTAGATCGGGCGGACAGTTATTTTTCTCCAAGGGTCATATTCAAACCCAAACAAGTGATGCAGGGCTGGGATCAGTGGTCTTGCAAATTCTCATTATTGCGAGCACATTTCTGTTCTGATAAAGTGTTGCCCATTTATTGTGATATTTACTGTGAACACAACTCTACCTCTAGAGAAAAGTCATTTGAAAAAAGAAATATAGTAGCACTTATTCCCCTGACGAAGGGCCGCAACTGGCCCTAGACTGAAGTTTACGCAAGTCTGATGTAGTCTTGACTGATTTTCCAGTATACAAGTTTACTGTATTGCTCTGTATAAAAATACATAATCAGAATGGGATTGAGGCACCATTTTATAAGTCAAAACAAAGCTTGGAACCTTTGGAAGCTATTCAGAGGCACAGGTTTCAGAGCATATAAAGAGACTTATGCCAAAAACTTGCTGTGTGATTGGCTACATTGTCAAATTGTATAATGCCAGGCTAAATATTGTATACAGAATGTTTCAACTCAGTTCCAGGCGTGATTGTGCTCTTTGACACTTGAATGATAAAATGCATTTTCTGTTTTGTGTTCTGATTTTGCTGTTTACCAAGTCAGATGGTATGAGGCTGACATACCTTTTTTAAATTAGGTGTATTTAGGGTTGGCAACATTTCTGTTGAAAGTCTGGGATTGTCTAAAGAGGACACTTTGTTTGTTCTAATATTTGCTTATTATTTGTGTTTTAGCTCTTACAAGGTATGACCTGATCAAAATGGAACTTTGCAAAATTGTGATATTGAAAAAAGTCTTTGCTAGTCATAAATAGTTTACTTAAAGGAACCATACCTAATGCTTTCTGAGAGTCTGAACTTATAACCACAACGTGCTTGGCACCTTTGACAAGTTTAAAAGTGAACTGTGGCAGCATGCATTAAAATCAACAGTGAATTTCCTGGATT
The DNA here is from genome assembly GCA_038363315.1 of Mugilogobius chulae. Lineage (NCBI taxonomy): Eukaryota > Metazoa > Chordata > Actinopteri > Gobiiformes > Gobiidae > Mugilogobius > Mugilogobius chulae. The sequence goes on along the minus strand of CM076395.1, from coordinate 31,934,577 downwards.
TGAGTGGACAAAAGTAGGCTACATTAGTTTTTATCCATAGACATGACAATGTGGACCAATTTTCACCTTAATAGATACTTTAACAATAGATTTGTGCTGGGGGAAAGTGAATTTAAGTGCAACTATAACATTTATTTTAATTTGTTATAATAAGCACAACTTTGACTGGGTAAAGTCTTTCTGTCTTATGCCTATTCTCAAAATAATTGTGCTGCTAGGATTTTCCCAGAGCGTCACTTTCCTCAAGTCAGCAAATTATCGCTTAATTAACCTTCAATTATGTGAAATGGCTGAATATTTACATGGCCAGTCAATGCGCTGAGGTTTCAAGTGCTTCCATGTGTGCAGCTAGAGCTAAATCATTACACTTCTGGATCCAACAATCTTGAATGTCCTAAAGAGGAATATTGTCAGAAATTAGCTCTCCTTGTCTTTTCTGCACACCTTTAATATTCTGTGTGCGTTTAGTTACAAAATGGACACAGTCTAACACAAATCCCAGCTGTAACTAGGCACCGCAGGAAGCCGCTAGCTAGTGTTTGTTTGCGCGTGTTAGCTTTGACGTTAGTTCTAAAGACTGCGGTTACAATGGCTGGACTTGATGCAGTCTGGGCACAGGTTTAGCTTTAGGAAAACGTCCAAACCCAAATAAGACAAAAGAGGACGCGAGACAGAGTGAACATTTATTCAACACTGAGAAGACTGCTTTGGTCTGGGGGAGATTTAAGACCCAAACTGACCAAGAGCCAGCCACCGGACTACATAAAAGCCATTATGTTGCTAGCCAAAAGTGCTCAATGGTAGCTAGCTTTCCATGGTTTGTTGGCAAATTGATTCGCAAACATAAAGCGTGAGTTTATAAAGGCAAACACTTACCTTTTACAAAATTCTAAATACATTGTGAGCAAAAATGAATTGGTGTAATGTTATTTTTAGTTGGCAGTCCATTAGCTTGGCCTCGAGCTAGCGAACAGCCTCATGACTCAGACTGTTAGCTTCTGTTTTTCCATGCTTTGTTCACCGTTGTTCTTCGTCCAAGAAAAAAGTCAAATGATTCTATTTTTGTGTTGAAATGACCTCATTTGCAGTGCGTTTAAAAGTAAGCTATTACTACAAGGATGATTTGGTCCCTCAATTTATTTAGTATGACTTAATAAAAGAGTAGGCTAATATAGGAAACCAGTTCAGTATTGGAACATTATTAATATCATTATTATATTGATCATTATTAAATATTAGCTTAGATAAAACTGGAAACAAAGGAGAATAACTGGTACAACATTGCAACTGCGGCTACACTTTAAAGAATTTGACTGGAGGCTTATGTGATCTTTGCTAAAGCTTTATTATGTCAATGTTTACAGGAGAGTTTTTGTGTGTTTTCTGTAAAATTAGAAAGAAACTATGACATATGCAGATCAATTGTTTATTGTAAAACACAAAAAGGGTCTAAAATGAATAAAAAAATGAAACTGGTCCATTTACTTCCTGTTCAAAGGGGCAGGAATGACAAGTTCTGCCTCTACATTGTACAATTTAAATTTAAATACTATTTTTTTTGTAGTTGGAAAGTGGACCATTTTGAACTCTACACGTTTCACTCAAAATCAGATTTTTTGAGTAATCGCAAGTAAATACAGTCAAGTGGGTGGTATAGGTGGTAGGTGAAGACAGGGATTTTCTGACTACTCAACATTAGCGCAGGACAGTACAAGATTACTCAAACAAGCATGAATCAATGTAAATACAACTTTGTGTAAGCTTTTCACGTAGTGTAACTTTTCTGTTTGAGAGTTCAATAGCTGCTTGTCTCAAAGAAGATCTTTTTCATTCATCATATACCGCTTATCCGTTAGGGTCGCGGTGACTGGAGCCTATCCAGTGGCCAACTCGTCGCAGGGTCAGACAGACAATCATTCACACATTTACAGTGATGCCCAATTAATCTAAACATGCATGTTTTTGGAGGTGGGAGGAGATCGAAGTGCCCGGACAAAACCCACAGTGACACGGGGAGAACATGCAAACTCCATCAAGAGAGATTGTGAGATTTTGATATCCCACAACTTTCTTATTGAGAAACTATGAAGGTCTAAACACTCTGCTACCGTGCAGGAGATATTATTTTATGAAATGTGCTATAGTAATGGGCTCGACACACGGGAGTGACATGCACTTCTTCATTAATTTCCAATGAATGGTGACAAGCCAAAATAGTGATGTGAAAACCTCAGCTATGCACAAGACATGCACACGCAGGCTGGGGACTTGATTCTGAAAGTTGAAATTGTTCAGCTTTTGTCTCTGTTGCCTGTACAACAGCCTTCACAGCGAGTTTCATTGACATAGGATTGATATGACTTGAAACTGCAGATCTGAAGCACATTGAAAAGAAACGCTGTATCCAGTTGCCCATATTTTACTTCTTACAAAAGCATGTGTTGAGCTGATAAGGAAGTTGCGCATTTACAACCCAGTCAGCACACGATTAGAAGAGTCACCTTTAATATTTGAACCTATACCAAGACAAGCTAGGATATTCCACGTTCCTGCTATAACATCACAATCCCTTTTATCCCCACATCCTGCTCTACACTGCGGCTAATTACCAAACAAAGTCCTCACGTCTGCTGCGCTGACCCGGCCTCAAAACAAAAGAAAGTGGGACACACATTCCAGTCTGCTCTTATACAGACTAATGACCACATCTGACCCAGCACTTTTTTTTTTCCCACTGCACAACAACACACAGCTGAAGGAATAAGGACGGCTTTGTTTTCTCCGAGCCGCAGCTTTAATCACATGTGAATGCTCCCGTGCGTATGGTCCGCATTATCCAATCAATCCATCACTAACCTGACCTCCAGCGCTGCCTCCCGCCACCTCTCCCGGAGCCAGCAGCAGCCAACAGCGGTCAAGCCAAAGCCGTGGAATTTTTGGGTCACGATAGAAGCCAGAGAGTAAGTTTGGGAGGACATGTAACAAATCGTGGAGAAGCAACTGGAAATATTTCAAATGTGTGACAACAACATTTCAAAATCATGATGTAAGCTTTGCGTCGCTATGCTAGAACAATCAAATTATGCATATTTAACTATTCAAGCAAAACTTTCCAGGTTCTTTGTCTCCAGACTTTCTGATGCCGTAGCTTGGAAAGTTCAAGATTCAACTCTGTACCAGCGGTTGTAAGAAATATTACAGAGAGATATCAGTTTGGATTCTCCAGGTTAAAGTTAACAGTCTCCATTCTGTAATTACTGGACTGTATTTCAAGAGAAAACCCCCAACGCCTAAAGGGTTAAGTCAAAGTGCTGTGAAACTCAAGGACCTGTGAAAAGACTAAAGACACATCTTTCAAGTGACTCCTCCTCTGCACAACCATTCACTGTTTCCAACACATGATTGGCTGACAGATCAATTAATAAGCACTACTTGCCCATCGAGATCAAGCAAAGTTAGTATGTATTGCAATCGAACAATCTTTAAATGTTTGAGTATGACTTGAGAGAATAGTTTCATTTTGTTCTAAATGACAGCTAACCAATAAGCTCTGTGTTTCTAATGATTATTTTGGTTATTGTATAGATCGTCCATTTTTCTTTTTGTTTAAAATGCAAAAGTTACTTAAATTCAAGATTTTTGGCTAAATTAGGGTAACTTGAAGACATTTTGGAGCTGTCTCTCAAAAACACAGCTTGCAAAATGTAATGTTGAGGTTTTTTTCTCAGCTCATGACATGTTTTAAAGCCAATAAAGACCAAATTACAATTACTGAATTGGTTGATGAATATTTCAGTAATCAACTTTTTGCTATTCTAGAATATATGGAAGTAACACTTAAAAAGACGAGGCATGTCCAGGCTGAATATGCTATAGTGGGAGGTACAGTATGTATCACTGATAACGTAGGCAGTGTCTAACTGGCACAAGGAGAAATTATATTTTCTCCCACAAATGGATTACCTTGTTTGTAGCCTAGTTTCATGTGTGTCATGCAAACGACTAATCTGATTGAACAGTTGCGGTTGTAGATTTGACATGACACGACACTTCAGAAGTAGCATGGATTCTGAATCCCAAGCTAAATATATGACCACTTATGATCCCTGACTACATTTTCAGTCAGAGAAACAAATATGTGTTTTGTTTGACAAATAATTGATGTAAATATATGTTTGATTCAATGTTATGTCACAGAACACCATCAGTTTTACAGATATAACACAAAATCCTTGTTACTGTATGCTAGTATATTTTAACTACTCTCATGTCTTTTTTAATTTAACTTTTTTATAAGAGTTTTGATTGGTCAATAAGCAACACTGCAACCTTTTTTGACTTAAAGGTGGGGAAGGTAAATTTTTTAGTTGTAAGTAAGTAAACTTTGTGTTTTCCATCAAAGAGTCTTAGATAAATGTAGTACTTTGTGAAAAAACGAGACCCCAGAATACTCTCTGAATCAAATGATAAAGAATTTAAGTTCTAATCAGGAGCAGAATGCAGCGTTCTGATTGGCTGAGCTTGAGTGGTCCTCTCTAGTTTCACTTTAGGAGAGAAAAAAAGAGGGTTTGAAGTCAAAATTGCAACCAAAACTTAATACATATTGTTATTACCAATGTGTTGAAGAATTTATGAGAAAAAGTTGTCAGATTTAAAACCTAAATTGTGTTTGCAGAGTGAAAATCACCTACCCCATCTTTAAGCAATACAAACATTTGATCATTCATTTTTACCAGGTTAAGTGCATTTAATTGACGAACAGATTATTTAACTTTAAGCTTTGTTTCTTTTTCAAGCCAATATTTTTTGCCAATGGACTGAAACTTTTTTACACACCCCATTGGCAAACTGGATTCAAGCTAAACCCCTTGTAGTTCACAGTCAGAAATGTCTTGAAACAAGTAAAATATGCTGGAAAAACAACTTCTTATCTGGCCAGAAATGCTAAAATTAGGATCAGTATTCTTTATTTGAGACTAGATATAACTTTTTGCAGTGTGCATTGAGCTGATTGAGTTATAAAGGTTAAAAATGTGATAAAAGCTTCATAAATCCCATCCTTCCAAACCCCGACACATACCATGCGTGTTTTTAAAAGCGACGAAGACACGTTTGGAGTTGATTCATGCAGAAATCTAATAAAAGTCCATAGGTAAGCCATCCCTCAGCGGCTGTATACATTACATTAGCCGTACGCGGGACCCAGACGTGAGTGAGTGTGATTGTGTCCAGCTGCTGCATGCGTGCGCGGACAGGAGGTCTCACTCCGCGCTCGACCACATTCCGCTGTTCCTCTCCTTTTACAAGTCAAACAATACAAAACACCACCTAAAATAGAGGTCTGTTTTGGGGGACCGAGCAGGAATCAGCGTGATCTCGTTTGACCCGCGACTTTAGAGGATTGTCGCCAGCTCCGTGTGGATAAAAGATTACGAAGCTAGAATATGAAACGTGTGTCCTATGTTCTTATATTTATGTCTGTAAACTTGAAATTGCCCCACAACGTCTGAGATGGCACAGAGAGAATTAAGGTCTGTGATTTGATTGTTTTTACAGACTTTGTTCCAGAAATGCCGACAGATACGCCAACAATTATAACAACCTTTTGCTTCATCCATGACATGAGCATTTCTTGTGTTTTGGGTTTGATTTTGTGTGGCTCCTTGTAACTTTTTGCGTCCGTTGATCAGATTTACATCCACACGATAAGATTTCATTGTCTCTTTCTTTACAAAGTCCCTCCGTCCAAACTTTGCAGCACTCTGTCCAAATTTCTCCCAAACAAGCATCTTTTCGACCTTCCGTTACAGGGTTGTACTTCCGGTGTTCTGTCGAGCTGGTTCTCCCTCGTTGAGATTTCGTCGAGATCTTCATTGTTTAAAGTTAATGCAAGAAAATTACTTTTGCTAACATTCCCCCAATATTCTGCCTAAACGTACCCGAAGTAAATGTTAACTATTTCCCGTGAACAGTCATGAACAGTCACAAAAGCAAGTAAGGAGAACACATCTCGACGGGAGAACTACCTCAATGCCGCATGGTTTTATGGATTTAGTTGCAGTTTGGTTAATCTTTAGTTTTTTAATTGTAGAAAAAATGCACTTTCATTGGAGATTGATCCGTGACGAAGGTAAAAGAGGCTACAGAGTTCTTAATAATTAGTTTATATGTAGTTTACAGATTGAATTACAGTTGGTAAAGTTCGAGAGAAACTTCCAGACAAACAACCAGACATTTTTGCAGACATGGACAGTTCGCACAAGACTATAGAAACTCAGACAATGTCCATAATTATTACAATTTACACAAGGTTCTGAGGTGAATATTATGTCATGCAAATAGGACTTTAGATATCATCATCAGCAGCAGTATGATTCTTGTTGCTAATCTACTTTTTCTACTTGTCTTTTTGGATTTAAGATGAAGAGAAGTGTTTGTATTTCTGAAACAAACAGGAATGTTGGCATACGAAGGCCTGCAATTGATACTTCTGGCTCTCATTTATAAAACTTCCGTATGGTGAAAAAAATGTGCATATCTGGAGTGCGACCAAAGGAACTCATCATGATTTATCAGCGCTGACATGAGCATATGATGCACACAAATCATGCAGCAAGTAGTGGCTCCCATTCTGCTACAAAGTTAGACCTCCACAGTTATGTTAGCTATACGAATCTCTATAGCTAATAACTTAGAATTAGTTTTGGACAAGCACAGAGACCTTGTCAACATGTACATTTAGGTGTATATTACTTTGCAAAGTTTGATCTACATCTTGAGCGTTTTGTGTCAACGCAGAAGTGGATAGAGTGAATGTTCTTAGCATTTGGTTAGCATCTGCTAGCTTGTCAACTCAAGTCGACTTCTGAAAGTTGTGAAAAGTGCTTCTGAAGCCCATATAATTTGACTAATTTTGGTGTGATAATTTTACAGTACTTTATTTTCAACTTGAAAGATAAAGGTTGAAAATTACAAGAAGTAACTTGAGTCTCTTCACATATGTCATCAAAAAGTGAAAGACACTTTACTTACAACTGAAAAAATATGATAGTTATCTCAGAAAGGTAAAAAGCTTTTATTCCATCATGGCTATTTAATAAAAAATTACGCACCAACGTGTTTCGGCCTGACACAGTGTTTAAACTTTCATCTTGTAAAACTTTCATACAGTTTTACAAGATATCCTCATTTGTCAGATTATAACGTCTCTGCCATTTATGTAGATTTAAACCATGGATCTATAATAATATCTTGCAAGCTTGTAGCTGTTGTTGATTGATACTGCAGCGGAAACATCCCTCTGCAGACTGGAAAACCTTTTTTCCATAGAGCGCAATGCAAACACAAACTGCTTGTGTTCGGCAGAAACAGCATCTACGGCTTTAAAAACTCTATAGGATCCTGTGTCATTTCTTGCCTAATTTCACACTATGGACTTGTTCTGGTTCAAAAGGTTTAGTTTCGTACAAACGACTTTTTAAGCTTTAGCTTCAGCTACCGTCGCTCACTCTGTAACACCCGCGCTGATTTGTCAGAACGGTCAGGCCTGAACTTTCGCCTTTGTTCGACTCCACTTGACTCGAGCTCATTCCGCTCATCATGCAAAGTTGCATGGGGGTAACACCACTGTGCATGTTCCATAGCCTGTAGAGCACTTAGCAAAAGGCTAAAGCTAACAGCCAATATGGCAACAAACACCACTTAGCAAAAGTTAATGACGCACCAGTGCTTGAGTTATGTCCATACTTACAATAGTTGTGTTACCTCTAGGCCTACCGATTTTCTATTTACTGGACAAGAAAAGACAATTATAAACCTAAGCAGCCAGATTGGTTTAAAACAAAAGCAAATGTTTACTGAAATCTATATATTTATGTTCACTATTTTACTGACACCCTGAAATTCTCATTTTTCAGACCGGAACCTGCAAACTAACTACCCAACTCGCAACTCCCACAGCAAAATATAATACATGTCTGTAATAATTTCAAGTTGGAAAATTGTTAAAATTGTGTTCGCCTAGTTTATTACTTTACATAAAACCACAAAGCAGTCAAACAGGATGCTTCCAGTTTAACAGATTGAATATTAAGTCATAATTGTAGAATTACATTACTTGAAATCATCACACCAAATTTTGCTTCACTTTGAGAACCACTAGACTATTGCACTTTAAGTAATACCTGCAATTCAGTAACTATGGCCCCTGTTTCTTCATGACAGCAAGACAAGTTTATTAAAAAATCATTCTACTATCATTCAAAGGTAAGATATACACTATTTTGATTAACTTTATGAACCAACCTTATCTGTATGAACTCTTTCACCTCCTGCTGTTGACATGTTGCATACGTATGTCTCTGTACATATTTACATTCTCATTACTGCGGTGAGTGCACACTTTGACAGCTGTTTAAGGCTCCTGCTCCTTAAATAAACGACCGGGGGACTGTCTGTGTCGCGGGCGGAGGACCTGCTCTGTTTTGAACGGCTCGGTCTAAAGACTCCAGACGGTGTTGACTGACAAACTGCACCAAACAACTGCTGCTCCACTTTCACGACCGCACCAGTCCTGAACACTGGGACGGACTGGGAGGCGTGTGAGGTGGATTCTGATGGTAAATATAGTGCAAAGATACCAAAATGGGAGCAAATGGAAGGCTGGATGATTTGACGGAAGTGAAATGGTAATCAGATTAAAGTTGTGATTAAAAAATAACTGACATAATGTAGGTTCTAACTTTTGTTTAGCTTTGCGATTAATACCAGAGTGTAACCATTTGAAAGAAAATTAAATAGGCTTGAACTTAATGGTGACGAAAAAATTTAGATAAACACAGAACAATTTGTTGCTGAAGGAAACAGACAACCGATGAACACAGTCGCCTAAAATGTCTTTAGGTGTCTCATTGTGGATGTGGAATAAAATATCAGCTAATCTGAAACTAAAGATGCATAAAACATACCTGGAGTGGAGTTATGGCGAGTTGAAGAATCTGAAAGTTGCAGACACTGAGACAGTGTTTTGTAAAGACACATCCACTCTTGTCATTCCTCAACAGCACCTGGTGTTCCAGGGGTCTCCCAGTCCCATCCAAGTACTTACCAGGCCATGACTTGCTTGGCTTCTGATATTTGATGGGATCAATCGTTGATAAGCTGATATACCCACGACCTTCTGCGCAGTGAAGGGCCAAAGATCATGAGGCGTTTGTCCTACATGTTCTGATATTTTACTTGATTTCACACAGAATAACTCTTTTTGAGTAAAACAGTTTTTAAAACCCACGTCCACTTCAGATGTGGCATTAACATTGATTCATGCCAGTAACCACATCTTTAATAATATGGATTTGAAGTGCCTAACACATACAAATATTTGTGGTCAACTTTAAGATAGCAGAGTTGTTTCAAACGTGAAGGTAAAAGTGCCACAATTGTCATTTCTACAGGTATTCACAGGTCAATGCATCTGCATGAGACAAGCAGGTGTCATATCCTCCTCTAGAAAAATCACACAACATCTTTAATAGTTCTAGAACAAATGTTCAAGCTGAGGATATTACTGCAAAGCAGCTATTCGATACAAGATTAGTAATTACAGTTTCCCAGAGGAAAAGTCTGGTAGTTTACTGCTTTGATAGACTTGGCTGAGCTGAACTTGAGCCTTTTCTGTTCAATGGAGCGTGTTTGCACTGATGACTGTCAGATGTGGAGGAAATCTCATCCAGCCAATGAGGCGTCGCGTTGTGCTTCACCAGATCTCTTCTGTACTGCTCTTTGTTTAGCTAATGCGCGATGATGTCACTTCCTGTCTGCACTAGAGTCGAAGTAAACCATAAACAACTTTAGGTGTCAGCGATGGTTTTGTGACCTATTCAACACAACAAAGTGTGTCTATATGAACTAAACTTGCTATTCTGTATTTCAGACTTGAAGATGCTATGCTCTGTTTTTGCCATTACATTAAAATGTAAACAAACAAATATCAACTTTTACATCAGTCAACATGTTTTGCTCACTTACATAATGTATTCTGAACCTCCAGATTTTTGACCGTGATGTGTTTTGAATCGTCTTTCAGCCGTTTTAGAAGTCAACATGAGTTCTGCTACGTTGGTATGCTAGCAGCAACTAGCCGGATGCTATTACCTGAGATTTTTCCCACCTCCCACTTGAAAAAATGTGCTTGAATGTCACTCTATCTGGTACTTCCTGTACTAGAACGTCAACCGCTACCACAAAATCTGAAACTTTGTAAACATTGGTTACATTGGTTATGTTCGACAATAATGCTTTACTTAGTTGCATTTTACAATGTTGGTTTAGTCTATAGCATTAGCTGTACGAGTTGATTTAATTGGAATGCTCTTAAGTGACAACTTAATGTTAATGTGCGAAATAACTGACCTCACAGTTGTCTGCAGTGCTGCTTTACTTGAGTTATTAATAATTGCTTGAGGTTCAGGAGTAGGACCACACCGACCTTCTCACCAGCCCAAAATCAATCCATGTCCTATTTCTTCATTACACATCCTAATGGCAATCTTTTGTTCTGGTGTGGTCCTGACTAGTGAATACACAGATTTTTTCTTAATACAAAACAGCAGGTTTAGTGCCTTAGTGACCTCATGTTTTCGCTCTGTTTTGGGACCGTCTGCATCTTGGCTCCTGTCTTGATCCTGTCCAAAGTCCCGTTCCCTCATCTGCTGCTGATTAGTTCGATGTGACTGTTTGTGCCTGGGTCGGCGCTTCTACTGTTACTGCGTGTACCGACTCCTGACGCCTCTCTCAGGATCATCAGGATGTGGGTTACACTGCGAGTCACAGATCACTTCAAATTCTGTTTCTGCGGAGACACGTGATCATTTTCAATATTCACTAAAACAAACTGGACTTAAGATATTTATTTATGCAGTAACTGTTGACTAGTTATTAGCATTTCATTGTTTTACCATCTGACAAATAGGACCTCTGACGTTGTGTCTTTTGGCAACAACGTCACCTTTCTCGCCTCTCGGTCTGTAAACACTGTGTGTGAATATTCAAGTGTTTTGAGTGCTCGCAGGATGAATAGGAATACACATAATGTCTAACCAAATATATAATAAAAGACACATTTGCATTTCACACTGAGTAATACATACTGTAAGTCAACACAACAACTTAACAGCACTTGGTTGTTAAAGTAGCTCTTGGCATAACTAGACTTTTGTAGCTCATATTGCTGCTGTATCCTTGGGCAAGATACTTCACCCACTTTTCTTGGATAAATGTATTGTAAAGGATAACAGCGGAGATGATTAACAGCTGCACGTAACAGCACATAACACATCTTCATTTGTTACTAATAGTGTTAAATAATGTATTTCCTTGTACATTTTTTGCATTACATTTAATTTGAGTGGCAGTTTTGCAAAGCAGAGTATTCAAACAACAGGTGTATTAGTAAAAGTGCTTTAGAAGAAAAAACAGCAACAATGTTTTCAAGAGTCTTTTTGCCAGGCTAAAGCAAACAACCCAGACAGCAATATTTATGCAGAAGAGATGTACAAATAGTCCAAGAAAGGATCCCAGATTTTGTGAACTTTAAAGGGTTTATCCTTCAGAAGAGTGGAGAACATCTCCATTGGGACAAAGTTAAGTTTGTAAGAAGAAGGTGGTTAATCTGAAAATTCACTGCACCATTATACATTTGCGAGCACAGCGCAACAATATGTGTAGTAGCTCCTTACTTTTAAAACCTGTTAGCCATTAAGTCCAAGAGGCACGCCCTTGCTCCTAATTTCAACTGACATTTGAATATGACACAAAGCTTATCAATAATAATAACTGTAGCCCAAAAATTTAGGTGGCATTAAAAGTTCTAAAACATCTTCATTTTCACTTGAACAAGACCTTGTTTTGCTAGCTGTAGTTGGTCAAAAAAAAATTCTTAGCCAACTACAGTAAATACTTGTATATGATACCTGTCAATTGAATAAAGAAGCATGCAAGTTCTCAAACTAAACTGTGCTCCAAAAGGCTAAAATACAATGATCATCATACAAAACCAGCCAAATGTACAAAGAAATGGTAGGAACCTAGGCATTTCATAGTATCTTTCATTGGTTTTCTATATAAATCCTGATAGACAAAATGACTAAAGACGAGACGACTGCCCTGATGCCTTGAATGTGCGCTGTGTAAAGCTTCAGCTGCCTCAGATACAGGCTCCACCTGCTTGTGTCCATGAGGATAATAGATATTATTGCTTTATAGAAGGTTCCACAGAATGGCATTGAATGTATCTGTTGCTATGGACACAAGCAGGTGGCACTGCTAGATAAATAAGTCAGATTTATGGAGAGACTGGAGTGCATGTACAGTGGGAAAGAAAAAGTACTGGAATATTAGAATTTTTAGATGATTTTGTTATATAAAATTTGATCTGGTCTTTGTAAATTACACTAGACAAACACACTGCAAAAACTATTTTTCATGTTTTAAAAGAGCATTTTTAGGGTTGACAAAAGCATAGTATCAATACTAAAAAACTACATAAGACAGAACACACATTCTCCTTTCTTGAACAGTTTCAGACCAATCTACTACAGATACTGGAAACTAGCATAAGCCTGCACTAGAAAGAAATAATTTAGTGTTTAAAATACCACTGACATTAAAAATAACACTATTTTAATCCATCATGGTAGAGAAATTGGTATTGAGAGTTGAGTTTTTTCTTTGGTATCAAGTTTGATATCTTTACATTGTGACAACACTATAGCAATGGTACATATTAATGCATAAATGTTTACATAAATACTTCTTAAAATAGGAAAAATGTCTTCGTTTTTGCAGTTTTAGTTTAACCAGAGTATGTGTGTGCTTTAACTGAAGACCAGGTCACATTTGACCATCAAATCATGCAAAAATCCTTTAGTTCCAAATGAATGTGAAACTATCCAGCCTCATATTTGGTCCGTGTTCTGACCGTCCCACTGCCTCACTGACCCACTTGTGTGCCATGCAAATACAGCAGACAGGCCGTTGACTATTTACATGACAAATATTGGCCCTGGTTCACACTGCGGGGCGTTTATGACACAGTAAAACATGGCTCTCACACAGAACAGGATAAACAGAGGTGAACCGGTGTGTGCTGTAAACTGTTTAGAGTGGACCAGGTCTGGTGAGGCGTTCACGTGCAGCTCGTTTAGCGCATGTTTGAGGGTTTTATTCAGACCTTGTTTGGTGATGTTGGTTTGGCAGATTGACTCAAATGGAGTCATGGGAACTTTTCAGAACCAGAAAGAATTTCTAATACAGTTTTTACTTTTTCACCCAGTTCTTTCACCCAAAGCCTAACATAGTAACTTCTTGTGTATAATATTTTTGTCTACGTTTTTAACCTTGTTTTACCTGCCTTCTCTTATCATTAATTTTCTCAAAGTTATATTAAGAATGATTCCTGCGTGTTTGAATAATCTTGTATGGTCCTGCAGCTGATGATTGAGTGCTCATTTTTACATACATTTTGTGTTTTACAAAAAGCTAAATGTGAATTACTGATCTAGTTTACTCATAAATACATAGAAAAAACACAATAGATCTCATTCAAACCCCCAAAAATCACTTTTGAGCAAAGATAGACTAAATAAAAAGCATGCTTTATTGATTCTGGGTGGTTTTACTGTTCTGAAAACATGTATTCTACTGTAAGCAAATTTGCATGTCCTCAAATTTGAACCTTCTGGTTGCTTCCATAGAAATGTAGGTCTCCTGACTATTCCACACATGCATGAAACTGCTCTGTAGATTTTGTTTTCCATTACATTGAATAATTCAAGTGAAATGCTACATCATAATGTCACACAAATTTTTTTCTCATTTTTGTATAAACATTGATTTAGTTTGTCTCCCTTTGGCATACTTCAAATGTAAGAGAAAAACATATTTCTACTAGGCTGTTTTTCTCTCAGATCTCTGAACTAAAAACCGGATCACTTGAAATCGAAAGGTGAAGATATTTAGCAAATGGTTTTAGGCCAAGATGCAAACCCATGATGGAAACAACCGCATGTCCAAGGTCCTTAGTGAGAGTAACACCTACAACCAGTGTTGGGTGTAACTTAGTTACTGTAACTTAGTTACTGTAATTAGATTACATTTTTGAGTAACTAGTAGTGTAACTAAGTTACTGTAAAAATACTTGTAATTAAATTACAGTTACTTACAAAATACTCTTAGTTACTTTAAAGGACAAAAAATCTAGAAAAGTGATCTATTGTGTGAAATAAAACAGCTCAGAGACACAGATCAGCAGTTGAAACAGTGCCCAGAATCATTTTTAATGTTGATTTTACTTAATTTGAGCTGGTTGAAGCAGCTAATTTGTTAATAATAAAATGTTAAATTCTATTTTTGATCGATGTTTGCAATAATACACGCAAAGTAATCCAAAAGTAATGTAACTAGGTTACTTTCTTGGGGCAGTAACTAAGTAGTGTAACTTATTACATTTTTAAAAAGTAATAAGTAATATGTAACTAATTACTTTTTCAATACTTTTTCCCCAACACTGCCTACAGCCACATTTAAACAGAGCTGATAAACTGTGCTTGAAGAGTAAAAAAAGGGGGAAAGGAAGCCTAGTTGCAAAAACAAAAAAAAAATTTTGATTTTAGTTGATTTTCAACAACTAGTGTGTTGAAACATACTGATCTAGGTCATATAAAAGTGACCAGGTAGTAAAGATTTCAATGGATACATTTCGAACAAGTTGAGATGAGCCACAAAATATTTATTTGGGCGTATACATACCTTTAATAGTACACAGGAAAATGCTTGATATTGGCTTTAAAATGTAGATTTTTTAAACTCAGTGTGAATTACATTATGCATTACTTATTGACGTTAGTGCCAATTCTTAAGGAGATTTGAGGCCCAACAAAAATAGCTGAAAGAGCCACATTTTGCCCTTTAACTGCAGTTTGGACATGCCTAATCTAACACAATACAAAAGCCCTCAAACAGCTAATACTACTAATTTGTCCCAACAGTGCAACAGAGCTAAGAAAAACAGTTATGATCACAAAATGACCCAAAGCCCATGAAGCAGTATAAAACCATATGCGGCGTCTTATAATTTACCACCATTTCCCTACAGCACATTACATCATCAGCTCTGTATCTCACACAGATGATCTCGCTGACATATGAACGGGCTTGGAATGTTTTCATACGAGTAAAATATTAGAAGAATTCCTGTCATAAATGTCCAAGCCCTGACTTATAATGACCCGCTGAAAAAAAAAAACAAGAAATACTTCTGCTGGACATTAATCACTCCCATTTGGAATCAATTAAAACTGGTCCAGCCGATTGGTCGTGTGTGTAAGTGAGAGCGTTGTGATTGGCTGGTTTCGGCAGTTTGAATGTTTGGTCTGTGGTCTCGGTGTTGAGGTAAGAAACTTGAGATTGCGTTGGGTGGTGATGTGTTCTAATGCCTTAAACCTGCCACTGGTTATATGTGTGGGAATGGCACTTCTAATGTTTTTTTTTTCTTCCCCTTTTAAAAAAATTCGAATCACTCCCAAATTCTTTTTTCTATCTTTAAATGCCATTAAAAGTTTCCCTGATGAAGTTTATGTGGAATATATTTTGTTTTAGAACCATGTACACGCAACATTTACTGATGCTAATGCTAACGGCGGCTAATTCGCTAATAGGTGGGTTTCAGATGACGTCACAACATTCTACAGGCCAATGTAATTTCAATGAGGTGGAGGGCAGCTAAAATAATATTGTTTAAATGCTATTTATTTTGTAATACAAATGAGTAGTGGGTCTAGTCATTATAGAATAATCGCTTTTTAAATTAGCTAAATAATTTTTGAGTTAGGCTATTTCACGACAAAGTCCAATGTTATTAATAGGAAAAACTGCCTCTTGCCCTCCACCTGGCTTATAACTGCAAGAATTCTAGAATGTGAAACCATCTATTTTAATGTGATAAACAGCTGAAAATCATGGGTTTTGCTTTAGTTTGTGCTTTTATTAAACCATGAATTACGCAAAGACTATTTTGAAATGTTTTGTAATAATTTTCTCCTCATACTCTTTTCTTCTCTGCTTTTTTATGGATTTTGAATTTTAATAGGATGGGCCTTATTAATGAAATTCTTGACTCGCTTGTGTCCATTTAGCTACCAAAATACACTTTTTTTCCTAACATGGAGTCTTGTCAACCTGCAGAAATGCTCTGGCTTTCTTCTGTCGTGAATCCTTTTTAAATCATAGCGTTCAAAAAGAATCCACCTTCTGTAAAACTGTTCAAATTAATAGAATACCACCATCTTCACTGTCGCTTCTGAGTTAAAAAGTAGTGTTATGTATGAAATATGTGTCAATAAAGAAACACATTTTGAATTACAGTAAAAAGACAATAGACATAAGCTATGAACTCACAACCCTTGTACTGTATTTCGCATGTCTGCTTAACCAACGTCTGATGACACAACTTCATTCATCAAACCAGGCCGCGAGCCATCTGCTACCGGCCTCAGAGGATCTTTTAAAATGTATTTTATTTTGTAATCTGTCTGCACAAGCTCATGTTTTACAATGAAAAAAAAGAGACTGCTAGCCTAATATACAACAAATACAAGCAATAAGACATTTAAAGGAAACCTGTTCTATACTTTTCTGAGTTTTTAACCTTGTTACAACAGTGTCTCTCATCAATAGGCTACTTATTTTAAAATCTATTATGTTCAGTATTTCTCATCAAGGCAGGACAAATAGTGAGAAGATTTTGTGATGCTCAATTGACAAATGTGCGCTGTATATCCTACTATTCATATTTCATAACTAAATGTCCTTTTCACTGTCTCTCTAAGGTAATAATTTAAGCTACATTTAATTGAACAAACATGGCAACACATCTGGAGTGACCAAGATGAAGAGAGCATGATTAGAGTCTATTTTGAACACCCACTATATCTATCTCTCCATATCTATATTTGGTCACTGCTGCCTTGTAATTACACATTAGCTCTACGCCATACTTAGTCATTTTACATCGCAGGGTTCTTGAACGCAACTTTGAAGACTTGTTAGCATTTAAGCGCTAACAAGTCTTCTGTTTACTTCCAGAACGCGCCAGAGCTAATTGTATGCTACACGTTAGCATATAGCTTTAAAAAGGCTAACGTTTTAAATGTTTCTTCTCATCTCCAACACCACCACAAACTTCCCCCGGTCCCACTCTGTCCTCAGGGAGCATTCAGGGGTATTGGAGATTTGAGTTACTGCGTGGGAAATTCCCCTGTTAACACCGCAGACACTTGAACAGTTCATAGTTGTGCTAACCCATAATCAAATGTAATCATATTCTGTCACAACTTCTTAACAGTTTTTTGAAATGAAGATTAAAGATTGTTTATAAAAGCCAATATATACGGAAAAGACCTGAAATTATTTCCTGTAACTTGCACTTTGCGGATGTTTGCCTTTTAATCACGGTGTTTATGCGAATTTGGAGCAGTTTAGCGATTGAATGGTTAGCTTGAATTAGCTTTTAATGCTAAGGAATTTGTCAACAAACTTAGAAGCCAGGGGGGATTTTAGATTGAAGTCACACGTATTTGTTTTGTTACTGAAGATTAAGCTAGCAGTAGCACAGTGGGTTGAGTGTTTGCCCACTAACAGGGTGTTACAAGTTTAAGCCTCGTCGAATCGCATAATGCTAGTGTGTCCTTTGGCAAGAATGTGGTTGGAAAACATGAGGAACTTGAATGATTTTTTAAATGCTTTCAGATTTTAAATAAAGTGCAGTTTCATATTATCAGAATTTTAAAATGTTATTTATGTTCAGTGTTTTAGAAATGGGGTGCATATTCATTAAAACAAGAAATTGCAATATTCAAATCCCTACTGATGGTAAGCTCTATCTAAAACCTTGTTTGCATTAATAGCCTACATTGAAATTATAAAAATAACTTGCACTCTCACTTGCACAAACTTTTGCAAGCACTTTTTGACATTTTTAGGACAGTAGGTTGTGTTAAAATTATAGAATGTGTGATGCTGTGAGACCAGATGGTGCCCAAGTTTTTCCTAAAATTGTAATGTGCCATGAATCATCTAAAATGTAATTTCTGGTGATTTCTAAAATTTTTCTAACATTTTGATGTTGTGACCTTTATACTGATACCAACAATCCAAAAAAATTTAGAAATAATTTGTATTATACTGTGAAAACTCCTGAAAATATTGATGGAAATGTTCTAGCTCTACATAAAGCCTTTCATCTGCATTTTTTATGCCGTAACTTCACCCAAACTGTCACCTAGAAATCTAAACTGTTTGTTGTGTTCTCCTCAGACGTACATCGGCTCCATCCTGGCTGCAGTAAACCCATACCAGACCCTCCCAGGCCTGTACGACCGCGCCGCAGTGGACCGCTACAGCAGCCATCACCTGGGAGACATCAGCCCTCACATCTACGCCGTGGCCAATGAGTGTTACCGAGCGCTGTGGAGGAGGCAGATCAACCAGTGTGTGCTCATCAGGTCAGACTAATGCTTAATGACAGTATAATTGATGTCTGATGACAAAAGAAAGCTGATCAGATTTCATCTACTACAGTATCTAAGGCAGTGGGGTAGTCTGCATGATGCACAGGTGAAATGGTAGAAGACAAGCTTATACTGTATGTATACATTAAAAGTGGCACTATGAGCTTCATGGTGAGAGTCATTGAGTTTGAATTTGTTAAAGGTTATTGAGCATTGCTTCTCAAACTCTTCACACCAAGTACCACTTATATAACCAGATTGACTATATTAGGCCCAAATAATAACTTGAAGTAGTTTGAAATGAGACTAAATCAGGTCTTAAACAATGGTAAGGCAGTTCTTACATGTCAAACATTAATAGATATGTCTCTAAATAAAACAAATATTCAAACTGCAGATTGCTTTAAGTAGAGCTGGTCAATATGGCAAAAAAAATACATTGTATTTTGATTATCTTGAAACCACATCACAATTTCGATTTGATCATAATTCCTGTGAGGATGCTTTTTATCAAGTTTCTACTTCTCTGTGATTGGCTAAAGCCAGCTGTAGCTCACTCAGAGCAGGACAAAGGTGGACCAATAAGAGATTTGAGGGCTGCAGCAAGATATTTGAATATTGCTGTCTATTAGGCCAAGCTTTTTTTTTGTTTTTGTTTTTGTTTTTTTGGCAAAATTTACATTTTCAAAACAATAAAATGTTTTGTTTTAGTTGCTCTATATATTTGTAGTAGAAGGTCATTTTAAATTTGATATTTTTGATTCTTTCGACAATCCTACTTTCACATAGGTTTCAAAACATGTCATGAGCTGAGAAAACCCTCAGACTGAAGAGCGATGATGATAAGCCGTGAAAATTCTTAAGCGATGTTACCTTAGGTTAAAATTTGCAATATCTTGGCTTTGTTCTCAATATGATTAATTGAAAGAATAATCGGCTAACTAACTGATTCTGAAAATAATCGTAGGTTGCTATGATCAAAAAGCTTATTGTCAGAGATAAGGTGAAGACTTGAGTTTGCTCATTGATTAGTTATTTGATAGTTGATCCCCACACAAAAAACACATGATGATGTTTTTACTAATTTTTTCTTGGTGAAGTTTAAGTGAAGCTGGGGAGTTTTGTTTATGGACAAAAGAGTGTTTTTATTAGATTATTGACCTGTAGAATGATGTAATGTCAATGGAACTGCTGATCAATCTGATCAGTGTAACCGCTGGCAAACTCTTTGTCAGGCCGCATACAAAAGACAGAACACAGCGTGGAGTTAATCAACTTTACTCTTGTGACATTAAGACAATAAGAACAGCAGCGTGAGAACGACAACACTACACACTACCAGTCTTGAGAAAATGCACAAAACTTTGAATTAGCGCTTAGCGACGACCCAAAATATGTCCATCATGTGCAAGTTAATAAAGTAAAATATATGATTTTCCGCGGAGCTAGCTCACCCTTTTCAACAAGCAAGGCGCCAATGAAAGAGGAAGTAAGTAAGTACCAAAAACAACACACCGGGGAGCCGTATGCATTTCCATTTTCCACAATTAAACATAAAAATGTAAAAAATTCACATCACCGCTATTGCATCAGCCCATGTTTTGGAGATTATGTTTTGATCAGCTAACAATTTTCTATTAGTAAATGAGTTAACGACTCATCTACGTCAGCTTATGGTCCACTTCGCCTAAGCGCTTTTCCTGTAGCGTCTTTATTGTTTCTTCATGTTCCTAGCTTATTCCTGCCGTATCCCGCACTTTCTTCTGCTCCTGCGGTCTGAAGCATTTCTCTTAAATTAGCCGTAGAACACTTTTGGAGGCTCCGCGGTCAGGTATTAGCATTAATGAGCAGATGTTAGCGCTGGCTGGTTCCTGGTCTGGTCTAACTCTCTACCCCTCTCTGCCTGGATCTGGTTACCCACAATGCTTCGGGAGGGCTTCCTGTGAGCGACGTAGTAGATTTACAGCTCTTGGACGCTGCGCAGGCACATTCACTGGGCTGATACGCTGCGTGGGGTGCGAGGGAAGTGGGCGGCCATGTTTTTTTTACGAGGGGGCCACTTTGAAAAGACTGTAAAGTTCAGTGGGAGATGATGGTGAGAAGTTTGTGACAGAGGAGACGACCTGAGGGGCCTGAGATAAGCTGGGTAATTGATGTTTAGTGGGGTAATAATAATTTTAGCAACAAATCAAATCTACACAAAAGGCATAGAAAGATTTTCAACCACCATTTACAGAATTTTGCGTGTAACTCTTTTATTTTAGATTTTTAACATGCTTTAATGTCATTGGTCACAAACTGTCTGTAGTATAGAGCTCATCTGGGACTGCCCAACCCTTCACTCTGGAAATACAGATTGTAAAACCCCAGATAGATTCTGAAATAGTCCTGTCTGCTAAAGACATTTTACCTGATATTTATTCTCTGTTTTTTAATTCTGCTGCACTTGTTCATAATCGTCGTCACATATTGTGTGAAATACAATATTAATATAGAGGTTATCAGTCTGTTCGGCTCTACTGCACATGTCGCCTGCAGAAAGATGAGCTATCTGTCTAGTTGACTGCGGAAACCACTTTGATAAAAAACACAAAACAGGACTGAGGCGAGCTGTTTTGATCAGATTTGAACCACTGACCTACTTTATGGCTATGGAAGCCAGGAACCGTGTTTTTCTCTACGTTTTTTCACTCATCTGAATATAGCTGGTATAAGTCATAAAGTTGAATTTATTCACAAATGTTGATTTAGCAGCGTACCTTTTGTTTTTGCATAGTGATAAACTTTTGTAGTTACCCGACAACAGCGCTGGCTAGTGTTGTAATCAGCTGGGGCTCTTTCTGCTGTCAGGGCTGTGTTAAGAAACTAATAACCTCTTTATATTGAGGCCAGTTTATTGACTGATTCTTTAGTCATATACTGTAGTACAGAACTGTGCGTAGCCAACTTATTGTACATAAGCTATCTTAGATTGTTTTTAATATGACATCAAATATAATTCTATTTAAGGTTTTCTTGTTTTGTGGCATGTTTCTATTGCCCTACTGTTTTGAACTGGGCGCCATAATGCTTTTTATTTTAGTTATATATAGATCAAAACATTTCTAACTGTTCTTGATCAGGTTGTGGCGTGTGCCTGAATTAAATGGGTTTTGCTGTTCGACACATTATGAGTTAGTTTGGAGATCACAGTAATAGCCTTGATCTACTGATGACTTATTCAGTCATGCAGTAATTCATTTAAATCTACAACTATATTTTGTAATTTAGTTATTTCTTTAGTTTCAATTTCACATCTACTCAGTCAAAACTTGAAAGATCTTTTACTGTATGTTTTATTGTCTAGTACATAGTAGTGTTATCAAAAGTATCAAAAATTACATTGATACTTAACATACAATACTTTAACTTAGACTAGTATCAAAACTATAATTGGAGCAAGTATCAATACTTGTAAAAATACTTAAACAAAACACGATTTGGCCTTTATTTATTTATAGTTTAGAACAAACTACTACAAATAAACGATAGCTTTTGCAAGACCACAAAGTTAAACAAAGTAAACATAGTATTCTATGTTTATATTTTCTGAAAACTTAGCCTGAGAAATTGCATTTTCTATCCATTTTTGGTATCAAAATTGGCATTATGAGGTGAGTATTTTTCTTGGTGTTGAAATTGAGTTTGAAATTTTAGATCATGACAACACTAGAAAAAAAAGACAATCTAAACACATTGAAGTCCCCTATTTGTTCCCCTGTAAATGAACTAAAGCCTTCTATTTCCTTTCACGTCTCACATTTTTCAAACTCTCGTCTTTGTGTTTTGTTCCTTCCTGGTGACATTTCCCACAACTGTTTGGTTCTCAGATTGGTCGTCCTCACAATTAGTGGTTATTACACTCCACAGACCTCACAAAACAATACAGAGAAAGTGCCCGAGGCTGAAACACAGGACATTATATTCTCAGCCATGATTCTTTGGACAGTTGTTGATTGTGCTTGATAGATCGATTGCAATTTCTAGAATCTGCTGTGCTTGCTAAGCAGTTTGGTTCAGTGGAGGTTTTTGGATGATGGTTCAATAGTTTTTTGGATGGAAGTAGCATTGTATAATATAGATAGTTTTTTTGTGAGAGAGAGAGAAAGAGTGAGAATGTCCCAGATGTCATAAGTAGATTTCTGTGATATTTGATGCTGTTTTTAAGGGGACTATGCCTGATTTTTTTTTTTTTTTACAACAAAATAACTTAAGATCCAACACATGTACGATATGCAAGTTTCTGTGCCTTTTTTTGTCAGTATGTTACGAAAAGCTAAAACGTAAAATAACCACAAATTTTGGTTGCTGACACGTGGTGACAATTTCTTTGTGTTTAACAGACTTCAAGTTACTAAAATTGGTAAATGTAGAACTTTGGGCTTGGGATAGGTTAAGATTTACTTGTTAAACCCAAAGAAAATGTCGCCAAGTGGCTTCAACCAAAATGTTTGTTTATTTTACATTTGGCTTTTCATAACAAAAACATGCTTATTGTACGTTTTTGACATTTCATTGTAAATCTACGTTTTGTTTGGAGACAAAAAAAAAAAATCAGGCATAGTCCCCTTAAAAGTGGCACAGAAGGTTGCACAAATCTTATGACATCACAAATTTGGGACATTCTTGTAAAAAAAAAAAGTAATTAAAAGAAAGTAATAAAAAAAGCGCAAAAACATGCTAATGGTACATTTTTGACATTCCATTGTATATCAACATTTTCTTGAGAGATCGAGTTGTAATATCAGTTTCCTCGGAGCACTTAGTCCTCAATGTGCTGACTACGTCTAATAATGTCCTGTTTGTTCACCAAACTCCACTAAGTCCGTCTATCGTTGTTAGCATTGTGGCTAACTGTTGTTAGCATATATGGCACACCTCGCTCCTGAAAGCTGTGAAAAAAGTTTAAAAACACATCATGGTGAACAATTTTTGAGGCTCAAAATGCACTAGGTAAAACATGTAGACTGATGTAGAAAGTTTAAAATGATTTATTTCTGTTTTAAGAAAGCAAAATTGGTTATAGCAGCTGTAAGTTTCAGTGCATAAGAAACCAAAGTAAAAGCACTCAAATGTGTGTTTAAAAGGCAAGAATGGTACTAAGAATACATCAGATTTGTCCTTCAAATTTGAGTGTTACGCCTCAGATTCTTTTTGTTGTTTTTGTCGTCTTTGTTACCTTTTAGTTTTCGTAAACATATAATCTGCGGCTTCTCGAACATCTTTAACCACACTTACAAACAAAACTCAACATTTCTCTTCTTGTTTCATTCTCTCACATTTTATTGCATCAGACAGATAGATTATTATCAAAAATTATTCTTTTTCCCCTAACGTTTCAATTAATGGCGTATTATCATGTATTGTGTCCTCGACCCTTAACCTCTGACACTCAAGACCCCTCCTCATTGGCTAATTACTGCGGCATGCGGGGTCAAGGCCTGTGAAAACATACCTGGCACGTTCACTCTGGGGATCTGGGATGCAGGCAAAGCATGATGGGTAAAGATATGGAGGTTTTTGTGTGTCTTAGCAGGCGGCCTAATCTCTCTGTGTGGGATGTGTTTAGGCTCTGCGTGAATCCACAAGATGTCCAAGTAGAACAATAGTTTTTTGTTCTAAAAAAAGTCAAAAATGTACACACAAATTATTAACAGTGGTACTTTGCTCAATGTTTTTCTTATACTGGAATGATTTTTTGGCAAATTCCGCCTAATTCTGCCTAAAAGTTCAACTTTGTACAAACAAAAACATGAATAAAATTGACTAAAAACATTACAAAATGGGGTCAAATTACTGCAATAAGTTGTGAAATCTTTTATCATTGAAATTATTATTTATCTATTTTCAAATTTGTTTATACTATGTTTATCAGCTCCTAATAGAGAGAGAGTTTTGGTTTGATAATACCACCGATATGATTCTCTGTGAGTTCAAGGAGATTATTAGTCCATTTACCCATCCTGTTGTGGGTCACTGACAAGGTTGCCAGATTTTCAGAGAGCAACAAGCGACCCAAAAGAAGCGACTTCAGACCCTCAGTAAAAAAGTATATAAAACAGTCAATTTATTAAACATTATGCATCACAGCAAAACAATGGGTAATTATTTTGGCATTATTAAAGACTTTAAAGCTGAAAATATGTTAGAAGTAAATATTTCTGTCGTTGGTAGGTACCGGTACATATTTGTAAATCAAACCTGGAAAAAAAAACAAAAAAAAAAATCACCTCATATATGACATCAAAGTGCAAGCCGAACATTCCACAACCTGCAACTGTCAAAATTGACAGAGACATTCCAAAAAACAAGTCCAAAGTCGCTATAAAATAGTGGACTTGGCAACCCTGGTCACTGAGACTGGTGCGACTGGTGTGTCAGATTGTAAAGTTCCAACATGTTGTGCAAAGAACTTCAGCCAATCAGAGCAGGCAGACAGTGCCAGACTTTACTGTCCCGTCACAGATCTTGACATGTATATTTGCTGACTCAATTTGTACAAACATTTTTATTTCATCACATTTATTATGCATGTACACATACATTTTTGTTTTGATTTCATTTTATAATTAGGAGCGCATGTTAAGGCAACTTCCTTATCCCCGAGCTTACATTGCATACATTACAACTCCAGACCTGTTTTAATCCAGTTCTGACATACAGTAGAGGACAACTCACACTGACTTCTGGAAATTGATTATTTGTGAAGGAAAAAGGCTGCTGTGGGCTCTGGCGTGCGGGGGTGGCAAGGGACACAGGACTGTACTGTATGTCTTGTCGTGTGAGTGTATCTCCAACTTTTCAAGTTAGCTCCAGTGGCTGCACTGGAGTTGTAATGGTTGCAGTGTGAGTCTGTGGTTAGTTTGGAAACAAGCATGTAACGGTGTACATAAAGTTTTTTTTTATATGTTTATGTTTTAAAAGGTAATTTTGAGCATTAAAACACCAAAAGTGATATAAATTCTAAACATATACTTAATGCTGTACGAGGGAACAAACAACATCATCGTCAAGCAAAAGATGGAAGTTATAGTTCATCTTTACGTGTTCACTTTGGTACATTACAAAGCAAGACATCTAACACTAGTACTAGTATTACCACTAATACACTACTTCTACCACTACTTTTAATTACAAAATACACTCACAAAGTATCTTTACCTGTATGTTCTGACAATACATCTTAAATATTTCAAAAGCACATTCTTAAAGCGATACAGTTTAAGCATCTGATTCTGTTTTGTTTTAGTTGCCATTTTCGCTCTGGTTAACACATATAATTTGTGGCTTGCCCGAAAATCTTTAACCACACTTACAAACAATAGTCTTAAAACGCAAGATTTCCCTCAGCTTGTTTTTCTTTCCCCGATGCATTCTCTCACGTTTTATCACAGTTTACCGACTTTTAATCTGCTTTACATTGTGGAAATCTCCAATTTGCTTACGTGAGGTCATACTGTTTTTGCTTGCGGTATCGAATGACATTTTTGAGCAGATTTTCCCTCACGTCTGGGTCAAGTTTCTTTCAGTTTGTTCAGAGTTGGCCATGAATGAGACATAAAGAGAGATTTGCCGTGACTGATACATTTGGCTGTGACTGAGTACAGTTATTGTAATGTAGTGATGTATTTTGGACTTCACAAAGAGGTTCAGTGACTTGATGCAGTGGGGTGTTCGTTGGATGAAGTAAAGTCACTGTTTGTGATGCTGAAGTGGACAAGGGAGACATTAGATCCAATGTTACGCAAATCTAACTGATTGTGTTTGATATCACCAGCTTGTCATAGTCACAATTCTCCTGTTTTACTCAGCAATGCACAAATATATTTTTTGTTTAATCTTTCAACCAGATTGAAAATACTTGATGACACCATGCCTGTTTTCAGTTCAAGAGTAGAGGACGATCTAATATATGTTTAGTGTGTTAATGATGTATGAATGAAGTAAAACACAACAGCAGGTAGCCTGTGTCTTTGATGAGGAAGCAAAAGTTTCAGATAAAACAAAAATTAGCGTAGCAGCTTTTTAAACAGCTCTTAAAAATGATGTCTTCAGTAAAACATTAGATTTTTACATTTGCCTTTTTGTGCCAGCGTTTTTTCTCCATTCAGTTTTGTTTTTTGATTGATTTGATTTTTATTTTCTTTACAAGACGATAAACACCTAGCCTATTTTTATGAATATTCTGAAAGAGAAAGATAGTAATTAAATTATGGGATGGCATTATGGGTAATGTCACTTTACATTTAATTTTGAGGGAAAAACTTGCCATTAGAATCAGATTTTATTCATATCATTGTCTACTTCAAAACATTTAGAGAGAGAGAAAAAAAACAGCAGCACTGAAGACTCCGTTTACAAGGTGCACTGCTCCCTCTTGTGTTTCAATGAAGGAATAACACTTTTGGGTACTACTGTAGCCAAATGCTGCAAGTTAAAATCGTGTCAAGTCAAAGAAATATATCACCAGAAATATTTATTAAAACTAGGTATTGATCTTCCTTTATGTGGTAGCCAAAGATTAATTATGTTTAGTAGATTCAAACATTCTAAAACATTTATTTGAGCAGAAGCTAATGCTAGCAGTTTAGCCTAGCTGCTAAAGATTGTTGTGTTAGCAGCGTCTTTATTTTTCCCAACGCAGTTATGCCGCTTCCTGATTAGCATACCTTTCCCAAATCCTTAAACTTAACCAAATTAACTTAACCTAACCCTAACCCTAACCCTAACCTTAACCAAATCCCATAAGTAAATATTTTAAAGTATAAACTTTTGCTAGCATAGCCACCAATGCAAAGTGATGGTGTCTGGCATAAGTGGGTTGGAGAAAAAAACCAGGCGTGTTAGCATGCTAACAAATTGCATTGTTTTATATTTAAAAATTTGGTTTTTGGTTTAGACTGATTTTACTGTGGATTTAGTCTACATTTTTTTAAAAATTGTTAACAAATTTACATTACATTAATAACTAAAGCATGCTTTTTTGTGAATCATTTCAGTTCTTTTCCAACAAATATCAGTATGCCTGACTTGCTGTTTTGAACTGTTGCAAATTTTATTTATTTATTTATTTATTTATTTATTTTTAATTTCAAAACAGCACATTTTCTGTTAGATGAGGAATTTTAACAGTGCTATAAAAATAAAAAATGTATCAATATTGCGATAAAACAGGTTTATCTGCCTGAATTTTCTCTCCAACCTACTACTTTTATCTTGGTGAAATCATGGCTTAGTCTGAATTGTTCTAATCTAAAATATACATTTACTTATACTTTTAGTATTGTTTTAGACCTGGTTTGACATTTACAGGTAACTAATTACACTCTAAGTTTATGTCCAGATGTTTAGGACCTCAAAAAAAGGAGCTTTTTTACAATGTATTTTTATCTTTTTCTGACTCCCTCCATATTCTTGTTTCTCTTTGACCACAGTGGTGAGAGTGGAGCGGGTAAAACCGAGAGCACAAAGCTGATCCTGGGCTTTCTGTCAGCCATGAGCCAGCACTCGCAGGATCTGTCATCCAAAGACCGCTCTTCCCACGTGGAGGAGGCGCTTCTGGAGAGCAGGTAAGTCATCACGTCACATGAGAAAGTCAGTCAAATGCTTAATTCGTTTCCATCTCTGTCCTTGTCAGTCCGATCATGGAAGCTTTCGGAAATGCCAAAACGGTGTACAACAACAACTCCAGTCGCTTCGGAAAGTTTGTCCAACTGCACTTCAGCCAAAAAGGCAACATCCAGGGAGGACGCATAGTAGACTGTATCCTTTTCTTCAGTTTTCAGCTTCACTTTGCACAGAACCTTAAAGCAGAACTAAGCAACTCGAAACTTAGCAATATTTAGTTCTGTTTTATAGAAAATATGCTGAATATAGTGATAATAACGCACTAATAATATTTGTTTGAGGTATTGCCAATTTATCATTTAGTCATAACTACATAACTTGATAAAAAAAGGTCTCAAAGAAGATCTAATTGCTGAATAAAAATGGTTGATTAGCACAGCCATAAACGTTTGTGTTACCAATGAATTGTTCAGCTTATTTTTAGACTATGGAGCCATCACTGTCTCCTATAATAATAGAAAACACTGACATAACCACTGTGTAATCATTAGCACAGTAATGACATGCATATAATGAACACATGTTAAAGACCTTGACTGACCTTCTCTAACCACAGACCTCTTAGAAAAAGTGAGTATGAATTTGATTCTCCGTTTCCGCAAATACAATAGATCTTTACTACATCGTGAATGTTTTGTTTTTTTTGTATCAGAACCGAGTTGTGCGTCAGAACCCTGGGGAGAGGAACTACCACATTTTCTATGCTCTGTTGGCTGGTACCAACACACAGCAGAGAGGTAAACCAAGCACATTAAAACCACTTCGAAAGTAAATAAACTTTGAATTTTAATGTTTAATTCAATGTGTTGTTTTGCAGAGGCCTTTGGTTTGTCTTCTCCGGAAAGTTACCACTATCTCCGTCAGTCGGGCTGCATCCACGACCAGACAATCAACGACAAATGCACTTTTAACGACGTTCTGGTACTTTTCATTTAGATATGAAGTAAACTATAGCTGCAACAATTTTTCAGAAATCAAGACGAGTGATTACTTAGATAGTTGTAATTGTTAGCAATGTTACAGAAATCTGATAGACACAGTGACCCCACAAACATGATGAGTGACGTGATTATTACTCTCTTACTCGGTCTAGCTTCCTCAAACTTGTGGAGAGAAACATCAAGCTTAATTTGTGGACAATTTAGGAGAGAAACAACGCATAATTGCTGACCACTTAAATAGTTGATATTGTAGTTACAGCGCAAAAGTAAACTCTAAAAGTGAACTATGTTTTTAATTATTTGTTGTCTAGAATGCAATGCGCACGATGCAGTTCACAGAGGAGCACATAGCAGAGGTTTTGCGTCTTCTGTCGGGGATCCTCAGCGCAGGAAATATTGAGTTTGAAACAGCAGGTGGCGCTCAGGTTGCGACTAAATCAGGTACAAACATATTTAAGTTAACAGCCGTTAAAAATGAGCTCATAATAATTGAACCTAATGATGTTTTTGAGCAGCTCTGAGTCGGACGGCGGATCTGCTGGGGCTGAACTCAGATCAGCTGTCTGAGGTCCTGACTCACCGCTCTATAATCCTCAGAGGAGAGGAGATCTGCACACCTCTCACTGTGGAGCAGGTACAGCACACATTGCAAACCAGCACTAGATCCACTTGTGACTGGAATATCTACCTTTTTTTTTGGCTGCATGTATTCTACGTAGCAAAAATAACTCTCGAGGACAAATAAAAGTGCAGTAATTCTGACACTTTCTAATCCTTCATTATCAATGAATACATTTGTTTAATTATTGTGGCAGTGCATTATTATAATAGATTTAGATACAACCAAAACACTCACAGGAAAAAAATAAAGCAGTAATGTAAAGAATAAACATTCTGTTTTTCAGGCGGTGGACTCTCGGGACTCCATGGCGATGGCACTTTACTCCCAGTGTTTCAACTGGATCATCCACAAGCTCAACACTCGCATCCAGGGCAAGAACGACTTCAGGTCCATCAGCATCCTGGACATATTCGGCTTTGAGAACTTTGAGGTGAATACATCTGAAGATATTCTAGGAACCATCTTATGTGTAAAATTACTTTTAGACCCTAACCTTTTATTATTACAATATTTCTTAAGCAAAAGGTACCTCAATTGTATTTATGTTAAACCCCTTCTTTATTCATGGTTGTTTAGATAATGTCTTCTTGCTCTGAGCCTCAGAAAACAGTCCTTTTCAATTTTCCAACATTTTGTGATGTCTTGCATTAAAGTTGGGTTACTTGATTTTCTGTTTTCTTGTTAATTTGGATAAATTTAGGCACAATTCTATAGCTAAGTTAAGGATTGGGCTGAGGGTTAGCAACAATAATTCATTATAAAATAAAATTCCCCAGTAGCCAGTACATACTGTAAATAAGGGCACGACCAGGTGGACCAGATAGAACGCAAACATCAAATCCAGATGAGCATTGAACACATGACTTGTTTTTAGTTGTGAATAGGATGCCAAGGTACTGATGTACAGCTGATCGATAATAATACAAATTCATATGTACTGTTTAAATTGTCTTTCCTTCATTTATTTGTTCTGAAAAAATATGTTTGCTTCTATACGTGTAATACTTAGTTTGGTTTGTTTTTGTTTGTTGCAGGTGAACCGCTTTGAGCAGTTCAACATAAACTATGCAAACGAGAAGCTGCAGGAATACTTCAACAAACACATCTTCTCCCTGGAGCAACTTGAATACAACAAGTACGACTTCATATATAGATTTATGCTGAAAATCTTTGACCGCATAAACACACTTTACAGAAATGACCAAATAAGGCAGCCTTCACGAGCTATTCTGTAAACAAACACAAGAGGGCAGCAGTTACATGTCAGTTATGTTTACTAGTTTGGGTCATTTCTGTTTTGAGCAAGTAGTTTCTTGGCAGCACTGAATTGAAGTTGTTTTTTTTTTTTTTTTCTTGTGTTTTCTTCATTTTCAAGGGAGGGTCTGGTCTGGGTGGACATTGACTGGATGGACAACGGAGAGTGTTTGGACCTGATTGAGAAGGTATATTAATGTTGCATAGTTATGTGACATGTCATAAAAGACCAATATTTTTCACTGATCTCATATTCTATATATATATATTTTATTCTGTGCTATGTTGCAATTGTTCTCAAATATTTCACCCAAGTACCAACTAAATTAATATCATCCTTTCTAGTAACACCAAATCTAATCTCTGACTAGCAAACTTTGGTCCAGACTTTCCACAAACATGTAGTCCAAAGTCCAGATGTGAACGCTTTTGAGGACCATGGTCTTGATCATACAGCTGGTCCTTTGGTCTGCAAAAATGTGCTGGACCAAGGTCTGATTTTGACTTTAGCCCAAACTCAGAAAGTGACAAACATGAGGAGAAAAGCAAGAGACGGAGCTTGAGAACTACTGTGAAGTCAAGTGTTTTTTTTTCAACCGTGGAGAATAATAACAGCTCTGCTTTCATCAAGTGTCAGAGCTGAACAAAAACACCGTACAGCCATTAACCATAAATACAGTATACCAACAATCATCACTACATCCTATTCTTGGAGCTCAAAGCTGCTGAAGCAGAGAAAGTTGGTCAAAACAAACACAACAACACAGAGACAAAACAAGCCATGTGTCAAACAGTTGTCTTTTATTGTGTACATTTGACTTGTACACATTGATAAACCCTTGTACATCTGAGGAAGCAGAGAATGAGCCACTAAAGAAACATGGTAGCTACTTACACTGGATGTAGTAAACACAAGGCTCTGGCTCTGTTTCTTTGCCAAAATAAACTCCTCACACAGGCGGCACTTCTTTTACTGTCTTTGTCGTATATTCCATCACAGCAACAGAAGAATAATGATCTTGTAAGGATTTGCTCAAACAGGGCGTAGATGATAATAGATTTGACTAAAAATCAAACAGTCAAACTGCAGAATGCTTTAACCAGTCTGTGTACCCCATTATAAGAAACTAGTAAAAAGAAACTGTGTGATTTAAAGATTCAAACAGTGGTATCAACATGTCACACAAAAACTTTACATCCTTACAACCTTATTAGTGCACTTTCAATACACTAAAATATAACATTTATCACACAAACTGTATATACTTAATGTTTTTCCTTAGAAACTGGGTTTATTGGCACTTTTGAACGAAGAGAGCCACTTCCCCAAAGCCACTGACGGAACTCTGCTGGAGAAACTGCACTGCCAGCACTCAGTACGAACCGTTTACCTCACTAAACTAGAATTATAATTGTACTATTACTCATGCGACGCCTTCTCGTTGTAGAAAAACCCTTTCTACGTGAAGCCTCGGGTCGCTGTTCACTTTTTTGGAGTGAGACACTACGCCGGAGAGGTAAACAGTGCAGATTTTAAATGATTTTGTATTAAGCGGGGTAGCTGACGTGGAGTGTTGCGTTCAGGTGGTGTACGACGTCAGAGGCATGTTGGAGAAAAACAGAGACACGTTCCGAGACGACATACTCAACCTCCTCAGAGAAAGCAGGTCAGTCACAAAACTGGAATAAATAGTCAACTTTGCAGCAATTCTACTTCCAGTCATTCCAAAGAGATCTCAGTTTGGATGGGGTTAACTTTAGTCGGTTGTCCTGAGCTAACCTGCCCTCATGTCCTCTCACGTGTTTGTGTTTTAGATTGGACTTTGTGTACGACCTGTTCGAGCATGTGTTGAGTCGGAACAAACAGGACACTCTGAAGAGCAGCACCAAGCACCGCCGGCCCACCGTCAGCTCACAGTTTAAGGTCAGTGCCGCACTAATCGGGATTTAGAATTGTTGCATGAATTATTATTTCATAGACATCATGATAGTGCCTGCAGTGTTGTAATTTTGAAGACTATAAGACAAACAAGGTGAACAGATTTCGCCTTCATCATTCTGTGCAGTAGGTTGAGGTTATATTCAAGAATGTAAGGCCATTACCAACTTTGTACTTTACCAAGAAACATCTCAAAAAGGTAATTTTACAATTGAGAAATCTACTTCTAATGATTCACTCTTTGTATTTTTGAATTAAAGCATGATTCATTCCAACTGCCAAATATCTGTATTAATATTACTGGCCTGTAGATGTGATGACCTGTGATGTGAACAGAACGTGTCTCCTTGGTTTTTGATTTCATTTGTAAAGGTGAAAAGATCCTTTGTGAAAGTGAAGTTATTTCTAAGCTAAATGTTCTTGTATGTGTGTGCTGCAGGACTCTCTCCACTCCCTGATGGCCACCCTCAGCACTTCTAACCCATACTTCATCAGATGTATCAAACCTAACAACCAGAAGGTAAGCTCCTCCAGCCTTTAGAAAAGTTTCTGCATCTAGTCACAGATGCTGTCACCAGTAGAGCTCCACTTTGTTACATCTGGTGACACATTTTTATTTAATTTGCTGTGTGTGTGTGTTTGTGTTTATAGGAATAGTTTATGTAATTAAAATTATTACGCTGCTAATTTGGGTAAGGTTAGGGCAAGTGGAGCTCCACTCAACATGGCACTGCCTATTGGCTGCACCTAAGCTCTTCTTGGAGAATTTGATATTTGTGAAGAAATGTTGAAGTAATCAAGCAAGTCACCCACAAGTGATACTCTTAAATCTCACTAGAAACTCACAAAATCTAACTTACTTTTACGTTAAAGTGTGAAAACAACAGTATGTAAGTAAAACAGTATGAAGTGAAAAACAGTAACATTACTTTTTCAAGGAGGGACAAGCTTCCATCACAATTGTTTGTGTCTAAATGCTAATTGAATTAGGCTAAAATGATGTTTTTTTTTTTCTGACCACAGACAGTAACTTGTCTGATATATTGCTGACTGGCAAACTAAGATTGAAAAGGGCAACATGTTAAACTGTCACATAAGAAGGAATAATTTTGGACCAGTGCAGAGGAGATTAGCTAATCTCTGCAATCTAAAACATGGTTAAACTATAACACTATCATTGGTTTCTTTTAATGTGAATGCAACAGTTTCTCAAAAAAGCTCTAAGTTTCCAGTAATACTAATATCACCAAGTGTTTACGAGCTACTCCTCAAATGTTTACCCACCGCTCCAATAAAATTCCAATACTAAATCTTCTGTGTGAATGTTTGATGGGACCGCCTCAGACAGAAACGAGGGGCGCCCGTCTGCACCGCCGACCCCTGACCCCGGTTACCTAGCAACAGGCCGCGGCAGAAGAGAATGCAGGTTAATGTACACAAACAGTACTCAGGCCAGATGAGTGGAGGCTTCTATTGTCAGACTCCCAGCATGCCTTGCACATTTACATCCTTAAACATAATATTAATGAGTGTTTATGGAAATATGGTAATTAATCATTCTGTTGTTTCATATTCATAAGCAGGCCTTTACAATAGGTAATGACTTCACTATAGAGTCAGACATTTTCACAAGTAACATTCCCACTACAGCAGTTGGAGCCAAACAAAGATTTAAAGGTGCACTATGTAACTTTTCTTGTGGTGAGGTAGGCTGAATGTCGCCATGGAGATGTTAACTATTTGCCTTGCTAATTAATTTTACATTAATAGTACCTCAAAGGCACCGTACCTGATTTTTGCTGACATAATACGTAATAAGATAAACAAATTCATGTAGTTCTTTTTGTGGCAGTCACAATACATAAAGGCACTACTGGCAATATTTAGCAAAAAAACCAAAACAACAAAACTTAAAATCACTTATCTTGTTAATGTATTTATTCAGGTCAAAATTTGTCCACAATGTAATGACTACGTCTGTTCACCAAAATCTATGAAGTTTGTCTGTTATTGTTAGCATTGTGGCTAACTGTTGTTAGCATATTGAAATGTCTCGCTCCCAACAGCTGTGAAAAGAGTTTAATACACATTGTGGTGAACAGTGTAGAGACTCCGAATGTATTAGGCAAGCAAGCAAAATATGTGACTCATGTAGGAAAGTTAAAATGAATTTTACATTTTTAAGGAAGTGAAAATCAAGTACAATACCTTTAATGCATTAATTGGTTAAAAGGAACAAAATTCTCTTATTTTTTTTACCTTGGTGGGAGACTAAACAAATTTTCTACTGAAAAGATGCTTTGATATTTGTACTGGACCAAAACTGATTTGAATTTATTGCATAACATAAAATCAAGAGCGTAATGTTTACACTATTGAGCACACCTGAAAATAATGACTGTAATGACTGGCTTATAGTAAGTCTATGGGAATCTATAGTTTAGAGCAAAATTAAAACCTGAAAAAGGATCTGCACAGAAGTTTTTTATTCACCAAATGTGACGTTTCTGACACACGTTCTTCTTTAAAAAAGGTTTTACATTTTACGGATGTGCATGTCACCTCTTTCCCTCATGTCTGAAGAAGAACGCGTGTCCGAAACCTCACATGTGGTGAATACAAAATTGGGAGCTCCAACTGCTGTGTGGGTTCGTTTTCATGTTTCAGTTTTGCTCTACATTTAGGACCCAGCACACAGGCTTTACATTTTATGCATTTAAGTGTCACCTCTTTCACTCAATCTTTATGTTAGCCACATTGTTGTGTGTGCAATGTCTTTTCTTATGATCATGTTTTATGTTTGTATTTTAGTGTGTCATCTTTCAGTTGAAGGTTTTGTATACAAACAAAGATACATAAATTATATAAATCTTCTATTTTGAGATAAATATTATAAATATTTAGATTTTTCGACATAACCTGTACATCTGCATACTGTATATTTTCCTCATCAATGTGTTTTTCAAAAATTATACTTCATTTGGCAGTGACTTTCTTCAAAGATAAGTTGACTTCCCTCGGTTTTGGCACCAGATAAAATATAAATTCTAAGTCAGGCGTAAAAAAACCTGCTTTTCAACATTTAATGAGAAAACAACAATTAGAATTCCAGCCCTTTAGCTACGCCAAATATTCCGAATAGCAATTTGTGCACTGACACACCCCCTAACCACCCATCTCCATGACAACAGAATGTCAGACACTGCTTTTGTTCCATGAGACAGCTCCCCTGGTCTGTGTCTGTCTGAGGCTGTGGGGCTTCGTTAGTGACATCAGAGCTAACGAATGTGATTAGTACAAGTCCAGTCATCGAATCATGGATCGATCTGCTGTCCACGGTCACACAGGAGCACAAACAACAGGGATACAGCTTCTACTCTTCAGTTAAAGAAGACCATTTACAAGAGCCTTATGAGAACAGTTCCACCTGATAATAAGAGACTTTGATTTGTAATGTTTGTGACACGTTACACAATCACAACAGTGGGACCAATGTGACGTACCGATAGAGAATTCGATCAATCAGGCAGCACAATGCTTTGCCTAAGGACATAACATTCACATGCACTCGACGTAACCAAACCACCAACTTTCACTTCAATAGTTTTGTTCCAACCTGCCTCTCTGTCATTGGATTTGTCTATGAAACACAAATAATTATCTGAGCTTAATCTTGCCTTCCAGCTAAATGGAAAGTTTTCCCAACTCAGCATTACTATTCCAACCTAAGAGCGTTCGAACTGATTGAACTTGAAACTATTTGACTGACGTTGTCTAATTCTCACATGTAAAAATCTTAAACAGGATTATTGTGTTTAGTATTAAACTATAACATATAGATCAGTCAATCAGAGTTTGCTAACTGCAAAACACCTCCTGTAATTGAAAACAGTTT
Source organism: Mugilogobius chulae (assembly GCA_038363315.1). Classification (NCBI taxonomy): domain Eukaryota; kingdom Metazoa; phylum Chordata; class Actinopteri; order Gobiiformes; family Gobiidae; genus Mugilogobius; species Mugilogobius chulae. The sequence goes on along the minus strand of CM076395.1, from coordinate 31,897,697 downwards.
GGAAATATAAACAAGTCCATTGACTTTCTGTTCACAACTAACAAGCCCCGCCTCATTATTGTCATCTTTAACTGCAACAAGCATCAGATTTGATCAGCATGCCTCTTTGGCTAAAAACATTATAAAAATGTGTGTCTTGTATCTCCCTAAAAATATTATTTTGTGTCCTAGGAGAGCTTCCTTTTGCTTGTTTCCATAGAAGTTTTGTTGGCAGGGCTGGGCGATCGGCTGAAAATAATGTCCTCTATTATATTCTTTATATTAATCGATCTTTTGTATTAAATTTTTTTGTTAGTCTTTTTGAAAACTTGGGCTGGGCGATCTGGAAAAATGTAACATAGATTCTTTTTCTCATATTGATCAATCTTGATTTTCGATTTGATTTTGCTTAACTTTTTCAAAATCAAATGAAAAATGCCATTTATGAACATAAACAAAACAAAAACTTTTTTTTTTAAACTATATATCAATTTTCTGCCTCTAAGTTTGACCTTTGCTTCAAACTACAATTTTGTTTTGACAAAAGATTACTTTTTGATCTTTCAATTCAAAACTCACCACCAAATAATTGACGATTTGGTTTGGTTCGATCTCAGTCTCTCAATCTTTCGATTAATGGCCCAGCCCTATTAAAAAACTAAATGAAAATGACTTTTAGTAATGATTTCATAAACATTATCTATTATCTCTATTGTACATTATAGAGTCTAGGGCTGTACTCAATGTATCGATACAGGGATATATCGTGACAAGCTTCTTGACAATACGTGTATCGTTATAGGGAGGTGTATCGGGATACGTATCGGCATACTTAAATTCATATAATTTACACTTTTGAACCTGGACTGCAGCTTTAAGGCTGAAACTATTGAGCTGAACAATGACTTATTTGAATGACACTTGTGTCTAACATAAAGAGCAGTTTGAAAATACAATTCCTCTGCATTTGACACTTGATACGTGACATATTAAGGAAATTGTATCAGCATTTACCTGTATCGGGATATGTATCGTATCGTGACCTCTGTATCGGGATACATATCGTATCGGAAGGCTCTTGGCAATACCCAGCCCTAATAGAGTCTATAGATAATGTTCATGAAATCATTACTAAAAGTCATTTTCATTTCGTTTTTAATAGGGCTGGGCCATTAATCGAAAAACACAGAAAAATATTCTTCTGTCAAAGTCTGGCTCTTGTCCTGTGATAGAGGAGTGTCTGTGGAACTCCTGATGAAACTTTAGAACCAAATAACTGACGAGTTGACATGACTTGATTTAGATCTCTCCATGTTTCAATAAATTGTCCAGCCCTATAATATGGCATGTAACTGATTTCTATTTCAGTGGAAAGATGCGTTTGATTTTTAACCCTAGAATGTTAATGTGTATGTCTTTAAGTCAAAATAGTATTCAGTGTCCTATCAATGTCAATGCTTGCTAGCATACAGATACATTTTACTTTTAAAAGTTGTGAAAAAGTTCTTACAACACATTGTAAGATAGAATTCAGAGAAGCAGAATGCAATATAGGTAACTGAGCATGATAAGCTTAAAATAAAAATATTTCTCATTGTTTGCGATCTTAGCAAAGCAAAATGTCGTGTATAGTCGCTTTCACCGATCTCAGGCATAGACTAAAAGTTGTCCCAGTGTATATTTACATTTGCACCATTTGGATATATTCATAAATAAGCTTATTCCCACACTTGTGCTTGTCATCAGCCTGTGATAAATGCAACATTAAACCTCAGCAGGGGGAATAATATCAATAAAAGTGCTTTCGGGGCCACGTGCTACAGCAGCTGCGCTCCTTTGTACGTGCCCTGATCCTATGTTAAACAAGACCAGATGATGGTTCTTCAATGGAGCCGTAAGTAGAGAAGTAAACGCGAGGTCCCCAGAGAGAGAGCCGGGGTCAGGTCCCTAAAGAGGCCCTCGGAGGCGTCCTGTCATCTGCCCCGACCACTTACTGCAACAGAAGTCAATATTAAACACACAAGTACATTCAGATCCAGAAAAGACACACTTTGATTTTAGGAGCCATCTGTCTGAGGCTCCGTAATGGGCCGTCAGACGCTAATGCGAGTTTGTTATGAGATTCGGACATTGTTGGAGCGGACAAAGAGCAGAATGTCAGCTCTTTTCAAACAAATCATGTTACAGTGAAGGCTGGGAGATCTGGGAAAAATAAGTCAAGTTTTTTCTTCGTATTGATTGATTCTTCTCTTATTGAAAACATAGACAGCTGCCTACTTTAGGTAAATAGAGTGTCAGGTTTACGTTTTCTCTTGTCTTAATAGAACTAATAATTGTAGAGAAATACAAGTTTATCCAACTTTTATATCCAGATTCAGGCCAAGAAGCATTTTTTCCCCAATAATATAAAATCTGGTGATTTGTGCAAATGAATAAACAAATTTCGTATGACAACAAAAAGCAGAAATTAAACTTAATCTTAACTTTAGCTGCCCACCACTTGATTGAAAGTCTTAACCTGTAAAAGGTCATGTGAGCAGAACTTATATCTGCATAGCTAACTATTGTATAAAGCCAAAGTGCAGAACTTCTCACAATCTGCACTTTTGGAGACATCGTCATGCTGTGATTTACTTTTCTACATCACTTGAGTTGTTTATATTCAAAAAAGCTCACTTCCGTACTTATGAGTATTTCCTGTTAGCGTTAGCATTTAGACTCAAACATGTATTGAGTATTGAATCATTTTAGACAGACGTAGCAAAACCTCATAGAAATGTACTGAACAGGAAATGTACAGAAGTTGTGTATTTTGAATAAAAACAAGCCAACTGATGTTCTGTGCACAGTCTTTGTCAGTCTTTGAGTCAGTGATACTTGACAGATGATGTTATTTTATTGACCTGAAAGGCCGTAGCAAAACAAGCCATAGTACTTGAACTGTGATCAAATTGTGATCTGTGCCGTTTTGCCCATGAGCAATACACTTCACCATGCATCTTTTACGGTGGTAGTTCTTTTAGTGACTGTTACAGATGAACAGTAACCATGTGACTTTTTATCATTTGGAAGGATGGCTGATACTAAAGATGCCGTCACACAACAGTAGATTATTCAGTTGATCTAATGTTAAACCAATGGCAATTTTAAAACGCTCATATTTTGACACTAGAGAGTGATCGATAAACTTACCAGTGACGCAGTAGTTTATTGGGTTGTTTCATGACAGTTTTGTTTACATATTTTTTGACTAATGTATTTTTATGTTAGTTCTGTAAACCTGTCAAGAAACATGGTGGTTTTGCCATTATTTCCATGGTAACTGTTGTCGCCTCTCAAGCCTTGTTGTGGCCAATACCCAATACTTGCCAATAGTACAACATGTATATTAAAATCCCCAGCACGGCTCAAAAACTTACTTTCACTTTAGTAAAAAAAATTAAAAAACGCAAAATGTGTCCCTGAACTAAATTTTTTTCTTTTTTACTTCAAAATGACAAAACTGATGCTTTTAGAACAAATTGTGACTAACAAGTGCTCACAAAGAATAGAGAAAATCCAGTACAAATATTGACACGCCAAAGGTTTTCTATGCCGGCTGATACAGATATGGTCAAAACATTGTAAATCTTGGCCATTACTGATGCTGATCTATGGCCCATCCCTAATTTCCAGAAGCATGCTCTGTTGACTTTAGACAGATCTCAAGTATAACAGTTCTGATTTCTGAGGTGTGCAAGAAAATAACATTATCAGCATAGAATAGATATTGTTCTAATCTGTGAAACAACACGTGAGAGAAAAGCTGCACGTGTCTGTCTGTCTGACCCCAGTGCGTATGATGTGTTAAATGGACTGGTTTATTTTGAGTTGATGGGATTGGTGACGCACACACTGGACGATCATGTGGCTTCTACAGATGCTCATTGGAAATGTCAATATATTGAACAGACTGGTCAGACTGACGCTTTAGTCCAAGTCACACAGAATCATTCTCAGAATAAACAATGTAAAATGGATTTCATCATCAGCTAAATCAACAGATTCTGAAACACATAAGCTTACTAAAACAGTTCTGAGACTAGATCAAAAATGACAAGAAACACTTGAGCAAGAAACACACTGAAAGTGAATAGGAAACACATTTTAAAGTTGTATTTATAAATGTAAAACTATTCCATTCTTGTCTCCATACATGGGTCAAGATACCGATATACAAATTTTCAATGTTGTAAAAAAAAAAAAAAAAACACACTTTAAAAAAGTAGCAAAATTACTGCTTTAATGTTTTTTTAGGGAATTGAGTGGGGATTTATCTGCGTAACTTAAAAAAGTTCATATTTCAGTCATTCCCATTCATTCAGTCATTCAATTTTTATGAAACAAAAAGGAACAGAATGACAAACTTCTCCAGGTAAGAATATAACATAATAATCGGCTTAAACCAACCCTTTCCTAACCACAGAAAATTGACAAAGCATAGCTATGGAGGGACACAGGAGGATCAAACCAACACCAGGATTGAACTGATACAGCACAATCTAACTTTTATCCCATTTCTAATAGAAATTAGTCTTTTTAAGTGGAAAAGCTGCCAAAATGGCACATAATGGGGTTAACAAGCACAGCAGATAACAGAGCAAAGCTTAAATGTTTAATTCGTTGACATATTAGATAAAACGTTTTTACAGATGGAATTTTAGATATCATTCTTTCATAGTTTTTGAGAAATTTGCATACAAATTCAAATGTTTAGACCTCATTTTAGACCTCATACATCAATAAATCCAGCTTATAATTAGATATCAACAAATCTTTCTTGAAAACCTTAAAATCTCCAGGATAATAGCTTTTATAAGGGAGATCAGACTAGACGATCCAGTCTAGTTTGAGAAGTTGACCCTTGAAGTCTCAATGTTCTCTATAAATGAAGTGAATTAAAGGTCCTATATTAGGCTAATTTTTGTAGTTTACTTATCAAAAACATACCTGAAGTTTTGTTTTGTTTAGTCTGCAACCGTTTTATCATAAATCTTGGATGTTCGGGTGTATTCTTTCATCAGACCAAAAACACTCCACTCAGCTTCACTAGACTCAGCTAATTACGTTCGGCTCTGGATTTGCCAAACTTTGAAGCTGAAGCTATTGTATTAACTTCTCAGTTAAAACAAAAATTGAAAATTATAAATGGAAATCTTAACAAAAGATAAATAAAACTAAAATCTTGCCCACTTAAATTACTTCTTCTAGTGTATTATCTGTTTAAGAGTTCACTTTAGGCTAAAACACTGTTAACAATAAAACTACCACTTTGTGACATCACCAGGTGCATCAGAGCAGTTTCAAGTTTGAAGATAAAACTAAATGCAACTTCTGTGATGGTGTTTGATCAGGTAACAACATTCTAACATGCCTCAAAGCTCACAGAAGTCTTATTTTACATAATAGAATCTTTAAATTAAAATTTGAAGTAGATTAGAATATTCATCAAAGCTTACAAAAACAAAAAATATAAAAACTTGTCTTAAAATCCCAAATAAGTCTTCCATTCTTTGACCAGTCCACTTCCTAACCGTCAGTTTGAACGTAAACACCCCCAAAAAAAGTGACCAACACCAAAACTAGCCTCGGCAGGAGTCACGTCACCATGGCAACCCCTCCCCTTAGCCCCGCCCCCTCTCCCCTCCTCTCAGACCAGCCTTTGTTTGAACACTCAGAGGCGCAGCGCTCACTCCGAGCCGGTGTTACGGACCCGTGCACTGCTCTGGAACTCACAACGGAATTTCACATTTGGGCATTTTTTTTATTTTTGGTGGAAGTTGAAAGTCTGGATTGATTGGCAGATGCAGAAATGAGAGGTGAGGCGGTGGGTTTATTGTGTCTCAGTCAGTTATTGTCAGATATGGATGAATGGAATGGAACGGTGCATTCAGGTGTCAGCTTGTTGAGTGAGATTTTGGGATTGCTTTATAGATTTTTTTAACAATGCTATTACTTTGAATGCTAATTTTTTTCTGAATTGATATTTTGGTGCAAATTTGGAAATGAAAATGTCATGAGCGTTGGGTGATGCTGTCAAAGGAAATATTTTTAAAAGATAGACACATTTTGTTGACATGGTAAGTTGATTGTCAGATTGATTTGAAAGTTAACATCCATAGCTTTAAAAATCTATATATTGTTTTGTTTTTGCCAGTTTATTTTGTAGTTTTGCAGTAAACTAGATAGTTTAATGTCTTTAAAACATTTGTAGTTGTATCAAAATGTTGTTATGTTGCCCTTTGTAAATTCCATCAAGAATAAAAGAAGTACATTTGAACACAAGTATATATATACCATTTTCAAGGTGCACTCTGGAACTTTTAATGCGGGTTCCACCACTTGAAATGTCCCATAACATTAAAGTCATGTGTCTTGCATTAGTTTTTCCTGCAATATCTTTGCTCTAATTAAAATTGTTACATTTAATGCCAATACTATGAGACATTCCAAGTTAAGCAGGTGGAGAAACTTCAATCAGTAAGGTTGCAGGGTTGCCAGGTCTGCTTTTTTATGGAAAATTTGGGCTTCTGTTTTGGAAAGTTGCTCATGACTTTTGACAGCTGCAGGTTCATAAATAGCTTTGATCCGCGAAACTGTTGATTTTTTTTAGTTTTTATTAATTTTAAAGTTGGGGTAGCTAACTTTTTTAGTTGTAAATAAGTAAACTTTTTGTTTTCCACCAAAAAGTCTATGATAAATGCAGTACTTTGTGAAAAAATTAGACCACAAGGTACTCTCTGAATCGAATAATAAAGATTTTTAGTTGTAATCAGGAACAGAATGCAGTGTTCTGATTGGCTGAGCTCGGGTGGTCCACTCCAGTTTCACTTTAAAGGACAAAAAAAGTAGGTTTTAAGTCAAATTGCAACCACTCTTCATACATATTGATATTAACAAGGTGTCAAAGGATTTATGAGAGAAAGTTGTCAGATTTAAAACCTAAATTTCGTTTTCAGTGTAAAAATCACCTACCCAACCTTTAATTATACAATTCAAAATAATGGTCATTGATTTTTTTAATAGTTTTGTTGAGTTGAGGTCACTTGTTTTGAACTTTTTCCCCCAAAGGCTTGGTTGCTTGTTACAACATATTAGACCTATAGTTTTTCCATGTCCTTGCATTTGAAAGAACTACTGTACATCTCAATATACTTTAAAGGTGATGTAACCTTTAAACATCACATCGCATCAATCTGAAGCAAGGTCCAACTAGTTCTTAGCTCTCACAAATCCTTCTACACGTGATAATATCCACGTACATTGTTTTTTTTTGTCTGCAATTAAACCTTAAAACATATTTTTACAGATGACAAAATGAGACTGGAGGCGACCACTCAAGCACAGCCAATCAGAGAGCTGCATTTATACTGTACACAGCAATCTGATTTGCTGAAGTTTTTTTTTTAATTTACAACTAAAAACTAGAGCTGGAGTCTGGAATAAGAAAGACAGCCTGGAATGCATGGGGCAGAATTGGCGCTTAAATAATTAACACAGTTTGATGCTTATTAACGACCTAATTGATGCTATAGATATAAACTCTTTAGATACAACTGCTTCTTTGTTCACGCTTTATTAAGACTATGCTAGGTTATTAAGTATCTGGTGTTGTTGTGGTATCTAAGCTCGTGTTTGTTTGTTTTTTTACTTTCATTTGAGCTTTTCTTTTCTTTCTTAGAACTATTACCTTAACTATGTAGTTCAGATGCAACACAACGTTTTCAAAGATAACCCCGCACAGTTGGTTTACATGTCCCTAAATGCTAACGTCGTATACATTAACACAGTTTACAGTTGTTAATTGTTAGCACGTTCACAGTCTGGAGCAATCACACTGCTTTTGTTATGTATGAGTTTGTGATGGACCATGGAAAGAGTGTACTTAAGACAACAAATGTAGAATTGTAGCCAAAAATGTGACACGTTCTAGTTTTCTGCTTTCCTTGCACAGGTGAGCTTCGATAGGTTCTGAAACAATCACCGTCGTGTTCATTTCCTCGTTACAAATTGCCCATTTAACAGCTTCATTAGTTTCAATTAAATCCTCGACTGATGGTTTACTCTCCCATCAATCTCAGTTAGTCTGCACAAGTGTGACAACGTAATTAAATTTGCTTTTGTAATTTAAATTTTTGTTATGAATTTGTACTTCGTGAGGTTGGTTTGACACGGATGCGACTCGATCGGTTCAGATGATGATTCTCTGACACGAGGAGACAGCTTGGCGTATGGACAGGCATGGACGTAATTATGGTGGAATTTGAATGAGGCGGACACGTGATAGAGGCTAATGTTGTGTCAGAGCAATAAATATCTTCTTATGGAGGGTTTAAGATCATTTGAGAGAGAATTCATTAAGAACTGTCTATCTTTGCCCATCAGGAAAGCATATTGATTAAAACAAAGAATTATAAGAGGCTTCAGCATGTTTTTTGTTGGTCAAAAGATAGGCCTATGTATCTCAACATGTCACAATATAGATGAATTGTATTTTTCTTTCAATTAATTTTAATTTAATGTGATTTAGTTTAATTTAGGACACCAATCAGATGTGGTTACAGTAGCAAGCTATTAACGTTCATCTGGTCCTCGGAACTTGAAAACAACCGGAACAACTGCGCCATGACACAAAAACAAAAACATGTGCGATAAATAATGGCACTGAAGAACTACGAGACAAAGTTAACTTCAGCTCTTTGTAGAAAATTTTGGTTAAAACTGAAAAACCAAAAACAAATGTAGATAACATGTATATTCTTTGCTTTTATTTTGCGTATTGTTTCTCTTTGCAGCTGCTAACAAAACTACAACTAGCTGAAACAAACCGTACCATTGACGAAGCTCTTGTTTCTGTCATCATTTCTGCAAAGACTGACGTCAGGTGCTAAGCTCGGGCAGCTCTTTTTGTCCTGAGTTTCCGAGCAGTTCCAAGTTGCCAATGTGCATTTTTCAACTCGTAACAACATTTTCCGATTTCTCGAGGACCACCTGAACGTGGCAGTAGCTGTAATATTTAAGGAAAAGATAGCAATTTTTCTTATTTTTTTCTGCAACGTTGCACTTTTTTGCAAATTCAGAATTGCAATTTAAGTATGAAAATTGGGATTCTGTTTACTAGACTGCTTACAGTTTCACTTTAAACCAATGGAGAAAAATTCTAAATATAAAACCCATTCAAGTATAGTGACAGATTGCCATCTATTCATCATGACAGTGCTTTATAACTAATGCATCTCTGTAGACCACATCTGTAGCTAAAATGGCGGGTTTCTATGGTAACTTACAATAATATCTTGCTCTCCAACTTCTATAGAACAAAGTAAGTAAGATATGAACATACATGAGCGAGTTCTATCTAAAAAAAACAGTTTTTAATGGGCTTATGCTTGACATTTACCCAAGTCACGTGACATCTCTAATGGAAATCTAATGATCTAGTCCTTTCTCCTCCTCTTGGATTCTCTCTTTGTCTTTCTGTGAAACTCCAGATCTCTCAGACTCTGGGGTCAAGTAAGTTCTCATCCGGTCAAGGATTTAGTGGATTTCTGTTCTTCTCCCAGCGCGGGCATTGTTCCATCCTTAGAGAAGCGTGCTAATCCTCTATTCAGTGCCTTCAGGTGGCTGTCCTGCTCACACCACTGTACAGGGAGTTTGCGCTTTACTGTGGGGACCAAACGACACAACTGTGGTTTTGAAAGAAGTACTGGGCAGTTTCCAAAAGTTCACTTGTTTGAGTTAAAGAGATTGTCACGGATTTGATGTAGGCGTGATGTGAAGACAAAGTTTAGCCATTTTGTGCAAACATTGGTCAGATATCGAAGGACAAATGTGATGGATTTCTTGTATTGTATTGGAAAAGAAATGTGCATAAAAGTACACTTAACAAAGGAAATTACTTAGTAGAAATAATTAATTTTATCTTGTCTGATATAGTAAAGCTGCAGAAATGCCCCAAATAAGTCTGGATGTTTTATGGACAATGCAGAAGATCTCAAGATCTACCAGTAACATCACAAATTTGTGACCACCTATTCACCTTATTCTGCCCTGCCCTGCCCCTTTTCTTGATAACATACTTCCGGTTTAGCTGCTTCAATCACTGGATTTATTTTACTGTCATATCTTGAATTGTTGTTAGCTGGGCGGGGCAGAATAAGGGGATATTCACCTTAGTGTTCAAACACATTAAATAAAAAGTTAATTTTACGCAATTTGCGGCGCCCAAACATATTCCACACTGTTATAGCGAGTTCCCAGCATCCAAGACCAGACCGAGTTAGTAACAGTAATGTTTACAACAACATAACTTGCTAACAGTGCACCAGCACTGCTTCACAATTACTTATACAGTATTTAACCTAAAGAGCTGTAGTGGGCAGATAAAAACTTAAGTCATGAGAAACATTTATTTAAATATCATCATTCTTAGTAACTACTTCATTAAAGGGTTAGGGCATTAATTACAGTTTTTCAGTTTTAGCGTAGTTTAGTAAGACTTTGACAAGAAGTGAGATTGAAAATACTATGTGTTGAATATAATGAATAACAGGAGTAGAGCAGAGTTCTAAACGGATGACATGTCATAAGGGAGGCAAGTACATTTTGAATTTTAATTTAACAAAATGCATGTGTTGTAGTATTTTTATGTCTCACGGTAAAAAGCATGTTAGATTCGAAGAGTTTTGGACCACGAACATCCAGCGAGATGTAATTTACAAACATGAAGTACATTTTCAGTCCTAAAATGTAATGACATTTGTTGAAATGTTTAGTACCTTGAGTAGTTCTTAATAAAGTACTTCTAAAGTTATTTAAAATGACAACATTATTGTCAGTCCATGAGTGGGATACTTCAGGAAACAATAGAAGATTAGTGTCAATGCAATAATTTCAGAATCATAGCAAAATTTACTTTGTGACTATTAGTCCATAAACATGTCCCAGCAATAATCCTTCCCATCCCCAGATCGGCTGCGTGGGATTTCCAACACAATTAGTTTCCTCTGTATTGTGTGAGGTGTCCAGTTGACTTTGTGTGTTTGCATTATCCTTCCATCTGCCACGCCCCTCACACAGAGCCACGCCCCCTTTTGTGCTCCTGAATGGCCCGGCGCAGGGACTATAGGAGGAAGTGGTCCTGAGAAACACACTGCATTTGACCCCGGGGCTATTGTCACTGCTCCTGTGCTACATGGACATGTCAGGGTGAGAAAGTTTGCTGATGGGCTGAGAGATGAGCAAGTTTAAGTCAATGCTTTAAGTAGTTGTAATTGTGCTGGTTGAAATATTATTATAACAACATAACATAACACATTTTTTTCCACATATTTAGTACTTAAATTTGTGTTCAAAAGTTGTGAAGTGAAGTGACTACATGCCATATTTGAATACATGTTTTACGCAGTATACAAGTGTACAAACAGGTGGGCGGGGATAGGTGGTAGATGAAAACAGCTTTACCCAAGATTACCCAAGCATACTTGAATCAATGTAACTTTAAGCTAATGATGAGGAATACGTTATAAGCTCAAAAAAGTGGAGATTACATAATATGTCCTTTAAAAGCTTGGATAGCATCATATATAGTAAGTGCACATGTATTAATTGTAACTGCATTATTGTAAAGAAATGGCTTAGAAATGTAAATAATGGCATACTGTAGTAATATAGAAGAAGCTCCACTGACTTGTGTTCCAAGCTGCTGAACAGATAAGCTCCGCCCATTCACTGTAGCAAGCAATGTTTTGTCATTCATTTGCTTCTGTTTTTTGACAATGTGGCATCTTAGACACTACATGGTCTTAATTTTAACAATTAAAGTACAGGGATGGAGCGGGGATAAATGAGCACTTGGTCACCATCTGCTGGACAAAATATGATTACTTAATCATGTATGAAACAATCAGACTGAACATCTTAAAAGAGAAGAGTGGTTCGGGAGCATGAGGCCAATTTTTGGCAACTACGAATCCAAATTATAACCTCATTTATAAACTTATAAAACTTTCATAAACGTTACAGATGTTTATTGAAGCAATACTGAAGAGAATGTGCATTGGATCTATACAGAGATTTTCATGACCGTCAAAGACGCTTCATATTTAAGCATTAGTCTAGGGCGACAGAGCGAGGTCGTTATTTTCACACAATCATCCAAATCAATGTGGGTGAAGTGTCTTGCCTAAGGACACAATGAGTTTACTCTAACCACTATGGCACTTGGGGTTCCAGCGGTCTGCCAAGGCCAACCTGCTTAGTTTCTGAAATCTGATGAGATCGGCCATTGACAAACTGGAATTGCCAACATTGTGGCTTTTTTTTCTGGACTAGCAGTGTATAACTACTTTATATTCATAAATTCCACCAGACTTTCTTGCACAAATGCAAACAAAAAGCTTTCATATCACGTTTTTATGTTTTTGCATATGGATTGGACATGGCTCCCTTGAGTACCTACTGTACTGCCAAGACCTCTTTTTGAAATTCACGAAAAAGCTGCAAAATATCTCTCCAAAAATAACAAAAAAACCTGTCAAAACTTGAAAAGAAAGTGCGACCAATGGGAGCAGAGTCATTGACACGGCAAAGAGGAAGCTCCGGAGTGAAGTGCCCGAGGCTGAGGGCAGCGCTGACACAGCTAGCCTTTGTGCGCGCGTATGCTAATGCCAGATATGCTAATGCGCCGGTGTCCGCAGAAAGGCATCCATTCAGACCCCGCTCGAGCCGCTCCGAGCCCGTCTTCTGCTTGGAACGTCCATCGGGCCAGATACAAACTAGATAAAGAAGGCATTAGGGCTGCTTCTCATTCAGACGCCCACCGAGGTTATGAGGTTAGGGGCGCACGCCAAGGAGACCCTCAAAGCCCCTCTGTGTTTGGAGATAAGACCCGGTGCAGGGATCGGAGAATAGAGTGACGTCGGGTTGGTCGTAATGTTTTGGAAGCTGCGGAATGTGCTTTAAAGGGGTTAAATGGACCAGAGTGACGTGGGGCGTGTTGTGGTGGACGTCACGGGCCAAACCAGGACATTAAATCATATGTGTGTGTGTGTCAGATAGCTGTACACCACAAGCTTGCAAATGTTATGTTTTTACTTTTATTAAAGCTGTGGTACCTGATTTTCACTCTGCAAAAACAGTATTTAAGTGTGTCAAACTCGTTCCTTCCGCTCACAAATCCTTCAGCACAAGGTTAATATTCACATGCATTCATTTTTTGTTCTCATTACAGTATAAGTAACATTTTTTTTAAGACAGCAAAGTGTGGAGTGGACCTCACAAGCACAGCCAATCGGAGCACTGCTTTCGGCTTTTGATTACATCTAAAATACATCATTATTTGATTTAAATAGCACACAGTGGTCTGATTTTGAAGAAAGTGCAGTGTTTACAGTTATTATTTTTGTGGAAAGACTGAGTTTACCAAGTCAGAGCAAAAAGTTATGTACCCTAGCTTTAATGTTGGCAGTAGCTGTTCTTTTACATTTTCTTTATGTTTACTACAATACTGCAAAACAATTCAACAACGTCATGAGGACAAGCAGTGGCGGACACTCTATCAGAAAAGTTACATAACAAAACATTTACTACTTATTTTCAGTAATTTAAAAAAGACGGAATAACAGTAGGTCATTGCGTGGTTCATGACCTGGACATTGTTGCAAAGTTTTATGAAATAAAGTATATATGCTATATATAGTTTTTCATGTTTATCAATATCAAGAAAAAGAAAGAAAGAATCAATTAATCAATCTCAGTTTATCAGAACATATATTAAACATTCTGTGCCATTTAACATAGAAAACATAACATCATATTTCTTGTTCCAAAGTCTGACTTCTGCTTCCACATGCTTCTTACTGACAGCGCTCTCAATTGAATTTTGATCTTTCAATCTTTCAATCAATTGCCCAGACTTAGAAAAAATCACAGATAAAATGCCAAATTCCCTTTACAGTTTTTATTGTAATATTGTGTGGAAGTTAATGCTAGTATGAAGACAAACACTAAATTTATGTGTGTGGGCGCTGCAACAAAAACACTTTATATTCACAGAACGAAGCACGCAGCATCCCTGTATAACTGCACCTAATATAAAAAAATGTGATAATTAAAATGCTTTATCAGTCAACACAGTGTGCATTAAAACACAAATCATTGTCATTCTTGCACACACTCACAAACACGTTACTCAAATTCCAAATACAAATTCCAGTGCACACTTTGAGCATTAGCATAAACAGTTTTGGCTGAAAATCAATGCCAATCCCCTGCTGTCGTCAAAGCTGTTTGCGAACACCTACAGCACATTACAGGAATCTATATGTTGTTACAGCTGCATTGACTGATCTTATAGACATTTTCATTCAGCTCACAGCTCAGGGCCATTCCAGATTGTCCATTTCCTCTGGGACATTATTAACTGTAATGTTGTCTTCTCTGGGACAGATGCCGGACCAGTTTGACCAGGCCTTGGTGCTGAACCAGCTCAGGTACTCAGGCATGCTGGAGACTGTGAAGATCCGACGCACTGGTTTCCCCGTCCGACGGCCTTTCCACGAGTTCTGTGCCAGGTTTGTAGCAGGGCCTCAAAAACATCTCAGTATAGTAGTATTCAATTAAGTCTATGTGTTTTTCAAGTAATGTCAAAATGAACATTTGTGCTCCAAATCAAGTACAGCAGTGTTTTCCAACCAGGGGTTCTGGGGCCTCTGGGGCTACACAAGCTCTTACCAGGGGATACTTGGAATGAGTTCAGACTTCAAAAGAAGGTGAAATATGAACAATATGAATATGAACTGGAACTTAAAATGCATTGTGGTCAATTGAATCACTTTGAGGATTTTGAGAAGTTTGTAGGCATAGCAATAATTAGAAGAACAATAAACAGACAGATGGAAATGGCAAAACTGACCATATATGACTAGAAAACCCATTTATCTACATTAAACCCAGCGTTTGGGTCCTTGGGCTGTGAGACAAAGGGGTACTTGACACAAAAAGGTTGGGAAACACTGAAGTACAGTTTAAAAATGTGTCTTTAAAAAAATTAACATACTACTTGGTCATATGAAGAGATGGAGTTGTGTTTTCTTTTTTTTTTTTATTTTATTTGTGTTCAAGATTTCAACAATTTTCGTAGATAACAAAATGACAGAAAAACAAAACAAAACAAAATTGGGGTGTAGAAGAGGTGTCTAAAGCATACATACCACAAACATGACTGAAAATAAAGACAAAATAGTTAAACACAGATCAATTGGTGCCCTTTAACATAAGATAAGTGAGCCATTTCTCCCAGAGATTCTCACCTTTTAACGCTCCATGTCATAGATATTTTTAACAATAGCCAACCATTAATTGACACTGGGAGGATCTCTAGAAAGCCAGCGCTTGGTAATAGCTTTTTTTACTTGCGGCCATAAAGATTTTTAAAAGGTATTTGTCAGCTTTAGACATATTTTGATCCAAATTACCTAAATAAAAAGAAACGCATGTGAATACCATATCATAACTAGAATTTCCTTTACTGTATTATGAACATCCATGGACATGTGTTTTGTCTTGTTTAGGTACAAAGTACTGCTGCAGAGCTCCTGGGAACAGGATGACCACAGAGCCTGTTGTGTGCACCTGCTGCACCTGTACGACAGCAGCGCCTCAGAGTGGCAGCTCGGGAAATCCAAGGTACAACCAGCAAACTACCACACCAACTAGAATGATTATTACACACCCATTCTCTGACACGAAACAACTGAGAGTGATGTGACGTGATGAAGTGAAATGAAAAGTCTAATACAGTGTTGATGCTGATGACGACTCACTTGCCAGATTGGAACATTAGTTGGAACAGTTTATTCAGCTGAGTTTATGCTGTCTTTACCACTACGCCAGCATGTCAGAATGTTGCCTTATTGCTACATTTATATCCAACTCTTCTGTTTGGCCCTCACTGCCCTCTTCAAATGCAGTGCTTTTCATCTGCACATTGACTGCTGCAGTTCTGAGAGATACTCCATGGATAATGTAAGCCCAGAGCACCTGCAGCAAAACACTTATTAGATCTGCTGCCTCCACATCCACTCTGATGGATGACAAGCCTGGAGTGTCAACGTATGGACAAGCAGCTGTGGTGAATGCATACAATTAGAAGTGGCTTTTAAAACACTAGACTGTGTAGTGAACTTGTGATACTGCAACTGTACTGTGTTCTTAGACTATATTTAGTTCAGAGCTTCAGATTCTGTGTTCGACCTTTCTTTTCTGGTTGAGTTGAAACCTCCGAGCTGCCAAGAGCTGGTTTGGGACCTTCTGCTCCTCCATCTGTTAGCTTGTGTTGCACTGCTGAAGCTGGAGGCAAATAATGTTTGCTTTTGTGTTGAATGGAAATAGACTGGTGTTGTATGTTTTACAGTGTTTGTACATTTGCAGGCGGGTAAAATCACAGCGCATTTCAGTGAAGAAAAATGACTCACACAATTTTTTCACAGTTGGTTTTTCTTCATTATTTACTGACTGATAGTTGTAGTTCATGTCTGTTTGTTTGAATACATTCTTTATTCTCCTACAGTCGAGAGCCATAGCTTATATACAGTATGTGTGACAGAAATCCAACACAAATCTACATATGTCACAGCATTTGAAGGTTGTCAAGGCAAAACTATCGCATAGATTTTCAAATTCTCCCCCATAACATCTGAAGACATTCAGCAATAATTTCGCAGCTCCCTTGGGTTTGTTGAGTTTGAGAATCACAGCAGGGAGACAGGCAAGTATTAATGGACTAAAAACTAATAGACTAAAGCAAGCAAGCTAAATGTAACTTTTAATATTTTTGTTTAAATAGTTCTTAATAGTAGTAGTTGAGCACTGCCTCTAAGTAAGCGGGGAAGTTACACATGCTATAGGAAAAATGAAATCTGCCAGGTTTGCAGAACTTCTATAGGAATACATTGCCAAAACAATATAAAAAGTGAAAAAACAGCTGTGGAATAACCCCATAAACTGCTGGGGTAAATGTATCTATGACTCTGTAGTGTCAGAATTAGCTTTAATTAACGCTGTTTTAGTATTTAGCTGTTAAATCTTCATTGGTTCACCATAGACCAACTGAACGTTCTACTGTATTGTAATGTCACCATCCCAGCCTTATTCAGTGTGTTTCTTTCTTTTTAGTCATCTCCAAGTACTTTTAAACATTAGGGTGTCATATTTGATAGATAGATTTGTTTTTAAATTTCATGTTGACATCTGAAGAGTTGCCTTTTTCTTTCAGTGCCAGGAAGAGACTTGTTGCAACGTTCATCTCTGTGTTGGGCTATGGAGAGTTTTAGAACAGAGAGGGGAAAATCTCTCACCAATATTGTTCTCCAAATTCTCTTGTTTCATTTAGACACATTAATCTGTCACTGTTTCTTACTAAGTCTTAACTCGTGACATAACTTTTGTAGCTGTTTTATATGAAATGTGTTTCGCCTGTTAGTAACGTCTTGCTGCTGTACGGTCCCTTATCGTCTATTGTATGACCTGTTAGTCCGTTTTTGGCTCTTGTTAGTCAGTGTTGTGTCCTGTTCGCTTTTTTTTGGCTCTCGTTAGTCAGTGTTGTGTCCTGTTAGTCCTTTTTGGCTCTTGTTAGTCAGTGCTGTGTCCTGTTAGTCCTTTTTGGCTCTTGTTAGTCAGTGTTGTGTCCCGTTAGTCCTTTTTGGCTCTCGTTAGTCAGTGTTGTGTCCTGTTAGTCCTTTTTTCCTCCTGTTAGTCAGTTGTGTAGTCAGCGCTGCGTCCTCTCTGATTCACTGAGAAGCTGTTACAAATCGATATGCGTGCCTCGTCACTTTTGTCCCGGTGACAGATTTACACTGCGCGGGCCCCGTCCCTTTACACGGCACATGTCCTTCCTTTTGTCCTTTTTACAGCCTGAAGTTTAATTTTGTGGAAGTGATGTAAATGCACTGGGGGCCCCGGTGTGTCACAGTGAACGGCACGCGGAGGCTCAGGGGGCCCCGATCGCTTCATTAGCATAGCCGTGATCTATGGGATTAGCAATGCGTGTCTTTGAGATGCTAATGCTACATGAGGTGGTCTTTTTAGGGCTGAGTCAGGCTACATTCTGGAAAGTGTATGTTTGAGAGAATTAGTCATATAAATACCATTGAAAAAAGAAGACATTATATGCTTTTTATAGCCACATCGTATTGAATTATAGCATAAGTAAGTAAATCATCATTTTACGTTCACATTCTCCACACAACAGCGTAGTAATAGAAATACAGTTGACTTCTTGTTCAGAACTGATAAGCGTTGACTCTTCATAGTGACATTTGACCGCAATAAAGAAGAACGACACGTTTTCTGAGAGCATTTGTTGTGTGCTGCAGGTGTTTCTGCGCGAGTCCCTGGAGCATCGTCTGGAGAAACAGAGAGAGGTGGAGGTGCTCAAGCTGCATGATCATCCAGGCTCACATCATGGGTTACATGGCCAGGTACGTATAATACAAAACAAAAGCATGTTAGTGAGTTTTCATTGCATTGTAAATCCTAGACCTGAAAAGCATTGAATATAGAATAGTTTAATTCAGATTTTATAAAAGAAGTTTGAACTTTTTAGTTTGTTTGAAAATGAGAAAATGAGAATCAATCAAATTGAGAATGTCAAGTGCACATTCTAATTAAGGTGGAGTTTCAGAAATGCATTAGCGCCATCCTGTGGTAATGTGTTTACAATACAAAGAAAATATTTGAAAGTGTTTCAAGGCTGTGATCATACATATATTTGCTTGAATCCAAACCCACACCTTTACAGTGGGTGATGAACGTGGTGATCAAAAGATATACTGTACCTGTACTGTACATGTAGCATCACTATATGATGAATACAACAACAAACTATGTTGAGCTATCAGCAAAATAGAGCAAGAAAACATTTCATTTCAAGGTTTACTCTACATTCACAACTTGATCTTGTAGTTCATTCTGTCGGTTAAATGTGCAGACATGTTTGGTCTTCTTAAAAGCTTTCTAAATGAGAAAACAAATTGAGCAAAAGTAGTTCTACATTCAGAGATGTTACACGTTCCTCTAGTTGTGGAAGCTCTGGTTATCCATGTCAGTTCACAGCTGGATGAATTTTTGGAGTTATGGAGAGGCCACAAAACGACCACCACAGTACCAAACTAGTACAAAGCTGGAACAAGACTATAGGTACAATAACCAGCTCTGAACACAGACTAGCCTAGAATCTAAAGCCAAACCAGGAGCAAACCAAGGTTTAAAGTAACACAGAATACAACCAGCAAATAAGAACAAATGCTTTTTTCTCCAGTGTTTTAAAGATGGTGGGGGACAGATTTAATAGTTGAAGGGCCTGATTTGCCCACAGGCCTTAAGTTGAATAGCTTTTAAGTGTAAAGATACTATTTGTGAACAACGTCCCCACTCAATCAAACACGTGTTTATGAACCACTTAACCATTAACTATTTTGATTACACAGTTATACACTCTCTGTAATCCTCAAAGCACTTCCAGTAATCATATCTGTAATTAAGATGGGATTAATTAAACCATCACTAGAACAGAATCTACACCAGGACTGTACTTTGAGTTTACATGTCTTCACAGGAAACAGTACCGGCGTCTGCTGCAGTGCATCGTGGTCATCCAGAAGAACTACCGAGCCTTTTACTGGAGGAGACGCTTCCTGCTGCTGCGCTGGGCCGCTCTGACCTTCCAGAAGAGGGTCAGAGGTCAGAGGGCACGGCGAGCCTTTGTCCTGCTGAAAGAGGAGAGGATGAGGAGGCTGGAGGAGGAAGAGCGCAGGAGGAGAGGAGGAGGAGGAGCAGCTGGAGAGGTGAGGCCTGGGAAACTGGATCAAATTGGTAAAATTAATAGAACTAATTGAACAGATTATAAATACCTTCGTCCTAGGGCTTTGAAGCATCATATTGTATAGCATTTATCTTGATAATCATGTGGATAAGTTGAAGTTTAGATATCGTGATATGATTGCACATGCACACAGCTGATTTTGCAACCGAGGCAAACGAAATTGTAACTAATTCCCAGTGTTGCCAGATTTTTAGAGATTAATAAGCGACAAGCCTGTGAAAAAAGCCAAAAGAAACACTTTTATCATTAATAACAACAATAAAATACATTTGCACTTCATATTTGTGGATCAAACTTGAAAAAAGCTAAAATTAACAAACTTGATCAGTATTCGTACAATCATGGAAAACCTGGAAAAGTCATGGAAAGTTAAAATCTAGTTTCCAGGCCCTAGAAAAGTTTGGGAATTTTGTAGGTCTTGGAAAGGTTTTGGGATATTTGAAAGTATTTGGGTCTCAAAAGTAAACCTGGGATGATTTGTGCCGACAAAACTGAATCTATTAAAGATTATTAATAAATCATATTGCAGTCTTGTTTTGCCAGAACCCAGAATATGATTTTTATAATGCACTAAATTATAAAAATTAAGACTTGATTCATCACAAAATTCTTAGAAAACTCCGGCCTTAAAACTGACAACTTAAAACACCTGAACGTGACTATTCCAAAACTACTTTTAAATAATGGAATGCAAAATTTCCAGTTGTTTCTGGTTATAAATACCTAAAAGTATTATATTCCTTATATTCCTAAATCTGTTAAATCAAAAAATTACTGAAATACGTGTCGATAAGTTACACCAGTCAAGGAAAACTTGAAAATGGTTATGGAGAAGTCATGGAAAAGACAGGGAAAACTACTGTTAAATCTGTATGAACCTTGCTCAATTGTCAAAATTCATAAGCGACTTCCAATTAAAAAAAGCCCAATTCCAAAGACTTGGCTTTGGCAATTTTTATCTGATCTCTCTAAACTTGAACAAAATAAACTGTATGCCAAATAAGAAAAGAGTATCAAAATTAGGCTACTTTCTGTTTTGCTGCGTGTATTGGCATGTTGGTCTGTGTTTGTTGGTCATGTTTAGGTTCAACAACACTATAATAATCCAAAGAATGAAATCAACTGACTTCCTTCTTAACCTACAATATAACATATAAGGTATAAAGTAAAACTCAAGCTTAGACGTAGAAGTAGTAGATGTCGTTAGCTATAATAGAGTTAGATTCAGGACTGTGCCCGGAACTGTGTGTCTGTGTCTGCTGCTGCTGATGTTGTTGTTGTTGTTGTTGTAAAAGCTGATGTGATCTGTTTGTGTCGACAGAGAGAGGCTGAGGCTGGAGGCTGAGAGGATCGTCAGAGAGGTACGCTCATTGGATTACACTGTCTTTACTTCTGTGTCTGTTCGTTGTCACGTAATTGATGTGTCACTATTACATTGCCCCGTCTAGGCTATCCCATGTACGTGTACGACACAGCCTTGGTATATAGATAGACTATAACATATACAGTGTTTCCCATTATTAGAAGAGACTATGTCGGCCCCCATGGACTAATTTTTGCCCTCATAGTCTAAACATAGAATGAACAATTAATTTGTAGTTCAAAAGATAGTTTATGGCTTTGGAATAATCATGTGCATATGAAAGTAGTCATTTTTATTTTGTAACCAGTGCTTGTAGACGCAATCAATTACATCAGACCAAAAAATATATACAAAATAAAAAGTTTCAAGTGCAGATTGTTTGTGCCATCATAGTCTCAGTATAATCCTGTGGGAAACACAGATATAAGAGGCATATATCATGCATAAATAAAGTCAAGTATGCTGTGTTTACAGTTTCTTTTTCCTTTTTTTTTTTTTTTTTTTTTTTTTTTTTTGAATAATGTTACTTTTACAGTATAAACTAAAACATTGTCTTTCACTCACTTCATTATTTGGAATTCAAAACTTTTCAACCATTCACCAATATATATACAGTATATTTTTTTATTTGATTTTGATTTGTTTCCACCATGTTCTATATGTTGCTTTAGAGCAGTGTTTCTCAAAATGTGGTGCATGGTGTTACTTACTTTGCTTCTGGTGATACACAAAGCCATCTGTTGCGTCATTTAGAGACAAGTATATTCATGATTTTGTTCATTTTTGGGATAGTCATTGTGGTTTATGAGCTCGAATTTAGGCCTGGTAATGTCCTGAGTTTAGATCGGGTGGTACATAGAGAGCTAAATATTATCTTAAGTCGTACTTGATGAGAAAAGTTTGTGAACCACTGTTATAGAGAATTTTTGAATCATTGCAAATCTTTATTTCTTTAGGCTGAAGAAGCAGCTCGACTTGAAGAACTCCACCTTCTGTCTCTCACCGCTGCTCAGTCTAAACCCCAGCTTCCAGAAACAGACCCTCCCAAGGACCTACCCGCCAGCATCACCACCACCACCACCACCTCCTCCTCCCCGCTCCCTCCCCCACCAGCACAGGAGCCCGAGCCGGAGGAGCGCGTGAGCAGCGAGGCCTCTCAGGTGGAGGAGATCTTACGTCTGGAGCGTGAGATCCAGAGTCTCCAGCGGCAGAAGGAGCGTCAGGAGCTGTCCCTGACCGAGGCGTCGCTCCACAGGCTGCAGAGGCTCAGGGACCAGGAGCTGCAGAGGCTGGAGGACGAGGCGTGTAAAGC
The DNA here is from genome assembly GCA_038363315.1 of Mugilogobius chulae. Classification (NCBI taxonomy): domain Eukaryota; kingdom Metazoa; phylum Chordata; class Actinopteri; order Gobiiformes; family Gobiidae; genus Mugilogobius; species Mugilogobius chulae. The sequence goes on along the minus strand of CM076395.1, from coordinate 31,875,122 downwards.
CGCTCAGCATTTCTTAGACTCGCTCAACTTCCACGAGATCGATGAGTGTGTGAGGAACATCGAGAGCTCTCTGCAAACCGAGGAGAAGGACAGTGAGCGTAATGGGAGAGGTAAGCAGCAAAACGTACTAAGTGTCACAAAACAGATTGATCACTTATTAGTAATACTCTCTGATGTGTACTTTATAAAAAATATATACTTTTTACTGATTGGTCAAAGCATCAACTACCAACAACAACCAAAGAAGCTGAGAAATCAAATAGTTATTAAATCAAAATGAGAGAAATACATGGACTTCTTTCTCTTTTTTCTTAAATTTTTCAAATACAAAATATGTTTTGATTTGTTGGAGTTTATTCACAAAATGCTAACAAGAGCTAACGGATGCTAAAACGTAAACAAGCACACCTCCTGGGTTTGAAGGAACAAAGTGCTCTATTATTAACTCTTTCACTTTGACCCTCCTTCCCTGCCAGGCCCTTAAAACAATATATTAAACAATATTCACCACTCCACAAAAATCTTTGTGCAACTGAAATCATGACATGTTGTACATCAAACGAGACCTACAAGTGTCTACTTTCATTTAATAAAAGAGTTGTTATTCTACAATAATCTGTTTTCTTTCTATAGGCATTTGAAATGCCTTGTTTTCATTAGATTTCAGCGTTTAAGGTCCTTTTCTTAATACAAACTTCATGTGAGTGTTATTTTTCTCAGTTCTACTTTTTGGTGAAAGAATATGAGCCACTACAATAAAAGAATGTCTTTAGGATAAAAATACAAGGTTTACATGATTAAAACAATGAGGACGAGTGTCTTTTTCATCTTTAAACCAACTCAAGATTCAAGATTCAATAATTTATTGTCATTGTTATATTAACAACGAAATTACATTAGAGCATTCCATCAGTAAACATGGCAATGTTGTACTTAGTGCAACTGTAATTGTAAAGTGCAGGATGCCGACTGCAATGTGTGTAAACAATGCACTTTGTAAGACCCTTAAAGCATATAGACATATCAACACAAACAACATGACAAGAGAGACAAAATGAGGTAGATCAACAGTAAACAGTGTGTAGATGTGGTTGAGCTGCATCAATGCAAAGTCCAGTTCACAGTTATGGCCTGAAGGAGAGTGGTGTATTAATGGTACCTAAGTAAAGGGAGAGATGATGGCGGAGGGGGGGTCATTTAAAAGTCTGATGGCATGTGGGTAGAGGCTGTTGGCCATTCTGGAGGTTCTGGCTGGAAGTGACCTGTACCTACGACCAGAGGGCAGCAGGTGGAACAAGCGGTTAGCTGGATGGGAGCGGTCTCTTATGATGTTATGAGTCCGGCGCAGGCAGCGAGTGGTGTACACGGTGGAAATCTCGGGGAGACTAGACCAATGATTTTACCGGATGTTTTTACCACGAAACCAACAAAAGCTGTGTTACAGACAAGAAAACAGCACGACAGTTTTCTATTTTCTGAAGCTGATTACATATATTCAGCCTCTTTCATTGGGGCATAGATTATATTTAACCCTCCAAACATGAAGAAATACAGTAATTTTACTTTATCTGACCACTTTTGGATTGCTCACGGAAGAGGAAGTTTTGTTTTTTCCTCTAGACTCGCTGCATGTGCCGTTTTTCTCAATCTATATCTTAACTGGTGCAAAACTGATGTTGGCTTATCATAATTACCGTTTTCTTTTTAAATCTAATTTCTTGTGGCATATTCAGATCCGCTCAATAGTGCGCAAATTACGGTGTTATATTTTTTAAATTGGTTACAGGGGCTTTAAACTCTTAAATCATAATATCTACAAACTCTCACATTCCCAGATGAAGAAGAGGTGGACGAGGGCTTCGGAGCTGACGACGATGCGTTCAAAGACTCCCCAAACCCCAGCGAACACGGACACTCAGACGGCCAGCGCACCAGCGGGATCCGCACCAGCGACGAGTCTTCAGAGGAGGACCCGTACGCTAACGACGCAGTGCTGCCCGACCCCAGCTCCGCCCCCCCTGTGCCCTCCTCTGAAGCCCCCTCAGACGACATGGTGGAGCTCATACCTCCAGACGAAGACTCGGACTACGACCAGGACGACTACGACGAGGGCGCCATCGTGTCCAGCGGCAGTGTGGCTCTGTCCAACTCCAGGAGCGGACAGTGGTCACCTGACTACAGGGATCACTGGGGACGTACAACAGCTCTGGGGCTTATCGCTTTGGATCGGAGGGGGCGCAGTCTTCAGTAAGTTTGGTTTGAGGTGTTTTGATTGGCACAGATTTGATGGTACCATGAAGGGCTGTGCAATTAATTGAATTTCAATTTCAATTACGATTATTGCTGTAATCGTTTGCAAAAATTGTGTAATCGAGCAATCGTGATTATTGACCGTAACTTGTAAGTCTGTTCATAATCGCTCATTTATTTTTCTTGATTTGGAAAAATAGGTGGTTTCTTCACAATTGTAAAATTAATTTACAGCTTTTTTTCCTGTGAGAGCTTTTATCTTATTTTTTCACTCTCTACATTCATTAACGCTGTCTTGCTAAGAAATAATCGTTTGAATAATCGTGATTTCAATTATGATTTAAATAATCGTGATTATTATTTGCATCCTAATCGAGCAGCCCTAGTACCATGGTAACATAAGCTCAATTCAAGTTGTGGAGTTGGCATCTTCTTGTGTTCTTTAAAGATGAAAAGTCATCTATACAATTCAGTAGAAATAGAAAGGTAATGTGAAAGAATGTAAAATTCTTTCACACTATGTTTTATGACATAATGTGAAAGATTGCAGCTAAAGGAAATACTTTTCTATGGAAATACACAGGAGGAGGCACTCCTCAAGGCCAAAGAGTAGTTAAATGTGTTTTGGCCGCTACAGTGTGGTCCTGCAAGCCTGCTCAAATTAAACATGCCGTTTATTATTTAGTGCCACGAAAAAATCAAAAGTTTATTTTTGGCCCAAAAAAATTACACAGTGCACCTTCAATGCTCCAATGTCCTTTGGTTTCTGATGAAACCACAAAAGTAGCAGTATTCTTTTTAAGCCTAAAAGCCTAAGTGGAGCTTGCCTGTTTTTAATTATCAACAACCAGCCAAAACAAAGGTGGAGACAAGCAGGGACTTCAACTGACTTCACCAAACAAGAAATATTGAAAATATAACCTTGCTTTTGTATAATTTGCTACAAGGAATGGGTTTTTCTTTCAGTTGTATGCAGGCTTGTTTAGACTGCTGTCGTTTTATAAAGTATATTAGAGGTTTCCAAGCTGGTGTCTGTTCAAAGGCACTATAAGGGGACCTCGAAAGGTTGCTTACACAACAAGCTACTATTTTTGTAATGTTAAATATTAAGTATTAAAAAAATATTATTACTATTTTTATTATTTTATTTATTTATATCTTTGAATCTTTTTATACTATTGTAAAAACCTTGTTTTTTGTATGTTTTCCTCAGTTTGAGGACAGCGAGGACGACCAGGACAGACTGGACACAGATGATGAGCTGTCCTACAGGAGAGACTCAGTGTACAGCTGTGTCACTCTGCCATACTTCCACAGCTTCCTCTTCATCAAAGGTATGTCCTGGTAGAATACAATTTGACTATTTGTAACACATAGCACGCATCACAAAGATATAAACTTGTGATGAAAACTAGAAAACACAATACAGTTGTCAACAGAATGCAATTATGTGAGTGTTATTGTGAAAGTCTGTTCAGCTAATTCTAAAACTGTTTGACAAAAGTGTTCCTCACCGTTGCCATGATGTCCTCTCATTTTGACACTTTCTACATTCCGACTGACTGTGTGCAGGTGGTCTGATGAACACTTGGAAGCGTCGCTGGTGCGTTCTGAAGGATGAGACCTTCTTGTGGTTCCGGTCCAAACAGGAGGCTCTGAAACAGGGCTGGCTTCACAAAAAGGGCGGAGGGTCTTCTACTCTGTCCCGACGCAACTGGAAACGCCGCTGGTTTGTCCTGAGGCACAGCAAACTCATGTACTTCGAGAACGACGGAGAGGATAAGATGAAGGGCGTGCTAGACATCCGGGAAGCCAAGTAAGAGACACTAGTTTTCATTTATTTAGGTTAATTAGGTCCCATATGAAAAAGAACTATATGGTTTATATAGTGTAAGCAATAGATGTTCTATACTAAAAATGTATATGGTGATACTTATAAATTCAGTATATGTCATATAAAAAATCAGACCGATTATGGCCACTTTCATACATAAAGCAACATCAAAATCATATAGGGGATTTTTGAAGTCCTATAGAAATATTATATGCATTATACCTGTTTTCAATATTTAAAATTATATTGTCCCTATATGATTCTTATCTAAAAAATATATGTATAAATATACAAGTTGTATATGAACATGTCAAAATACTTATATAACATCACGTAGGTATCTTATATTTAACTTATGAGTACCTTAGATGATTTGTATAGGTTTTGTATAGGTCAGCAATATGACATTTACTAAAGCTTCAGCCAGGAGTCAATCCCACAATCTTCTTATTGGGAAGCCAGAGCTCTTACCACTGTGCTATACAAGTACCACAGAAGTTCACATGTATCTTTGAATACTCATACATAACAGTCCACATACAATACACATGAAATTGGATTTTAAACATGTTCAATCCAAAACTTGATAATGTCACATTTTAGGACAATAGTCACCAACCTTTTTCAGCTCGCGAGCTACATTTAGACTGATTATTATTAGACTGATTAAATAATTTTATTTAAAGGCTTTGGAAGATTTGTTTTGTGTGGACACTGTTCTTAACTTTGTAAGACTTTGTCGGAATGAAAGGTGCTTTGGCTGAAAGAGACAAACGCCAGAACAGATTAAACTTTTGCTGCTGCAACATTTTCAGAGTAAAATATCAGAGTAAAATATCCAAGATGCTTTTGCTACAGTGACCACTGTGCTTCTTCTTCAGCTGATTTTTGGTGACTGCGAACTTCCTCCAGTCTTAAGTAGCGATTACGTCAGTGACAACTGTTTTTTCCTGTTTACACTGTGGTGTATTCACTGAACCAGCCCCTGAAACTTTCTTTTGAATGTATCCAGAGGAACGCCGATTCAATGAACACGTAGCCTATTGTTGTGTAAAAAAGATGCCATCTGACATAGAAACATCTTAGATTTGTGAAAACTCGTATAAACTGCCCCCCAAATTTGCACTTGTAATTTGCACGTGTAGTTCGCATGTAAAGTTTGTATAAACAGGGGGGCTTGGGGATTGACTTCCACTGCCTCGGAGATCAACTGGTCGATCACGATCAGCGGGTTGGTGACCCCTGTTTTAGGAGGACCTAAAACCATGTGATTAGGGAGTAAAAAAATCTGAATTAGAATGACCGTAATCAACATACTGCAAAGAAGACAGAAACAACAAAATACCTAATTTCTGTCAACAACATGGATCCAACAGGATTTAATTGGTAAACATATCAGATCTAATTGCATTCACAAAACTGGTCAGAAAACATTGCAGTTAGATACTTCTCTGCAGTACAAGTCTAGTCCAGAGATAGCCTCTGACAAAGGGACTTACTCAAAAACTGTTTGGCAAATACCATAAAAGCAGAAGTATAAGTTCATTATATTTTCCATAATAAAAACATATGAGAAGTTTGGTAGATATAACATATATGGCATTAATATATGACTAGAAATACATTAATTTGGTAAAATCTGTATATGTTGTTTTCCCCTCATATAAACAACATAGAATTCTTTAAGAACATACAAAAATCTTATACTTTTCATAAGTATTTTCCATATGGGGTCTTATTTTATTCTTTCTACGCCAGACAATAATATTTCATAGTTTAGGTTTTTAAAGAGGAGCAGTCCACTTTTCTGAGTTTGTAACCATGCTATAATTATTTTCTTTAATCTTTAAACTAGTCCACGGTTGTATTTGTATTTATTCATGAATGTTTGAGTGGTATTTTATTGTCCTGCAGCTGATGCTAGGACTGAGCGATCTGAGCAAAAATGTTTTCACGATTGTTTCTCATATTGATCGATCTCGATTTTTTATTGGATTTTGTTTAACCTTTTCAAAAACAAACAAAAAATGGCGTTCATGAACATAAACGAAACAAAAACTTTTAGTATGTCCCATTTACTAGATTTTATTGAAAACTATTTATCAATATTCTGCCTCAAGTTTGACTTTTGCTCAAAACTACACATTTTTACTGACAAAAGATTGGTTTTCAATATTTTGATTCAAAACCGACAACCAAATAAATGAAGATTCGGTTTGATTCGATCTTGATTTTTCGATTAATGGCCCAACCCTAGCTGATGCTTCAGTGCTCAGAAAATCCTTGTTTTCACTACTTATCCCACTCACTTGTCGGCATTTAATTATGATTACTAAAAAAATATATAAATCTATGTTTGAAGTATACTGTCTGGTTCAAATTCTCACATAGCCACATTCTAAACAAGTAATTTAAAGGTTGTATGGAGGATTTTCAAAAAATTGTTTGTTGTCAGTCTTGGTCAAAAACCGTTGCATAGATTTGTAACAGCCTTGTTCAGGGGCGGAGTGGGGACCTGAAATCTACAGGGAGAATTATCAAATTAGTGGCCCATTGCAAGACTGGCAGCCTTTTTTTAGCGTGTGTTTTCAATGATGCATGGGAGACTTTGTTACAGGTCAAAGTAGCAAAGAGTCACGAATGCATAGGGTAGGGGCATGACTGTGAGAAAATTTTTTGGGTCGGGGGTGCCAAGATATGAAGGGGGGTCTGGGGGCCCTCCACCAGGAGATTTTGGCCATAATACATCCATAATACATGTGATTTCCTGCAATCTGGGGTGTTTTGAGCTATCAAATCCTATTTATTTATCGCAGGTTCACATTAATATAAAATCAGGCTAATCATTTCTTAAAAATTATTACTAAGAAATTTGATAATTTCACCTTGTCTACACATGATGCCCTTAAGAAATAGGCCAACTGATTCTTTATGTTCTAAAGGTTGGACTCCTGCACTCATCACATTGTCACTTTATCAGCCATGTCATAATCACATGCAACTATATTAATCATGTTAATATCATTTTAACAATTTGTACTGACAAAATGTAATATTATTCTGATTATTAATATATTTTTATATTAATTATTATTATTATTATTATTATTATTATTATTATTATTATTATTATTATTATTATTATTATTATTATTATTATTATTATTATTAATAATTAATATTAATATATAATAAAAATATTAATATTTTATTAGTATATTGCACCTTAGCATCTAAGCAAGTTCCTATAGTTTGTGAATTTTGTTTAGTTCACTGACAATGGCAATTCAACCTTTTCTGATTCTGAAATCTGTGTGGAGCCTCAGTCCTGCTCAGTGAGAGTCAGTGAGGGCCTTCAGACTGCAGGTGCCAGTTTTACAGATTCTCAAACTGCAGGTTGTGAGACTGCTGCCTCCAGCTCTGCCCTCTGCTGCCTTTAGCGCTGTCAGTGAACTGCTGCAGCCTCATAGTGGACTGCACACAGACTTCTCAAACTTCTGCCTAACTTTAGTGCAGACTCTTCACGGACTTAAGCATGTCGTGTTGTTTTATTAGAAGACAGAATCTTTTTGGATCCGTGGTGCGCGCTCCACCGCCGTCATTAACGCTATGGGATTTACAAACGTATTGTTTCTTCAGCTGTTTTGTTCATAACTTTGCAAATATAAGGCAGATTTTTATAAAATAAAAACTGGCTAAAAGCGTAGGCTGTGTAGAACATGTTTATGGATTCCAAACTGTTCCTACAGTCTTTTTTCTGTGCTATTTGCTACAATGATTGGATTGGTTAATTCGTGCACATGAGTGGATCTATGCATATATCATGTTTGTTACCTATGGCCAACAAGACTGCTAAAGCACACCCAATATCTGCGGGCATAACTAAACTCATGGGCAACAGCCAAGACAGGAGCGAAGATGTAACAAGCGCTCGCGTGACAGAGAGAGCGAGGGAGAGAGAGAGAGCGAGGGAGAGAGCGAGAGAGCGAGGGAGAGAGAGAGAGAGGCAGCAACGTCTAGCTCTGCTCCTCTCCGCGCCCCCAAGGAGAGGAACGGCCGCTGTTTGCCGCACAGTTGCAGTCTTTAGTTGCACATAAGAACTCCGGCGACCGGCCACATGCTGGCGGCGGCCGACCGGGTAATCTCCCACGTGTCCCTATGGCCACTCCGCCCTTGGCCTTGTTCTTAGACTAAACAAAAAAAGAATTGTAAAAATATATAAACTGTGGACATGATGAGGCCAGTAAAACGTTGACCAATAAATAACGAGGTACCTCGTTATCTATTGGCCTGTGAACCTGTCAAGCAAACCCTGAGTGTTCGTAAGAGGAGAAACACATGTGCATCGCTTGCAAAACAGCAAACAGCTGTTGGATTTGAAAAATCCTCCATACAACCTTTAAAATCTGGAGCTTTTAAAAGTGAAGTTTTACAATGAAGAGGCGGGGCTTATCAGTTCTGCTGTTTTGAACCTGTTTTGAATTTTGTGTTTTACAATGATCCAAATGTAAATTACTGACGTACAAAAGTCCTAGTTTAATACTAAATACATGGAAAAACACAGTAGGTTTCCTTTGAAAGGCTAAAGCAATGACAATAGATTCAAAGTTAGACAAATCCTTGGAAAATATTCAAGTTGGTGTAAAGGTGTGTGGAGTTTAAAAACACAGAAAAACCCTTCCTATATAACCATTAAATGACATCAGAAGGTGTGACAGTGTTTTCAAAATGAGCAGAAACTCAACCTCATTATCCTGTGTTTTTGTGTTAGACAAATGTGGTTAAAATAAAATGTTAAATTCTAAACATGAATAATTATTTGTAAAGCACTAGATGTGATAGAACTAGAAACAACTGTGCTCTTGTATGTTGTCGTTTCATTGTATTTATTCATGCCTTCATTGTCTTTTCAGAGAGATTATCGACAACACTGGGAAGGAGAACGGTCTCAACATCGTCACGGCAGAGCGGACGTACCAGCTGATCGCGGAGTCTGCTGAAGATGCGAGGTAACTCCACAGAACGAGCCACACGTGTTTCAGCTGTTTAACCTGTCTCGTATTAATCTGCTTGACTTCTGCGTCCACAGCCAATGGTTCAGCGTCCTGACCCAGGTCCACGGCTCCACGGAGCAGGAGATCAGGGAGATGCACGACGAGCAGGCCAACCCTCAGAACGCTGTGGTCAGATCACAAACTATCATGAAGTGTTTGAGTGTGTTTTACATGTAAGACAATGGCTCATCTGTTCTTGTTCTTCTACTCACACAGGGCACTCTGGACGTGGGAATGATCGACTCAGTGTGTGCCTCTGATAATCCCGAGAGGTGAGATGGTAGTTTGTGTGTGTGTTTTTTTTTCTTCACATTTTTAGTCACATTTACCCACAATTTTTACTTTTTAGCTAACAATAAACTAGAGAAACATCACATTTCTTTATTTAAATGTTTTGGTATCACTTTATATTAATTATACCTTATTTAGCCTTACTAAAGCCTTAATAAAGCATGAATAAAGAGTTAACAATTAATGAACAAATCATCAATTAATGAATGGAATTGTTTATTTAGGCTTAGTAACTGCTCAATAAAGGAGCTAAGATTAGGATTTGGGGTTGAGGGTAGGGCTTGTAGTCGTTACTAAGCCGTTTTGTTCATTAACTTCTCATTTGTTCAATAAGAATTAATCCATTGTTCATGCTTTATTAAGAGTGTATTAAGGCTAATCAAGATGTAGTTAATATAAAGTGTTACCAATGTTTTTGCTAGACCAAAGCACATTATAAAGATGTGTATTTTTACTCCAAAATCAATTATGTGTGGCTTGGAGAAACATCCTTGTTCACATGGAACGGTTGTTCCTTTAGCTATCTGTTCCACAGTATGGCACAAAAGAGATTTATCTCTAAATTAGTGCTGGGCGATATGGCAAAAAATGTTTATCACAATGTTCTTGGAGCCAGATCACGATTTCAATTTCATCACAATTCTTGTAAAGTCCATTTATTTACCTATTGTCTTTGAGGTAAATACAAAAAGCGTCAAAAGCGGACCAGTGTTGCGAGATTTTCAGAGAGAAATAAGACACCTCAGCCCTCATCGATTAATTGTGTGATGCTGTAAAACAAGTTTCAAGAATTTTTTCTTACATTAACAAATGACTTTTAGACATGAAAACATGCTAAAAATCCATATTTCAGTCATATATTGTGATTTATTTTAATAAATCAAACTTGAAAATTTGCTAAGCTTCATTCCTTTTATGACTCAAAAGCGCAATCCAAAAGGAACTTCCAAAAAAAGAAACCCAAAGTCGCAATGAAAACTTCGATTTGGTCACTCTGAGACTAATAGGTTGGAAAAAATATATATATATTTGAAAAGACAGATGCATCAAATAGAGAAAAAGCAAATCATGATTTGACGATTTCATCAAAAAATCAGATTGTCACAGGGATGAGCTCATGATTCGACTTTTATCACGATATTGCCCAGTCCTACTCCAAAATAGAACGTCCAAAAGTATAGTTTTAACTTGCTCTTTGAATTTGATTATGCTGGTTATTGTCCGTCTCATAATTTTTAAGTCAAGTCACATTTACATATGAGTAAAACATGATGCAAAACTGGCACAAGCCCTTTAAGACAAGTGAAGAAAAGCATGATAACAACAAATAATTCAATGTTTTATCCAGTCACTTTGATACTATAGTGTTGTGATGTATTGTAATGTCTTGTTGTTTGTTAGGCCCAACTCGTTTGTGATGATCACAGCGAACCGAGTCCTGCACTGTAACGCAGACACACCTGAGGAGATGCACCACTGGATCACTCTGCTGCAGAGATCAAAGGGCGACACACGAGTGCAAGGCCAGGAGTTTGTCATTAGAGGTACTGTAATTATACAATATCTATTTTTATGTGACCCAACACAGTAGCTCTAAGCTAAAGTATAAAACTGATCTTCCAGGCTGGCTGCACAAAGAGATGAAGAACAGCAGTAAGGCCTCGCTGAAGCTGAAGAAGCGCTGGTTCCTGCTTACCCATAATTCCCTGGACTACTACAAGAGCTCGGAGAGGAACGCCATGAAGCTGGGAACACTTGTCCTCAACAGCCTGTGTTCCGTGGTCCAACCAGACGAGAAGGTCTTCAAGGAGAGCGGTGAGGCAATATTTTACTTTTAATTATTTTAACAAGTCTAACTATGAAATGAATTATGAGTGGTTCAAACGAGTAGTACGGAGTCAAGTTATTATGCTGTGTGGAAGAGTTTGTAGAAAAAATACAATTTGAGCCTCAGATCCTGTTGCAGATGCAGAAGATAGTGTATTTTAGCTTTAGAGATGGTAAAGAGACTAATGTGACTAATGGCAGAGATGCTGTGATGGAGGGTTGCAGTGGTTGGTTGAGAAGCACAGTAAGAATATTGTCATTGATGGACAATATATTTAAACAATTAAAAAAAATCTAATTACTAGACGAATCTGATAATCCAAAAATTACATTTTATTATTTTTGACATTTTTTTTAATGATAATTCATTTTGGTCTGTATCCAGGAGAAATGTGATCATCAGAAACACCTCAGTTTTTATTGTTTAGCTTAGCTGAAGTGCATATGACAGTTTTTTGGTTTTTCACATTTAACTTAATAACTGTTAAGACAGTTTTACATAAATCAAGAACAATTTGTGAAGAAAAGTTTGAAAATATGTTGAAAATAACAGGATGTGGTGCAGAGTTCTAAACTCATGACATCACCCTAGATGAGACCAAGACATTTTCAATGTGTTCTTATTATTAGAGGTTTTTTGGTCCAATTCACTACATTACTGCTAGGTAACTATTTAATGTCTGTGATGTCATTATTAACAAATACAAATTAGAACAGTTTAGTCCTTAAAGTATGAAGTAAATTTTTTGTCCTAAAAATGGCTGAACTGGGATGACATTTCTAAAATGGAAAAAGAAAAAAACAAAAAAACAAAAAAAAAAACTAAAGAGCAACTAAACCGTAAAGAACCATGTTTAGTTGTTGAACTGTGTATATTGTGTATAAATTGCATTGCCTACCATTTAGAGTCATTTTTGAGCGTTTTTAACTGAGCAAATTTACAAGTTTCGGGTCAAAAGAGTCACAAACAGGCTGTGTCATTTCTAGACTCTACATCAGCATGTATTTCCACTCAGAATTTAGCACTAATTGCAGACACCTGCTGTCACACTGCTGCTCTCCACTTTAAGCCCCGCCTTTGCCCTTTTCCCAATACGTTTCAATGAGTTTGCTGTGTCTGAAATGTGTTTGTGGGTGGAGTTTAGGGGGTGAGCTTTACTTTAAATATAATGATCTTAGCTAAATGTTTGTAAAATAGTATTTGAACACATGAATCATGTACTGTACAAGAGTAGATGCTTTGCACTAGATTTAGCAAAGAGCTACTTGCCATCCACAGTTCTTATAAGCAACGTTAAAATGTTTACAAAAGCTCTACTAGAAGAACAGTTGTATAGTTAACTGGAGAGATCCTAGCACAATTGATTATCAAAAATATATGCTTTATTTTTTGAGGGAAAAAAATACTTTGGGCAGTGTGGAGGCTGGTTTGAGGAAACTGTTGTTTCAGGAAAACTATCGATTTAAAATGGTCGTCTTTGGTACATTATTTTATAAATTTTCCTTGTCAAATCATGTCGAGAGAAATCTGATTACTCACACCAGACATAATAGTTTATACGACATTTCAATAACGTGACATTTTCCACAAATCAGATAATGATTCAATTACTGGTGTGGATGGAAACATGGCCAGTAAAAGGTTACAGGAAGAATATCATAGAACTTACAATATTTCTGCTTTATCATTTATTATTTTTTCTGTAGGGTACTGGAACGTGATCGTGTACGGCCGTAAGCACTCGTACCGCCTTTACACCAAGCTGTTGAACGAAGCCACGCGTTGGGCCAACTCCATCCAAAACGTCATCGACTCCAAAGCTCCCATCGACACCCCGACACAACAGCTCATCCAGGACATCAAGGTATGAGATTTCAACCAGGATAGTGTGAAAAACAACTCTAATGTTCTGTCTGCGTTGTGTCGTAGGAGAACTGTCTAAACTGTGAGCTGGTGGAGCAGATCTACAAGAGGAACCCCATCCTGCGCTACAGTCACCATCCTCTGCACACGCCTCTGCTGCCACTGCCCTACGGAGACATCCACATCACTGGTGACTGCTTTGTTTCTCACTCTTCTTTGGATATGTGTTCCTACAGAAGAACATTCTCAGCTAAGAACTTTATGAAGTCCAAAAATGTTTGTATTAACATGTTGAAGTGCATATCACAGGTTAGACTACAATATTTATAGTGGTCATGATGTTAGTTACTAAAAGAATTTTGATTGTTTTCACCCAATTTGGCTATTTTGATGAAGTTTTTTAAATGTCTTGTCTAGAAAATATGATGTCTAGAGGTAATGCCACAACTATTACCTGGCAACCACATTTGAAGGCCTAAAGCCACATAAATCACACAGAAATTTTGGTTTGAGAAACTATTATATCTTGTAACACTTGAATTGTATTTGTGTATGTTCATCAAGCATGTAGTACATTACACGCCATAGAAAGAAAACTATCATATACAATAGTATTATAGAACATTCTTAAAAGGGATGTGGGAAGAAGTGTAAACTTATTGAATCTCTAACTACTGTAATGTTCACACTGTTAAGCGCATCTGAATACTTTAAAAAGACAAAGAAAAGTACATTAATAGGTTACATTTGTTAATGGTTTACAAATCTAAAGGCTAATATTATTTAAATTGTGTAGAAGGCAACTAGCATGTATATCTTTTTAAATCCAGTTTTTTGTTGCATTACAAAAGGTTAATGGGTCTAATTGGCAAATGGCAAAATAATCTTACTTTAAATTTGTTAAAAAATGTATGGCAAAGTAGAAAAGCTGCCTCTTGCCTCCATCTGGCCTAAAGACATCTAATGAATGGAACCTATTTAACTACATTGTTCTATAGGCCTCAGAGTCAACGCTTGTGAAAAAAGTCATTAAATCAAAACAACAAACTTGTCTATACACTCTTGAATTTTCATTATAGTGCTACAAAGCTCTAAACAGTTGTCTTTCTCTTTCCTCTCCTCCCAGGCTCCCGCAGCAGCTCCTACTCCACCCTCCAGGACGAAGCTCTGAAGGTCTTCTCGTCCCTGCAGCAGCTGGAGTGTGCGTCTGACCCGGTACTCCTGATCCAGGCCACGCTGAGGACGGGCCAGGAGCTGAGGAGCCTGAGAGACGAACTCTACTGTCAGATCATCAAACAGACGCTCCGCCCGCCGCAGCCCGCCAGCCCCGCCCACCTCAGCGCCTGGAAGCTGCTGGCCTGCATGTCCTGCACCTTTGTCCCGTCCAGGAGCATACTGCGCTACCTCAAGTTTCATCTCAAGAGGTAAGCACGGCGCTTCTTACAAACAATACTTTCTTTACCTACCATCATACATTTTTGCAAGTGTAGAGTCATATACATTGTAGTTCCCTATGTCATCTACTGAGAGCTAGCAGGTTTGTTCTTTCATACAATACAATTTTAACTGTCCATTTATTCATGAATATCCCTGGAAAAGCATTCAAAAGTGCATTTCCTTTTAATGTGTTCTTATGTGTCATTATGCTTGTGGGAAATGTTATGTTTTAGCATAATTCTTCACTATTTAATTATTGTACAATTTGCTGGCTGCTGAAGAACAATAAACTTTGTTAAAACTTGCTACTAACTTATTCGTGCTTAAAACTAACCCTTAAGCGTTAAAGTAGCAATTCTAATCAAATCAAATCAAATCAATTTATTTTTGTATAACCCAAAATCACAACAACAGTCGTTTCTGAGGACTTCCCAAGATTATTAATGTAGCAAACATGAATAGTAGGAAATCAAAATAGAACAATAAACATTCAGAAGCAGTAATTGATCAAGCATGTCTAAGCAGATTATTAGTAGAGCAGATGAATGATTGTCCAGAGCATCCCCTGTCCTTAGACCCTCCTTCTCGGCAAGGAAAAACTCAAAAAAACCCTAAGGGAAAAAGACAAACCTGGAGGAGAACCACAGTGAAGAAGTGATCCACTCCCATGGACGGACAGGCTGTAGATGTAACTAAGGCTAAAGTTATTGAGTTTATGTTTGTAGAGCCAGAGTCCATAAGCAGAGGGAAACGACTCGTCTAGCAGGACCAGGACAGGCCAATCCTGGAGAGGATGGTGGGGCGGATGTCCAGAAAGAGGAGGGGGTCCAGCATCAGTGGTCCGGTCCACGTCACTGGAACAGCAGCATCTACACCAAGCCTTGTTAGGCTCTCTGTCTCTGACTTCAGATTTTATGTTTCTGAGAAGCTGCAGAAGCTTGAAAATGACCAAACTCAATCTGCTGCAGTAGTTTAATACAGAGAAACAATAGTTTGGATTTTCCAAAGGAAGTTTTTAAAAATTTACAGATATGTATTTCATGTTGGGCCTATTGCAAACAATAAACTTTTCCATTTAGATTCAAAGGTGCATTGCGTAAGACATTGAACTTTGACAATAATGTGAGTACACCTAATCACTGTGTAAATAGACGATCAGAGTGTGAAATTTTGTATTTTGTTTTAGTCTTCCAATTATTTCTTTTATCACCCCCACACATTTTATAAAACATGTTAGACTTAGTTATACAGTAACAGCAATGTGCGCAACAAAATGGCGCCACTCTGGAAACGGCCTCAAATTAAAAAACCAAGAAGTAAGTGAGTGCTGACGGGGTCCAATGGTAGTGAAATCAGGTGCTCATCAAGGATCCATGGAAAAACGCTGATAAGCAAAAGGAGGAAAACCGAGGCACACTGATGTACAAAAGTATAAAAATCCTTTAATGAAACAAGGACATACCGACGCGTTTCGACCCCTTACGGGTTTTCGTTTGCCCTGTTTATCGGCATCAAATTAAAGTTGTTATACGAATAATGAGGAAAAATAGGTCAAATACAGATTCAAAATAGAACATTGAAATAAATTTATTATGTAAAGTTTTTTACTATAAAATTACATTGAAAACATACAGTTTTACTCTGAAATTGTTTGCTTCTCATCACCTGTTTGTTTCCTATGAGATGGGTAACAATAATAATTGTGGAACTTTCTAGACAAAGTAATAATACTCTGGACTTAAACATCCACTAAAAAGTGACATAGTTCACCTTTAATAGATTATTGAATTTAGAGGTATTAACCTAATCTAATTCCCAATCTGTGCTAGAATGTAAAATGAAAAATAGTATAAAAATGTACAGTGAGCCACCAAAGTTGAACACATTGTCTCTGTCTTTGGTTTTTCCTCAGGACCCGAGAGCGGTTCCCGGGCTCAGAGATGGAGAAGTACTCTGCCTTCGCTCTGGAGGCTCTGAGGAGAACCAGGAGCAGAGAGAACGTCCCGTCGCAGGAGGAAATCCGCTGTATCGTGGCCCGACAGGAGATGAGTACCACCGTGCACTGTCACGGAGGAGGCTCGTGTAAGATCACCATCAACTCCCACACCACGGCCGGAGAGGTGAGGGGCACAAGACGGGAATAGAGTAGATCAGTAATGTGGCTGGACCCAGACAGTTTGTTTGTCACAGCAGTGTAGTGATTTGGTCAAAGAAGTCAAAGATGGAAACCAAAACCAACTGAAATAAACAACTTGAAATATTACAGACTATTTGAAGTAAAAAAAAAAAATCATGCACAGTGAAGTTTGTGCATTTGTAAACAAAGTCAACTTGATTTAGCAAAAAACTTGATTTCTTTCCTCTCGCTCTTCAAACATTTCGACCAATAGGCTTCAAATGTTCATCATAAGGTTACATTTTTCCCCCCAGTGCGTTTAAGCATCAGATTATGTGTGGAACTCAATTCAGAGAGATACTGTACATAAATGTATTGAGACGCTGGGGCTTCTTTTTGCTCAATGTCATATACAACCTTCATTTTTACAATGTAAACAACTACACTGCAAAAATTTAATTTTTAAGCCATTTTTTAAGCATTTTGACTAATTTAACTTTGTTGAATACAAGAGACATAGATAATTTTCCCTGTTTCAAAGTGTTTCGAACTGATTATTTGCTAATGTGTTAAGAAAACTGTCCTTACCCCATAAGCCAAATTGTGTTAAATCTCATCCAGTTAAAACAGCTTAAATCTGGATTAAAATTCTGATTCCAAGTCTAGATTTATAATTTTTGCAGTGTAGGGAATGAATTAAAGCAAAAAATGAATCGTCATGAATGGTCAAAGTTGCAGTGCTAAAAACATAAGTGATTTGAACTAAGACTTAATCTCAAAAGTCATTCATACTAGCGTTTGGGTAACTGGACAGACTCAAGCAGACAAAAGGATGCCATTAATGAGAATATTTATTAATACAGGTTTGGTGCTTAGGCCCTGATTGGCTGATAGAGTAGGAGAATTCCCCCTGGAGCCTAGACACTGGTGGTGGTGAAGAGGGAAGATGTCTTCTGAGGCGGTGATGGGGAGGTGGAGGGTTGAGAGATGCGATGAAACGACAAACTTTTTTTCATTTTATTTCAAAACATTATGTATTTCAGTGGCACTTTTTTATTCTCCAGGTTGTTGCTTCATTTCCAGACATGTAAAAGCTTGTGTGTTTGTATTCAGGTGGTGGAGAAGCTTCTGCGCGGTCTGGCCATGGAGGAGAGCAGGAACATGTTTGCTCTGTTTGAACACTGCAGCTCCAGCGGCACGGAGAAGGCCATCGAGAGCCGCGCCGTGGTGGCCGACGTCATCGCCAAGTTTGAGAAGTAACTTTCACTACACTTGTGCGGACGTGGACGTTGTTTTGTGTTCCTGACTGATGATGTGTGTTTTTGTGTGTTCAGACTGTCCACGAGTGCGGAGCAGAGCAGTGCTGAGTGGAAGTTCTACTTTAAGCTCTACTGTTTCCTGGACACGGACAATGTGCCTAAAGACAGTGTGGAGTTCGCCTTCATGTTCGAACAGGTCAGTCATGGTTGTCAGTGTGAATATTAGAGAAGCAAATGTGGATTAGCCTGGGTCATAATGATACTTGGTGAAAGTGTAACAACTGAGCTACAGTTACTGAAAAAAAAAAAAATAACCTAAATCCCTTCTTAAGGCTGCATCGTGTTAATGTTTAACCAAAAAATGTACACCTAAAAGTAAGTAAAAGGTCTAGCTTTAGTTTAGCTTTAGTTGTTCCTTTAGCTATATTTTTCACATCAATATACACAGCCAAAAGAAAAAACATTTTTAAGTATGGCTTTCTGTTTTCATGTACCAGTACTTCTGCAGTTGACTTTCCACCTCCACAAAGTTACACGGTGTCTTTTTAAGAATGCTGTTGCTGCTGCCATTGTCAAATTCGTCCTTTTCCTTCTTTAGAATATCAAAGCCTGATCTAAACTCACTGCTTAGACTGTTAAGTAGGTTTAGTCAGCTCTTCCATGACTCACTTCGATCCCCTTTTTAACCACAATGACAGGAAAGAGACAAATCCAGGTTCAGGTGAAACTAGTAGTGATGGGAAATGTGAGACCTTGGAAACCAATGAGATCTCACAGCCAATCTCAAACAAAGTGAAGCCACAAAAAGACTGCCCTCACCTGGAGAGATTAATGTATTACAAAGAATATAACATTCACCTTAAAGATCTTCTTTAATGTTTATATAGTTTTGTTAATATTAATAGTAACAAGACTATTTATGTAACACTTCATGCTCACGTAGCCAGTGTATTAATTTTCCACAAACTGAAGCTTTGTTACTGAACCACGGTTCATTTCAAGGCTTCATTGGACACGCCCACTTTAGCTCGGTACAAGCTCACAAAACATCAACTTGATCCTGTGTCAAACCACCCTATTTTCAGTGGTGAAAACTTTATTTGATGAGCCTATTGCATTAGCAATTATAGTTATCATTAGCTAATTCTTGTTTGTGGAGGCAAAACACTCAAAAAAATCCTTTGCAAAATGCATCCAACACAATCCAACTTTAACGCATGGAATAAAACAAGTTTAAAATGCAGCATAAAAGAAAAAAAAAATTGCCGAGACTTTTCAGATAAGTTACAAAGGCTAACAGGTGACGACAAACTGGACGTAGTTTCTTTTTTACACCAGCCTGACCCTCGTGTCACAGCATCACAGACATCAAATTATTACAGTTTTTTTTGTGAATCACTCAGACTGAAGACAGGAAGAAAAAGAATAATTCAGGTACAATTTAGATTTTATTCATCTAAAAAGGCATGCGTTATGTGTGAGTGACGTCAGCTGCTCATGAAACAGACCCTCAGGAGCCTGTACCTGCAGTAGAAACACTCAACATCATTAACATAAGTGACCCAAACTGATCCAAAATGACCCGCTCTGAGGATCCAGGCCAATGGAAACATGACTATATGGCTGAAACTACCGGTAATGGCAGGATGGACAAGCAGCAGTTCTCGTCCTTGATAGAAAACAGTTGCATAAACAATGATAATGTTCAAACACTCTGTCTTGTACATTTCAGGCCCACGAGGCAGTGATCCGAGGCCAGTACCCAGCCCCAGAGGAGACCCTTCAGTTCCTGGCTGCCTTACGCCTCCAGTACCTCCAGGGCGACTCCTCCTCCTCTCACACCCCTGAACTGGCCCGGTCTTCCCCATGTCCCGTCTGAGAGCTCGGGTCCAGAACTCAGCCAAGACCTTCGCCCCGGGCACCAGCGGCTCCGGCGGGACCCTGGAGCGCTCCGGCACGTCCGAGAGGAAGAGGTCCAGCTTTTTGGACGGCACGCTGAGGAGGAGCTTCAGGAGCGGCTCCGTGAGTAAGCAGAAGCTGGAGGAGGACAGTCTGGAGGCGTGGCTGAGGGACGAAGAGGCCGCGCTCAGGGCCAGCGTCCAGGACAAGTGGAAGAAACTGCAGGGCATGAGTCAGGAGCAGGCCATGATGAAGTACATGTCCCTGGTCAAAGAGTGGCCCGGGTATGGGTCCACGCTGTTTAATGTGGAGGTGAGGGCCATGCACCAGCTGTTTGAGTTTTATTATAAGATGTCAAATGTACGCAAATGAACGTCATATTTTCAATTAGCATCCATATCTGTTTATGTAATAGGAAAATGAATTATCAGTGTTAAAAAGAAAAAAAATATTTAGGTGCATAAATCGTTTTGATAGTTTCTTCTTTTGACATTATTTGATTGATTATTAGCCTATCTGTAAATATAAATTATAATTTTACACCAGAAACCCAAAACGAACATTTCTTTTCCTGATCTTTGAAATGCTGCCAAACAAAGATATTCAGAAAACACAGTTTCTTGGTAATTTCCCAGTGTGGTGTCATTTTTCATTTAAAACCAGGAAGTAAATAACAGTATATAATTTAGAAAATGTCTAAACTGGAACAACATTTGTAGAATAGAAAATACAATGTTCTATTTTGAACTGTATTGTTTATCTGACTAGTTTTCTACACTTCATTTTGTACATTTAGGTTACCTAAATTAGCCATATCTTTTAATATTTACTTGAAATGAGACATTTTAGAGTCTACTTTAGTAAGACCTACTTTCGATCAGATTTAGTCCTGATCTGAGTCTGACTTTTGTGGTGCTAAATAGAAATGTTTCCTAATTGAACATGACGAGTTCTTACGACGTCAATGCTTTTCAACTGACGTAAGAACTAAAGCTGGTTTATTAGTTAATTGTAAAGAATAAAATTCAAATACTAATGTCTCTATCAAGTTGCTCCTCTAACAAATGTCTAGGGTAGTGTTCTAGGGGTATTGTTTTATGTCAAAATCCCACTGACTAAAGTAACAGTGTGTTAACTCTATTGATGTGTTGCAGTCTGGAGATGGAGCGTTCCCCTCTGACCTGTGGCTGGGCGTGAGCAGAGAGGCCATCTCTGTGTACAAGAGAGGAGAGCCATGGCCTCTGCAGGTGTTCCCTTATGAACAGATCCTGTCCTTTGGAGCGCCGCTGCCAAACTCTTACAAGATCACTGTGGAGGGACGAGAGCTGCTGTTCGAGACACACATGGTACGTGTTCATGACTACAGAATACTAAAAGAAAAGAAATTGTGACCTGTGACTTTATTAGATTGACTTTCATTTATAAAGATTAAAATATTACTGTTCGGTCTGATCTTAGCTTAGACACCTTTACCTGAGACAGACTGAAGCAGCTCCGTGGATGACTGGTGAAATATACTCATCCTAAAAACATTTTCCACTGTGATCAACAACTGCAATAAGCCTTTACTTTGTCCTTATGTCTTGATTACTTTATCTGTTTTATTAGTTTAATTTCAATGACACAACAAGTGGATTGGAGGGTTTTGACACAAACTGGACAAATGTGCCACTTTCAGGTGAAAGAAGCTCAGTGTTTGCTCACTGCCCAGTTTAGTATATTGTGACATCATCACAAGACTGGCCTGATCAAACCAATCACACTGCTCTTTATAGCTCCACTTTCTCCTTTAGTTCTTCAGGCAGTGGAGGACTTTGAAATTATAACCTCAGATTGAAATAGGAGGCTAGTAAACCCAAATCTGAGTGGTGTCACTCAATGTTGATGTGATTTTTTCAACTGACTGTTGTTAATGCAAAAGACTTTCCTCAAGTTAAACCACATACTGTTTTAAAGCACTAACTATAATAGAGAATAGCAGCTGTTCTTGAACTAGATAAATAAAATGAGGTCACAAGACAGGTTGGTACCTGTGTTGACCTCCAACACCATCAGAAATGTGCTTATTCATACATTATGGAGTCGTAGTTTGTCTTTAAGTTAAAGGGCTGATGAGATCTACTTTGTGTGCACAGGTGATGGACATCGCCAAACTGATGAAGGCCTACATCAGCATGATCGTCAAGAAACGTTACAGCAACTGTCAGTCTGTGAGCAGCCACAGCAGCCAGAACAGTGCCTGGTGAACAGACTAACACCTCCTCCTGTGTGCAGACTTTTACATGGACCAGTCTGTTTGTGAGAGACGACTGAACGCTGGACAAAGAACCACAAACTCACAACACAGGTCTGGATGTCCTTAAATTTCGTGTTCAAACAAAACTGAGATGTGTTTGTTGTTGGCTTAAGCACTTATTTCAGGTCCATTCACAAAGTGCTTCAGTGAAACATTTCCCATTTCCAACAAAAAACGACAAAAGAATCAGCTTTTAAAATGTGACTTATGCCCTATTAGCTCAAATTAAGCTGACAATATTTGAAATCCATGTTGACATTTTACAGATTTGAACAGGGAAAAAGTCACGACAATTATAAAAACCAAAGAGACTTAACATTTTTGAGTTTGAAGTGTACATTTCTGTCATTTTTTAAAACACATTTGATTGTAAGTGTGATTTTTGAATGTAAAAAAGAAGACAGTGAAATGGAGATTTAAAAAAACAAACTCTGAGATGATCTGTCCATTGTAAATATTGGGTTTGTGTCGTGGTTTCGGTGACTGATTCCAAAGGTGCTTTTTGTTTGAAAGTGTGTTGTGTCCGCCGTTAAGACAAAAACATGGTTGTAATTTACTCAAGATTGTGTTGTTTTGGAAAAGCAGACAGAAGAACTTGGTAGATTTTTAGAGGAGAAAGTGCATCATGGAGATTTTTAAACTTTATTCTTAAGTTAAAATAAGACTAAACAATGCGAGAACCAAAGCATGAGTAAACTCGTCTGTACAGATTACGTCAAGCAGCAAACGTTTGAGAAACACTGATTTAGAATAAGTTTAATCAAACTAGTCTCACCTCAGATTAAAAGACTTCATTGGTTCAATAGATTTTTTTTCTTCAGTCCTTTGATCAGCTTTACTTTTTCCAAACCTCGTGCCGTGCGAGAAGTTCTACTTTTACTGAATAGAATAATCCATTACTGAGAATCGCAAGTTAAGTATTGCTCAAACAAGTATGAATCGATCCACATCCAACTGTGAGTAGGGATGTCAAGATTATTAGGTTAATCGATATTTGTGATGGTTCAAGTCGCAAAACAATCGTAAAAAGAAAATCATAATAATCATGACAATTTTATTACGTGTTTTTTATTTCGTTCTTTTATTGCTAATGTTGGTTCCAGCTAGTAAAAATGACTGACATTTGGTACAGACACTTAATTTCTCGGATAAATGCATTTAATTTTTTTTTTTTTACCAACGTGAAAAGTAAATTTGTGATTATGTGAGCCTTGTTATTTCACAACAAATGTTTTTAATCTCTTGGGGAACAAAAACAATTCAGAAGCAAAATTAAGTATTTATTGCAACCTAAAAATACATCTAAATGTTTGTTTTTTTTAAGCACATTTAGATGTTGTCTTTCAGGACGTTTGAACTGACAAAACTGCTCACAAACCTGAGGAAAGTTAGACAGTGAAAATGAAAGAGAATGACAGATTTCAGTGTTGTTTGGTCAAGTCAACTGTAATGGTGAATAATCGCTAAATCGTGCTATTTTGTCTCGCAATAATCGCAATACTAAAATTCCATATCCCTAAACAAATGTTGAGAGAACACATTGAGATCTATGAGGTCTGGACTTTTAGAATTAAGGGTGCAGCAATTTTGTATCATGTTTGTATTAAAAAACATTTCTATTTATGACTAATATTTCAGCTCCATAATATATAATGTGATTGTATTGATGGACTTAAAGGTGGTGTAGCTGATTTTCAAAACTGCAAACATGATTTAAATGTGACTACTTCCTATTATAAATCCTTCAACACATGGTTAATATAGACATGTATTCATTATGGTAGCAATTATGGCTTAAAAACTTCTTTTACCATCATAAAACTGAAACTGGAGTGACCACCCCGAGCACAGCCAATCAGAGCGCAGCATTCGGCTCCTGATTAGAACTTAAACTCTTGATTATTCAGTTCAGACAGTACTCAGAGGTCTCATTTTTTCACAAGGTTCTGCATTTACCATGTACTTTTTAGTGGAAGACACAAAAGTTACTATTTTATAACTAAAAAAGTTCGCTACCCCACCTTTAAAATAGGTTTAAAAAGTTTAGACGAAGCCCATTGAAAAGTCCTTTTTTTTTTTTTTTCTTTACAAAATGTTGAAGTATTTTCTGTTTATCAAAATAGCATTTAAACCAAGAAGGTTACATCAACAAACTAACCCTTTCTTCTAAATACACAGAAGTTTATTTTTAGAAAAAACTAAGAACATTGAAAATAGAGGAAAAAGGTGGGTGTCCCCTTGGTGCCTAAAATGTACATTTAAAAGCGCATTATGTTTAAAATCCCTTTAACTGCACAGTCCACACCCACATTATTTGATTATTTGACGATGCTTTGAAGGTTTAAATCTAAACTGACATTAATAACTGCATTAACATACAGAAATACGTTATTATTTATTCTTTTACTCTTCTGTCTGCTTTTCCACCTTGTTAAGCATCTACTATTGTGCGAACCCTTTGAACACCGTGCATTTCAATCTAAAAAACCATAAACCACACTTTAGCCTTTAGCGACACAACATTCCCGGTCGTTTCTCTGGAACTCCGCAGGCGGCAGCTCCATCCAAAGACGTGTTTCCCACTCAGTGCCTTGTTGTAAATACTGTACACTTATTTGGACGTGTGCGTTTTGTATTATGTGCAATTTTATATATTATGATGATGATGATATCTATATTCGGTATAATCGTTGTGGCTGTACATTTTATACTGGGCTTCTCTCTGTTCTTCAGAATTGTGTATTTTTCTCTGAGACGCAGTGACATTTGTATTTGGATTTACTGTGCTGTGTATGGAAACGCTGATTCAAAACAATAAACGCAATACAAAAAGTGATGTGTCTGTTCCATTGTATTTATCCATGGTCCCACCTCATGTTCCTGCGGTCTCCCATCGAATACTGACCTGGTCCTGGCTTGCTTAGCTTCCGAGATGTGATGGGATCAAGCTAGTTGGGTTTTTCACCTTTGTTGTAAAGTTGAGTTAAACATGATCAAATAAGAGAATTTAGATGGTATTTTAGACAATATGATGTATGCTAGTCTCATCACCCATCAGCCTTTGGGGTTTGGAGGTGTAGTTTGGTCTTGGAAGTATGCAGGTCGTGAGTTTGAACATTTTGTGGATTTTGTTACTGGTGATGTAAAATAAACCACACTTGTTCCAGAGTTTGAGTATCATTTACCTTCCACTAGTGATGGGCAAAATGAGCCTGTGCCGAGCAAAAGTGGGCGTGTCCAGTGAAGCCTTGAAATGAACCTTGGTTCAGTGGTAAGGAAGTCACGTGACCGAAGCTTCAGTTTGTGAAAATTAATATAATCAAGAAAAACACTGACTACGTGAGCTATTATTATTATTGATAAAAGTACATACAAGTTCAAAGAAGATGATTAAAATAAATGTTATATTCTTTGTAATCCATTGATCTCTCCAGGTGAGGGCAGTATTATGGGCAGAGTTTGACAGTGGGGCTTTAATGGTTCATTTCACCCATCACTACCTTCCACCACATTATTGTATTGTATAGTAGTATAGTTTAGGCATACTAGTTTGTCAGTGCCTGATTCCATCAGATCTCAAAGCTAAGTAGTTTGGATGTGGGCAGTTCTTGGATGGGAGACTGCAGGTGCCACAGTAAGTAATCTTTATTTCTATAGAACATTTACACAGACAGATGTCTTCCAAAGTGCTTCACACAGCAACCGCCCTTCTCACTCAGTGATAGTGAGTCGCCTAAACAACCTCCGACCAACACCAAGTGTTCCCTAACCCAGTGATTTTCATCCAGTGTGCCTTGAGGTTATGTAGAATTTAACAAATTGACATTTTAGTGAATTTGTAATTTTTTGTATTCAGGGCACGCTCCTGATCCAAAAAAAGAAAGTAAAACAATCATTTGTGCCAATTTAGTGGCAAAAACTAGACCTATGCTGTATCTAAATCCTGCACCTCAGGTCATATTTAAGACTTGTAGAGTTCTGTTTAAAATTGAAATTCAAGATTTCAAGGATACAACATTAAAGACTCAGATCTATTTAGTGCTATGTCTCATTTCGTAAAATCCTTTTTGAATTGTACAGAGACTTTGCACAAAATGTTCAGATTTTTTAATGTATTGCAGCAAAATGTCCTTCAATTCCTTTTCATTTAATTTTTGTGGCATTTTTTATACAATAAAAGAGACTATTTTTAACCCAGTCTTTTTTCACCTGCTGTTTTTTAAAAAACCTAGTTGATGTTCCACAAAAACGTTACCACAGCTGTGACTGCTCTAACCTGCATGTTATTGGTTGGTGGGGAAACCAGGGTGTCCAAAGGAAACCAAGGAGGAATACAATACATGATTATTATTTCTGTCTTTCTAACCTTTCTAACCTTTATTTTAGCAGCTTATGCATTAGAACTTATAAAAGTGAGTTGGCCTGATATGCTATGCCAACCGTGATGAACCTGAAGACATTACTATCCTGTAAACTTGACCTCCAAACCTGCCTTAAAGCAAAAACACAAGTCTTTTTTTTTTACATATCACATGTTTTATTCAGAATGTCTTCCCTTGCATTTCGACGACGAGACACAAATTCTGGACCGCAATTCTTCTTAGTGTGGAAAGTCGCTGTAATATTTGAATAAAACTTAACGTAACGCTGCATATAAAGAAGAACTTATAAAAACATGCAGTCTAAAGTGTGCAAAAATGCCTATAAATAATAATACAATATATAAATAATATACAGACGTCAGGCATGTTAAGGATACGGTTCTGTAAATGGCACGGTACAGTCAGTTGCCGTAGTGATGGAAATGTAAACATAACTTTCATAATGTCACTGTACAGAAGTGGTTCATCGTTTGTTCACATTGAAATCCAGTGTTTAGTTCACAATCGCCCAGCGGAGTCGAAGATAATAATGAAAATGAAATGTTATAGTCTAATACTGTGATGGTGCGACGTACGTAACATAAAAGTAGAAGCTTTTGATTCGTTTGTTCTACGCAGTGGCAGAGTGGTGAGCAATTCTACTAAGAAGTCTAAAGTCAAGTCAAGCTTCAAAATGATGGATAATAAGCTGTGAGATTCTTCATTAAACTAATTTTAGTAGATGTTCTGAGCAGAGGTGGTCGCAGCAAGTCAATTTACTGGAGTAACGTTTTAGAAAGCTGTATATATATCAAGGTATGTTAATTATTCATTTATATCTGACGTGTATGTTGTTGTGTCTCTCCAGAGGCTGAGAAAAGGCTGTTTTCTTACTTTTACATTGAGTATACTGTATATTACTTCACCAACTGCACCAAATCCTCCAACTCAAGTCCTGACCAAGCCAAGCACATCATGGAGCTCGTTCTCACTCACTCACTCCCATTCTTCTCGTTTTCTCATTCACTCTCTTTCACTCTCCTTCTGCACACTACAGGAGGTTTGGTCCGATTGTAAGCCTGATGTGCACCTTTATGAGTTCAGGGAAAATGTGGCCAGAGTAAGGATTTTCGTTTCTCTCTTTGCATCACTGTGACTATTTGTCAGGGCGTATCATGGTGAGGTTCACATGCAGCACAAGCGCGAGGGCTTTTACAACTCTGGTGCATCTGTCTTGTGACGACGGCTCTTAAAATGTCAAAAAAAAAATCTGTAAATAAATGTACAGGATTCTTTTTTACCAGCATTACACACGTCATTTCCAACGCACCTGCTCCTTAAATGATGTTAGAAGCGCCTTTACTAGACTATACAACATCACAACACTTAGTTTTTGGGAATGTTTCTATTTTACGCCCACAATGCGTCAGTGTAACAGCTCTATAAACCTGCTTTAATCCACTGCTGTTTCATCGTTGTTGTTTTACTTTTACAACCGCACACATAAATGAAAACACACTGCGCTTGATCACGTGACACGCGCACTGTTCTGCGCTCTCCAAGTCTGTGTTGTCTCTGTTCTTCTGCCACACGATGCGACTGTGAAACAAATAATCGGCGTAAATGTCCTAAAAATTGCAAACGATTTTAAACTCCTCTAGTGAGCAGCTGGCTTTACTCTCTTTCACTGCTATTGGATCTTGCTCTTTCAATCATTCTATATGAGTCTCTCTCTCTGATTCTCTCATTCACTCCTTGTTCTTTCTTTCCTTCTTTCACTTTCATTCTCTCGCTCTTTCAGTCTCTCTCTCATTCTCCCTCAGTCTCTCGTTAGTTTTGTAACTTGCTAACATAAGCTTGTTTATTATTATTTTGAGCTTTATAAATAGGTAGATATGATAATTACTACAATTACGTTTACAAGCCAAACAACTTTTGGGCCTAGTTTGAATCTTCTTTTTTGATCAGTAATAGTTACTGTTGAAGACATTTAAAATAATAACAAAGCTCAAATTGTTTAAAAATGACTATCAATATTAGCTACGTTTTGTGTATCTGTGCTTTTATACAAGTGATAGCCACCTCTGCTTACATTTCTCTTAAGTTTTGGATAAATATTCTCTAAATATTGGCACACCGATATGATATTATGTAGTGTAGTGAATGAAACAGCTGCTGTGTATTCACATCTGAAGCTTGTATTTTGCAGTGTATCTACCCACAAAGGAAGTGAAGGAATGATAGGAGCTTTTCTTTTGCCTAAGAAAAGTTGTAGAAAGGCTGCTCGTCGGGTCTGAAGCCGTACGCCGTCACCGGTCGCCCCGGAGACGATGTGGTCTGGTCGAACACGTCTATACCGTCCCTGAAACGCAAAAGGATATTTACTGTATTTATTCAAGAAATTTTCTGAGTTGTTAACCATGCTATAAAACGCTCTCTCATTCTACTCACAGTTGTATTTGGATTGATTCATGCATGTTTGAGTATTCTCGTTTTGTCCTCGTAAACAGAGCTAGATTAGGCGTGAACAGAGATTGAACTCACCCAGCTGCAAGATGGTGGTCTCCGTTTGACGGCTGAAAATCTCCAAAGAAATCTGGGCTGACAGAGCCGTCTCCCGGAGTGATTCCATCTGAGACACAGAGGAAGCAAGCGTGGCTACAGTTAGTTTCAAACAAACACTAATGATAAATGAAGACTTTTTTTTGTAATCATGTCCTGCCAAAAGACAAGACAAAAGAAACAATCAAAAAATACTGTGCCAATGAGAAACTAAAGTTCAGCTTTGTAGTTTCTTTGACTTCTCTAGTAGAATCTTCCAACACAACATGGCTGCTGGAACTGAACATTTAAGTTACATTTACCTATAAACACTTCACAGAACTGAACCTTTTCATTGTGGTGCATACAGTAATGCTTCAGTTCAAACAAATGAATGAGTTGAATCAGAGATGGAAAAAGTACTGAAGTTCACTACTCAAGTAAAAGTCCAGATATACTGTATGTGTAAAAATGACTGGTAAAAGTCTTGCTGAAATGTATTTAACTGAGTAAAAGTATAAAAGTAAACGTGCAAATTTACTTAAAGGTGTAACATAGCCATAGAAAAAGTATAACGGCATATAAATGTACTTTACTTTTTTTGTTAATTATTGTTGTATTCAGCGCCCTGTATCACTTTAATGAATGAGGGGCGGGTCTGAGTGCACGCGGACTCCAACACTTATGAACTACAGGTGCGCGGGGGAGGAGACTGTTGGTGTTTGAACCACTCGAGGTGACCGCGAGAGACTCGAGCAGGTTTTCGCCCCGCTGCTTAAACAAAGAGAAGACCGGTTAGTGACCCTTGCTGCCTTGTGTGAACTATCTAAAGTTTTACCCGACGGATAAGCAAGACGACGTGTGGACGGGCGTGCACGGGAAGCGCGCATCGCCGTATGTGTGGATTAAAAGACTTTCCGTTGGAATATATCTGTGGATTACGCGTTGATAGATTATAAATTTCCCGTTTTTGGATTTATGGGACAATGGGACACTCCGGAGATCACGAGAAGAGGAGGACTTGATCAGCACCAGGTTTGACAGAATTGAGAGGGACAAAAGGGCTTGTGATGTTTATGATGTGGAAAAAAACATTCACTAAATGACTAAAGTGAACTGCATTCGTTTGAGTGGTGACTTTATTACACTTAGCTTATAATTACTTAGCAGCTACCACTGACCCAAAGCTTAGAGCATCACTTTTGTCCTATAATGCGAAAAGGTAACTAGGGCTTTGAGGAGCGGAGTGTTACAAAAGTGCACTGTGTTTCTGAAAATGAAAAGTTCTCTATACATTAGGTGGGTTTCACATTCTAGAATTCTTGGCAGTTATAACTCATTTGTATTACAAAAATAAATTGCATTTAAACTATATTTATTTTAGCTGCCCTCCACCTCATTGAAATTACATTGGCCCGTAGAAGGTTGTGATGTCATCTGAAACCCACCTATTCAGTAAAATTAGAAAGGTAAAACTATACTATGGGACTTTCTTAATGGAGATAAATACATAGTATGCCATATATAAAAAAAAAATCAGCTAAAAGATCACTTTTCTGTGGAAACAGAGATGTTCGGGCTCCTCCAAGCCAAATAATAGACTATTTTGTGGGTAGCAAGATCGCTGAAAGCAAAAATTATGATTTTTATTAATTATTTAGTGTAACAAAGGCATCTAAATGACAAAAATATGCATTTATTCACGTTAATTTTTGGCCAAAAAGTTGTGCAGTGCACCTTTAAGTAAAAAAAAAAAAGCATCACAGTGCCAAAAGTTATCTAGTCTCGGTTAAAACTAGAAACTTGGAAGCTTATTTTAATTGTTTCAAGAGATTTGAGCTTGAATCAAATTTGCCAATGAGGTGAGTAAAATGTGTTACTTCATTGGCAAATAATTTGGCTTGAAATAAGAATAAAAAGAAGGCAGAAAACACTTGGAAACAAGTCATATAATCAACGTACATAAAGTAAACCCAGCTTAACGAGAAAAGACATTTTAACCAATCTAAAAACACATTTTGGTCATAAATCACAGGACAAATATGTAATTGCTTGAAAACTTAAAGTTTTCATTCATTTTCATCTGTTTAATTTGTTCACAAAGCTCTGATACACGGCAGCAGCAGGAAAGAAATGGTTATGTGCTCATAAAGTAACTCACCTGTTTTTTTTATGTAGGAAGTAGAAAGTACAGAAACTTCTTGAAAAATGTAAGAAGTAAAAAGTCACCAGATTTTCTAATACACAAGTAAAGTACAGATCCTGCTTAAGTTGCTTGAGTAAAAATACTTAGTTACTGGGCATCTCTAAAAAAAAAAAAATATGGAAGAAACATACTTTTGTTTTTACGTATTAAATTCAGAAAAAATGTAAAAAACAAGTTGTGTGGTTCTGTCTGTTAATGAAAGCTCATCTAAAACCCATTTGTACATTTGTATACCACACTGTACCTGCGCTGTAGAAGAGATCGGTGCGGTCGTTGTCGTTGTCATAGAGATAAGGCTCGCACTCGTCCACCTGTCGACTCTCCACCATCTCTAACCACTGGTTGTTGTGGAAACGGAACTTCTCCGACTGGATCTTGCGTCCCCACTCCTCGTCGTACTCCTGCGGGGGAAAGCGCAGACTCTTCGGTGTTTGTCAGTGCTGTGTTTGTACTGTGTGAGAGAAGACAACGTTTAACTCACGGCAATGATGTCCAGAGTGTTGTCGCACACTTTTCTGATCTCAGCGTTCTTGTCGTGCATCAGGTCGATGAGGTACGCAGGAGCCTCTGAGACAACACTTAAGGAAAATATAGAACTACTGTAGTAGTGCTTGTAACTGGTCTTGAGAGCAATTTGGTTTTGGTCTTGTCTTGGACTCGAGAATGCTTGGACTCTGTCTTGTTGTCATGGACTTGAAGTAACACACAGACCACATTTCAGTAGTTTTATCCTCAGTAGTTCTATGTTCTATGCATTATTAATTCATTTATAAAATTCACGGATTGAAAACACAGACATATGCATTCACACGACATTAGAATTACAGGAGGACGTCAGAGTTTGGAGAATTACAGGAGATAAAATTCGAGGGACATTTTTACAGATACCAGAAAGTCAGATGACGTCCGTAATTATTACAATTTACAGGAGGTCATGAGGTAAACGTTATGCTGAGCAAATACAGTATGACAGAAGAGTTCCTAATTTTGATTCTGAAAACTAAACAACCATTTCTAAAATATGTTCATAAGCTGGATGAATATGTTGTACATGCTAATTTCCCATCAAAACTAAAGCATCACTTTAGCAGGGTCATGAAGGATACGTGTGTCTTTGATGATGACGTCTCGTGTGGCCTGGTGAAAGACCATCTGATAAAAGACGTACACAATCTGACAGACAAACTCGTCGTCTTCTTGTTGAGCTGCATACAAAAAAAACAAACAGATTTAATATAAGCCGTTTTCAGGTTTAAGGTTCAAGGTTTCTTTATTTGTCTCTCTTGAGAAAATTTTTCTTGGACCAAATGGGCCGCTGCACACACCAAGACACATCACCACAGAAAACACAAAAAACAAGATGCAATACATTCCTTCTTACATTCTTACATCTTTTTTGATTTAACAGTTTTACTGAAACCGGTACAAAAGAATGCTTGTATCTGTTAACTTATTTCGACACAGTTGTACCCTGTAACTACTCCTCGCCTGGCCAGCAAGAATGATTGACTTGTCTCCATTGAAATGAATGGAGACTTTGGTCAGCTGGTGTACCAGGCAAACCTCCTCCCTGAGCTCAATAGTTCATATTCAGGGTACAGCACACGTGTGGGGTCTAAGAGGATGTTCCTGGTCTGTCTCCTCGTGTCCTGTTCATGAAGTTCCTGAGGGCTCAGAGGGACAGCACTGCCCAGAATTTTCCCCGCCGTTCAAATCAGATTCAAAATTTGACTTTTTGATTTCACAAGTAAGTTTCCAAACCAGCTGGTGATTCCATATCTGAGAACTGACTCAATGGATGCTCTATAGAAAATGAGCATGTTGTTTCGACATACACCAAATAGTCAGAGTCTGCGCAGGAAGTGGAGGCGCTGATGTATTCTGCAACAGACAAAGGTCGCCTGTGCTAGCTCAGATCTCTGTCAATACGGACATATTTAAAGGAGCTCACCTGCTCTGGTCTATCACATGGTCATGAATGGTCACTTGGCCATGGTCACCAGCTGATCTGGGGTCAATCACCATTTCTACTGTCTTTTCACGTGTCTTTTAACAGTAACAGTGTGAAAGAGGCTGCTTTACCGTTCAGTAACTCTATGAGCGCAGGGATGATGCCAGATTTAGCCAACATGGCGGCACAGGCGTCGTCCATAGAAACCGTTCCGATCATGATCACCACCTCCAGGATCAGGTCATCTTCTGCTGAGCCTGAGACAAAAGAAGATTATACTTTTACAGTCAGATATCAGAGAATCACACTCCAGTTCCCGCCTGACCAGTCCACACCGCAGTGCCACAGTGCTTACCTGGCTTGAGTCTGTCCTTGAGGTAGGGCACCAGGTTGTACTCCTTCAGCACCAGCTCCCAGTCCAGGTCTGGGATCGTGAGGTTAGCCAGAGTCCCCAAACACTCCACCACCCACTCCTCGTCCTCCTCGGCTCGGATCTGTGCTGCCAAGTCTCCTACGTAGTCCTGACACAACACAAAAGAACTTGATTCGACCTAAACAGAGCAAAAAACACTTCTTCTTCTTCTTGTGGTGAGGCTAAATGTAAATAGGCGTACATGGGACATCAGATGAAGCAGAGAATGGAGCAGATAAATAAAAAACAATGCTTTGTTTTTCTAACAAAGTATAACTTGAGATTGACTGACAGTGTTTTTACCCTCTTCTACTCTGTGAAACCTAATCAAATTTAATTTCAGGAACAATCTAAAGCGATATTTAATTCATACAAATGACCCAGGCCTGATATAGAAAACTATTCGAGTATGTACGATCATTTCTGACAAGACACACTGACCTTAGGATCTAGCATGATCATTAAACATTCAGATTTTAACCATGCCCAAACAACTGAAATATGTCAATTGATGTATGTACTTACAAACTAATGAGCAATATATTTCAGAGCATGTTTGTTCAGATCACAAATACAGATATAAGATATTTATCTTTAAATTTTATTCAAATTCGTTTTACAGCCCTAAACGTTATGACACAATTATTGACACCAAAGAGTAAAAAGTTTTCTAAAGTATTCCTCCTCCAAAACAAACAGTGTTACGCAGAGGTGTCGACTTGCCAGACTTGGACTTGAGTCAGACTTGAGTCAATATTTTGATGACTTGAGACTTCGACTTGGACCTGAAGGTCAGTGACTTAGGACCTGACTTGGACTTGAACGTCAGTGTCTTAAGACGACTTGATGCTTGTAAAAAATATTTTGTTTTGCCCATCATTTCTTTTTTTGTGATCAGAATTTAGTCTTTAAAAATCAAAGTTGTACAATTATAAGATGCATTTGGTAGTTTGATTTAAAGACTTGAAATCAAAACTTGGACTCAACTTGGACTTGTGGGGCTCGGACTTGGGACTTGACTTGGCCTTGAGGTGAAAGACAAACTCCACAGTTGCCTAAATAAAAGATAAATAATAAACATAAAGCTTACAATAAATAACGCTTTGGTCGGGCCGTCGTGTTGAGAAATATTTCTGATCATCTTCATCAGGAGGCAGTCTTTCATTTTCAGAGCTCTCTTCATCAGCATCTTCAGACCATTGCCTAAAACAAACAACCCTTCTTAGTATCGGAGCGCTGAAGTGACTGTTCACTGATTGTGAGGGACATTTATTTGCCCTATTTCTTAAAAACCTTCATGTATTCATGGCTAAGAAGTTTTGAGATGTACAAATTCAAGTTAGGCACAGCTTTTCAAGGTATTAAAAGACTTGTTTAATATGTGTTTTTTGGAATACTGTAATGGGAGAATTAATTCAAATGTATGATTTTACAAATATATCTAATTTATGATGATTTCTCTGAAATATAATGAAATGATGTCTTCTGATGCACACTGTAGTGACCTTGTACAGTCTGTCCTTTCACTCCCACTGATAAGACACAAGATGTTTGTCTCTGTTTAGTTATGATACACTAAATGCTCTCATTGTTCATTGTTTTAGCCCATGTAACACTTTCACTCCACCTATTTCTGTTTTTTTCCATTCTGACACTAGTATAAAACCTCTGTTTTGTGCCCTCCCCTCCCAGGGCCTTGATACAACTGTCATGCACTTGTGTTAAAGGAGACCTATTATGTCAAATTCACTTTTCTAAGTTTTTAACCTTGTCATAATGGCCTTCCTTCATCATTAGTTTACTCAAAGTTATATTTGAATTGATTCATGCATGTTTGAGTATCTTATATTGTTCTTCAGCTGCAGCTCAAGTGCTCAGAAATCCCCGTTCTCACCTACCACCTATCCCCTCCCACTTGTCTGTATTTACTTGATATATTTCAAAAGATTAAGACCCAAAGTGAAGCATGTATGGTTCAAAACTGTCTCATAGCCACTTTCCAACAATAATAATTTGTTATTTAAAATCTGTTGCTTTACATTTTGCAATGAGGAGGCGGGGCTTATCAGTTCTGCAGTTTTGAACAGGAAGTCAGTAGAGCTGTTTCTATTTTCAAGCCATTTTAGATCAACTTTGTGTTTTATAATGAACAAAAGGTAAATTGCTAAACTGCATTATGTTTTAGTTTCTTACTAAATATAAAAAAAAAACACAATAGGACCCCTTTAATGTCCTCCTTTGCAAAGATCTTCTATTATACAATAAATCCACAAAAGACACTTATTTGTTTTTTCATTCTTAATATTTTTCAACGACACTAACCCCCAATCCCAATTCTCTTTTGTACCCCTACACCTTCCCCTTAGCCCTACCCCTACCCCTTCCCCTACACCTTAAAAACAAGGGCTAAGGGGTAGGACAGCCCTACGAAATGGGACAGCCCTTGTATGTATTTATTTTTTTTTAGAACAAGCTCACAGACGTGTGATGGTATAATGAAATTATGATCATCATAATAATATAATAAAATATGGTTATAGGTTATAGTGCATTATAATAAATAATACAACATATTTGTATCAGCAATATTATTAATATAACAACATATAGCATAATAGAATATACTGTAGTTGCCTATTAATTTATCAAGTTTTACTATAGCCTATTATAGACTACTAGGTTATTTTATTATATTGTATATTGTTGTGTATTGTTTTTTATAAACAGGCTATATAATTTGTAAGTTGTAAGTAGTTACTATTAAAATGTTGTTGTTGTTTTTTTTTTTTATTAGGCTGTTATTATTGGTTCTTTTATTATGCAGACAGCTTTGACCTTTAAACTATGATAATTTATCTTTTTAGACCGATCTCAGTCCAGCAATACAGTTGGGCAAGTTATTGAAATGAACTTTTTTGCAAGAGGACTTTTGTGTAAAATAAACACGAACTGTTTCACTTTCATTTGGCTTCATACATCTCTTCTGTGCGTGACAGCGTGTGACTGGAGCTCTGTGGCTTCTGACAGATCCTGTCCCGCTCTCCAGCCTCAGAGAGCCGGGCCCGGGGGAGGAGCTGTGAGCCTGGGCAGCTCTGTCCTCCGGCCGGTGTGGATTCCATGACACCGCGGAGAAACAGTGTCTATCACCCCGCGGTGTTGAATCCACCTCGGCCGGGGAGCGACAGAGCAGCGCAGGCTCACAGCTCCTCCCCCGGGCCCGGCTCTGTGCGGCTGGAGAGCGGGAACAGGACGGTCACACCGCGGTGAAGCCCGCGCAGCTCGCTCGCTCAAGCCGGTGAAGAGCCGCTGACCTCGCGGGGCAACAGCGGGGAAACAGTGCTTGTCTTCCCGCGGTGCTCGCTCAAGCCGGTGCAGACCCGGTGACATCGCGGGACAACACCGGCAGCCCGCTTACACTCAAGCTCTCTCGAACGACTGCTTGACCTCCGAGGATCGACTCGCGAGTGCGAGGAAAATGAAATACACGTAACAAACGGCCCGGGTCTATCACTGTGATGGGTAAAGTTTGTGCCCATTCACAGAGCGAGCAGACGAGGCGATGAAACAGCAGGAGACACGACAATGCGATATAAACTGTTCCGCTTTCATCATATTACAACAACAAACTGTGAATAAAACGGTCAAACGGTCTTATAACTTAATAAATGTCATTAAAGTGCTTATTATTTACATTTGAGAGTATATTTTAGCAGCACGTTTCCTGGTTTCAACAAACTCCTCCTACCCTTTGCCTGTAAGTGTGCATCCGAATTGGCTTCGCTGTAAGGGGTGTACACCCCTTCCCCTTTGCCCTCCGCCTTAACGCTAAAGAGGATCGGGACACCCCTTCATCTCTCGTGAACGCGCAAAATCGAGGGGTAGGGCTAAGGCAAAGGGCTAAGGGGTGGAATTGGGATTGGGCCTAAGCATTACAAACATTAGCTAGCAAATGTTGTTCTTTCACAGAGGTAAGTATTGAAGTGTATAAAAATATACTAAACTTACCAGTCTCTTTTATTATCTCATGTTATTTTGTTTTAAATGTTTTTATACATTTACAATGAAGCTAACCCTCTAAACTGCTGCTAAAAACACAATTCAAACTTTACTTTCTGCTGGAAAAGCCTGACTCTAGACCAGGCCCGGCCCAGCCTATACGCAGACTAAGCGGCTGCTTAGGGCCCCGTGACCACCAGGGGGCCCCCACGAGCACATTCACATTTATTGAAAACTTATTATCTGAAAGCTTTTTTGGAAACTATTATGTATGCATGTGTTCACACGTGGTCAAATAGTCCTATAAAATGAT
Source organism: Mugilogobius chulae (assembly GCA_038363315.1). NCBI lineage: Eukaryota > Metazoa > Chordata > Actinopteri > Gobiiformes > Gobiidae > Mugilogobius > Mugilogobius chulae. The sequence continues at coordinate 31,837,215 of CM076395.1, read as the reverse complement.
GACAATGGTTTGTTTCCAAAATATTTGCCTCTATATTGTTTTTGAGTCGGGCAGTAGAAGGGCAGCTCCGTGTTTACAGCGGAGGGCCCCGGTGCGCTGCACTCGGGCTGCTCTGAGGGAGCGGGGATCAGGTGCTTTACAAGTTGTTAGACTAAAACTTTTATTATGTTCTGGAGAATGCTTCAAGATCACCAGAGGAAGGACCAGAAGATTGTTTAAGTGAAAGATTGACAGAACTGTCAATCTTTCACTTAAAAAGAAGATTTGAAAAGCAGAGCATGATGGAATTACTTGGCAAGTTTCCAGGATAAATCGCTGGGACATTTGTTTCTTCATTACATGAACAAAGGAGAGAGACATGAAGACAACACGGTGAGTGTTTTATACTAAACTAGCTGTGTTTGCTCGTTGTTTTTTAGGAGTAAGTTGTGCTTTCTGTTTGGAGCTTATTGACTTTGTCTGGTCAACAGCACGAAATTTAAGACGAAGACGAATTTAAGACGAACATAAAAGAATCCATAAACATGTTCTACAAGGTCTAAGCTTTTAGACAGTTTTTATTTTTTGAAAATCCGCCTTATATTGGCGAAGTTATGATCAAAACAGATAAGGAAACAATACGTGAACACATTTAATACAGCGAAATACGGCGGCGAACCGCGGCGCATTTGTCGGAATAGATCAGCTCAATTCTCATAAAAGAAGCACAACACGTGAGTCCAGGAGTCTGCACAAAGGTTTTAGTCAGGATTGTTGTTTGAGACGTGTTTCACTGTCCAGTGTGAGGCTGCAACTCAGAAAAAAGACTGAACCAAAGAGTTAGACTGCAGCCCTGGCACCTGCAGTGACACACCTGCAGTCTCAGTCTCTAACATGTCTCTCTGCTGAGAGAATCACTGACCCTAATAGACCTATTTCCACAAGTTTAAAGGTTATTGGTTATGCAATAAACAACAGTTTTTTTGTTTTGTTTTTAAGATAAACTGCTGAAAAATAAGATATATTGTTACCTAAACATAGTCCAAATTGCAGGAAATTACATCTATTTTAGTCAAAATCTCCTGGGGAGGGCCCAGACCCCCGCCTCTGGCTATATAGCCAACCCTTTACTACAAATCAGCAGTAACACAGGCTGCACACATTGAAAATCTTAGTTACCTAATGTAACTGTAGTTCTATGAGTATTTGCGTAGCCCTCTACAGGCTACGTGATGAGGGCAGTGTATGTTTTGCCGTGTGCCGCTGAAGTGGCAAGGGCCCCAAAGTCAAATTCTGCTTAGGGCCCCCTGAAGGCCAGGGCCGGCCCTGCTCTAGACACAGGAGGAGCAAGGACTGCTTTGACCTGAAACTTGCAGTATAAAGGTAAAAAAAAAAAATGACTCAAGACAGCAGGCTACGCCATTTAAACACTACAGATTATGAATCAAAAAAGTTCTGAAAAAGACCGACACTAGTGAGTACCATTAGGATCTAAACACAGATTGTTTCTGAGATTACCTTCACACATGACCTGTGCGTTCCTCTTATTGGCTGCCAGGTTGATGCAGATGGAGATGAGCTCGATCTCAAACTCCTCCTCCCGTGTTCGTACAGCATCTGCATGAGCTGGAGACAAAGATGAAGTTGAATACATGAACGTGAGCTAGCGCCAGGTCCCGTCGTGTGACCCTGCTGTACCTGAGGAATGCAGTCGGTGTACACAAACATCCCTTTGAAGCGGTCGTCCATGCTGATGTGGTACAGGATACGCATGGCCACCTGTTTGTTGTTCTCATCTCCTGTTAAAAAACACAAAATATGAAGGAGAACAATAAAGAAAAAAGAGAGAAGGTAAAGATATTTGGTAAACACCTATAGACTATCTCCGGTTCAAACTAATATGCTCAATGTTTAAAACCACCAGAATCGGGAAAAATTATGAGATTATAAAGGAGAAGGTGAAAGACAAGTGAAAAATTGTGGGGACTAGACACTACTGCATAAGTGTTTGTTCTGGATCTCAGGTAAGATGTGTGTGCAGGTCTTCTTTACTGTCACAAGGTGGCAGTATAACAACATCAGACACTGTCCACATGAATCAGAATTTACTAATTAAACCAGCTGATACTTGCTTGTATTGTATGAGACATAACATGCACATTTGAATGCTTTGATTGCTCTTTTATTATAAGTAGCTTATGAAAACCAGCATGACTTCTTATTAGTCCATTTATTTTCATGTGAAGAAGTGACTTTTGGATCTGTCTTCAAGCAGAAGGGAGTTACAAAGAGGGAATAAATAACACTTGCTCTCAACGTGCAAATGTAAGCATGCAACTGACTGTGTACAGAACGTCAGTTGGCTTTGTTTATTTTTGAAAAAGCTAAAATTTTCTCAATGGTAAATGCAAGAAAGTCGAGTCAGGAGAGACGGTGATTAAGTTTAGAAGAAGGGGTAAGTTTAGGAAAAGGGTTACACTACAAAAAATTGAAAACAATTCTGATTCCAAGTCATTTTAAGCAAGAGTAGATTTTTAGTTTTTGTAGTGTAGGGTAATGGATAAGGTTAGGAAAAATACATGTTGCAGCGGGGATCAGGAGGTCAAATTCTACACTTTTTAAGGCCACAAACACAAATTAAGACCTATTTGCGAGTCATGATTTACAGTATTTCACAATGCTGCTTCTTTTCCAGACAGAAAAATCCAATAAATTAACAAGAAAAACTCAATGTATACAGCAACTGAGCCATCCATCTATTCCATCAACCAAATAACAGTAGATGAAACACTTGTGTAATATTAGTGAGAATATTGTTTGCAAGTTGCAGTTGTGAAATGTTTGAGAAATCTGACAGAAATTGCATCTTTAAAAAATTCAAGACCTGTGTAAAGAAGATCACGTACAAGAACAAACTTAAGACTTATAAAGGCCTTAAATTCAAACTTTTCTGTTTAAGATTTTTCCAGACTCTGCAGAAACATTGATAATATGTTTCTTTTAAACATTTTAACAAGGAGCTCCTAATAATTGTGTCTACCTCCCAGCACTTTATTACATTGTAACCATGCAACATATTACATCACAGAAGTTCAGCACTGTCAGTGAGTTATAAAAGATGAAACTTCAGCAGAAACAATCTCTAAAAGTGAGCGTTTCTGTGTTCATCCTTACCCAACAGTGCGGTGAGTTTGGGCAGCAGTCCCACCTCCACCATCTTAGCTCGGAGCCCGGAGTCGAAGGACAGGTTGAGCAGCAGTCTGAGTGTGAGGTTCAGGAGGTCCTCGTGTTCACAGGGGACCAGCCGGGACAGTCGCTCCACGGTGTCCAGCTCGGCCTGCAGGACACAGCATTTACCGCGTTCATTACCAAAAGAATATGTATGTGACAAAACTTTGTATCGTGAGTCATGTTTTTTCATCCTTACTTCAGCCAATGCCCGCCCACTTGTCTGTATTTACTTGCAATTAATCATTAAATCTGATTTACAGTAAAACGTGTAGGATTCAAATTTGTCACCAAGGCAACGACAAAAAGACAGTGTCAGAGCTCATCAGTTCTGCAGTTTTGAGCAGAAAGTCAATGGACCCGTTTATATTTCTAAGCCAATTGAAATAAAAATCTGTTTTAATCAACGGATAAAATGTAAATTGCTGATCCACATGTCACAGTTTGGTACTAAAACATGGAAAGCTATAAAAATGTGTAATTGTACTATGAACGGGATTAAATCGCCACAAAATTAACGATTTTTTGATCAAGAAAAGGCCTACTTCTGTTTATTTCTACGGAAAAGCAGCACCTTCGAGTATAATTTCTTACAATATAGAATAAAACGTATTTATCCCCAATAATGTTCTGAAGTATTATTTTATCTTTCTTTTTATATGACTTGTGAAGTTGACCTTTCACCTCCAAAAAGTTACACTGCATCTTTAAGTTCCTCTGCAAAGAGCTGTGTTTATATGACATTTATTCCTTATTTGTCCCCCTACTGCAAACTGATTTGGGGAAGCTACTCCTGTTAAGCTGCTCCCACAACTTGGAAAACATTTCAAATGGAAAACTGAAAACATTGTCTATGTTTTTAATTATAGTCTTGTTTTAATCTCTTACAAAGTTGTTCATATTCTCTTCATATTTAGCACAAGTTTGTAAATGTTTTCATGATGCTGCAGTCTAAAAAAAGGTTATCATAGCTGCCATTAATCGTTCCCTTTGCTGTCCCAGTCTCACCATGTCGTTCTTGTTCTCCAGAAATATGGAAAGCTTTTTGAGGAAAGACACCACGAGCACCAGCAGCTCCTCATCGTCCCGCTCCAGAACTTTGACCAGAAAACCCACGATGTTCTTATTCCTCATCTTTAGCTCGGTCCTGGTGTCTTCAGCCAAGTTCAGCAGCAGGTACAGAGACACTGAGGGAATGCAAATACATGACACATAAGTATAAGTAAGTCAGAATGTACAGCACATATAATTTTTTATTTTTGATACAGTAAGTACGCACCTCTCAGCAGCTGCTCCTGTTTGGCCAGTAGACTCTGGTATTTCCTCGTGGCTTTGTCTTGGTCTCTGCGAAGAGAACCATTTTCTGGAGCAGACTCACGTACAAAAGTTTAGTTAAGGAATATTTTTAGATACATACAGTAGACGAAGATGTCAGGTAGTTCTTCAAAATAAGAGAAATTGTTAATTTAGTTTTCTAAACTAACGTCACAATACAAACATTTAACACATGCTTTTGACATTAATATTTTATTCTTGATAATAATTTTGATACCACACTGATAATTAAAATGTTCTTTTAGGTCAAGATTTTAGACAATAGACTGACATTAATAAAAATATAATATTTTGTTCTTTATTATGAAGCCCAGGATCATTTAAAACTGTCTTGTCCTTTTGACTTTTGTGAACTTAGATTTAAGTTACTTTTCGCACATAATATCTGTTCATATACATAATTTATATACAGTACAATTTTATGGTTTTACACTATGCTTACAGTAAACCTGTAGAAGTATGGATAATATACCTCAGGAAATGCTTTTAAAACAAATTGCTAAATAAATAACCACAGCATTTCACATTACAATCATGCATTTGAATAGATACTGCTTTAGATCAGGGAAAATGGCTTCATATCTTTCAGAAGAAACTTTCCCAAGAGAAAAGGTATTAAAAGGATATAGGCTTTGTTCTTCTTGCGCAGCTCCTCTCGCCACAAGTCATATCTCTTCAGCTCATGTTCGATGACACTCATGCACAATGCACCCACCTTATAATGACTCACCACTCCATGGAACTGGGAGAAACTGAGAAAACAAAAGCACTTAGGGTAAAGAATGGCATGAATAGATGATTGTAAAAAGTTATATAAAATGAAGGCTGCAAACCTTGAAAAACAGAAAAATATATAAATGATGTATGTTGCCAGTTCTACACTTTGTTTCCAGTCTTCTCTCAAAACCCTGGCCAGGGCCCCAAGAGCTGCCTCTGTGCAAATTACATATAACATAGGAACAGACACATGAAACAAAACACACTTTTGTTTGATGATAAAGAAAAACTAAATTCTTACCATTGTGTAGCAGCTCTTCCAGGTTGTCAGGGTTACGAGCCAGCTGCAGGATAAGGGCGGCGCCTCGGATCTTCTCTGGGATGCCTTCATACAGCAGCTCAACATACTCCTCCACTTTAGTTATGTTGGCTTCTTCATTTAGCTACAAAAAAGTGTTTTTGTTTTGTTTTTGACATAAATCATGTACAACATGACATTGTTGCATTATTATAATGAAGCTATACCTCCATTCCTTCAAAAGGTGCCAGCTCCCTGGGCTTTGCAATCCTTTTTTCTTTCTTTTCACCTTTGAACACAAACAAGCAAAACAATAATTACAAGAAAACAACCTATATTAGAGCGTCTTCTCCAAAAATTTCAGCTGTACTTATATTTTATTGTTAATGCTTATGCAGAATAGAAAAAAATGCAAATTGTAAAAGGAGAACAGTGCCAGACCTCGTCCATCTACTGGGGAGGCTTTGCGGTTCTGCAGATAGTACAGCAGCTGTTCCACCTGAGGCAGGCGAGAGGTTGGAATCAGTTTGCACTCCTCCACCACCTTCTTGGCCAGCGCCCCCACATCTGTGCTCGGGCTCAGGCTCTTCACCCGGATGCTACACAAAAACAGGGGTAAACAGAAAATATGCAAATTAGTGTGAATCAATCGGAATTGTTTGACCAGTGTATGTAGTGTGTGTACTCACATTTTCTGGCCTTCCTTACGTTCGCCCAGCATAGGCCCTCCTCCCTCTCCCAGGATGGATGCCTCCACCTCATAGTGCACTACCAGCGCCTTCTCTGTGGGGTGGACATCTAGACTGCCAGCAGTCACTCTTCTGTGAGAAAACACAAGGTACAAAACTGTAAGCAAGACAGCTCTCCCTGTTTAACAAGACAAACACCAAGGCTGAATACTAAGATTATGTCTGAATGTACTTTAAGATCTTTATACATCTTAGTCAATCTTCAATTTGGAGGTTATAAGAAGTCCCATATTATAAAATGTTCTGATTATATTAATTACAAAAGCCCATGTGAGCGTTTAGACATGATGACACGCCCATACCCAGATGGCTGGCTATGTTTTTAAATGTCTGCTGCTCTTGTGTACACGCTGGCTGCTAAAATGAAAAACTGTAAACCAAAAGATACAAAAGATTGCACAGCCATGTCAGATGCAGATACAGATGATGAAGAAATGCGGTTTGGACAAAATGTGCGTTAAATGGCAAAGGCCAGTGCAGTTAAATGCTAGCTTTTTGTTGCTATGTGCTGAATCCCACTGAAAATTGTTCCGCTATAATTTAGTTATGACAGGTTTTGCTGCGTAACGCAGAGTGATCACGTATTACCATGGTTATACGTGTTTGTTCATCACAGGTTCCATTATATACAAGAAAAGAATGCTAGCTGATAATAAGGGAAAATCAATAGATTAGACAAATGTACAAGAACTACAGAAGAAAACGTTAAGTAAAAGACAACCTAGCTAGCGATTACATTTAGCTAGAACCTGCAAACTGGTAACGTTAAATTAAAGACCATAAGGCTTTATTGACTGGCTAACCAACATAATGATAGTTAATGTTTAACGGTACAATGAATTAGTAATATGTAATTTGACAGTGCAGTCGTTATTTGAAGCAGAGATAGCAAGCTAACAGGCAAAGCGGCTGTAAAAACACTCATCAAATAACATAACATTACCGTTTGAGGTAGCGTGGGTCATCCTGCATCTTCTTTCAGTGTATTAACGAGGATTTCAGCTAATTGTTTCTGTAATATAAAAGAAGTCCAGAAAACACGATCAACGGAAAATCGTGTGGTGTTGTTGTTAACCAACCAACCCTGCTAGCCTGCAGAGATGGACTACAAACATGGCGACGGTCGTGCGTTCTTCCCACTGATGTGCATCCATGGTTCCTCTGAGCATTTTATTTATTATTTATTATTCATATTTTTAATGTAGTTTCAGAGCAGCTGTGTTTGGAGAACATACTTTACATTAAATATATTTTGTATTGAATACACATTCCATATACTGATTTGAAATAGAAAACATAATTATGCTCCTTGTTATTTTCTCACATTTTATAATGAAATGCCTCAACGTATTATTCTGAATTGAGAGGTTTTGTTTTTTTCCCTTATTAATTATTTAAGTTTAGACTTTTCACCAAAATGTACAGAAACGTTTTTAAAAGGAGTATTCTGAATATGTATTTTTGGCAACTGTAGTTAGTTACATCCAACACTGATTTACACTGTATTGACCAGCCTATGCTGGCAGGTACTGTACATTTTTGATAAAACTAAAAATTAGATAGTTTCAATTCCATTTATTATGACTGAGCTTAATTTTTTTTCATGTCAAATAACTGCATATTCAAAAGTCAGTATCTATATATTTATTCAACACATATACAGTAAATCAATTTGCTGTCTGAAGTTTTATGATTTAGCTTATACATTCAATTTACTAGGTCAATGCACATCATGCAAGGTGTATCATAACCCACAGCTAAAACATTATTACTGCATACATGTTATAAAAAAAAAAAAATCAAAAAAGCTGCAAGTTATATAGATTTTCTATCTATACAATCATACTTCATAAGATTAACAGTCTTTCAGGAATCTAGTTCTCTTTTCAATCATATCTTCAGAAATATGCACACAAACATATATTCATTTATAAGTGTCATGAATATATTTGAACATGAAAAGCCTGAGGTTTTAATAACAGCACATACATGAAGGTACAATAATGCTGTAAGAGCAGGTCTTTTGACATTTGACATCTGTTATTCGACCTGGTCGGCCTCCTGGTCGTCCATGCAGGCAGTGAACTCCTTCTCTGGCAGCAGGCCGTACTCATTGAGAAAACCTTCTACATCCGTAGCAAAGAACTCCTCAGTGAAGTGTTTGGTGACAGCCACAAAGTTCCCCAGCAGCTCCCCCGCTTGTACACTAACAGAGCAGGAAGAACCTGTAACAGTTAAATTGGAATTATTTAGGACTCAGAAATCAGCTTAGCAAATAGGAACAATGTTTTTAGGCTACATAGGTAAACTTGTGTTGTTATGTTTCAACTAAAACATAAACTATTTTTTCTTGTTCCAGTCTCCATTTGATTTAATTTCTACACTTCCACAGATGCTAATATAAAAGCCAATCATACTAGATTGTACAGGCATTGATTCTTGGTTTTGGAGATTTTGTTCACTGACATCTGAGGAGAAGCGCTCGGCTGCTCCTGTTGCACGGCATCAATGCGACAGAACTTCACACTGGGATACTCCACAGCCAGACAGTCCAGACACGAGTTCATCTGCTCACACTCTGAAAAAAACAACCACACAACATGTAATATATGAGCCATGCAATATTAAACGTGAGAAAATAAGACAGTGGGATGTATATCTAGAACAGCTGTGACATAAGTGAGTTTAGAAGCAAGGTTTAGTTTAGTTTGCCACTGGAAGATAAACAATTATCAGAGGCAACATGTCAAATATATCGATCAGCTGCCAATATCTGTGCAACCACTTCAGCTCAGCTATATATTCTTAAAACATACACAAACAAAAAAACTTGAATACATTTAGAGGTGTCAGGTTTATAATGAATACTTTTTTCTTTACTTCCTATAACACAATACAATCATTTTTCAATGGCATAAACAGTTTTTCTGTGAAGACAATAAAGTATACCTTAATCTCTGAAACTTTAGTATTTTTCTAAACTTAAAGCAAACAACATTTTTAGAAAGTACTCCAAAAATGTGCGTAAGCCTGGAGATGTAAGAACATTTTGCAACACACAAGTGTCTCAATCCCAAGAAAACATTGGATGATTAAATTTGCTTGCAAACTATGAGTGATTTGGGAAAAAGCATTAGCACAATCTTATCCCTCACATTGATCAATCTCAATTTTGAATTTCATGTAATAAATAAATAAATAAATAAATAATAAATAAATGGCGTTGTAACAGATTTATGAACATAAACAAAACCTTAGTAAGTCCATTTTACAGAAAAAAAATATTTTGTGTTTCTTTCTATGTATTTAGGATTAAACTAGAATATATGTAGATCAATACTTTGTATTTTGTTTTTGTAAATACAAATGTATGTAAAACCTAAACTTAGAAATAGAAAAACTTAGAAATAGAAAGATGTACATTTACTTCCTGTGCAAAACTGCAGAACTGATAAGCTCACTGTAAGATTATAATGTAACAAGCAGCAGATTTTAAATGTGCAATTTTTGTTGTTGGAAAGTGTCTATGAGACCACTTTGAATAATACATGCTTTACTATGAATCTGAATTTTTTGAATAATCATAATTATAATAATCCTAATTACAGATACACGTGGGCGGGGATAGGTGGTAGGTGAGAACAGGACTTTTCTGAGCACTCAATCGTCAACTGCAGGACAATTCAAGCCTACTCAAACATGCATTCTTAATAGAACTCTGAGTCAACTAATGATGAGAGAAGGCAGTAATAACAAGGTTAAAAACTTAAAACAGAAGGTCTTCTTGAAGATTTTGCCACAAAGTTTTTACTGTCCAAGCATTGGTTCTCAGTCTTTCGATCCAAACCCCAACCAAATAATTAATTTGTCATGACAGAATCTCAATCAGTTTGTTTTTTTCCCCAATGAATTTCCAGAGTGGTTAGAGCTCTGGCTTCCCAACAAGGAGGTCGTGGGTTCGACTCTCGGGTCGGACCATATCAACATCTCACGATCTCTCTGGTGGAGTTTGCATGTTCTCCCCGTGTCACCATGGGTTTTCTCCGAGTACTCCGGTTTCCTCCCACCTCCAAAAACATGCATGTTTAGGTTAATTGAGCATCACTGTAAATTTCCCTTAGTGAATGACTGAAAGAGTGAATGGTTGTCTGTCTAACCCTGCGGCAAGTTGGCCACTGTCCAGGGTGTTCCCCGCCTAAGGCCCAAAGTCACTGGGATAGGCTCCAGTCACCCGCGACCCATAACGGGATTAAGCGGTAGAAAATGAATGAATGAATTTACCAGCCTTATTATAAACTCTGTATTTTTGTCTGGCTGGCTGGCTGTTTCTGAAGTTACGGAGAAGTGAATCAGGCCTAAAATGGTCTACTGCAGGCCTATTCAACTTAAGGCCCGGGAGCCAAGTTGGCCTTCCAGAAGGCTGATCCGGCCCCCAAACCATCTTCCTAATTTTGTATAAATGTGATATAATTTCCCTTTTTCCAGGGTTACTTTTGGGCTACCTTAGACGTGACATTTTTCTTTTGCAATTCAGCTTTAGACTTGGTTTGCCCTGGCTTACTTCTGCTTCAGACTTCAAGTAAAGTAAGTAGTGTACTAAATTGTTAATTTGTGGTTTGGAAGCTCTGTAGAGCAAGACTAATCTAACATATCTAACATAGCCTATAACATTTGTTTTTGCCATTATTTTTGCCAGGATATTTAGTGCATCCCCAAATTTTGTCAAAAGTGCTGACATTTTGTGCAACTATCTGACCCAGAGACAATGGCCCTTTGAAAAATCTGGCGCTCAAGAAGACTAAGTTGAATAGCCCTGGTCTACTGTACAGAAGAATTTAGTTAGTGTACATTTTTTTACTTGTACATTTCCTCTCCTTCCATCACACTGACCTTTGATTCCCTGCTGGTAGATGTGCACCACCACCAGAGTGAGCCTGTGTTCCTTCTCGATGACCTCCAGGAAGGCCTCTCCGCTCTCCAGCTCGTGCACCGTCTCGAACTTGGGCCCGAAGCTGAGGCGCTCGTGCATCTCCTGCATGCACTGCTTCCTGTAACGCTTCAGACCGTGCTCGTCCTCCCGCTGCAGCATCTCGTACTCCTGCACACTCATCTGCAACATCAGCAAGTTCACATAGACCACATCAAAACACTAAACCAGGAACTTGTTATCTATTAATTGTGTCCATTCACTGTGTATTTTTAGAACACAAGGGCAAACACATGCTCCATAGCCAAGACAATCAAATTGCTTGCTTTGTAATCTAACTGATCTCAAATACATCTTACTAACGTTCAAAATTTGTAAGTCGCACAATAAACTATGTCACTAACTTTTTTTCACAATCAAAGCTCTTGAAGATCCTATCATTAACTTTTCTTGTGTTCAGATTGTGTTGTGTTAGTGACCTTTCTGTTGCTATTGTCATCTTCTCGAGGTGTGGACATCTGCCTCAACAGTTCTCTCTTCTTCTGTGGGACAGTTTGGTCCACACTGTCCAACTTAAACCTCCGCCAGTCTGTGATGACCCCTTTGGGACCTGAGAGAGCACAAATACAAAAAAAAATCATTAACATCAGATTAAGGGAAAGGAGATCTGCTGCTTCACAGTTGTGAGAGGTGAGAGGTATTTATAGTTATGTGGAAATGTTATCTAAACTTAACTATACTTAATCCGATGTATCCCTGCTCACCTAAAGCCCTGGTTATTCTCTGTAACAGTGCTTTAGGTAGATCAAGACACACCAGTATTCAGTTCCATCACTTCTACAAATGCCTTTTTTGAGTACCACCAGCACTTCTCCTCACATGTATTTAACAGTATTGGGACTGCACTGAAATGTTCACTGTGAACAGTATATAGCACGGCTGTTCAACTATATTTTCCAGAGGACAAGATTTGGTGGATGGTGTGGTCTGTGGACCAGAGATATACGATCCAGTACCACGTTGGAGACTAAACCAGAATATAATGTTTAAACTAGAAACAAACCAGGTCTAAACTAGTACGAACATAAAATTAAACCAATCTTATTTCCACTGTTTGAAAGATGGGAGAGGTGAAGTTCATGTTTGAAGGGCCTGATTGGTCCCCAGGCCTTAAGTTGAATAGCCCTGGTATGTGCAAAGTCCCAGAACTTATGCAGAGCTTAACTTGCAAATATTGGTTTTAAAGATTTTATCATAATATTAGAGCAAACAAGAAAAATGTATAATTATTTGGTAGGGACAATGAATGCACATTAATGAACTGTTAAGTAGGGCTGCAACTAATTGATTTTTCAGTTAATCGTCAACTAATGAACAGAACAGAAAAAAGACACTTTATAACTCCAATTAGCAGTCACAAAAGAGAACATGCTAGTTCTTTTTTATTTTTAGCAAAACAATAAATTTGTATTATTGTTCTATTGGTAAATCTCATTTTAAAGCAGTAAAACATGCTTAAATTAAAAAAAAAAAAAAAAGTTACTAAATTCAGTTAGTTTTGAACTCATGATCTAATTTAAGACCATTTTAGGCAGTTTTTTCTCATGTTCAATGGAAACAATTTGATCGGTTCTAAATCAAAGCCACATCTTCAAAACGTCCTCAAGCGACAGTTTGTCAGGAAATTTGTTAAAGATTTGTAAAAATCTTGTAATCATGTGACTTTTGCATTCTAAGCAACAAATTGATTGATTGAAAGAGTAATCACTCAACTAATAGATTGCCAAAATAATCGTTAGTAAATATGCTGCTACTACTACTGCTTTGACATAATTTAAAAGTGCACTATGTAATTTCTTGACAAAAAAATAAACTTGATTAAATGCAATTTGTTTCAAATTATATGTCATTGTTACACCCAATAAATAATAAAAACCTGTGTTTTTACTTCGGAAAGGCTTGCATGGCCACAAAATGGACTGTAATTTGGCTTGGAGGAGGGCCCACTCAAGTTTGTTTCTATTGAAAAGTGATTTCTTAATCTGATTTTTTCACATTGTGGAACAAAATCTATTTATTCTCATTCAGAATGTCCTAAAGTATGGTTTTAATTTTCTATTTCTACTGAACTGTGCACAGTGCCCCTTTAACACTAACCACACCATATTATCAGCATGTTTTTATTTTAGACCATTACATTAAACAGATGCATGGTAGAATAGAGTTGCATTGTCAGGAGTGCTTGACAAGCAGTGAACAGCTTGGAAATGAAGAGTAAGAAAGACACTTGAAAATGCCCACTTGGAGCAGTCAGGACTAATCACACAACTTCACAATATCACACACAATTCCTTGGATCTACGCATTCAATTTGCTGTGTAGTCCAAACATCCAAACATTTAAGAAAGACACATTTTAAATCCCCAAATAACAAAAACCATAAAGCAGAACAATGATTTTATGAGTAAACTTGTCTTGATTAGCTCAGAATTTTTTGGCATTTTGCCCTGTGATCTACTTACCGGTGTAGTTTGAAGGTAGCTCCGGTTCTTCCTGGTTTGGGGCCGACATCCTTCAGTTCTGGAGTAAATGTTTAAAACAAAGAGCTTTGTCTGGTACTCCACCTGCTGAAGTGAGCTACAGCGTTACTGTCAGGATCATTTAGTATAAAGCGGTGTGTGATTATGATCAGATTATGTCCAGATTACAGCAGTATAACCTGACGTACACAGCAGCCTGGAACAAGATTATGATGCCATGTCATGTTTTATCTTTACAGAAATACTCAATAGTTCTTAATAACTCTTCATTTGGTTTTACTTGATTCAGAGAGAAAATGTCAATCTACTCTATTAGGGCTACAACGATTCATTTAATTGTGAGAAAAGTGTTAAAGTACATACATGGTAATATTGATGTGACTGACTAAATTGACTCAAATCAGTGTTTCCCATTAACAGACGAAACTATATGGCAACCCATAATCTAACTTTTGCCCCTAAAGTCTAAAAACAAGATGAACGATAAACTGATACTTAGCTTTGTAATTAAAATCTAAGTTCTTAATTACCTTAATAATATTTAAAGTGCATGCAGGTGGAAACCCACAGCTTCTGAACTTGCAAAGATGGATCTTGGATTTATGGATATTACATCTTTAGAACACTGGCTGCATGTGCACAATAAAACCAAACATAAATATATAATATGCAGTACATTTCACACCATATGCTCCATTATTAATTATGCAGATGAAACATAAATAGGCATGATCGACTCTGTAGAGATTATTTTAAGATTTTTTTATATCTGAATATACACACATGCTAATGTTGCAGATATAATAGCACGGCTTAACCACATAATCTGTCATCATGGGCTTTATTTAATCTAAGAATTGTTTGAGTAGAGGCAATAAGTGACTTCTATGCTCAAAAAAAGTACTAAATATAATTAACTTAAACAAGCACAGTGGTCTCTGCATAGACCTGAAAGAAGCACTCTCAAATACATACAAAATGAGAAAGTAGTAGAATTTAAAAACCAAAGTATTTGTCAGCTATATACTAGTAGTTCTAATAAATGACAACCATATATCATTGTTCCAATGTATTATATATTAAAAATCTAAATTTTGATCTGGTTTTGCACTTTCAACATTGTTGCAGATCAAATCCAACCTAGTCTAAAAAAATGTTTGAAGTGAAATGACACAAAATATTCATTTTTCAAGTGTGAAAAAAGATTTTTTACTGCAAGAATATCAGAACCTTAATGCAGAATAGGTGCACATATGCTTTAAAGGAGACCTGTTGTGATTTTTCCAAACATTTAGGAAGAAACTATGCAGATAAATAATTTACATTGTATTCATTGTAAAACACAAAAGTGATCTGAAAGGGCTTATAAATAGAAAGAGACCATTGACTTCCTGTTCAAAACTACAGAACTGATGAGGCCTGCTTCTTCACTGGAAAACTTAACTTTAATAGGCCACAGATTTTAAATTACCATTTACTGTTGTAGAAAAGTGGCATCAGCTTCAGGACGGTTTACTCAAACATGCAGGAATTATTCCAAATACAACTTGGGATAACGTAAATATGAGAGAACACTGTTATAACAAGATTAAACACTCGAAAAGTACATTTTACATGATAGATCCCTTTAAACAGCAGTACAAATCTCAACATTGTCCAAGGGGTGTTCAAAACCAATTCCTAAGTACAACGGCTGAGTGAATGTGGTGTGGATTTCATGAATCAGGCTCTTTGGTTCATTCAGTTTGTAAAAGGCTAGAACACCTGCGTCACTGTCCACGAAGAGTCCAAGCTTTTCAATACGACCTTTTGTGTGCGCGTCAAGATAGTTCTTATGGTATTGTACACGATTCGCACCGTCATATAACATTTGAGTGCCCAGGAACCTTCCTTTTGTCCAAATCCACTTTCATAAATATCTTTTCTGTTAATGTCATTGTAAGCCACAGCAACTACTGTTGAGAACAAGTAGTTCAAGTTAATTTCAATGTAGCATCGCCGATCAGTGGTTCTTCACTGAGGACCTGACAACGCTCAGTGAATCGAGATGGATGTTCGTCGTAGCCTTGGTCTCTCTGTTCATACCTGGCTCTTCGGCTATCAGAAAATAAATAAATCGAGTAGTGCGCAGTGTTTGGGTCCAGAGTGACGTCAAACGCATACTGGAGAAGCTCTCTAGGCACTGGATCTGTGTTGGCTGGATCACATTGTTCTTCTGGGTGTTCTGGGACTTTCAGCTTGTCTTTGAGTTCATTTTTAACAGGTAACAGCATATCATAGAGGACAGTCCACGTAAGCGGTCAGGATCAGGACAGACAGTGGACGCAAACTTATGCACAACGAGCTGCCCTTCAGTGTCTGCAGCAGTCAGTTCCGCTTTTTCCTTTTTCAGCTCCTCTAAATCTTCTTTGACTTTTTTCAGAAGCTCGTTGACTTTGTTCGTTTCCGCTTCTTGTTTTGTCCTGATCTGCTGCTTCACTTGATCAATACGTTTTTCAATTAACATGCCTAATTCTTTTATACTCCTGTCGATGTACTTGGCACTTTTGTCAGCGGAAAGTCTGATGTTATTTAACTGACACTGAATGGCCAACACACCTTCTTGTTTATCATTTATTCTCGGTAAAATTTTCTCCCTGAAGTCTTCCAGCTGCTCCTGCTTCTCTGCCCTTTCTGCTGCTGCTAACATTCTATCATTTCTATTTACATTGTGTGACGCTGCTGCACTATTCTTAAGTTGCTCCATTAAAAGCGCCAACATTGTATTTTTGACTAGTACCGGTCTCTGGCTGTAGTTTTGTCTGCACTGTGGACAGCTGTACATTTGCCTCGTAGACTCTTCATTCCAGTGAGTGTCGATACAAGTCTTACAATAACTGTGTCCACACGGTATAGTTACTGGAACTTTCAGCAACTCTAAGCAGATGGCACAGGAGAAACTGTCTTTATCCAGTCCTTTTGTGGCCATTTTGCCATGAAGTGACAGCAGAGACTATTGTGTTCACCTCTTTTTGCTAAACAGTTCAGGTGTCATTTTATCTGCTGAACCAAATCCTTCTGATTGAAAGCTTCACATCTGAATTTGTCTTCTCTGCGGAACAAAAAGTATAGTTTCAGCATAAAACTCAATACAATAAATTACAGTAACATTAAACAAAAAAATTCAAGTTTGGTGTTAAAGTATAACTAACTATATTACTCAATTGCTTCTTTCTAGTGTGCTGTATTCTTTGTTGCAGTTCCTAACTTTTACATTTTCTGTATTATTTAAGGTGTGGCACATGAAGACTCCTGGTACTGGTGGTATTTTGATACAACAGAAACCAAAAGTAGACCTTTAGGCCTGAAGGTAGCGTATAATATTGGTGGTTTTATTGCTATTTTTATTATATGTTCAGTTTAATATTGACTAAATTAATTCCTGCAACTGTAAAAAGTCAATTTGATTCTGACTAAACCAAGACAAAGCTAAAATTTGAGATTTTTACCCTAATATAATATTAATATGCTATTCAACAAGATTTTCCAGAGGGCCAGATTTTACCGAGGACCATGGCTTCTGGGCCATAACACAACAAAGGCACGAGGTTGCACCAAACATTCACAGAATATTTTGTGATTTAGGTTTAAAATTAGGTTATTTTGGGCGTATTTTAACTGTCTTCAAATAAGATTTGCTAATACAACAAGAGCAAAGTGGATTGTTAAGAAAACAATTTATCACTGGAATCTAATAATAAATACAACTGGAATTGACAAAAAAACAGAAATCATATTTTCAGACAGTAAAAATACAATAAAATCAAGATAACTAGTGCTTTGTAACAGGAAAGTGATTTTAAGGCCAGATCAAATTGCCGGGTGTTGATTTGGCCTTAAGTTGTATAAGCCTGCCTTAAGATATTTGCAAAACTATTTAGTCACATTTTCTCCAGTGAATTAATTTTTCAAACATGCATTTAGATATGATACTTGTTTTAAGCACTGATTAATATGTGATTTTCCTGCCCTAATAGTAGAAAGTTGACTTTTTGCATTTCTTTATTAAGCTCATGTTCAGGTACATGTATTATTCACATTAACATTTTGTTTTCCTGTGTAAAGTGAACCAAGAGCAATGGTGGCAAGAGAGAACACTAAAAGAATTTGCAGAACAAGTGTAGTATACGACATAAACTTCATTTAGATCAGTCTTTCTTTTCAACACTTGAGTATATGAAAGGTTTGGAGAATATTTAAAAACCTAATCCTAATTATCGAGCTCTGTTGAGCTGTGGTGGGAGAAGTGGGCCTATACCCAGTGACGTCCGATTGTTGATGTTGCAAATTACATACAAAAATTGAATTTCATTTTATGCTCACCTTTTACTTCAGTCCGTCTCAGTCTTTATGATGTTTAGGTGAAACTTGATTTGGTGAAACTAAAAAGAGAACAATTTCACAGTTTACATGACAATACAAATGCCCCATGCACCATGCTCATTAACACATAACAGACCCATCAACATGGCAGTGGCTTTTAAAAGCATTATTAGAATAACAACACTTACTGAACAATTAAGTACTTGTGTGTCTGAAAAGATTTTAAAAGCTTTGTTTTCCTAAAAATGCAGTATTGGGGTCAGACACTATCAAAACAAAACTGTACTGTGCATTTTAGGTACATGTTTAGTCAGAAAATACATTGCTTTTAGCTTGAGTGAATGGCTCAATGGTCATTTTTGCACATTTATGTTGACATGCTTTCAAACGATTCTGAAATAAAGAAAAAACAATATGCAAAATGAAGCGTTTGTCGTGACTGCTAAACTGTTTTCTGATCTTGTTTACCCTGTCAATGAGGTCATTGGCATTTTTGATTATTGTGAATGAT
The DNA here is from genome assembly GCA_038363315.1 of Mugilogobius chulae. Lineage (NCBI taxonomy): Eukaryota > Metazoa > Chordata > Actinopteri > Gobiiformes > Gobiidae > Mugilogobius > Mugilogobius chulae. The sequence goes on along the minus strand of CM076395.1, from coordinate 31,818,569 downwards.
GTTTTGAAGATGTGCATTCAATATTTCGTAAATCTGATTAAAATACAAATTAAGAAAGGTCTATTGTAAACTTATAAACTTCTTTTCATTTTCATATTCACTCATAGGAGTTTTATCAACAAATTTTGCTGTTTGGGCCAAATATTAGCTCAGATCATTGCACTTTCTGTTTTTAGAGAGTTTTTGGTCGACAATAATTTATGTCTTTAGTTATTTCTTTTTCTTACTACTCAGTTGAGTCAGTCTTGCTGAGTCCTACCGTCCGTGCTCACCGTTTGTCCCCAGCAGGCAGCAGCAGCTCCTCAAACGTGCTCTGATTTATTCTTTTTCTTCAGGTACACCACGTGTCTGAAAAAGTTAAAACATTAATTAATGTTCGATTCATGTTACGAGCCCTTTTAATGACAAATGGGGAAAAAAGGTTAAAAAGATTCAATTTAAGTTATATCCTGGGCCGTTTTATGTCAAATTAAAAGAGACAAAAGAATAAAACTCACCTCGCTACATCAGTAAGTTGTTTTTTCGTAAAAAGCATGAAAAAGAGCGGTAGAAAACTGCTTCTGCTGGCGGCTTTATAGCGGCTGGAACTCAAAGTAGGTGCAATTACGCCACCTAGTGTATTGGAATGTGAACCACTGTCCCGCAAAACAACGCAAACAGTCTAGAAGTGGAAAATAATGGTAAATTAAATAAGATAACGTACATAATTTAATTTATTGAATGTACAACATATTGAATACAAACAGCTTTTTTACAATATTATTCTTACAATCACTGTTTGGGAAATAATTAATTTTTGTACAAAAATTAGGCCCAAATCAAGACCTGTTTGAATATTTTGTCATGTGTTTTTTCTGCAAATATAATTTAAGTATTCGAAGTGCAGTTTTTGATTGGACTGAGTCATATAAAAATACACTCTGATGCAAGTATTCTGTTGATTGTTTTGTAACTTAATGTTCTTCTCAACATTGCCAACCATTATGATGCGACAGTGACACATATAGGCTATCTTTGGTTTTCAATTATCTTGATATCTCTGGTTGTGGCGTAATGAGTGTGGAGAGGAAATGTGTGAGTGTTTTGTTTTGTCTGTATGGTCAAAGTTCTATTGGTTCTCTACGTACAGTATTTAGTATGTTATGTTGTGCATTTATGGTGTTTAAATTGAATTGCAGAGGCTTTTTGTGTATGAGATGGAATCATGGACAGTCTTAAAATCACAAACACTATTCCTTTATTCTGTCCAGTTTATCAGCAGCTCTATTTGCAATGTGCTTGTGGGTGAATCATGACATGCTCCTGATTCTTCTACATTATATTGTCTTCTCAAAGCCACACTAAAATAACAAAACAGAGCACATAAAAGATACAGGATCAGGATCGAACCAAACACCCTAGTATCAATTGATTTTCACATTATCATTTTCAGTTTAGTATTATCAGTGGCAATAATGTCCCTACCATTACTCAATTGAGTTTACACCCTCTGAGTCTTTCATTTCCTCAAATATACTTTAGCACAGAAGAAAAGAAAGATTATTTTTCTGCACACCTGGAACAGTAAAAACAGATCACATTAGCTGTTTTTTGCAAATTTTTACAGTTTTCTTACAGCTGCATTGTAACATCTTTCATAACATAGCCTTTTGAACTAAATCTAAATTGCCTACACCAAATATGAAGTCCATTTTGTAATTGTACATTAAACATCAGTTTGCAGATTTCAATTGTAATTAGTTAAACACAGTGGTGCCCAAAGTGGGGTCTGGATTGCATTTCTAGGAGGTTTACTTTGACCCGCAAAGAGGGGCTGAGATTTGTTGAAGTGTCTGCATTTTGAGTAGAAAATACTGTCACGTACATCAAATCAGCTTTGTGGTGCTAAAACTTGTCAATAGAATATAGTTCAATAATTTTCTTAATGCAAATGTTCTTTTTTGATGAAACATAAAATTAGGTGTCCCCCAGCACAAAATCTTTCATATTTATTTGGCTTGCTGAGTAAAATAGGTTTGAACACCCCTGGTTCAGATTTTTCAAGGGACATAAATGCCACCTCCTCCACTGTTACTGGGCCAGATTGGATTGGTTAGCCTTGTTTTTGAGTGAAAGTTTTACTGGCCTCATATTTTCCTTTTTCTTACTGTACATCATTTTAATACGAGTTTGATAGCAAGAAAGTTGAGGAAAACTTATACAACTAGTTCCAACAATTTATGAGAAACAAGCTGTATTGTACTGCTAGAAAATTAAATTTTACTAATTCTTTTGCTAGTTGCAGCACACGGTTATCAAATTAATACAACACAAGGACCACAAAAGTTGATTTTTGCATTTATTGACTGAAAAAAAGAGTCAGAAAACATTTGTGAAACTACAGACTACAAGGCAGTACAAAAAATCTCTCAGAGCAATGTAGCTGTACTGTCAATATCTTCAAGCACAACTCCAGCGAGCAGAGGCCCAAAGAAGACAGTCTCGAATGTGTGAATAAGGTGGAGCGTGTCGTCCGGGAAAACTCTGTAAAAGGACAAAATGCCAGCTCTGTGATCCAGAAAGATTCCAATTCTGGCCGGAGAAGATCCGCAGAGGGACGGATCATACTGGATGTGTCTGCCTTTTCTGTCATGCCAAAGAACATACTGATCTTTGTAACACTCAATACCCCAAGACTGGTCATCGTGTCCAAACTCGCACATCCATCCAAAGCTTCTTCGTAACACACACCAGTTGTAAAACCTTCGTCAAAAGTTCCTACCACTTGCCAAAAACAGCGACCATTTACCTTCTCTCTGGTCACAACTTGAGATGCATTTCGAAGCGGATTGTCAGAGGTGGGTAGTCCTTACTCTGCACAAGTCTCTTCACAACAGTGTGGCAACGTGAAATTTCCAGCTTGTTGTTGACTGTAATGGATCGAAAGTTAGCTTACGTGAGAATTGTTGGAAGTCAGCAAGTGTTTTAACAGTGGTGGAAGGTTGTGAATCAGAAGCAGCTGGTTTGGGGTTAGCAGGAGCTGGTTTGGGGTTAGCAGGAGCTGGTTTGGGATTAGCAGGAGCGGTTGGATTAGCAGGCCTGGTTTGGGTTAGCAGAGCTGGTTGTTTCTTTGTCGACTTCTGCTGTGATGGTGCATTCGCTTGAGCTCCAGCTGGATTATGATGCGTCTTGACTTTAGTTTGTAAGGTAAAGCAGGTAGGTCTAGCTGGCTGGGGACTTCTACGTCGTCTTTCAAGCTTGTAAAGCAGTCTTAACCATGGACTCGAAAGCAGGAGGCCTGCTGGTGTATGGCGACTCTGAAGTTTCGCTAGTTTTAGAAATGGAGGAAAACTCACGTAAAAACTGGAGATGGTCTTCGATTTTTGTGAGTGAGTCCAGTTCTGAGTGCTGCTTCTTCAGCTGGGAGACTTCTTGTTGTAGTTTGTCCTGAAAATGTCTGCATTTTTTTGTTTCAGCTTCCTGTTGTGACCTGATCTGCTTTTTCACCTCAGTCATTTTCTTTTCGATAAGACTTATTAACTCAGCAAGACCTCGATCGCTTGATTCCACAGCGGCATCAGCAGAACTGACAATCTTCTTTTCCTCTTGTTGAAGGCTGGTCATGTTCTTCTCTTTGTTTTGAATTCTCTGGAGGATTTGCTGTCTATTTTTCTCCAACTGCTTCTGTTTCTCGTTCCTCTCTGAAGCAGCAGTCACAGTGTCGTGGCCTTTGTGTTCATCCACAGAGCAGAGGTAACAAATACACTGCTGGTCAGTGCGACAAAACATCTTCATTACCTCATCATGAAGAGCACAGATGTTGTCCTGGAGATTCTCTGTGGGATCCACCAGTTTGTGCTTCTTTAAGGCGCCGACATCATAATGAGGCTGAAGATGTTCTTTGCAGTATGACACCAGACACTGAAGACATGACTTTACTGCTTTTACCTTCTTCTTCCCTGAGCACAGATCACAGCACACATCAGGCTGAGCAGCAGAACAGTTGGACTCTGGAGCAGCTGGAGGTGCACTCTTCTTTAATCCCTCCATCAGAAGCGATAGCATGGTGTTTTTGACGATGACTGGTCTCTGGCTGAAGCTCTGCCTGCACTGAGGACAGCTGTAGTTTTGTTTAGCCGCCTCTCTGTCCCAGTGTGCGTTGATGCAGGTCATACAGTAGCTGTGCCCGCATGGTATAGTGGCTGGATTTTTCAGTAGTTCTAGGCAGACTGAACAGGAAAAGCAGTCCTGGTCGATTCCGAGTCCTTTTGAAGCCATTTCGTTAATTCTTGACTGCAGAGGGCATGTGTTTCCACTCGTCTTCCACCGTGTGTTGTTGCCGCTGCTAGCGTGTTTCTCTTTTTATTTCCAGTTCAGGCGTCACTTCCCCGCTGAACCAGCCAATCACAGACGAGAAACATCAGGAAGTATTTGCATAGAGAACCAACCAATGCACAACCTCCTCTGCCTGAAGGGGCGGGGCTACGTGGTTTACATTTGAATCTATTGGCTTTGCTGCACGTCAGTCAGCAGGACCGAGCAGGGCATTGGTAATTTTGATGATAGACATATGTCTATTCTTCATGAAAAAGCATGATTTATAAAAATGATTAGATGATCAAAAAAGGTCTATAAATATTTTGGCTGTCAACTGGACCTAAATAGGTTATTTCGTGCATTTGAAATCTTTCTTTCTTTTTTATTGATTAATTGTTAAGTTACAAAGACAGTCGTGGGGCCATTGGAACTTTTATTTTATTTATTTATTTGATTATTTATTTGCATGACTAGATTTCCAATCACTACCATACCATAATTTAATAATATATTTTTAAAATATCCTACCATTAAATCCACTTAGATGAACATTCGTCAATAACTACTTTGACAAAGATATCTGAAATTTATGTGAATTCTATTTTAGCACTGAATCGTTATGCACGCCTATTTTAAATCTTTAGTAGTAAGGGGCAAGTAATTGAATTGTGGATAAATCCTACAGTTATTTTGATTGAAAAAATAATAAAAACTTGAATTTCAACTATTATCTGTGATAAATCAGTAAATGTAATAATCAACACAAAGTTATTTGGAATGACAAATAAGTTTGATACTTTTGTTTTGCTGAAGATTAAACTCCATCTATAAAGTTGAACCCCTCGGACTGATTTAATATTGTCTCAATAGAACAGAATAGAAGGCAAGTCATACATACATGCTAAGATATTTATTTTTGTCATTATTGCCTGTTCTCCGATCATTTGTGCTAAAACTTGACTATAAAGAGAATGATTTGACTTTTCACAATAACAGTTTCAGAGCTTTCACAGAATCACATTAACATGCTAAGTGTTCATTACCACATGACAACAGGCCCATTGACATGTGACGATCAGTGATGCACAGGTGTGGTCTTTAAGAACATTATTGAATAACAATAAAAGAGTAGTCTAAGTACTTATTAAAGAGAGAGCTGAATAGTGTTCCTTTGTAATTAAGAACATTACTTAGGACTTGGGCAAGAGCTTTTTGTTTTGTTTTTGAATGTTTTCGTTGGACTGAAACATTCCGATTTGTTTTCTAGTGGAGAACATCCTTTTTTGTTTCCTTAGAAGTCATGTTTATCTGGTCAGGTTCTGCCAAAATGTTGTTCGTTTATGAAACAAACATTTTACAAGTGTAACTGTGTTGCATCTGGTGTTTTTCTCACATAAAAATGTGAACGTGTGTGTGATTAGTAAAATGTTCCTTGTTTTGTACAAAATAAAATATGCAAAACATTTTGTACAATGATATTTGTGTTGGCAAATATATCTTTCTGAAAGTGTAAAAGTTCAAAACTATTATATTTATTTACACAAATACTGAACGACTTTTGAACACAAAAGACCCACTTGTGTTTACTGATAACTCAAAAGAAAAATTATATTTCAATTTAAACATGTATAGTGTTCAAAACTGACTCACGTTGTCCTTTTCCAACAAAAATAATGAGTAATTTAATTCTACCGCTTGTGAAAAGGCGGGGCTTATCAGTTTAGATCAGGAAGTCGATTTACCCGTTTACATTTCTAAACCAAACTGGTTAGTTTAAAACTATTTTAGGTTTTGCAATCAAGACAAGCTCAACTAATAATCTACATGTGTCATTATATACTAAAATACATAGGTCTCTTTTAGGATGGTTTGTTTAATAACTGGAAAACAATATGCATATGTCATATTGCTGTATCTCTCATCATGTCAGTGCTGATGTTTGCTCTAATATTTGTGCTGATTTAACATTTTCTATGGTGTTTCCATGTCTTCTCTAAAGCAAATCCCAACATTTCCATCACCTTGTACAACTTATTCACACACGCTTAAATACATTTTTGTGCTTCATTAACTTCATTAACCGATTAATACAATATATTTTAGATTTAAAGCCTACTTTCAAGCCAGAGTATTTAGTTTGAGTTTCAGGAAAAGAGCAAAAAATGTCAGAGATTTGAGTTACAAATTCATAAACTAAATAAAGCTACTGCAATGCTTTTGTTTTTAACTTTGATCACATTTTAAAGGGAGCCTAGTGTATGTTTATTTATAATATGTAGTTATGTAGATACAGTATATAGCCTATGTAGATCAGTAATTAAAATTAGTTTTTTATTAAATACAAAACTCATGCATGACAGTTTAGAAAAAGAAAGAGGTCCATTTACTTCCTGTGCAAAACTGCAGAACTGATAAGCCCCACCTCTTCACTGTAAGATTTTCAAAGTACTAGCCTAGCACTTGATTTTTACTTCTTTAAAAACATAAACAGAAATCATTTTAAACTTCCTAAATCCATATGTTTTGCTCACTTACATAATGCATTTTGAGCCTCAGTCTGAATTGTTTATTATAATGTGTTTTAAGCTTTTTCACAGCTGTTTGGAGTGAGACATGTTGGTATGCTAACAGCAGTTAGCCACAATGCTAACAACAACAGACACACTTGGTGGAGTTTGGTGAACAAACGGGACATTATTAGTCGGGACATTGTGGACTAATTTTCACATGAATGGATACATTAACAAGATATCTGTTATAAGTTATTTTGTTGTTTAGAAGCATAGTCCTTTTAATCTCAGAATGCATTAGCTAAGTGAGCAAATCATGTAGACTAAAGTAAAAAGTTGAAAATGAATTATTTCTCTTTGTTTACATTTTTAGGGTTTAAAAATCAGGTACAGTTCATTTAATCTACTGTGAAAGCAACCCTTGTCACGTAATCAAAAAATACCCAGGACCAATCTGGAACAAAAAAAGAAAATACTAACTTCAATTAAAAAAAAAACTACTTAGAAGTGTGAGAAATAAACAGAAGAAAACGTAAGGTATTGCATCACAAAAGTTTATTTCCAAACAGACTAACAAATCTCTACATTATCTAGTTCTGTAGCTAAATCAAAGCCTAAAAACAAAGGCTGAGTGAATGTGGTGTGAACTTCATAAATCAGTTGCATGGGCTCATTCAGTTTGTAGAAAGCCAGAAGACCTGCATCATGATCCACGAAGAGTCCAAGCTTTTCAACACAACCTTCTGTCTTACTGTCTTTCATGTAATTTGCATTGTGCCTCAGCCTGTTTCTACCGTCAGAATAACAATAAAGCGCATAAGAAATGTCATTATATCCAAAACTAGAGTGAAAAAAATCTTCACAATTGGTCTTGTAAGTCACAGCGACTGTTATTTGACTGCAGTAGTTCAGATTAATTTCAATGAAGCACTGTCCGAGCATACACTCTCTGCTGATGATTTGCTCCGACCTGAATCGAGATGGACCTCTGCGACGGCCTGGGCGTCTCTGCTCAAGTCTGGCTCTTGTGTGTTGAGAGAATACGCGTATATCTCTGTGTGCTGTCCTTGAGTCCAGTGTGATGTAACAAGCATGTTGGAGAAGCTCGTCGATGGGAACGGGCTCTGTGTCGGCTGTTCTTCTGGTTCGATGAGTTTTTCTTTGAGTTCGTTCTTGACCGGTGTAATCATGTCAGCGAAGGACAGTTCACGATCTTCCAAACGATCAGGATCAGGACTGACTGAAAGTGATGCAAACTTGTCGATAAGCTGGAGCTGGTCTTCGGAGTCAGACAGAGCAGTTAGTTCAGCTTCGTCCTTCTTCAGCTCGACCAGATCTTGTTCTACTTTGCCCAGAAGCTCTTTGATTAGATTTTCTTCCGCTTCCTGCTTCGATCTGATCTGCTGCTTCACTTCATTCATTCGTTTTACAATCAAACCGCTCAGCTCCTTCATGCTTTGGTCAATGTACTTGACTGCTCTGTCTACAGACTGATTGGTGTAGTTGATCTGATTCTGAAGCCCCACCATGTCTTCTTTTTTGTATTCTATTCTCGGAACAATTTTCTGTCTGAAGTCCTCCAGCTGCTTCTGCTTGTCACTCCTCTCTGCTTCAGCCGTGATTACGTCGTGGTCTTCGTGTTCATACCTGAAGCAGAGGTAACAGATACACTGCTGGTCAGAGCGGCAGAACATCTTCAGTACTTCATCGTGTAGGGCACAGATGTTGTCTTGGAGATTCTCAGTCGGATCGACGAGGTTGTGCTTCTTTAAGGCGGCGACTTCATAATGAGGCTGAAGATGTTCTTTGCAGTAAGACACCAGACACTGCAGACATGATTTAACAGCTTTTATCTTCTTCTCAGAGCACAGATCACAGCACACATCTCCCTGAGCAGCTGACTCTTTACTCACTCTTCCACCAGAGCAGCCAACATGGTGTTTTTGACCAGGACAGGTCTGTCTGTGAGGTTATGTCTGCACTGAGGGCAGCTGAAGTTTTCCTTGATCACTTCTTCATTCCAGTGAGTGTTAATGCAGATCATGCAGTAGTTGTGTCCACATGGAATAGTGACAGGATCCTTCAGCAAATTCAGGCAGATGGAACAGATGAAAGTCTCTTGGTTGATTGTTTTTCTTCCAGCCATTGTTCTTCACAGAAACTCAGACTCAAGAGCTACAGTGACTGACTTTATAGGAGTTTCAGAAGGAACACCCACTGTCTTCAACCAATGACAGATGAGTTACAGAAGTCACTATTTGCATATCGACTCAGGACTGGGGGTGGGCAGTCTGGTACTAATGATACTGCCATCTACAGGCCACAGTTGTCAAGTCTGCTTCTATAGTTACTTTGGGTTTATTGTTTTGGAAAGTTTTTAGAGGTTTAATTAATGAAAATATACCCATAATTGGCAGAAATTTGGACTTTTAGCATATTTTCCTCCTACAACTAAAGACATGTCCAATGTGCCCCCCAGACTACAGATAAATAGCTGTAAGCTACATCTGTACAGCTCCTGCTTCTTAATTGTACATTGTCCTTAATACACATTACTTTACCTTATAATGTTTAATTAACTGATTTTTTACTGACGTTTTCGTTGAGGGGCTAAAGTCACTTATTTTGAGCCTAAGCTGACAACATAAGAGTTCATATTTGGAGAAGTCAGAGTTGTAATGTAACAGTCTGATGCAGTTAGGAGGAGAGGCATCAGTGCATGTAACAAAATAAGTCTGTTTGTGGTTCAAGCTACACTGAAATGAAAGGAAATGCTATGATATAATTTAAGGTTTTAGCTATCAGGAGTTAAAGGTAAAATTGTGCTTGTACCTAAAGTGGTCTGACAGGTTTTGGAGGGAGTTTGTGCATTTAAGATTAGAATGTAACCTGTTGGAACAAAAGAGGCTAATCACAACATTCCAATCACAATGTTCTATTTAATGTTAAGTAAACACAGAACATGAGAGACAGAGAAAAATACACCACTATGGAATAACTGTCAGTAACATCTTTGTACAACTTTTGTGTAAGATTTAAAAAAAAGACACATATTTGAATAATTGAATTGTAAGAAGAAATGCAAAGTTATTACTCAAACTAAACTACATTTTCATTCATCCATGTGTTTATGTTTCTTTCAGACCAGCTTTATCAGCTCAACTTAAAGCTGAGATACCTGTTTTTCACATTCCAAAATCTAAATTAAATCCGACTAGTTTCATGCTCTTACGTGTTTTTCAGCATGCAGTTAATATCCATTCTAGGCATTTATTTTTGGCTGCAGTTAGAGCTTAAGAACATCTTTACACAGACAGCAAAGTGAAACTGCAGTGAACCACCCAGGCTCAGCCAATCAGAGAGCTGCTTTTTGGATCATGATGAGAACTAAAATACTTGCCATTTGAATTGAACTCAAAACACAGTCAGTTACAATATGCTTTTTGGTTAGAATGACAGTTTTGAAGTTTAAAAAAAATAATAATTATAATAAACAAAAAATTTAAAAGGAAACAAAAGTTGGGCACTTCAGCTTTAAAAACCTAAGTTGTAAAAATATTGCAATCTAAAATGAATTGCAGTCAAATTTTAGGTTCATTATTCTGGTTTGGTTCATTCACAACATTTTGCAGATGAACATCATTTAATATATAATACATACATTGTTGTAATACATAAAGTAACCTGGAGTATCTCAGCATTAAACCAGATCTAAACCAGAAACAAACAAGGTCTAGCAGAACTAAATCAGGACTGAAATAGGACAAAATAAAGTCTAGGGTAAAAATTTTAAAAAGTGACCATTTTAAGCTGGATACTAAGTAAATAAATGCTTAAATTAGGTCATGTTTATCTTTATTTGAACAAGATTTGCCAACAGAACAAGAGCAAAGTGGATTGTTGATAAAATATGAAAAATACAACGTTTTCTCACTCAACAAAATGCAACTGGTCTGGAACTGAAACAAGAAAAATACACTAGATCCATTTAGAAAAATATAATAAAATCCAGATAACTATTGCCTAGTTTAAACACTTATTGGCACATTAAGACATTTTAGTTGACCAGTAATACCCCACAATGGAATCTACTAACACTGAGCTTAGGTTGAATAGGGCTGACATAAAGTGATTGAGTTTAGTCACTGATAAAATATGATCAAACTGAAATCTGTTTTCATTGCAAAGTATAATGTTCTGGCAGTCTGCAGTCATGATCACATTTTAGAACATGTACACAATCTACACTGGGCCTATTCACATGAAATGGGCTCAACATATCTAGAATTATTTGATCCATAAAATCCAATTGCAACAAAATAGATTCAGTTTTTGATTCCAATCAAATATTTTCAGTTTTGGGATCTTTATTTTGTCTCTCCCTCGTATAGGATTGTAAGAAAAATAAACTTTTCTTTGTAAGAAGTAACGTTCTATAAATATGTCATGTACTATAATAAGTTAAATAAAATACTTTGGTGTGACTGGAACATTAAATATCATAAGGTCGACAAGTTTTTTTCCAAATATGGTTTTGCCATGTAATATCTAAAAGGTCATTTCATATTTATGTTAGGCTGTATGAAATAGCTATTCATATAGCATTTAATCATTTACATTGTTTTATTGACAAAAATATATATCATTTTGACATTATGTTCTTTTTGTTTCATTCAGATAATATGTTAAAATAAATCTAGAAAATAGCTCGATGTGGTACCTGCAAAATTTACTATCTTTCTTAGAAAACTGAATCATCATAAGAACATCTACAGCCTCATTATGAGTCACCGCCTTAAAGAAGCACAAACTGATCGATCCAACTGAGAAAAGACAGCATCTGCTCTCAACATGATGAAGTACTGAAGATGTTCTGTCGCCTGACCAGCAGTATATCTGTTACCTCGCTCTGTGGATGAACACAAAGACCACGACACAGTGTTAGCCGTTACAAGAAGACACAAATCAAGAAGAACAGGAAGCTTTTTGTGGTTTTTGCTGTCACTTTTTTGCTAAAGATTATTAAACTTCATCTATAAAGTTAAATCCCCTCCTCTGTTGGACTGATTTAATATTGTGTAGAACTGAATAAAATAGAAGGCAAGTCATACAAATGTATTTTTGTCTGTTCTCTGGTCATTTGTGCTATGATTTGACTATAAAGACAATGATTTTACTTTTCATAAAAACAGTTTCACAGCTTTCACAGAATTACATTAACTTACTAAGTGTTCATTACACATGACAACATGTGGTTGAATGATTTTTAATTCAATGTTTTTGTTTTTTCCTGGACATTCACAGTTATGATTCATTTTAGAACTTGATTTAGAGTATTACTTTGAAAACCGATTAAATATACTGTATCTCAATATCTAATTCGCTCCCAAACAGCATAAAAAGTGCCTTAGAACAACTTAAATTCAAAAAAAGTCAATGGAAACCAATGAGGTAACATCTTTTTTCAAAACTAACATATTTGGAGAAGTCACAGTTATAATGTAATAGTGCAGTCTGATGCAGTTAGGAGGAGAGGGATCAGTGCATGTAACAAAATAAGTCTGTTTAGTTGAAGCTACAATAAAATGAAACTAAATGTTATATTTTAAGTTTTTATTAGCTATCAATGGTTAAAGGTAAATGACTTAAATGTCTCTTGTGCTTGTACCTAAAGTGGTCTGACAGGTTTTGGAGGGAGTTTGTGCATTTAAGATTAGAATGTGTAGAACCTGTTAGAACAAAAGAGGCTAATCACTATGTTACAATCACAATGTTCTATTTACATGTTAAGTAAACACAGAATATGAGAGATACAGAGACAAAAATCACTATGTAATAATTACCAGCACTATCTTTGTACAACATTTGTGCAAAATAAAATAAAAAAGACATATGATTGAAGAATAGAATTGTGAGAAGAAATGTATGACTCAATTGTTTCTGAGCATTATGTTAGCAGTTTTCAAAGATAATGAAAAAAATATTTTTTTTTTACCCCAAAACTTATAGCTGAGATACCCGTTTTTCACAATCCAAAAATTTGATTAAATCTGTTTGACTAGTTTCATGCTCTCACATATTTTTCAGCAGACAGTTATTATCCATATATTCATATTTGGCTGTAGCTAGGGCTTAAAAACATATTTTTACTGTGAGTAAAGTGAAACTGCAGTGAACCACAGCTCAGCCAATCAGAGAGCTGCTTTTTGGATCATGATGAGAACTAAAATACTTGCTTTTTGAATACAAAATGCTGCATTTACAATATGCTTTTTGGTTGGCAGTTTTAAAGTTTACACGTTTACAAAAAAAAGTTGGGCACTTCAGCTTTAAAAACTGAGTTTTTCTCGTAAAAATATTGCTAAATCTAAAATGAATTGCAGCCATTCAAGGATTCTTTGGTCAAAATGTTTTATGTATTATCCTGGTTTGGTTTGTATATCTGTAATAAGCTGTGTCCACAACATTCACAACATTTTGCAGATCAACATCATTTAAATTGGAGTAGCTAGAGTGAATATTGCAGTGTTTTTGTTGCGATACATAAAGTGGTTGAGTCTTGTCACTAAAAAATGATCAAACTGAAAGGGTGTTTTCAAAGTACAATGTTCTGGCCTGCAGTCATGATCACATTCTAGAACAAGTACACAACCTACACTGGGTCTATTCACATAAAATGGACTCAATATATGTATTATTATTTATTCCATAAAATCCATTTCCAATCAAATACATTCAGTTCTGATTGTAGGAACAAAAATAAACCTCATGTTTAGTCTATTTTTTTTAAACCATATTGTGTAAACACTCGTAAATCTGTCATGGAAGATAATAAGATCAAATATAATATTTTGGTGATTGGATCATTAGATATCATAAGGTCAACAAGTAAGAGGTCAATTTCACATTTATGTAAGGTTGTATGAACATTTAATCATTTACATTTATACAAACTAAACTTGGCTCATTGCTTTGCACACTTTTCTTCACAGAGATAGATAAGTTTATTACGCAACATGTGGATATCTAAATAAAACAAAAACTGACCAATCTTCCACCACAAAAGTCATACAGTACATCTCTAAACATATGACTTGCTGGTCACATGATCTGTTTTTTTGTTTCATAGCTCTGGTTGCCATATTGAAACTGAGCAGTGTTACATATTTAACATCTAAGAAGAGATTTGACCCATTTTTGGAGAAAACAATAGACTTTGAAATGACTCAGTTTCACAGCTTCACTGAATCTTGTTTCCATGCTAACTGCTCATTAGCACATGACAACAGGCCCATCCACACCAGGGCTCGTCAGTGATTAGATTAGAATGACTAAAGAACAGACTGATCAATGGAGTAACCCCCCTTTGTGTGTGTAGATTTACTAAACCAAAGTTGTCCTAAATGAGTGTGATAAGACATGTATTTATTATTTTCTGAAACACAGCTTTATTAAATTACACTCCTTGTTCTTAGCTTGATTTGAGCAAGATCCTCCAAAAAGACGATGTAAACTAGAATATTTTACAAGCTTTGTTATATTTGAAATAACTATGATGTTGTTCTAACAATCTCTCTTTTAGCAAATAAAATTACATTATGTCCCTTATTCAGACATGGCATATAAAACGTGCATCAATTCCAAAAAGACTCTTAAACACTGATATTGAAGTTTGAATTAAAATATGGAAAGATATAGTGAACTATGCAAATGCAATGTTCATACAGATGCACATTTATGTCCATATTGAGAATTAAATAAAGTTACTATTTTTGAAAGCAACTAAAAAAGCTAGATCCAAAAAATTATTGTTTCCAATTATTTCCACGCACTTTCTCTTAAAATGTTCATTAAAAACATTGAAATGCTTTCTCTGTTGCTTTGTTTCTGTTTTAAGTTGGCAAAACTAACAAAGCAAGTAAGAAACAAACCAGACTGCCATGACACCCCACCCCTTCTATTCATATGTGATGAGTTTATTCTTCCTTGTCTCTGATTGGCTGTTGCTCAGAGGGTGGGTGTAGTAAGTGGATAAATACAGACCCAGTATCACCTCAAATCCATCAGAAACTACAAGATACTACTATAGAGAAAATGGCAGAAAGAGCACTGCAGCTGGATCAAGAAACTTTCAACTGTTCCGTCTGCCTGGATTTACTGAAGGATCCTGTCACTATTCCATGTGGACACAGCTACTGCATGAGCTGCATCGACACTCACTGGAATGAAGAAGTGATCAAGGAAAGCTTCAGCTGCCCTCAGTGCAGACATAACCTCACAGACAGACCTGTCCTGGTCAAAAACACCATGTTGGCTGCTCTGGTGGAAGAGCTGAGTAAAGTGTCTGTTTCAGAGTCTGATTGCTCTGCTGCTCATGGAGATGTGTCCTGTGATCTGTGCTCTGGGAAGAAGATAAAAGCTGTAAAATCATGTCTGCAGTGTTTGGTGTCTTACTGCAAAGAACATCTTCAGCCTCATTACGAAGTTGCCGCCTTTAAGAAGCACAACCTCGTCGATCCGACTGAGAATCTCAGAGACAACATCTGCTCTCGACATGACGAAGTAATGAAGATGTTTTGCCGCACTGACCAGAAGTGCATCTGTTACCTCTGCTCTGTGGATGAACACAAAGACCATGACACGGTGTTGGCCGCGACAAGAAGACACGAAATGCAAGAAGAACTGGAAGCTTGCATCCTGAAGACTCGCCAAAGAATCCAAGAAAAACAGACTCAACTGGACTTCCTGCAAAGCCAAGCAGACGACGTCGTCCGATGCGGCAACACAGCTGTGACGGAGGCAGACAGAGTTTTCGCTGCAATCTCTCATCTGGTGGAGAAAGCTAAAGCTGAAGTCAAAAGCCACGTCAGATCTCAACAAGAAGCAGAGGAAGAACGAGTCAAACATCTCCAAGACCAAGTTTCACAGGAGATGACTGAGCTGAAGAGGAAGTACAACAGACTGGAAAGACTTTCACAAACTGAAGACCACAGCGGTTTCATTATCGCTTTCCCGTCTTTGTCGAAACTCAGCGAATCTTCTGATCTTCCAAACATCGAGGAAAAACCATTGTTGTACTTAGACGCGGTTATGAATGCGGTAGCCGAACTTCGAGAGAAACTGATGGACACTTCTGCGCTGAATCAAGCTGTAGAAGAAGAAGAAGAGAACGTAGAACAGCCAGAAGACAATCCAGACACATCTTTGGAGTTAGACGAATGGCTGGCTCTTCCGCAGATCCAAGAACCGGCAGTTTTAGAACAAGAACTTCCAGAAAACACAACGGAAATTCAAAACGAAACACCTTCAAGAGCCGAGTTGCTGTCGTACGCCCACGACGTAACTCTAGATCCAAACACAGCTCATTCTCTGCTGTCTCTGAGTTCTGAAGGTAACATCGTCAGACACATGAGTTCTCAGCAGTATCATCAGGCACACCCTGACCGGTTCACCGACTACGCTCAAGTTCTCACCAACGAAACTCTCACTGGTCGCTGCTACGTGGAAGTGAAAGGAAGAAGCTACGACTATTTCTCGGTGGCTGTGGTGTACAAGGACATTAGAAGAGAAGGACCGTATTACGAGTGTAGTTTTGGTAACAATGACAAGACCTGGGCGCTGGATTGTTACAGCGATGGTTATGTGTTTTGGCACGATAGAGTTTGCACCACCATCAGAGTGCCGGCTTCGAACAAGATCGGAATCTACGTGGATTACGATGCTGGAATTCTGTCTTTTTACAGCGTCGCTCAGGAAGTTTCTCTCATCCACACGGTTCAGACCACGTTCACTCAGCCTCTTCTGGCAGGGATCTGGCTCAAAGATGCTGCGGACTGTGCGGAGATTTGCAATATTTCCCAACGTTAGAAACATTGTTGGATATTTTTTGTAAATAGTATTTTGTATGAGCTACTCTTTTTTCAAATAAACGTTTTTGGAAAATGCATGTTTTTGTATTGCTCTTTATTTATTTCGATAGCTGATTTTACTACTAGATATTGCTAACTATGCACACTATAGCTTATAAAAAACTCAAATTTCCTTAAAAGTCTATTTTAAGAGATGGAAACTTTATAATACATCAGTTAGTTATGGTGGAAGTTATGGTGGCCTAATACTTGTACTTATAGTGGTCCAAAAAGTTGTATTTAAAGAGATAGTTACATATGTTTTGTATTAATTATAGTGATATATTACTATACTAACAAAATGACACATTTTCATTGGTGTGCTGTCAGTGTTATAGCTTATAATGACTACAGTACCAGTTATGTATCAGTATGTTACACTAACATCTATAACACATTAACACTGTTATCAGTGTTAATTAAAGGTGTGGTATAGCTACTTTGCACAGAACACAATTTAGATTTTAAATCTGATTATGGTGATATCAACATGCATTATTTTTGGCTGCAATTATGGCTTATAAACTTCTTTTTACAAACAACAAAGTGACACAGGAGATGACCACCAAAACACAGCCAATCAGAGCGCAGCATTTGGCTCCTATTGAGAACTAAAACTCTTTATTATTCAACTCAGACAGTACTCAATGATCTCTTTAATAAATTACATTAAAAAAGTTAGTTACTCCAACTGTTAATGACCAAAATAACTACCAGTTAAGTCAGGACTGGGCAATTATTTTTTTCTGTGGGCTGAAATGATTATTTGTGTAACAAATGATCATTATAGCAAGCACATTTTTGTAATTTCTACGTTTTCTGATCCCCCATTTTGACCATTTGTTGTGATAATATTGTAAAAACAAGAATGACTCATGCACTGTAGTCAAGTCAATAAAAGAAATATAAAGGTACACTTATCTCAAAAAAGGCCACATTTAACCGTTTGAGAGCTGCATCTGCCCCCTGGCTTCAGTTCCACAAGTCTGAGTATTAGCATTTTAACTTTTGCTAATGCATTAGTTTCTAGTGAAGTACCAGGTAATGTTACCCAACCATAAGCACTAGATTTACAGTTTCCATTTTACTTAATTTGGTCGATTATTACCTGTTGTAAATATAAGTGATAGTTTTACATAAATCTAGAACAGTTTGTAAAGTTTGAAAATAGCAGGAGGTACAGCAGAATTCTAAACTCACAGATTTTCTCACAATAAAACATACTTACATGACCTGTAAACATACATTTTACAAAATGAGTATTTCCGGTGTAATTTTTTAGTTTTGGAGTTTTAGAATAATTCAATATACTACATGATTGCTTGGCAACGCCCTAGTGACATCATCATTAATGAACACAAGAAGTACATTTTTAATCCACATTTTTTTGTTTGACCTCCTTGGCATTAACTACAAATTCTGTCCAAAAAGCAATATTTTCGACAAAGACAAATGTGTCAAATCCCAACCTCAAAATAGAAATGTCTCTGTAATAAAATCTTTAACATATATGCAAAACAATAAGAAAAATCACACATTCTTAATGTACTTTAAGTCTATGTTTATGATAGTTATAATATTATAATGAGGTTAAGTACATTTTCAGTACAATAACATGTACTGTTTTATGGCATAAATTGTATCTATGGGGTTTTTGTTTTACACAAATAAACTTCATGTGGTGCAAAAGAGACTAACATCAACTATGCAACTAATGTCCGCACCAAATACAATCCAAATCATCTTTTAAAAGAGGAAAAAGGGAGTGACTTTGGCTGTGTGATCTCAGTCTGTGATAAAAGTGAGTGAAGTAATTCTGTTTGTTTACTTTCTACCACTGTTTATCTGATTTGATCTTCTCACAGGTTCAGATAAAACTCAACCTTCATCAGAGTTGTGCTGAATTGAAGCTCCAGTGATTTTCCAATTGATTCTCATGCATTCTTGCCACTCAGTGCTAACTTTTAGAATGTTATGATGTCATATGCATAACCTCTCTACCCATTGCTTAAAAGTATTTCAAGCATTTAAGATATTCATTAACGTCAAACCTTAAAAGCCTCTGATGTAATCTTTGTAAAAGCCTCTCACGTTTTCTGTTGTTCACCATTAGCAACTGTTGAATGCTTTTTATGTACTAAAGAATTTGTGTGCATTGTTGTAATTTGCAAAGCCTTTAATATATTCTGTAGGATGAAAAAGAAGTATCCTAAAGAAATAAAATGGGATGAAATTTGTGTAATGTTTTATAAGTGAATTGAGTTCAACTTATCATAGACAGTTAAAGTAAATGCACCAGCATTATCACAATAGTTAAGTATCATCAAGTGTCACAAAAAACACAATACTAATTATCGTATTAGATACCACTTTTTGCCCTGTTCTAAGTACATACCACTACAAGTACCATTAATTACCACTCATATTGCAACAAGACATATCACCAAGTGTCACATAATTGTAAGAAGGTAGTTAGGGGCTGTATTGAAAAGTTGTGCACATGTTAGATGCAGTCATGACACAATATATACAGTAACAGTTGTATTAACTTTGTGTTTTCACAGTAACTATTTATAATTATATGTAAATCTATGTAAGTCTACCTACATTTCAAACCCTGAAAACTCAAAAAAAAAAAAAAAAAAAAAAAAAAATAGTTTCATGTGCATGAATTTGTTTTGGTCATATAACAAGAAAAAAAATCAAACACAAAAGTGAAGCTGACTTACTGCACAGCACACATTTCATCCGACAGCTCTCACTCCAAAGAGATGGTGACTCATACTGAAATACAACTGTAGGACATGTTAATAGAACTATGTCTTGTCTATTTTTACCTATGCATGTATAGTACATAACATATTTGTAATTAAAGTTAGAGTAACACTAAAAATAGCTTTTCACTAAAAGTACATGATCTGGAAAAACAAAATGAGACCACTGAACGCTGTCTGAATGAAATAATTTAGCTCTAATCAGGAACCAAATGCAGCATTCTAATTGGCTGTGCTTGGGGTACTCCAGTTTCACTTTGTTGTTTGTAAAAAGCTTTATTTGCAATCAAAATGAATACATTTGTTGAAAGATTTATGAAAAGATGTTGTCAGAAAATCAGCTGCTCCACCTTTAGCTGTATTGGGACAAGAAAGACAATATTTTTCACAAGACAAAATTCAAGTTTTCGGATTCAGAGTTTTAATTTATTTTATTTAATGTTTTGTCGTCATTTACAGCTCTGTTTTTGGAACGTGATTCCAAAAATCCTAACTCACCAGCATGCAACTTCAAATGCAACAGCAACTTTATCACTTTTCATCATTTTCTACATGTGCAAGATCTTGTGACTGTAACATCCCGAATCTATCATTTCAGTCAAAGGTGGGACCAAGTCACTCAAGTAAGTCTCGAGGCTTTCGTCTCAAGTCCAAGACAAGTTCAAGTCAAGTCCTAAATCAAAAAGTCAAGTCCTAAATCAAAAAGTCAAGTCCTAAATCAAAAGAGGCAAGTCTAAGTCAAGTTCCAAGTCCGAGTCCCCAGTCCAAGTCCAAATCTAATCTATAATCTCAGTCAAAGTTGGGATCAAGTCACTTTTTTTCAAGTCTCAAGTAAGTCTGGTGTCTTTCGCATTTAGTCCAAGTCAAGTCTAAGTCAAGTCCCAAGTTAAAGCCCCAAAAGTCCAAGTGAAGTTCGAGTCAAGTCCTAAGTCAAAGAAAGGCAAGTCTAAGTCAAGTCTCAAGTCAGATTCCCACAAGTTCAAGTCAAGTCCAAGTTCTCTGCTTCTAGTCTTTAATTCAAATTACCAAATGTAAAGTACACAACTTATTTCTTGAGAAGAAGCGTCAAGCCGTCTCCAGTCACTGAAGTTCATTTTATTAAATCAAGTCTTAGTGACTCACGTCTGGCTCAAGTCCACAGCTCTGATCTCAGTTCTTTCATTTCTCCATCTCACAAAACTCTGCATATGCTCCTTGATACCCTCCAAACCACAATCCAACATACAAAGGCCTAGTAAACACAATCTCAACTTTATGAAGCAGGGTCACCTTATCGGAGACGCTATAAAACGCCAACACGCCTTCTTTTGGGTCCACGTACACTCCGATCCTCGAAGTCCACGGGCCCGAAATGGGAGTTTTGACCGCCTTGTGAATGAACTTGTAACTACTGCTGGTGTTACACTCCAAAGCCCACGATTTGTCATTAAATCCAAAAGCTACATCGTCATGGGACCTGATCTGGCGATGTCTTTATACGCCAACGCAACCGTGACGCGCTTCTTCCTCCATTCCACCTCGAAATAAGATCGTACGCCATTTCTCAGACTTTCTTTGCTCAACACTTGACGCCATCGAAGAAATCTATCTGGATGATTTGGATACGTCGTTTCTTCTCGCATTAGCGTAGCTCTTCTTAAGTCTTCGGACAAAGCCAGCTGGGAATTCATCGAGTTTGGATCCAACGTAATTCGGCATGCGTACTGTAAAAGTTCAGCCCTGTTTGTTGGTTCAGTTTTCGAAGACAATTCTTGCGTTTCTGCAGCTACGTTTTCGAACAGAATCTCCGTTATTTTATCTTTGGTTTTCGTCATTTTCGTCACCACGTTTTCGAAGCAAGATCTGGGTTGAGTTTTAATCTGCGGTAGTTCTATTGTTGGGTTGGATTGAGCCACAGCAACGAAATCTTCCAAAAACTGGCTGTCGTTTTGGTAAACAAACATCTTTCCAATCTCGGCTTCTTTCCATTTTAACTGAGTAACCTCTTTTTCGAGCTTATCTTGAAGCATTTGCATTCGCACCACTTCTTTTTGCAAGTTGGATCTGATTTCGAGCTTCAGATCTGCGTGTCTTTTCTGGATGACGCTCAACAACTCGGCAAAAATTCGATCGCAGTCCATCGCAGCTTTCTCCGCCGAATCGAAGGTTTTATCCAGTTCGATTTGAAGCACTTGGAGATCTCTTTCTTTATCCGAAATCTGCTGGTGGATTTTTTGTTGCCTTTTCTCGAGTTCTTTCTGTCGTTCAGTCCTGGCAACGCAGCTGGCACCAAAGTGTGATTTCTGTGGTCACATTTAGCGCAAATTAGGCAAACGCAGAGTTGGTCGTTCTGACAAAACATCTCCATTTCCTTTTGATGTCGCGAACAGATCACTTCTTGGTTCGCTGCGATCTCTAAATCTTCCACCAAATCAGCTAGCATTGTATTTATAGCCAGAGAAGGCCTGGGGCGGAAAGTCTGGCAACATTGTGGACAGCTGTAGATCCTGCGTTGGTCCTCTTCGTCCCAGAACTTTTTGATGCAGCCCAGGCAGTAGTTGTGTTTACACGGAGTTGTCACGGGGTTGTTGAGTAATTCCAGGCAAATGGAGCAGTAGAAGCGCTCACGGTTTTTCTGAACACCGCTGTGAGCCATGGTTTTGTCCTTCTGTTTGCAGCTCACGCGACTGACTGACTGACTTAACTTTTCCCCCGACTGACTGACTGGGCTGAAATGTGAGCCACCCTGTTAGGGTTGCCAGTTTTCAGAGAGCAACAAGTGGCTATGCCTTTGGGAAACAGTTCAAAACAAGCTCAGCAAAAAGCATGTTTTATTTTAGTTTGTTTATTGACTTCTTGCAACGTATTTTAAATAGACTTATTTCAAGACCAATTTAGCTCTGGTAAATACAAGAAGATGAAAAAACTTGTTTTAACATCCTGAAAATGTTGAGCCAAAATAACTAACATTAAAAATTTCTTTGATTGATACAATGAATTTCGAATGCTAAACCAGAACTAAACCAGGACTAAACCAGACTATAAATGCAGTAGACAAGGATTAAAGCCTATCTAACCAGGGCTTGACCAGAACTAAACCTGGACAAAACCAGGATTAACATCTAAACTGGACTAAGGACCAGGCTAAAACTGACTAAACCAAGGCTAGACCTAGACCAAAACTAAAACTACACTCAACCAGGACTAGATCAAGGCTAAATTGAACTAAACTAGGACCAGGATTATAACAGGACTGACAAGACTAGACCAGGACTAAAACTGGACTAAAACTAGGACTAACATGAACTAAAATACTGACACTAGATAGGACTAAAACTGGTCTAAACTAAAACTAAATTAATAGATTTTTAATGATATGGAAACTGGTTAAAACAGGACTAAAATTAGGCAATACTGGACTAAAATTAGACTAAACCAGGAATTCTGGAATAAAATATTGAGCAGTGTCTTACAAAACATTATATTCATGATTAAATTAACCTTACTTATCATCCTAAAGGACTAAGCAAAAAAAAAAGGATTATTCTAAGAATATAAAATAAGACTAAATTATTTGTCTATTGGTAGATTTTTTTAAAGGGATATAGTGAGTCAAGTCTATCCGTTATTTCAGTGTCTCTCATCATTAATTGGCCTGTTTCATGCATTTGAAGAATCTTGTATTGTCCTGCAGCTGATGCTTGAGAACTCAGGAAAGATCTGTTTTCACCTACCACCTATCCCAGCCCACTTATTTACTTGTGATTACCTCAAAGTTCAGGTAGCTTCTATATTCATTAGCATATTCTTTCAACACTAAAAGTAACATTTCTGGAGCGAGCCTAAAAATGCAGCTTGTGACTTTCAATATTTGAACACAACTTCAAAAACAAGAAAAAGGCTCAAAGTTGCTATAAAGAAGCAGACTTGGCAACTCTGCATTCTTTCCCTCCAGCCCAGCTCCAGCCCAGTTGTAGCTGATGTGTGAGTAATGTGGAGGGGGTTGCGCTCTGCTCACAGACTGGGTGGGTGTAGGACATACTTTAGACATCAGCACAGCAGGAAGTGGAAAAGGCCTGGGCATTTAAAGGGAACGTGTTGTGAAAATAAAGTTTGTGATAATCAGAGTATCTCCTATGTAGATCCTTTTGCAGTCTGAATATTTATTGTATTTAAAGACAAAAAATGAATGTTTTGTCCTATTAATCCCAAATTGAAGCGACTATTTATAGTTTAGTCTTATTCATGATCTAAAGGAGGTCATGTAACTGTAACTCAGTCTGTTCTTATCTTATCCTTGTTGTATACTTGCTATTGTTTAGAGCCAATGTAGACCTTTAAACCTTTATGAGAACTGAAAAATCATATTAAGGCTCTCCATAGGCTCTGTTAACATTACTACATTCTATAAGCTAATAACACAAACAAGTGGCTATGCTTTGGGAAAAGTCCAAAACAAATAGAAAAAAGCACTTATTTTTTTTATGATTTCTGCAACGTTCATACTTATTTGTTTATTGCAACATTGATGACAAAAAGGTTAGCTCTGGTAAATACAAGAGATGAAAAATACTTGTTTTAACATCCCGAAAATGTTGTTGGCCTATCCCAACTTAAAACTATTTGCTTTGATTGATTACAATGAATTTCGAATGCTAAACTAGAACTAGACAGACTAAACCAGATATAAATGCAGTAACAAGGATTAAGCCATTAACCAAGTTACCAGAACTAAAAAATGTTATCTAAATAGAATTTCTTGTTCATAAGTTACCAACTGGTTGCGATACAAAAGTGAATGGTTGAAGATATCACCAGATTGACATTTTACAGTATGGTAAAAAAAACCAATGTTGTTGCCCACCATCTGATGACATAAAGCAGCTTTTGGCAGCTAATCAGCCCTTCAAAGTTCTGATCTGGCCCGCAACAGATGTTTCATATAAAAAATATACCGTATTTTCTCTTGTTTGTTGGTTTAAATCTGATTTTTCTGTGTCCTATTCTAGTCCTGGTTTCAATCCACTATAGAGCTTGTTTGCTCCTGGTTTAGACCTGATTAAACAATGGGATTATCCAGGTTCAGATATGATTAGTACTGTACAAGTCTCAAGTAAGTCATAGTGTTTTTATATTTACTCAAACTGAAATCAAGTGCTGTGAACCTCAAATTTTGTCAAATGTGGTAACGTATTGTGTCCCAGAAGCCATGGGCCTCAGGAAAATGTATTGAATATCACTGTCATAAGGCAAGAGCCAGTTTTTGTTTCATTAACATCGTACTGTACTTTGCCTTGAAATATCTAATAAAGCCTTTCACTCATTAAAAATCTGTTGGTTTCTTCTTTACTTTTTGTTTCATTGGGTTTTACTATTGAAATAAACCAATTCACAGGTCTGTTAACACCTTTGCAAATGTCTGTCTGTGATGGTTCTAAAGACAATGGAAGGTAGGTGTGAAAAGAATGAGTTTGTATCATTGAAATGCAAAGACTTTGAATGAGGCGAGCTGAGGCGGGGCTAAGAATCTCCATACAATGCAAATTACAGTAGCTTTCACCTAGAAGAGTAGAATGGGCAACTTCAAACTGATGAAAACATTAGCTGGCTTGTGTCTAAATGAAAAAAAAAATGTTCTCTCCCCAGAAAGCTGTTAAAGTCTTTATGGGTCACAAGATTAACCTTTATTCACGCACTCCTCATAGTGAATAATAGAGTGACCCTAAATACTGCATCAGGAGTGTCAAAAGTATCTATGTTACACAATTGAGAAAAAATGCATGCTATAGTCATAATTTCAGCAGATTGAATATGTCAAATTTAAGCTTTAAAGATTTTTTTTTATGACCACAAAACATACAAATTAAGACCAATTGCAACAGCAATTTATACAGCATGATGATGATGATGATGATGGTTTATTTATATGGAACATGTTCATATAGATGTCTTCCATAGTGCAGCTGGATAATATTGTAATATTTAATAATAAAAAGTCTCAAAATCACATTGAGTGTAATTTTTATGGTTGTGAATGTGTAATTCAAAGCTTGAAATCTGGACTTGGAAACTTTTCCTGTTCTGTTCACACTGAGCTTGTAAACCACAGTGAGTGAGTCCTCCCGGTGGTGAGGATCTGATGTTACAACAACAACAAAGGCTGATTATGATCACATTACAATCTTATTTTCCTCCTAAAACTTGGTTTACATTTGTCTATTATTTGGAAAGGAAATAGTGTGTGCATTTTATAGTTCTGGGTTGTTTTGTTTGTTTCCAATCGATTATTTTATCTGTAAGTTAAGAGTATAAACTGAGTTGAAATAATTGTTTATTTGGCTCTTAAAAGATTAACTAAAAAGGAAACAGTTGGTTGGCCTTTCTGAGGGACCCTGAAATTTGAAGAGAGGGAAGAAAATAAAACGTAGACCTATCACATCTTCAAAAAATGTTTGAACAATTAGAATTGTATTTTTATGTCATACTGCAGGAAAGTTAAATTCTAAAACACATTTTCAGTTAAGTGGGATTTCACAAACATCACAATATAATAATAATGTATGTTAGCTTAAACTTTCAAAGCCTATAAGACAGAGTGTCACATTTATCTAATTTTAACTTAATTTAGTGTGATAGTCTCTGTGGTAAATATTAAGTCATGAAGAAAAATGAGCTATAAAGTTGAAAATTACAGGACTTTGAGTTCTACAACAGAATCACTCCACACGTAATCAAAAAGCACCGAACTGCAAAGACGACACACACAACTGACACACTTCCTTGGAAGTTTAAGCAATCATTTACTGAAATATTTACAATGTGACTGATAGTAACAAATGTGGAATTACATGTTTACAGGACAAAGGACAATTACAAACCCTATGAAAACAGCTAAAATGGATGATAACAAGCAATTTGTTAAGTGAAATCTTAAATATAATCATGATCACTATGTGGCATTGTAAATGACCTTTAACCCCTGAGTTCTTTCTGAATAACACTTAAATAGTTTTGCAACATATTTAAAGGGCACTTAATAAAAACAAGTACAAAAATTGCTTGATTAGGATTTAAACCCTAATGTCAAGCATGTTGACTAATTTAATCTCTATTTAGAGTTAGATCTTTTTTTCTTGTTTCAACTTTGAACTGATTTCAAGACATTATACTCTTTTGGAGACAAATTATTTGCCAATGTGCTAAGAATTTTTTTTCTTATTTTAAGCCAAAATATCTAATAAGCAGCTAGAAACACTTTGAAACAAGTTAAACTCAAATGCAGATTAAAATTCTAATTCCAATCACTTAAACCAAATGTAGTTTTTGCAGGAAATGCAGCAAGAAAACTGACAAAAATTGCTCTACAAAATTTTTTAAGACCTTTTAATGCTTTAAATTCAAATTTTTCTATTTCAGACTTTCTAAGACCCAAAGAAGCCCTGCGTACTTAAGTTTTATTTCATGCCAAAACCAAACCAAAATTCTAGAACTTGTAAGCGCTGGACATTTTTGTGCTTTGTTAAATATCTAGAAATTAAAAATACTCTATGCAACTTTTTCTAAGAATAAAAACATACAGTAAAAACAACAAGAGAGGAAATATCATTTTGGTCACTTTTATTAAAAGCTCCACAATACAGAATCAAGTGTCAGTAGAAAAATCTCAAACACATGAATGTATTTACAGTTATCTGTCTACAGGTCTGGAGCAATTAAATATTCCCAAAAAATTACGTGAATTTCTAACTGTTTCTGATGACAAGAGAAGCTGCAGTCAAACACAAAGTCCATAAAGTATAATATGTAATGCGACTCTTCTTCATCAAACCTAGACGAGCTGTGAACGTCGTCCAGTCGAACTCCTGCCACCAGAGGATTTGTGAAGGTAGCTTTGAGCGTGTACAGATGTTCCAATCACTGTAGCGATAAAAAGACAAAATACCAGATTTAACGTCCGTGTAGACGCCGATGTGAGTGCCACAGCAATAATCCAGCTCGATCTCAATCTTCCTCCCGTTGTGCCAAAGTACACTGTTCCTCTGACCAGCTCTAAACTCCATCGCCCAGGACTTCTCGTTCTTCCCAAAGGAGCATTCGTCAGAAGATCCAGTGCGTTTAATGTCTCTGTAAGCGACTGCAACAGTAAACATGTTTTCGAACTGTGAGTAGACTCTCCAGAAGCAGCAGCCGGTCAGACTTTCTTTGCTGACAACTTGAGGAACATCAGTGAATCTTAATGTACGAGGTCGGAGGTTCTGTTTGTACGCTGCATGCTTGACACCACGATTGTCGTCGGACAGCACCAATATCTCATTATTGGTGCGTGGATCCCATGTTAGTTTACGTTCACACTCGCAGAGTTCAACGTGGCTGAAACCGGAAATGACCGAGAGTGAAGAGTTGGGTTGGAAAACTTGTGAAACGAAACCAGGAGGTCTTGTCTTGGAGTACGGATGAAGCGTGTTCTGGTCCGATGGTGCTTGATTGGCGTTTGCTTGAGCTGCAGCAGGAGCTTGGGTTTCTTTGGCGGTCGGATTTTTCTGAGGTTTCTGCAAAACAACCGGTGGTTCTAGTTTGTTTTTCAGTTCTGTTAAAGCAGCTGAAACCATGGATTCAAAAGAAGGTGGCCTGCAGGTGTATGGCGAGTCTAAAGTCTCATTTGGTTTAGGAATGGATGCAAACTTGCGCAAAAACTGGAGATGATCTTCGACTTTGGTGAGTGAGTCCAGTTCTGAGTGCTGCTTCCTCAAGTTGGTGACTTCCTGGTGTAGTTTGTCCTGAAATGTTTGGCTTTTTTGGTTTCAGCTTCCTGTTGAGATCTGATTTGCTTTTTCACCTCAGTCATTTTCTTTTCCAAAAGGCTGATTAAGTCTGCCAGAGCTTGATCGGTGGAAGCCACAGCGTTATCAGCAGAAATGGCAATCTTCTTCTCCTCATCTTGAAGACTAGTCACGTTCTTCTCTTTATTCTTGATTCTCTGGAGGATTTTCTGTCTTTTTTCTTCTAACTGCTTCTGTTTCTCGTTCCTCTCTGAAGCGGCAGTCACAGTGTCGTGGCCTTTGTGTTCATCCACAGAGCAGAGGTAACAAATACACTGCTGGTCAGTGCGGCAAAACATCTTCATTACCTCGTCGTGGAAGAGCAGATGTTGTCCTGGAGATTCTCTGTGGGATCCACCAGTTTGTGCTTCTTTAAGGCGCCGACATCATAATGAGGCTGAAGATGTTCTTTGCAGTAAGAACCAGACACTGCAGACATGATTTTACTGCTTTTACCTTCTTCTTCCCTGCGCACAGATCACAGCACACATCAGGCTGAGCAGCAGAACAGTGTGCTCTGGAGCAGCTGGAGGTGCACTCTTCTTTAATCCCTCCATCAGAAGCGATAACATGGTGTTTTTAACGATTACAGGTCTCTGGCTGAAGCTCTGCCTGCACTGAGGACAGCTGTAGTTTTGTTTAGCCGCCTCTCCGTCCCAGTGCGTGTTGATACAGGTCATACAGTAGCTGTGCCCGCATGGTATAGTGGCTGGATTCTTCAGTAACTCCAGGCAGACTGAGCAGGAGAAACATTCCTGGTCGATTCCGAGTCCTTTTTCAGCCATTTTGCTGCGTGTTGACTGTAAGAGCATGCGTGTTTGGCTTTCCTTTCTCTGTTCCTCTTTTTCTATCCAGTCCAGGCGTCACTTCCCCGATGAACCAGCCAATCACAGACGAGCAACACCAGGAAGTATTTACATAAAGCTCCACCCCCTCCTCTACCCGAGGGGGAGGGTTTTTGGTCACATGACATAGTTTACATTTGAATTCATTGGCTCTGCAGCAAGCAATACAAAATATAGCTTAGTTGTTACTGTATCTAAATACATTTTTAATAGGTCTAGAGACAAAAACATTTAGCCTATGATTGGTTTGTCTACCTGTCCATTCTGACAAAACTCAATATTTTGTCAAAAGATCTTTTGTTTAACTTTAGACATAGTTTATGTTGTACATTTACAATGAGAAAAGCCTGGACCCAGAGATCCATTTTAGCATTTCAGCAAGATTATTACCCTTTTCAGTAACTAAGTAGTATAACTCATTACTTATAAAAATGTTGATAATATATTACAGTTACAATCTGAGAAACTCAAGTTACTTGCATATAAATTAATTGCTTTTATATTATATATATATAAAACAATCAAAACACAAATACTGTCTGTTGACTTAATGAGGAAAAGATGTTGTGACATCACATTTCCATAAACCAAACAGTAATCAAGTGTAAATGTAACAGGATTAGTGTTGTGCTATGTAAATGTGTGATGAGCTCAAAGTAACAGTAGTGTAACTGTTTTTGAGACAGCAATATTGTAAAACAAATGTATCACATTTTTCTCCCTGTAACTAGTATTACTGTAATGTATTATCTTACAGTAACTTACCCAACACTGCACTTCAATATCAGCCTAAATTCTCCCTGCAAAGTCAAAACTATGTTTTGGCCAGAATGCTGCCATAAACCATTAACATAAAACTAGCAAAAGGAAACTGCACAAATCTTTACCATATTCCCGACTCATCTATTTTTGATAAAGCAAGACTGTGAGATAAGCTTATACTTAAACTGTGATTTGGAAAATATGTTTAAAACTGGTCAAACATTTTGGCCCTAAAACAGTAGCACAGCTTATTGGGTATGTTTTATTTCAGAATGATAAACAATTGGTAACATTATGGTCAATCTCTAGCCAATAAAAAAAATTTTTTAAATACTTTTAGAATCAATAAGTAATTTATATATTATATTGACTAGAAAGAACAGAGAAACTATAAAAACAGATCCAGTTCCAGCTCCATGTTGTGTGGAAATGCTACTAAAGAAATACAAATTATTACAGTAAGAAGCTGAACTAACTGCATTTTCCTTTAAATGCTTTGGTAATGAAGCTTTTTCATCTTTGTACTTTTATGAATGCTTCACTTCAGCCAAGCAAATGTGAAAACATACTTTTGATTTTAATGATCAATGGTTATGTCATTGAGTCAATAAGAAATTCTATTGAGTTCAATAGGTTATGTCATGATAACCTAATCAATTCTGCAATAGCTTACAGTATATAAACAATAATTCGTTTATGTTGTATGTATTAGTTTGTTTAAACATGGTAAATGAACATAATACAGTTTTGTGTAAGTGTCCCAGTTCCAGCTGTTCACCTGAAGTCCACCCTTCCTCCTACAATAACATGTTAGCATGCTAAAGGCTCATTAGCACATGACAACAGACCCATAAGCACAATGAGAATGCACATGATTAAAATATCAACTTCCCATGCAAGTCCTCACTGTTATTCTAATCATGGCTCTAATGGCCACTCTGCATTCTCTTTGTGTTTATAAAGCTGTTTTCTGATGGGTTTCTCAGGAGGTGCTTATATTATTATTATAATTAGCTCTCAGGCTGCAGAAGCTATTCTCTCTCAAGAGTGATTTGTTGTTTTGCTAGTTATGTCACTAAAATGTTTCAAGATGAACTTTATTGTTGTATATATTTTCTAATTATGCTTCAGTCCAGTGTTTCCAAACCATCTTTAGCTTAATTAATTATTTTCTTCATCTCATTTAGTAGCTCAGTGATGGGCTTATCCCACAGCAGTTTGATCTGTACCATTTGCCTTTTTATTATTATTTTTTTACTATTTAGCCTTTTTAAGCTTTCAAAATGTAAGCCTTTTTATGTTTTTCTGTTAAAGTGCACATATTATGTAGCCTAACTAAGTAAATAAGTAAACTTTATTTATATAGAACCTTTCACAGAGCAAGACTCACTAAGCACTTCACATAACAACAAATACAACATCAATAAAAAGCAATATATAGCTATAAAACAAATAAGAATAAATAAATATAGTAAATTATCTGTTTATAAAAAAACAGACACTCATCAGCTTTAAAGCAGAACAGCTCCCCCTACAGCTCTCTTGGCAGGCCTACATTTGTCAAAAAAATTACACATGATTTATACAATTTTATTTTCTTATCAAAAATAGGCAACAAAGTCCAAACACATTTTACACTGCCAAATTTAAAAAGTAAAAGATTTTCCAGGAGGGCTGTGAAGCACCTGAGATTACACCAGGCAGGAAGCAGCAGAGAAGGCCGACCGACACACGTGCAGCTATTGCCCGAAAAATACAAACGGAACCGTCGTGGAGACATTTCTCAAGGTAAAAATGTTACTGAGTGCTTTAGGCAAAATGCGTAATGTTTTTGGGCTTTATTTCAGTAGCTTGCATTGGAGCTCCGTTACCGATTTAGATTTGTTTTGGCCGATAATGACCGATATCAGCCCAGGTCCCAAATCGACCCTTCGAAATACAATGCAGCCCTCAATTCACTTTCTAAATATTAGCCTACATAATATTTTTTGTTTGTTGATTTAATCCTGGGTTATTTCACAGAAAAAAGTGGCCATCCTAAAAAAAAAAAAAAAAAAAAAAAAAAAATTGAGTGTGTCAATCAGTGTTTGAACCATAGACTAAACAGTTATATTATATATTTTTACGGTGTGAAAATTACTGTGGCATTTTGTGAGTAATTTCCAGTGAGAATATGCCGTATTTATCATATTTTTTTTGCAAAACGATGCTCTTTACTCTTGTTGTTATAAGATAATTAAAATATGCTCAAACAACTAAGCAACTAAGCATTTATTCACTCATTATCCAGTTTAAGATTGTCACTTTTTACAGTGTGTACTTTAGACTTTATTTGATCCTATTTCAATCATGATTAAATTCTGGTTCTGGTTTAGATCTGGTTTAATGCTGAGAAACTCCAGGTTCAGATTTGGTTATTACTAATAGCATGAATTATTATCACTATAGAAGCAAATCTATTCTTCTGAATTTTGGCACAGCCTCGTTTCAAAAGCAAAGAGCAACTACCCAGAAGCCACGGTCCTTAAAAATCTTTGTTTGGTTTCAGAAGATTTTTTTTTTCATTCAAATCCAGTGTAATAGCTTTTTATCTTGTAGCTTTTTAGCATGAAATACTTTCACTTTTCATTCATAAAGTGACATGTTAAACAAATAGGCCCTACTAATTTTACTTAAAGAAGCTGTAGAAGTGTAACTTTTGGACCAGAACCAGACTTGAATGAAAGCACGTTTTTGTCATTTAGATGTTTGTGAGTCAGTAATACAAATCTGTGTTTTAGCAGGTTTACATGGCCACAAAATGGACTGTTGTTTGACCTGGTGGAGCCTTCTGTTTGTTTCCACTGAAAAGATGTTCCTTTAGTTATAGATATATATATATTTATATTTTGGCTATGAACTATGAATCATGTTCCAAAGTGACTTTTTGCCACTAGAAAATTACTCTGTGCAACTTTAAGAACATTTTTGTAAACCTATATGACCTTTTACATCAGTGCAAAACTTGATATAACTGTCATCCCTGCACAGAAGTTAAAAGGCTAGTTTTGACATTTGACTGTTTTTGTGGTTGAAATGCCAGTTTACAGCCTCATTCACACCTTTGCAAAGGCTTTGCAAAGGGTCATTTTTGTTCTATAGACAATGAAGGGTCGATCTGGACTAGTCTAACCTGTTCTGTGTTCTCTTGAGGTGATAACAAGTTTCCATCATTAAAATGCAAAGACCTTGTTGTGTTTTTGTATTGTTTTTAGATTAAGACGAGGCGTGGCTAAAAAAATCAAACCCAATAGGCTTTGTGTGCAATGCAAAACAGCCCCAAAATGAATGACTAAACAAAAAAAAAACACATTAGAAATATGCTGACGACGAGTGTCCAAAAATGTACACTGCATTTAGACTTGATGAGGTCATCATTTCAGATGGTGGACGGGGCTTTAAAACTTACATGATTTCCAAAATCCGCAAATGAAAAACATTAGTTATCATTATTTGTTTGTTATCAAGTCAATTGTTGAGTCAATTTTGAATTTGGTAGCAGTATATATTTTTGTGTAATTTATTTGTCATAATGTGATTAAATTTAGGATCAGCAGAGGGCACTATGCCAGCCTGCCTGCCTTACCTGTAGTTTCCTGTGCACTGATTAGTTTCAAATACAGGTGTGCACAGGCCCTCTTTTGCCTCTGTCATTGCAAGGAAGAGAGTGGAGATGGTGTTGGTATGTTAAATTCATTAAAATACAACCAATATTTAAAAAGGAATTAAAATTTGTTTATCAAGTTTTACTTATTACAAGAACTTAAAAACATTAACTATAAGCATTGTAAAATTAAATACTATGTAGATATAATTACAAAGTTCAGTTATTAAAATCACAACTGTTGTTTTTTATGTCCAAGGTTTTCAACCTGCTACTACTGCTGTTAACCTGCTGCTAAGAACTCTGTGAAAATAAAGCAAAGAAGTACTAAAGCTGAGTTGACCCCCTGTCCTCCATTGTCTTCTGGGTTTTTTCAAGTTCACCCTGCATTGACTACAACATAGAACTTGACAGTTGAAAACCACCGTGTGGCAAGGAATAAGAAGATAAATGGCTTTTTAAATCCAATTGCTGAAGACACGGGGGATATTTGAGATGGCTGAAGATGCCACAGAAAAGACAGTCAAGCAGCTCAAACAGGAGCGGACCATTGCTAAAAGTCGCTTCACCAGAAATATTAATAATCTGCTAAGAGAGGCAAGCAGCATGGTTGAAGATGAATTGAAAGAAGAGTTCCAAAAAGTGTCTAAATATCTTGCAAAAGTATTTGAGACAAATGATGCTTACGCAGCAGGATTAGCTGAAGAAACAACAAAAGATGAAACATATTCTGATCTAATAGAAGATATTGATAAAACTGCATTTGAGGCAGAAACCAATTTAAGCAGGTGAGAGAAGTTGTTCAGGAGCAGCTCTGGACAAACTATGGAGAAGCTGAGGTAACAGCCACAATCGAAGAAGCAGAAAGAAGTGGTGACTTAACGGCGAATCTACCTGTCTCAAGTCTAAACCTCGAAAGCTATGATGTCCATTTGAATCTATTGATAAAAAGAACTCTAGAAGCAACAAATAAGATGACATCCTGGGAGCGATGTATACCTGAGGAAGATCGGAAAACTCTGGATGGGAGAATTAAAGAGCTACGGAAGTTGAAATACAGACTGGAGGAGAGAAAAGCAGAGTTTGTTTCTGCCCGCAGAGCTGATGAAGAGTCTGCAGCAGTCTCCAGTGGGAGGGGTGGCATACCTTTGACACCTGCACCCATCATCAGTATCAAACCCACAGCTCTACCCATCTTCAGAGGTGACAAAAGAGGATTTCATCGTTGGAAAAAAGACTGGGAAAATCTCCAAAGGCAAGGAGAGCCAACGGGATCTGTGGAGGTAAAGAAAATTCAACTCCTGGACAGTATTGAAGAGAAGATTGTGAGAGATCTCAGACTTGCATCATATAACTCGGCTGAAGATATTTTCAGAGTTGTTGAGAACAGGTATGGCAACAAATCAGTCATAGCCATTCAAATATTAGAAGATCTTGAAAGAATCCAACCTGTAAAAGGCAACCAACCAAGAAAAGTTCTAGAACTAATTCAATCTGTTGAGAAAGCTGTAGCAGATCTAAATGAGCTAGAAAATTCTGGTGCGATGAATAATCCTCTAGTTATTAGAACAATTGAAAGCAAACTTCCAGATTTCATCAAAAGAGACTGGCTTATGTATATGTTGGAGCCTAAAAACAAAGTCACTACAGACAATCACTTTGATCAGCTCTTGTGTTTCTAAAAGAACAAGAGGGCATTCTAGAGAGATTAGAGCAACTCCAATCAGAGAGGGTTTTAAACTCTGACCAGTACTCCAGCTACAAGTCAGAGCGGAGACATGCCTATACTAAAACTATAAAAACAGAGCATCAGCGTGAGTGTGGCATCTGTGGGGACTATAGACATTACAACAAACTATATTTCTGTAAGAAGTTTCGAGACATGAATGTTAATGAGAAGAAAAATGCTTTAAAAGATCTTGGAGGATGTAAAATGTGTCTTGGGTTTCATAGTGATGCATGTCACAATAATGAATACCTGTGCAAAAATAATGGCTGCAAAAGAGACCATCATTATTTCCTTTGCTCTAAATCTTCAAACCGTGGAAACAGTTATTCAAGTCATAGTAGATTGACGATCGAGCAAGAGAAATTTCTGTCTGAACTTTCACCAGAAATGGCGGAGAGATGCAAGAAAGCATTCACCAACAGTAACACGAGAGTCACCAGTACTTACAAATCTAAGCTTCTGCAGAAGACTGGACTCTGTGAACTACCAGTGATGTTGATGCTGATGGAGGTAACCACAAACACAAATCAGAAGTTAGGTACTCTCATAGACTTGGCATCAGACACAAATTATATTACACACAAAGCTGCAAAAAGGCTTAAGCTGCGCAGTGAACGTATCACACTTTTTGTATATGGCGTTGGAGGGATGAAGAAAACTCTAAAAACAAAGAGATATCTTTTAAAAGTCTACGCAAAAACACAAAATAAAAAAGAAGTGCACACATTAGTGTGTTATGGTCTTGATAAGATTGCAAAAGTGCACAAGGTAATTGAACCTAGTAAACTGCACGCTTTCTTCCCAGAAGTTAAGATGGAAGAGCTACGAAGACCAACTGAAGTGGACCTTCTCATCAGTCATAGAGAGGGAAGACTAGCTCCTCAAAGAGTGAGTGTTGTTGGAGATCTGGTCTTGTGGGAGAGTCCGCTGGGAAAGACAGTAGGAGGTGCTCACCCAGGCTTGATAGAAAATGTTGAGGTGGCAGCTCATCAGTCGAAGACTCACTTTGCTCAGTCCATGTGGTCAAATGTGGAAAACATGTAAAATCACAACAAAGCACCTCCCTGGGTTCAGCCAGTAAAAGACGGAACACGCCAAAGCTCCAATCATTTCAAAAAGAGAGCAAGGAAAGTCAAAGATATTATGCCTGCAAGAAAATCTGTAAAAAGGCACCAAGTGTAGAAAATGTGACAAAAAGAGTGGATCACCAAAGTGGGAGGAGAGACATCTCCAAATCAGGGATGCAGACATCTGGAAGATGCCAAATTTAGATTGCACACATTGCAAAAGACATCAAAAAGTTCCACAAAAGAGAAGAGAAACCTATTTACAAAAGGATCAACTTTTCTGCTTCGTACAGCATCATCCCAAAATAAAACCCCATCTGAAAGAATGGTGACCTCCTTGGGTTGATTAACCAGGAGGTCAAGTGGGAGGTGTTGAGTCAATTTTGAATTTGGTAGCAGTATATATTTTTGTGTAATTTGTCATAATGTGATTAAATTTAGGATCAGCAGAGGGCACTATGCCAGCCTGCCTGCCTTACCTGTAGTTTCCTGTGCACTGATTAGTTTCAAATACAGGTGTGCACAGGCCCTCTTTTGCCTCTGTCATTGCAAGGAAGAGAGTGGAGATGGTGTTGGTATGTTAAATTCATTAAAATACAACCAATATTTAAAAAGGAATTAAAATTTGTTTATCAAGTTTTACTTATTACAAGAACTTAAAAACATTAACTATAAGCATTGTAAAATTAAATACTATGTAGATATAATTACAAAGTTCAGTTATTAAAATCACAACTGTTGTTTTTTATGTCCAAGGTTTTCAACCTGCTACTACTGCTTCTGCTACTACTGCTGTTAACCTGCTGCTAAGAACTCTGTGAAAATAAAGCAAAGAAGTAAAGCTGAGTTGACCCCCTGTCCTCCATTGTCTTCTGGGTTTTTTCAAGTTCACCCTGCATTGACTACAACATAGAACTTGACATCAATAATCTCAATATTGACAATAAAATTTGATGGTGTCATTGCTAGTTGGCTAACTATTTTAATCACCATTATTATTATGAGGATTTGTTAGTACATTGTAAGCTCAGTAGTTTTCGTTTTCTTGCAAAAACATTTTTTTTTCTTAAAATTCTGTGAACCTGTGATCTTGTAAGTGTAGTTGGATCAGGTCTTGGGACAGATTCTTATGACACTTGTTAGTTTAGAGAGCTTTTACCCACTGTTTTAGTTGAGTGTGGCTTGTTTTTAGTAGAATTTCTTTGGTCGACTACACACTGATTTTGTTAACAACTGTGCTTTTAGTTTGAACCACAAGATGGCGCCCACAGCTCAGGTCAAACCACAGGACTAGAGTGTGCATCCTGCAGAGCAGTGGAGGGAGTAGATTCTCTTGACAAGTTTGGACAGGAGCAGGTATGTGTGTGCAGACACTCCCCGAGCACAGCTGCCTGTTTCTACTGCCTCTGGGCAGGCTTTTACTCACCATTCAACTACTGTGTCAGTCTCTGACAATACTGTACCTTTAAGCACTGCTTTTTGGTTAAAACAATTTCTGGTCCCCTGATGAGAACACACAAAAGATACATCTTTCTCCTTAACCCAAAGGGAATAGATAGAATAGACTGAATAAGTATATTCAACATTAGTCTATTAGATCATCTGATACAAAAAGTTATTTTTATTTGACAAATACATCAAAAATAATTAAATGAAAATACATTTGACAAGACCCGTTACTGTTTAGTATGCTATTAGACACACATTTTTGACTCTGATTTTATGGTCATTTTTTGGCTTATACAATTCACAAATTACGATAAAAATGTAAATTTTCAATCTTTTCAAGATGTAAACAATGCAGGTTTAGATTTTCAAGTCTACAGTTTTAATGTCAAATACACCTTTACACACCTACCAAACGTGTCTCTAACCCCACAACCAAAAAGACCACAGTTAATACAGTTGCCAGTAAAAACACAAACAAAAACACATCAGTAAAAACAGTACTTTAAGTGGGCAGAAGTGCTGGCACTCTCATGCTGGTAACGTTAAAATAATGGAGAGAACATGCTGGACACTCAGAAGTACCGCTACTCAAATGGGACATTTAGAAGTGATGGTACAGGTGCATTCCTGCCCACTTAAAACACAGAGTAATAATAATTCAATTTGACTAGACTGTTACAAAAATCTGTTGCTTAAACAAAGAGCCATGTTATAGAAATTGTCCTTCTTTCATCATGTGGTTTCTTCACCAAAAAAAATGGAGTTGTGTTTTGTTTAATTCATAACTTTAACATATAAATCTCAGTTTCACCTTGTGATGTCATTAAGTGATAACATAAGTAGTTCTCCACTGTGTTTTGAAAGCCTTGGATTTGTCCAACTTTAAGCTGCAGCTAAGTATTAGACAAAATAATGTCAACTTATCATAATTTGCTTGTGTTTTCAAATTAACTGTAAATCAGTTAATTTGAATACAGCAGAAAACTTCATAACTACCATTTAATGACATCACAATGTCTAGCAGAACATTTTAAACTTTGCAAATACAACTTCAGGTGTGTTTTTGATGAGAGAGCAATATTCTAACATGCTTAAAACCTCACAGGAGTCAATTTGACACAATATAGGACCTTTACAGCTTGATTTTTGCGTACCACCTTCAGTCCTTTCACAGGCAGGCTCCTCCTCAGACATAGTCACGTCCGCCCTGTCCCGAGGAGGAGGGGGCGGAGGCGGGGTAGCGGGGGGACTTTGTGGAGCTGCCCTGACCGGAGCAGTTACAGCAGAGGAACGACCCTCCGATGATGCTGAGACAGGCCGCGCCCCATCCCACGTACAGCGCGCTGCCAAACTCATACCTGCAGGGAACAACAAGTTTCACTCTGTCATTCTCCGAAAACGTTTACCTCATCTGCACAGTTCCACATAATCTCTCTTCTCTGAATTGCAGAGTACATCATACGATTCTATAGCCAGGCTGATGTTTTTATCTCCTGATCTAGTTTTCTCCTATTTGTGGTCAATTTTGAATATTTTTGAGAATTTGGGGACTTTAACATTACTCAAACTAAAAAATGCAATCGTAATGTTTGACAAAATACCATAAAAAAATATGTATTTGCTTAAAAAACTCGAGCTAAAGGGTACCTGAAGAGTGAGGTAAAAATCTGTGGCTACTCAGGACAAAAAATAATGGAAACTATAACTCTAGACTGAAGTTGTTGGAGCATAAACAAACATCTGTACTGTTTGTGAAGGTGATTGGTTGTTTTGGTCACACAGATTTCGAACCTTTCTATCGTCCTTGTACATATAAGAAGGTACAAAGCCAAATATGAGGCTTATGTTGACAGACGTTAGAAAGAAACTTTGTTAGTTTTCTGAAGTTAGAGCTGATTTCACTAAAGGGCTCAAACACCATTTACTAAGTTTATTTTGTACGTTTTCAGGTTACAAACTAACATACACTTTTCCCAGAATGATTGATTTAGGAAGAAGCAGAATTATTTTATTTTAAACCCACATGATTTGCTTACCTGCCTGGAAATTGTGTTTTCAAGTTCCTAATTACTCATATTATTATGTAAAACTACATCATTCAGTGGAAGTAGAAAGTTAAAATCAGGTTTTGGGACATTCTGGTTGAGGAGAAATAAATTGTATGGGAACTGCTTTTCTGTGGAAACAAACGTTTGCGGGCCATCAAACGGTATATTTTGTGGTCATGCAAGCCTGCTCATTGTAAATACAGATTTTTAATATTTATTTTAGTAGTAACAAATACACCTAAATAACAAAAACATGCTTTTATTCAAGTTTAAATTGATCTCTGTGAGCTCTTAACCATTTCAGATGTTGTTGCTTCACCAAAACATCCCGATGTTGGGTTTAGTTATTCACAAATGTTTAAGTCATCTTAGATTGTTAAACTGTGTACATCTAAAAGCTGAAAATGCTCTATTCCACCATGTGATGTCATGAAGTGGTAGTTTTAGTTAACTGTATTTTAGCCTCAAGTGATTTTTTTTTTTTTACTCAATAATAGACTACCAGAAGAAAATTAAGTTGATGCTTTTTGGGACAATGATTTTGGTTTCTCTTTTCACTTGTTAATATTTCTATAAAAGCCTTCAAATTGTTGTATTAAACTGTAAGTGATCAGTTCAAACAAGGTTACCAGTAAGTGGTTTCAGTTTAAGGAAATAATATAGCTTGAATATGCTGTATTTTTGTGCTAAAATGGATGTGATTAAATAAATGTTTCTTTTTTTTTAATTGGGCCAGCTTATTCAGAGAAATAAAAGTGTATACCATGTCAAGTGAATGTATTTTCTTTAATTTGTGTTTTTGCTCCAGTTCATTTCGATCATGCTATTATTTATGAATATTGATTAAGTCATAATCCTAATCTTAAGTCTTAGAGTTTTTTTTAACTGCAGACATAAACTTAAAGACCCAAATAAAAATGCATGTCAAGGTGATGTCAAGTAAACAGCAGCCTTGTCACGCCTTGTCATAGACGTCTTGGCCCAGCAATTTAATAGTTTCCATCTAACAGATACTAACAGTTGTGATGATTATACCGTTTGTGAGGAGAATTGCTCACAGAGGTATTGTGAAAGAATGGAATAAGACTAGTTTCAAACAGGACTGGGCAATCTGGTAAATAAAAATCACAATGTTTTTCCTTATATTGATCAATCTCGATTTTCGATTCAATTTGTTTGACCTTTCAGAAACAAGTCCCATTTATCAGTTTGTTTTAAAAGTAAATATCAATATTCTGCTTCAAAATTTCACTTTGGCTCCAAATCACTCATTTTCATTGACAAAAGCCTGTTTTTTGATCTTTGTCTCAAAACCCACAACCAAATAATTAAATTCAATCTCTCATTTTTCAATTGTCCAGCCCTACTTTAACTAACTGGAAAGAAATATTCAAAATAACTGTCAACGTAATGTTTGGTAAAAGGAGACGCTAGACAACTTTTTTTGGTCAGTTATTCCTTCTGATTTTATGGGACATAGTAGCTTCAAAAGGAAATTCATCTCACTGCAGCTCCTACAGGCAAAACTTTACAACCTGACACGAGCTTGTATCCAAGATTTTGATGAATTTTATTGGAGGCACAAACTGATTGGAGACTTTTGGAGATGTAAATATCAATAAGTCTATTTGATGTAAACACAGCAGTCTTGGAAATGCCATAAAGTCACCTGACCTGAGACCCGGCAGCAGAGCAACATGAGGATAAAAAAACGATAATTATAAAATTCCTTTAAAGTCAGTGAGGCGTACCTGGCGTTAGTGGGAGTGAAGGGGTTGTAAAAGTCCTGTGCAACTCTGTGTCCGTACCACGAGCTTCCGACCAGAGCCATGAGCCCTAAGAGAGATAAACCGTGTGTGTGAGGAGAGTGGCATCATCACAACAGGTCATGTCATGTTTACTCAGCTGACACACAGCCCAGTGACACGTTAGGAACTTTCATGGTTCTAATTCAAACATTGTGCTATCACGGCCGATTTACTCTCCGTCAGATCTATGATGAAATGCTACTAGTATTTTTTAGTATAAATAAATGATAGAATTGCATTTGATAGCTTTAGTATTGATCAGTATACGATTTTTCATATAGGTTTCAAAAGAGTTGAGAAAACGCTCAGACTGAACAGTGATGATACAATGAGAATGAAATTGTCATTTGAATGTTTTTTTGTAATAGTTTGTCTGTAAATCTGCCTAGAACGTTCTTAAGTGGTGTTGTCCCTCAAAATTTGCTAATATCTTGTTTCAAAATTTGTTGTGTTCCAAACCAAATCGATTAATCAAAAGAATAATTGTCCAACTAATCACTTACCAAAGCATCAGCCCTACATGTGTCCTTAATGCCTTTGGTTGACATTTTGGTGCAGTTAGAAAAGGAGTTTAATCTTTGTGTCACTGTTTGCTTAACAAACAATTAACCAAAAGCCTAAAATATGATCATTGAAAAAGGTTAAAATTACTTTTGGTTTTAATATAAAAACGTTCAAAATCTTAATAATTAACATATATAAACAAAAACTTTTGACTTATTTTACTATAGAAACATAAAAGCAGTAATATTGTATTTTATTTAAAAATTATGTTTGTATTTACCAAATTAACAAACCGTATTTTGACACAAGACTTAAATTGTGGCAGAAGACACTTGTCCATTGGTAACTTGCAAAAAGGCATTTCACCACAAGAGCTGTGATAGGTTGGTCCACCAAAACTATAGAAAAACTTTTTACAAAGTACAAATTTGCCGCACATAATCGTTAATTAATCACAAATGCACACTAGATGATGCCAGACGCACATGGAGTCTAATTAGCTCTGCAGAAATGTAAAGGACTGAAGCTCATTGCAGAACTTTATCAACCTCAGTCAGTCCATAGAAGCTGTGTTTTTGTAAGTTTGTATTTAGACTGTCCTGAGTGTGTGTGTGTATTCTGACCTGCCAGGATGAAGACCACTCCTCCAGCCAGAGCCACCTTGTCCTTCGCCTCCGGAGAGTCTCCCATACACGTGGTGCACCTCATCCCCACCACAGCCACCATCATGGCAATGAAGGAGAAGAGCACTGAGGCCAGCATCAGCCCACGAGTGCCCTGCACGATCCCTGCACGCACACATCAACAAGCATGGAGTCAGTGTCCCAGAGGAGTTCTCATATTTTAATCTTTAATCTGTAAGTGCATGTGAACATGATTATATTTAAGATGACACTAAACATTTTAGTTCAACAAATCTGACTATTTAAATTGAGTTTTTAATTGCCTTTTATTTTTTCAAGTCACTTGAATACAAGATTTTTGCCATTTTGAGCTGAGACAAGGTTGAGGACATATGGAGATGTGGATTGTCAAAAAGTATTAAAAAAAATCAAATATTAATCAACATTACAACTCGGCGACACGGTGGCGCAGCGGTTAGCGCTCTGGCCTAATAGCGAGAAGGTCCCGGGTTCGACTCCCGGGCCGTCCGGGGACTTTCTATGTGGAGTTTGCATGTTCTCCCCGTGTCTGCATAGGTTTCCTCCGGGTACTCCGTTTCCTCCTACAACTAAAAACATGTCCATTAATGCCTCCCTGACCCTTCCCCCAGGCTCCCCTGCAAAAGAGATTCTGAATCTCAGTGGGATTCCCTGGTTAAGTAAAGGTCAATTAAATTAAATTAATAAAACTATTGAAACTACATTCATTTAAACAAGTATCAATACTTAAAAAACACATTAACTGGACAAAATTTGCTATTTTTGAGGAGTTTTAGAATAATAATCCTGAGCTTTATCAAAGTTGGTTTAAATTAAAACCAGAATGTTTAATAAAGAAAATGTCAGTCTATTTCATAGAAATTTGCCAGGAGATAATTTTTAATTATTGTGGTATAATTAGTATCAAGATTCGAGCCTATTCCTTATTATTAAAATTAAGTTTTAAATTTAGCATCATAACAACATTAGGCTCAGGCAAACTAGTTTTTACAGCAAAAACACTCAATTTACAGAATCCTCATGTAAATTCTTTTCCATCTGAGGCTTTTTACAGCTCATGGAATGTTTGGAATCTATATAAAGACCAGTTAACAATTATTTGATTTCTCAATTATTGGCGATTATTTCAGTAATTGATTAGTTGCGATTAATCGCTTAACTTGTTGCAGCCCTAGTAAACCCACAATTGTTACTTAGCAACCACAGACACACACGATTATTATTCTTGGTGGGTGAAACCATAGACATTAAATTATAATTATATGCTATGGGTGAAACTGGGCTGCCCAGAGGAAACCCACCGAGACAAGGAGAGAAACATACAAACTCCACACAGAATGGTCGGAGTTAAACCC
Source organism: Mugilogobius chulae (assembly GCA_038363315.1). Classification (NCBI taxonomy): domain Eukaryota; kingdom Metazoa; phylum Chordata; class Actinopteri; order Gobiiformes; family Gobiidae; genus Mugilogobius; species Mugilogobius chulae. The sequence goes on along the minus strand of CM076395.1, from coordinate 31,774,411 downwards.
ACAACCTTCTCGCCTCACAGTGACTATGTATACATAAATGTAATCATTTATATTTAGCAATAAGAAAATAAATACTACAATATCACTATACAAACATTTTCATTTTAAGTTTAGAACCAACAAGTAAAAGGACTTTCTTAACTTATTTCGTCCCATTTTCCTCAACAAGTCTGACTAAAATTGTCAAACTAATTCTCCACAGAAAAGACAAACAGAATCTCATTTCTCCCTAATTTTTGGTAAATATAAGGATTGGTAAAGCTGGTGTTTACAGCTGAGACCTGACTGACATTAGATTTGGTATATTTTAGGTTTGACAATTCCTTTACAAAAGTTGAAGGTAATTTAGGCAAAAGCTTAAAATTTCGTCACATACCAACTAAGAATGTTCCATACCCATGTCATAAAAACAAAAAAACACATCACTTCTAGTGACATGAAATGTCTCTCTGTGTTCTCTGTTTTTTCAGTAATTTTTGTACATGAACGTTCTTTAATGTTAAAAACCTAAACCTTTAGATTCAGACAATAGTCGCTGCAGTGTGTTGATAGAAGGATATGTTTGTGTGTTAATGCTAACGCTAAACCTTGACCATTTGAAAGTAAAAAGCCTACATGCTCAGTGTCAATTCTAAGCACAAACATGGTTGACTTTTTCATCTCTTTGTGATTGTTTGTGAGTAGAACAGTGCTGGTATTTAACTACATGTCTCCACAGGCCTGTTTCCCGCCCAGGTTCTTTGAGGAAGGTCTGAATGACCACTGACTAGTGCCACAAATATGCACAAAAGAACACATTCAAAAGTTAAAAAATATCTGACAAAACTTCACTGTGTTTTTGAAGAGAACGCAATGTTAGAACAAGATTTAAAAAAAGTAGAATTTGCATAACCGAATGAAGAAGAAGAATTTTTATTATTTGTCACTATACTATATATAGTAAAAAAAAAAATTCAAGCTAGATTTGTCCCGAAATAAAAACAAGTTGAGCTGTCAACAAGCTTTCACTGGCGACAAATAATAAAACTAAAGCCACTAAACTAGTCTTAAAAGGGACCTGCAAAATCAGCTTTTTCCCCCAACAATGCTCCTTATACATAGTTTATTCAAAGTTGTGTTTTGATTGATTAATGTGTATTTGGACTATGTGTCTTCTAATCCAATTTTATCCAAGCACTTTTAATTATTTTAATAGCTAAAAAAATTCAACCAAATTTCAAACAGAATTAGTTAATGCAAAAACAAATTAAGATATGTCAGTGTTTCTATAACTAAGAAAATGAATGGCTCTGTGCATTTGTATGATTGTATGTTCCAAATATCTGTTTTTGAATGGTTTCTATATAAAAATACTACTTGATGATTGCTTTACATTGCTTTCCATCTTTAGTGTCCAGCCTTAAAACACGTTCTATATTTTACCAGATTTCGGAGCACAAATTTACCTGGCAGCTGCAGCAGAGAATCGTAGACTTTACACTGGATCTGTCCCGTGCTCTGAGAGGCGCAGCTCTTCCACAGCCCCTCGTACAGCGCCTGGGCCGTGATGATGTTGTCCCCGGCGTACGAAGAGGCTTTCCACTCCACCATCACCGTGGACGCGATGGAGCCGATGAAGCCCAGAAAGGCCAAGGTGAAGCCCAGCAGCTGGATGCCCGCGTTGGCCATGTCCCTGTTTGCTCCAGAGAGAATGTGATGATGTTAAGGAGGGAGACGGTTGTAGTAATGGGGCGGTGGAGGTGCACGGTGAAGTACCTGCTCATGACCTGCAGCAGAGGAGAGTCCTACATTCCACCACATGAGCAGGAGAAGCAGCAACAGGAGGACATCTAGTGGAGGTTGTGTGGAAAGGTATAACATAGTTAGATGTGGATATTTCACACTGTAACAAAACTGTGAGCTGGGGCCAAATTAATCACAGGTCAGAGTTGGTTGAGGATCTTCTGTGTTATATTCAAATATGACAGCTGTTTAAAGCTAACATAACACATTTAGTGTATGTCCAGATTTATATTGCATCACATTACATACATTGCATTACAATATATTGCACTTATGCTGTTTCCAAGAAAATTTTTGATTTTGATTTTGATTGAAATTCCAGTGTATTTTAGGTTTAATAGTCACATCTCAGCAATAAAAGTCTTTATATTTCTATAGGATTACTATGCATTCTGGCCTATGTGACTCCTCGAGTCAGTGCTAGGCTGCAGTGCATTCTGGGACCTGTAGTTCACTGTCAATAGTAATCAGAAATCTTACCAGGGGCATGCATGAAATCATCTTTTAGGCCACATTTGCCACCCGGGCCTGAGTTTGACATCCATGCACTAGACCAAAATATAGCAATTTTTTTTGTCAAGCCTTTAAGGACCAACGCCACAATTTTTAGAACAAATAATCCACAATTCAGACAGATTAAAAGAGTTCTGCTATATTTACTGGTTTGTATTTCAAAGGAACAATCTTGGTACCTAAATGGTTAATTTAATTCACAGAATCATAAAAAATAGGCAAAAATGTGCATAATAATTTCTAAATAGGGTTAGATAGACTTTCTTGTTCCTGCTTGAAAATGCTATAAAATTTGCTTTTAAAAGGAGTTTTTTTTTTTTGTTTTTTTTTTACTTTTTGTAAAATGCTTAATTATGCTGTTTGGGTCCTTTGCTAATGATGTCTGTGGGCCAAAAAATACCCCCAGGTTTCGTTTCTGTGACAGTTTAAGTATGTTTTTATTAATCATTTGTGTTGATTTTCACACTCCAAACATGATTTAGGTATTAAATCTAACAACTTCCCTCATATATGCTTCAATACAGATTTAATATCAACATGTATTCATTTTTGCGTTGTATTTTACTCGGCCTTAAAAAACATGCTGGTATTGGCATCAGTAAACCCAGTGATGGAGAGTGAATCGTCCCGGGGTTGGCCACTGTCAGTTCCCGCCTAAGGCCAAAGTCATGGGATAGGCTCCAGTCACTCGGCTAACCCACTTTGGGTGGGACACTGCCTTGGTATATAGATTATATAGTTATAAACAATAAAGTGAAAGTGAAGAGGAGCACAATTTTTTTCCACAAAGTGCTGCATTTATAATATACTTTTAGTGTGTGAAAACACAAAGCTTATTTATTTACAACTAAAAAAGTTATTTACCCCAACTTTAAAGAAACTACCATGGCCATATCAATTATGTCATTTGCAGAAAATAGCCAAGACATACCCAAGCCCATCTTGCTGACAATGCAACATTTAGCTTTTCTCCTGTCCAAAGTCACACTGATTGTTTTTAAGTTGTGCCTTCTCTGACCAAAGGTTCTGTTGCCTAATTCAGCTCAGACTGTGTTCATTTGCTCTCTGCGTTGGCTGGAGTTTACATTCATATGCAGTAACTTTAAAACCTGCTGTAAGTAGAACCATTTTATAACTTTTACACATCATCTCACTCATCTAACCCTGTCATTTCATCTTCTTCAGACAAAGCCATCATGTCCAAACTGTTGTTGCTCTGCTTGCTTCTGCTGTCCCAAGCCCTGGACTGGAGCAGCTCTCAGTCCGATTGTCCTTATCGCTGTCAGTGCTTCAGCCCAGTTCAAGTCCTGTGCGCCGATGAACGTATGTCGAATCTGCCGCTAAACATGTCTCAACACGTTCGAGAATTCATCCTGATGACTTCCTCCGTGAGTTATCTTTTCACCCACACTTTGAAAGCCAGCCCTCAACTCACCAAACTTATTTTCCTCAACAACGCCATCCGGAGCATCCACGCGCACGCCTTCGAACATCTCCTCCAGCTGCAGGAGTTGGAGATCAGCGGGAATCCTTGGCTGGAAAGTTTGTACATGGGAACGTTCTCGAAGCAGCACAACTTGACGAAGCTGATGTTAAACTACAACCGCTTAAAGACGGTTCAATTGGGAATGTTTGCGTCTCTCAGACAAGTCGAAACGTTACAAATGAAAAGTAATATTATTTCGTATCTTCCACCGTTGCTTTTTGCAAACATGACTCGCCTCAGAGTCTTGGATTTGTCTTTGAATAAGCTGGAGGAAGTTACACGAGAGACATTTTCTGGTTTGGGCCAGTTGGAAGTTCTTAAATTGAACAATAACTTGCTACAAAACCTGTCTTCTGATGTGTTAAGCGATGTTGCAGAATTGAGGGAGCTTCACTTGGAAGGAAATAAGATCTCTCAACTAAGCGAAGCTATCTTTTGCAATTACCCAACTTGGAGTTATTGAATCTCAGAGGAAATTGTCTCAAAACCTTTACTGGTGACATATTTGGAACTTCTGTATTCAAGTTGCAAGAACTCATTTTAAAAGGCAATAATCTAAGTGAGTTTTTACTTTCAGGAAACCTAACATCTCTTACTTCTCTTGACCTGTCTTCGAATCATCTCTCAATTCTAAACAAAGACGTTTTTCAAAATATGACAAGCCTCGAGATCTTGGATCTTTCCGAGAATCACATTTCAGCTTTGCCCGAGACTGTTTTCAACGATCTTTTCAACCTCAAAGTCGTAAATTTACACAGCAACAACTTAAGCCTGATCGAACCCAAGCTATTGAAGATCAAGCGCTAATCGAGCAACTTTACTTATCCCACAATCGATTGCAGTCTCTTCCGGAGGGACTTTTGGACACGTTTTCAATGGATTACATCCTACGGCTTCACGGAAACCCTTGGAAATGCGATTGCGGTTTGTGGTACTTGCACGACTGGATTATGCGAAACACGCAAAGGGTTGACATGCTGGACGGGATGCTATGCGAAAGTCCAGTGTTTCTCAATAGGCGTTCGCTAGATTCTGTGGAGAAGGAGCAGCTTGTCTGTCACATGGCTAAAGAGAAACCCGTGGACGTGAGGAACTGTCTGCTGCAGTTGTCCGGAGACGCGGTCATTATCCAGTGTAAAGTGGAAACGTGTTTGCCGCTAACGATCAAGGTTCATCTCCAAGACGAACGAGGGAATGTGAAAGAGCATGTAGTCAGAAACGAGTGGACTGAAAGTGCTCAGTGTAGTAACATGACATTAGAATAATTTACTTTAATGTTTTTGTTTTTATGTTACTGTTGAGTACTGTTAAAATCCATATGACTTTTGACTTAGTCATTGTGGTAAATATTTATCATAGTTTTGCTGCAGTAAAGTTGCAAATTATGAAGAAATTGATAAATAAAATTTGAAAAATACAAAAAACTATTTGAATTCTAAATTAGAATCAGAATGCGTCTTTTTTCCTTCAACACAGTTTAACTTTTGCTTGCTTTGCCACCAATGCAATTTGGTGTGGCAGGGTTGGGGGAAAAAAATCAGGCAGACAAAAATTCAAGTGTTACAAGGTATTATCATTTGTCAAATTGTAACTCCTGTGTCATTTATGTGATGCACATTTACATTATGGTTGCTTGGCGTACCAAAAACAGAAAGATTGTTAGATTGCGATTCTAGATTTACACAATCATGTTTTTTTTTTCTGCAGAGAACAGCAACAGCATGTTAGTAGTGTACATAAGGGCTGTCCAAAGTTTGATTGTGTATTTTCTGTGATACTGTAATTAGTTGTATAGTTTGATTTCTTTAGGGCAGCATCCAAGCTGTGGGAGAATGACAAAACCCCCTCGTCTCTGTTTACAGTGTCTCCGGCATATTTCCGTATTTCAATTATCTCTTAGATGTTTGTTATCCTCTGTTTCAATGATGTTTGCTCTATCCCAGTCCATAATGTGGTTTTCTCCTGACATTTGGAGAAGGACTGCAGTTGGGCGGTTGAAACTGTAAGATAAACAATCTTTGATCTGTAGAAAGAATCTTATGAATAAATCGTTTAATATCAAATTAATCTAATTTGTCATGCTGGCTGCATTTGAAGTTACTCAGACTGTTAAAAACATACTATTAGATCATTTGTGTGGCATTATAAAAAAGAATATTGAAAACATAGCTGTAATACTAATAAATGATAAGAAAAGATAATTCCTGGTAAGAGGAATTATTGCCGTAACTGTTTTCTCTGAGTCAATACTGTAAACTTTGCAAAGCCTTAGTCAGCTGATTGACAGTACATATGGAGGCTGAGGGTCAAAGGTTGAGTCAACACTGTTCATCAAATGGGACAGCGTGGGTCATAAGCCTTTTTCTCTTTCAACATAATGTGGATTTAAATGGAATATACAGTATTACAGTCAAAATCTGAGGTTACCTCTCTGGGACTGCTAGTCACAAGTTTACTTTCTCAACCGATCTGTTTCAGCCAATGTGTTCTGCCCTTCCTGTTCTCTACCTTATCCCACCCCCATAGCACCAGGGCTGGAAAGAGTTGAAATCATTATATTGTGGCTCATTATTTACCGTTTAAAGTCAGCTAAACACCAGATCAACTTTTTTGTTGCTAATCAGTAGGCTGCATGGCATTTTAATTGAATTTTTTCTTTTTTTTTAATAAACTTTAGTGCAAACTGCAAATGTGCAGCTCCTTCTAGAGCTGAACATAATTGCAGCCTGACTTTAAGTCAAGAATGTCCAAACTTTTTTCCATTACAGGCCACATGTTGAAACAGAGGCTAAATGAAGGGTCAGTTTGGGCTAAAGAAAAGTTTTTATACAGTGAAAAATGCATTTACAACAACTCAGTATTGAGCCCTAAAACTGTGACAATGACTGAAGCCCTGTTAGCGTCCAATGACCTCGGTTGTTTAGCCTACAAGGTTAGGTGCTGTGAGTCTAGTGATTTTTCAGCTTTGAGTTTTCAACATATTTATTTCTCCAATAAACCATCTTGTCTTTGTCAATCCAGCGTTTGCAGAATTCAAAAGTCCAAACACACTGCGTCCGGCCTCAGCTGAGTGCTCTTGAAAGCTGCTGACAGAGAGCTCACAGATGGCTACTCCTGAAGACACCGGCCGGCCCCGTGGTTTAACGGGGGTCAGAGGTCACGAGGTCGATTGGGTTGTCGGACCCTCTGAATGACATCGCCGATAAGGACAAAAGCACTGTCCGTCTCACTCCAAGGCTGTCTAAAGAGGTAATCTTCACTCCACCAACAACACAAGCTAATCAGCATTTGACTACTTGTTGTTTGGTTTAGCTAGCTTTGCTTTTGTTTGTGATTGTACTAGATTTTCACTGTCCTAAAAACTTAAATTCTTTAATTTGATACTTTTTACAGCTGTCACATGTTTTGCTATCATACCTAATACATTCTGAACCTCATTATGACAAGTTTAGAAGTATTATTCAGAGCCTGTTGTTGTCAGTATGCTATTGGTTACTAGCGGAAGTAAAAACAACGAGCTTACCAGATCTTCATTGTAACAATATTACCTTGTTTATACCAAATCATTTTATTTTTTTGTAAATATATATTTTTTATGCTTTTTTCTATTGCATTGTCATGTTTCCCCCTTTTTAAAGGGACAATAACCAATTTTGTTGTCTAATAAAATAACACAGATGTCTTGAATGATAAAAGATTTCTAACTGAATAGATACAAGTTGTATCTTTTCAGTTAGAAATTAGTCCGCAATGTCCTGACTAGTGACTATGTCTAAGATTGTTTGTTCACCAAGCGTCGTTTAGGTCGTCTGTTGTTGTTGTTGTTGTTGTTAGTATTGTAGCTAACTGCCGTTAGCATACTGCATGTCCCGCTCCTAACTGTGAAAAAGCTTAGAACAAATCGCGCTCAACAATGTGGAGGCTCAGAATGCATTAGGTAAGTGAGCAAAACAGACTGAGGAGGTTTGTTTATATTTTAAGAGAGGTAGAGAGGTCATCAGGTATAGAACTTTAAAATACTTCCAAATAAATAAATAAGCACAGAATGAGTATTGACAGTTCTGACATATTTTGATAGTATATTTTAATTTTGTATCGACATAACATGAAGATACGCTAAAATCTATGTGTCATTTGTTAGTGGGTTTATTATTGTCGAGCAAAACGATTTGGAGCAAGCGCTCGTGAGTCACCCACAAGACCTTTTCAAAAAAGGAAACCCAAATTTACTATTAACCTTATTCTGCCTCGCCCACTTCCTCTTAAGCTCTGCTAAGGTAGCTAACATGTTTGTTTGTCTGTCTTGGGGGGAAACCTCAAATAGATGACAGTTAAAAAAAAAACGCAACTGAATTCTACAGGTTAACCGCAGCTAAACAGGAGGTGCACTGCAAGGATAGACACTTAGCAACGGATTCCTAATGATAAATAATGAATTTGATACAATATTTTCCAGGTATTTGCTGTTTCTTAACTGAAATAGGAAAGTGTATTTTAATTGATTTGTTAATGATGAACTATTGATTTGATTTTTCCAGGATCCAACATTTGGTGCAGCAGATGTTTGCAATCAGGCCTTGTCTGTGTTCTTATAGCTGCTAAGTGCGTTCTTATCAATAACACCTAACAAACTGCTGCTGGCCGGGAGTGATAAGGACAGTGAAGAGTCTTGATCAATCAGCGCCAATTAGCTCTAATGTCCCTCGCCCCCCTCCCATCAGAGTGACCTGTTGTGATGACCAACACAATGTCCCAGCCACACAAAGCAGCGGAGTTTCTCACACAGTTTAGAGTGGACATGAAGATGGGAGGGGCCAGGGCAGCTCCCGGACAAAGGGCAAGGGTCACACTGAATGCAGGGCTCGGACTAAAGCTACGACCGGACAGTGGATCCTAAAATTGCAAGATGATCATAAGACCTGTGCTAGATTATTTGTATAGTAATTTAAAGTCGTTTGTAAGTAAGCACATCTATTCAAGAGAAAATTGGTCTATTGCCTTGTCTACATACGTATACAATTACACAGTCTTTTATTCTCCCACACCAGGACGTGCACTATTAGCATTAGCACGCTTTAATGTTGTCAGCATAACTTGTTCTAACCTCTTAAAGTTGTGAAAAGTACTTATAAACTCATTATAGTGAATAACTAGAGACTGAATGCAAAAAGAGCATCTTATGGATTCTTGTGTTATTTGTGACATTCACAAAAACTTGAGAATGCATCTGAAAGACCAATGTTGTACAGCTATAGACAGCCGCTGAGAGTCTTGACCAATCGCTGTGCAGCAGCAGACCTATTGCAGTGCAACATTTGTACTTTGAAATGTCGAATCAAACTGAAATAAACATGGTGGTGCCAACGAACATACTTTGACCTATTTCAACAGAATTATGGACAATCTTGACTTTTAAGACATGCACATAGAGGCAGATTTGTGCTTTATTTGGACAGGAAAAATAAACTTTTCTCTCGACTGAATTTAACAAAAACCCTTGAATTCTTGGGTACTTTCTCTTTATGATGCTTTGATTATAAAAAAATTTGCTGTGACATTTTGTGTTTTCCCTTAAGGTTCCTGCACACTACAAGAGTTTTGACCCTATTTTGAGCAATGTGCCCCTTTACGAGTTTGGGGAGGCGTGGCCAGAATAAGGATTTTGGTAAAAGATTTTTTGTCTCTCTATTTATGCCTGTGAGTCACTTCAATTCCATTACGACATCGCAAAGGATCTTAAACTCCTCTAGTGTGCAGCCAGCTTTAGACTTTCAGCAACAGTCAACCCAGATTGAAACACAATTAACTCAATTCAGCGTGAAACATATCAATCTGGTGTTAGCCAGAGTAAACACACTGAACATAACTGTCATGTCGACACACTATATATCAAAAAGTTACTACTACAAACTTCTCTCACCTTAGGTCACCACTGTTTCGAGCTACCCTCATCAATTATGCATAAATGTGTGATGTCTTTAACTATTCTATTTTACTTTTTGTATATAATTGCAAGCAATACATACAGTTGATTTTTATTATCTTTTGATACCTGGAAAAGAAGTATTAATCAGACAAGGTTCAACTCTTCATTTCTCTATTAGTTTTTTTTTTTTTTTACACAATTAAGACCAAATCCTGATCAAAACACAACTCCCAATTGAATGTCATTGTTTTGTCTTCTAACGATAATCCCCGTCCTTTCAGCGAGTGGTAAAATGGGAGATTTATATGTGACAGGTGTCCATTAGCTCCTCCATCTCCACCAACAGAACGCAGACACACCTTTTTCATGATACAATGACCCAAACATCCCCACCACACAATACTCCACTTTGCTCTCCCAGAATGGCTCCTTGCTTACAAACAAGCCCCATTCTTCTCCAGCAGATCTGCGATGCAAAGACCAGGGATGTTTCGGGGCGAATTAGGAACAGCTGACCTGATGTGGATGTTAAGTGGACGCAGAGATGTCTCCCAAATGGTAATCTTTTGGTGAAGCGCGGCGCAGGGTTTTGTCTTGTCCGCCCCCGGTGGAGGATAACAACAGGCGATAAGCTCCTTATCATCACATTACAATTATTGACGGTGAAGCAGGACCCCCCTGACCGCACCCCTCTAACCTCGGCCCTGCTCCCAGACCCGATCCTGGTTTTGTTTTCCGTTCAAATGGAGAGGTTTTACTTAAGATATAGGCATTGTTTATTAGCATCTATAGCTAACCTCAGTGCGGACACAAAGGAGGACGCTCCCACACTCCAGCAACCAGGAGCTTCTCGAGGACTTTTTGTTTGGCTATAGAAATATTCTCAAGTATCATTCACATTTCAAGTGGTTTTAAATCTAGTTGCATTTGGTGCTCTTATTTCTAACCATAGTTTTCTTAATATTTGCTTACAAAAAAATTACATGACAAAACACAAAATGACTTTTTAAACTTTCAGCTAACAATACTTTATTTGACATTTGTTCAAATCTTAATCAGTGTTTTGTTTTCTACAGAACAGCAGAAACCTAAAAGCTACAAGCAAGAAACTAAGAGTCTTGGAAGGAGGACGAATCAGAGTCACGTTTCTTTCTAAGTAAGACTTTTTTGGCGGTTCTATTTGTCTTTACAAATCCTTTAGCTGCATGATGCTTTTGTTTCAGTTTCAGCAATAAATAAAGTGTTTCTGGACATTGTGAGCATATGGCCCGAGGATCCAGAGGCCCAGAGATCCCAGTGCTTCTTTCCACAGCGTGCTCTTTGAAGCCGCGCTGACATGTGATGTATGTCTATCCACGGCCGCCCAATGCTCTGCCGTGTAATAAATATGAGGCTCAGTGCGGCCCGTCACAAACCGCTCCCCGGAAGCTTCTCTTCCTCACACTCTGTAAAAACAAGTCGCTAAATCAAAATGGCCTGAATTGAAGAAAACGGACAGCGCTCTTTGTTCATTCATACTGAGTGCATAATCTATTCATTAGGCCTGATGTGGCTCGTCAGTGATGCTAATGCCTGCATAACATCGGCCACATGTAAGGTATCTGTTTGATTAGAGAGGAATCGGGTTTTTGTAAGTTATTTTCTGGTTGGCCTATTGGACATTACTAGAGCAAAGAATGACGAAAAAGATTAAGACATTTGGCTAATAGTTGAGGAATCAAATCCACAAGAGCAATCACATATTAATCACAGATGATCTAGTGATTAAGAGAGCTGTATTTGTCTGGTTGCCTTAGCACAGATTTAAACTTTTAAATGCTTTTCGGATGAAAGTTGAAACGTCCCGATCTTCAAAAACACTGTCCTGATAACAACTTTGAAGCCTTTCCAGTTTGGATCACCCCTGGACGAATGAGAGATTACACCGATACCTAGGCACAGAGATTCCAAGATTCTACTACTTGCAGAAAGTCTATGCCCTGTTTTTACCTATTTCCTGCAATAGTGTCTTTTGTATCTAAAATAATAAAAAAAAAAGTTGTGCAGAGTTTCTAGAGCTTTGGCTTTCCAATAAGGAAGGCAGACCAAATAAACATCTTAATGAATTCTCTGGGTGGAGTCTGCATGCTCTCCCTGTGTTATCACCGGGTTCTGCGGCTTCCTCCCACTTCCAAAAGCATGTTTAGATGGTATGCTTTTTATTTTATTAGGTGACATTAACCAAGGAGGAGAGATGCTTGTGCCAAGTTGTAGCAAAAAATGCCTATTTCCACCTGTCCTCGGGCAGCTTGATGTTAGTTTTAGAAGAAAACAGATCTATTTGTAGGTGGTTTCTTGACCTTAACATTGCATACAGTATTATAGTTAATTGAATTATGAACACATAAGCCTAGCCCACAACTAAAGCTATTTCAGACTATTGGCCATATTCACATTTCACTCTTCAGTCATACATTACACTCATGAGTGCAAACTTGTCTTTTTAAGAGCCATGTTTTGGTTAGGCGTGCAAATGTTTTAAACTCCGTACACTTAATCATCTCTGTTGGCATTGTGTTCCATTGATTTACTGAGACAAAGAAAAAGGCAAAGGTCTTATGCAATATTTTGGGAGACCAATTGGCATCACTCCAAATTTTCCTAGTAAATGAAAGACAGCGAATGATTGTGTGTCTCTGTCTGTCTCCCTGTGTTAAGCGTGCGACGAGTTGACCACTGCCCAGGAGGTTCCCCTGTCTAAGGCCCAAAGTCACTGGGATAGGCTACAGTCACCCGCGACCTCTAACAGAAACAAGCAATACATACAATACATTTTACAACCCTGTCCAAATATGACATGATAAACTTAAGAATGCTTTTATTTTTCAGAGTGATCCATGGCCTGAGAGTCTCTTGAATTGTCCCATGTCCAGACTGCAAAAGAGAGAGACAGCTGAGTTAAATGTCACCTAGTGTAGAGGCATCTCCAGCTGATGTCTCATGAATGTGCGGATGTGCGTGAGTGCTCGGTATCTAATCTATAGAGTTTAGCCGCGATACCTTAGGGACCGTCTCACACAAAGCTCCCTAAGCCCGGTGAAAGTGACAGCGCGGCCCCCTCTTCCTGGATAAACAAGAGGAGGCCCTTTATAAAGATGGAGAGGCTCTCAAAGAGGGGCTCTCAGGGGCCCGTCTTTGTTTCTGTGTTTTGGGTTGCTTCTCAAAAGACACTCTGATGGGAACGGGGAGGGGTCCGCTACTTTGTCTCGGAGCTCTCATTACGAGCGCTCTTCTCTTAGCCGTGCCAAAACAGAGATGTAAACTTAATTGACTATATCGTTTGCACAAAGTGAGGGGTGTCAGTAAATTCTGTCTGGCGTTTGTTGCATGTTTACGCTCATTTACATGTGAAATAAATGAGCAACACTTTCTCACGCAAAAACACAAGTCAAAAACACGCACCTGTTGCTTAAGTAGTTAATGGGGCTTTGAATATAAGTCAGACATTTTAACTAATGTTATTATAACTAGTCTAATGTATTCATTTTATGTTAACTTTCATGTCTCATATTCTTTTGTATTGTTACATATTGTTTATTAACGCAGATGATACGATCTACTTTTCAGATACACTGATGGTGGAAGCTTCTCTGATCCATATTTGTACTACAGCTAAAGGAAGTGTCTTGCAAAAGGACGCATGTAAGTAGTTTTAGTAATGGTGGAGAATTAGGTATTTGATTAGTCGACTTGTAGCGAGAGAGAGAGTGTAGCAAAGGGTCCAGATTATTCGGTACCACTTTATAATGACTACACCTTAATTGGCCTTAGTAAACCATGAATAAAGCATAAATAAAACCTTAATGATTCACTAACAAATGGTGAATTAATGAATAAAAAAGTTTATTAATGCTTAGTAGCTAATAAACTAAGGAGCTAAGGTTAGGATTTAGGGTTAGGGGGCAGGATTCGGAGTAATTAAGTACTTACTAAGCATTAATAAACTTTTTCATCTGTTAATTAATCATTTGTTCATGATCAATTAAGTCTTTATTAAGGTGTTATTAATGATTTATTAAGTCACATTTTTTGTAGTTATTCTAAAGTGTTACTGATTATTCAATATTGGTGTGATATGACCGTGTGTTGGATTTAAGCTACACTCAAAAACTACAATTTAAACAGGAAAGTACAAAAAATTGTGCAAATATACACAAATTACACTGCCAATGTGTTAACTATTTTTACATAGATTGGATTAGAACAGATCTGTATGTTTTTGTCAAATAATTTAACAACTAAGTTACTGCCTCTTTGATTGTTCTTTAGTATTACACAAAAGCTATTCCAGTTTCATGTTCAGAAAAGATGGTTTTAACTTTGTATTTACGCAGTGACACAGATGGTGAGATACACAGTGTTGCTTGTGGAAGGTGTGTGCGTGTCAGGTGTGTGGGTTGAATGAGTGGTGACGTTTGGACTGGTGAAGGCACTTACGGCTCACTACAGACTCCTCCTCAAACTCACACAAGTTGGTTTGTGGAACACCAACAGGCTAAGGAATTTGACTTCAGCCACTGTAAGAAATTGGCAGGAAATTTTAGAAGTTTAAGGTTTAAAATGTGAATAAACACATCGAGGGACATTTTAAAATTAAGATTGGAATATACATTACTGAAGCTCTGTGTGTTTAATATGACTTCCTTTGGTCATACATGTTCTGGTGTGACTTGTAAATGTAGCCTACTTGACAAATGTATATTCTGTATTATAACCCCAGTTTTCCACTAAGCAGAAAAGAGACATAGTACACCATGGTTTTCAGTTAATGTTCTTGATCAGATATTTGAAAAAACAACCAGTTAACTTTCATTAAAAAAGATGATTTTATTAGTCCTTACACCTCAGAAAAAGAGCTTTACAAAAGCCTGTCTGCTTCAAGAGCCAAATGTGCCATAAACACAGCTTACAAACACGTGTTGTTGTTGGATGCAACACTCGAGTCTCTCTATCATTTCAGTGCTACAGCTTCATATTTCAGTTTTTTATTAGTGCTTTTTGTGTTCTGATTTTAGAGACAGAACAGCACCCAACGACAACACACTCAATTACAAAACAACATACAAGAATACAAAAACATAAAGTATATGTACACTATGTACACAGATAGTCTAAAACATGTGAGTCTTTGATGCTACCAGGGTCTCCACACTGAGTCTGATGTGAGAGCAGGGACGATGGGGGACAGGACGCTCTGTGGGCCCGCAGGAGAGAGGGTTGCACTGGGCACCAGGACAGCTACATGTCCCTCAGGTCTGTGCACCAGCTGCACCCCTGTGTACAGGCCCATGAGCTCTGGAGACAGTGTGGCTTTACAGGACAGAGCGGGGACAGAAGACAGAGCAGGCACAGCGGTCACAGAAGAGACAGAGGACAGGCCCATCACAGGAGGGTACATCTGGGACACACAGGAGGCCAGGTGGCTGAGCAGGCGAGTGCGCACCTCACTGTGGACACCTTCACACGTGGACAGGAAGCGGGTCACCTCGCCCACACACTCACTGAAGCCCGCTCGGTATTTACCCAGCAGCCCCGGGTCAGCGTGGACAGCAGCTGCAGAAGGACAAGAGACACATTATTGCCGTAAAATACAATATGCATGCAAAAGAATTGATACAACTCTTGTACAACTATAACGCTAAGTATTTTAGGTATGGAACTGAAGAGTATAAAAAATATATATATATTTGATTTGAAAATGTGTCAAATTTGTATCTTTTTAATTACATCTTTTATAAACATATCATTCATAACAGTATGGCTGAGGAGATTTGCTCAAGAAAGAATGGTGTGTTACTTTTGTTTGCATTAATAAAGCTCTGGCTTTAAAGAATACTCTTAGTCTGTTTTGTTTGAATCAATTTGATCAAATAAGATAAAAGTATTCTAAGTGCGTCTTTCACATGTGCAGGTGCAGCTGTGTAGCAGAGACCAACCTGTGATCTGCAGTCGCTGAAGGTTCCTCAGATGCTTCACTGTCATCTCCAGAATGTCTGCCTTCTCCAGTTTGGAGTGTCTCGAGGTCTGAGGACAACAGACAACATGAGTGACATGCATGTAATATATAAACTCATGTTCCAGCCGTGCTAAGTCCTTACATCTTTCTTTAACGCCTCCAGGATGAGTGTCTTCAGCTGCCCCAGGCTCTCATTGATTCTGGCTCTTCTTCTTTTCTCCATGATCGGCTTTGATGACTGCAAAGGGGGAAAATGTCATTGTTATTAGTGTAAGTGAGTCTTATTTCCTATGCTCTGTAATACATAACCACACTATACATTGGGCTGAACAATAAGCATTAAATACAATGAAATGTATACAAATGAATGAGGCGTATGAATTAGGCAATGTTATTTATCATTATTTTAGGAGTGTTAATATTCAGTAAGAAAAAGAAGTTCAACTTATCCTAAGCTTTATAGAGCTTCAAAAATACAGCTGAAAAATGAAATTGCACGCATTAAAATATTAGCTTACATTTAATTAGTAGGTTATTAACATTGTGAAAAGTATTAATTGTGTTTATTTCTTGTAGGCCTATATAGGTATACTTTATTATTAAAATTGGATTTATTTATTTATTTATTTTAAATTAAAGTTATTGAAGCTAGGTCTATCTATTTTTGAAAGCAGTTAGTTCGCATACGACGCAGAAAAGTCAACACAAAGTTTTCTCGTACCTTCCTGCTCTCAGAGGCAGAGGACGGCCTGTGGTCAGTGCGTGCCGGAGTCACGGCCCGTGAGTCCGGGGTAGTGTGCTCCAGAGTCCCCGCTGGCATGTTGTCCGTGTATGAACGCCGTACGTAGAAAGTAAAACTCTCCAAAGTCCTCGTCCTGACGTCTGTCTGACTGTGCAGCGTCCAGCGGCTCACGTGTTATTTATAGACGAGGGCCGCACGCGAACGGCTCGTGCGTCGCTCCCCCGATCTCGCGCTGTGTCCAATGAGCTCGCGCGCGGTGCCTGGAGGCTGTGGGCTCGTGCGGCTCGACGCTCCTATTGGCTGCGTGCGTCACTGACCGCTCCTGAGACCGGGCACATCCATCACTTCAACTGGGACAGCCAGGGACTCACTGTTACCAACAGAACGTGCACTGGAGCACGTTAAGTCTCAGAACACGAACCACGCAAAATGTGGAATTTTGTAGTTGATTACGCTATTTTCACCCTCAATTTCGATAAGACCTAGGCTACGGAAAGGTTTAGGCTACTGTTAGCAAACTTGTTCGAAGTTTTAATAAACACCTGTTCTTGCTGTTATGTGGCATTACTGAGTTGTGAAAAGTACGATTGATTAAATCAGTGGTTCTTAAACCGTTCACTGTTTAAATGGTTATATGGCATGTGTACTTCAAATAATCAAATCTAAATTCAGGCCTAATTAGGAACATAATTTTTTTTATTAGACTAAATGAGAAAAAAGTAATCCATGGATACGATTTGAAATGATGACGGCATAAACTATTTAGGCCTATTTATTTACTTATTTATTACAAAAAATCTTATCTACAAACCCTGGATAATATAACCCTTAGCTAGATAGTAGCCTACCCATTTTTATTTGGATTGGATGTGAAGGCTATAAGTCTATGGTGTAACTGTAAACTAAAATTATCGTAGCTTTTAACTGCAGCATATAGGAAAAAAAAGCTAAGTAATTTTACCACACAATTTAAAGTCATGCCGTGGAATGCAGTGCAAAATGCACCAAAACTAGACTTACTTTAATGCAAACTGAACTGGTTCACCTGTGAGTCTGTGATATCAAAGATTTTAGTTTAACTATTTATGTAACACAAAGAAAATATACTATTGTACTCTTTCAATTATAGTGTGAGTTAGGGTAGTCAGTTAACTGTTGCTGCAACACACAGCAGCTACAGTCTAAGAAGCGAGCGTAGAGTCTAATCCAGCCTAATCAGTGAGTGCTGACTGTGGCTGATGTCCTGTGTCCACTGATGGACTTAAAGCTGACTTAAACCGTGTCCATGAGCTCTGTTTAAGTGAGTGTGTCCGGAGAAGTGAAGTGACCCTAGACCAGAAGGCCACACTGACCACAGCTGTCTCCCCTCTGACCATATATACAGCAAGCCAGTGAAGGCTCTTGAGCATTGACACTACAGCAGTACTATCTGAAACACTCTTTAATTTGGAACCAATGTTGTTGTTTTTTTTTTTTTTTTTTTTTTTTTTGTTTACTCTAAAATTCCTTGTGTATTTTTCACATAGACATAAAAAAAACGTATAAGTGTTGCTATAAAATATTTCTCATGTATTACAACACTACTAAGCTTTTAGTTTTCTTTTTTGTTCTTCAAATAATAATACAAAAAAAATGTAAACAACAATGTAAACATTTCTGATTTTCTATACACTTTCATTACAACATTTGTGAATATTTTTACATCTCTTAGTTGACTAAAATGAGTGACAGGACTATATACAATATAACAGATTGCCCAGTAAAATCTAAAAATCCAAAATATACTGTATAGCAGTTGTAACAAGGGTTGTTTCCAACTTTGTATTTGAACTAATGCACTTGACTCTGTGCACAGAACGTTAGCATCATTTAGACACACTTATCTTTTTAAACACACAAGTGTCCTATGGTGAAATATTATTCTGTTTTGTAAAGTTTTTAACTTGTTTTCTGTAACATTCACCACAACTCACTGTTCACTGTCTGATCTTCTGAGTATTTATGTTTTAAACTGGTGTAGAGAAAACCTCTTAGAAATGAACTGAACAGGAAATGCTCATAAATTCAGAAGTTTGCTATTTTGAACATAAACAAGCCAACTGATGCTCCGTGCACAGATGACATTTATTTGTCTGTCATTTATTACTACTGTGCCTCGTACGTCAAAGCAAACTCCTTACTAAATACCAAATAGCTGCTTTTGCATGAGTATAAAACTACCCAACAAATCACATATGTTGGGTTGCAGAGATTCCTTCACCAAACAGCAGATGACTGAGGGGCCCGGCTCCAATAAATTATGAGCCATCAGTGGTGTTTTCTGCGGCGCCGCCACAATCGAGCCTTTATGGAGAGCACCATGTGGACAGAGTTTATAGCACAATTCAGATCAGTATCAGTGTGGGAACGCCGCAGCTTTAGAGTCCGACTCCACAGAGACAAACACGAGCCAAGGATTACACCGTTTAACCACAAACTTCTCATGTGTGTCAGAAGATTCAAGAGTAACCATCAGCAGGTACCAAAGACACTAAGAACAGGATTAATTGACCCTGTAGGAAATGTCACAAGTAACGCCAAGAAAACTTTTTCAGTTGTGAACCATGCAGGGTCTCTAAAGGATTTTGTGACACACAGTCTTTATTTATCAGGATGGCAAAGCTTTAAACAAGAGTAAAAATAAGTTCCTTTTGAAGACCAAGGTTATTGTCAGCATGGGGAAACTGGTCCTCTGCATCTGACCCATCTGTCAATGTCTCTGGAGCATCTCATCAGGAGCAGTGAGAGCCACGGTGCAGCACTTACGGACCTATCTCCAGATCTTCTCATCAGGCTTTATCAGGACTACTGGAACTGGAGGACTTTGCCTAACGTGCATGTTTTAGTTTGTTAGAGGAGGAAACTGAAGTACCCAGTAGAAGCTGAGAGGCGAGAGTGCTAGCCACTCTGCCACTGTATGACATAGATAACAATGATGACTGAGCATTGCAATAAAATGTAGTACGGACTGGAGATCTTCTGTGGAGAGAATAATCATTTATAATGATAACTTTTAGTTGTAGAGCACTTTTCACATATGTAGCAATCCAAAGTGATTCACAACACTAAATAAACTACAAAACAAAAAAAAACAAAAAAACATTACATCCAATAAAATCATTAAAAAAACGTGCTGAAAAAAATTCAGCACGTTTAAAATGGACTGCTGCCCAGTTTTAACCACAGCCAGAGTAGAAGCCTGTCTCAGTCTCAGGAAGACTGTTCCAGATCTTAGCTGTGTGAAACTGAAACACTGATTCCTCATGTTTAGTCCTGACTCTGGTCCATGTTTAGTCCTGACTCTGGTCCATGTTTAGTCCTGACTCTGGTCCATGTTTAGTCCTGTCTCTGGTCCATGTTTAGTCCTGTCTCTGGTCCATGTTTAGTCCTGTCTCTGGTCCATGTTTAGTCCTGTCTCTGGTCCATGTTTAGTCCTGTCTCTGGTCCATGTTTAGTCCTGTCTCTGGTCCATGTTTAGTCCTGACTCTGGTCCATGTTTAGTACTGTCTCTGGTCCATGTTTAGTCCTGACGCTGGTCACCAGCAGAAGGCCGGTCCCTGAGGTCCTCAGAGTGCGAGATGGTTCAAGAGACAAACAAGAACACACACTGTACAGGGATGCAATAATAACTTGGACAAATAAAAGTAAACTAAAATATAAAAAAATAAAAATAAGCTATGAGTGGGTGATGAATGTGGAGTGACAAACGACTTTTCCACTGCTCATTCGTACCTGTCAAATATAGATGTTTTATTTCTAAGATGCTGGCAGCAGACAGTTGAACACTAGAGCAGAAGATGTGTTGGCCTGTGTGTGTCACACAGTAACAGATAGATCCTTTAGTAAACGTGTGCTCCAGCTGCAGTGGCAGTGAAGTGGCCCTCTCCTTTCACAGGCGTGTGTGGAGCAGAGACACAGGGCACTCAGACAGTAGGATCATGCAGCTCCTCAGCTCAGCGCTCGCTCCCAGCCCCCGGAGCTTTGTCCCCCTCCCGGACAGCACTTTCTGCTCCAGGAGCCTTAGACAAGGCCTCCTTTAATTGCGGAGCTGTGTGGAATACAGCAGGCACAAAGGGCCCAACAGAGTGTCCGGCCTCCAGACAAGGCTGGAAACAAGTGGTACAGGAATCCTGCAGAATGGACTGGCCCGGCTGATGTCACTGAATACATTTACCTACCTCAGAGCCCTTTCACAACATGCTTTGTTTTATTTGGACAAAAACCACAAGGCAACGGGGGAGGCAGCCGTATCAATAGAGCGATGGAGCCGGAGGGGGCGCCATGATGGAGAAGCTCCGTCGTCAAGGAAACGTGACCAATCAAAAATATGGTTGAATTTAGTTGAGATGTAAAAAGGGTGTAAGATTAAACTTTGAGAGATGAAAGCCTCTATAGCCCATTCAGGCCAGTTTATACGGCCATCAAGAGAGAATCCAGATTAGGAGCAGTCGAGCGCCGGCCTTACTGTAGCACATCCTTAGCACTGTCAGGACAATACTACACACAATATACACACACTGAGATTCATACAGACTGTTTCTACCACACACACACATTCTATCACATGTATCATAAGACTAAAGTGGCAGGAGACAGTCACAGTTTGGAGCTGAGGGGTGGTCTCCGGGTGACAGGCAGTTGACATCTTGGACCAGCGCCAGAAAACACACACTGACACACATTCAACCGCCCTAAGCTGTTTAGATTCACCATATTCATCTTCTACAATCAGTGTGAACAACAAAAAGTGCATGGCTTAAAGTTCCAACAGCGTCGTCCTTTGACTAATGTGAGTCTGACTAACTTTCCTAAATATTAACTAACTAGATGTAGGATTACTTGGCCTATAGGTTTACTGGGCAGCGTGAAATGGGGATGAGAGAGAGGAGGACATAAAGCAAAGAGTCAGAACTGGATTTGCGTTGACATGTAGCCTGGCATGTGTGCTGTGTGTTGTCCAGTTTTTGTGTTGAGAAGAAGAATGGTGGAATCTTTTCTGGATTCTTCTCAAAGACTTCCTATGTTTAGAGGCATCTGAAGCAGCCGGCTCCTCTGGACAAGACATTGTCCTTTTCCAGGTTCTTTTCAGTGGGAAGAACTAGTGACACTAGTTAGAACACTTGTCCAACTCCAAAGTTGTTGGTTCAAAGTCACGTCAGATCAGTGCATGCTGCAGTTTTATGTATCCTTGAGCACTCACGTCATATAAGAGGTGATTTTTTTTTTTCTTGCCTTAAAGGTGGGGTAGCTAACTTCTTTTGTTGTAAATTTGTAAACTTTGTGCTTTCCACTAAAAAGGATATAGTATAATACAGCACTTTGTGAAAAAATAAGACCTCTGAGTAGTGTCTGAATTGAATATTAAAGAATTTTAGTTGTAATCAGGAGCTGAATGCTGCGTTCTGATTGGCTGAGCTGGGGTGGTCACTCCAGTTTCACTTTGTTGTTTGTAAAAAGACGTTTATAAGCCATAATTGCAACCAAAATGAATACATGTGGATATTAATCATGTGTCGAAGGATTTATGAGAAGAAGTAGCCAGATTTAAAACCTAAATCATACTTGCAGCGTAAAAATCAGCTACCCCACCTTTAAAGGCGGTGTAGCTGATTTTCACACCATTTAGGTTTTAACTTTCACAATTTCCTCTCATGATCCATCTACACATGGTTAACATTGACATGTGTTGGTTGCAAATAATGCTTAAAGACCTCTTTTTACAAACGACAAAGTGAAACTTGAGTGGACCACCCAGGCTCAGCCAATCAGAGAACAGCATCTGGCTTCAGATCTGAACTAAAAGGCTTTATTAATAAATTCAGACAATAACCAGTGGTCTACTTTTTTCACCAAGCGTTGGATTTATCATATCATTTTAGTGGAAAGCACAAAGTTTACAAATTTACAACAAAAAAAGTCAAAAAATATAACCAATAATAATTGAAATACAGATTTTGTATACATTTTTTAAAGTTGGAAAAGCATGAGGAAAAGGTGAAAGGAGGAGCTGAGGACGAAGAGCAGCAGTGTGATTGGTTTGATAGCAGGTGTTTGTGATCAGCACACAGTTTTGAGTAGACAAATCAATGCTGATGTCAACATAGAGTCTATTGCTGCATTCATGTGCACTGGGAAATTCAGAGGTGCATGATCTGACCTCCCAAAACCAGAGCGTTCATGACAACAGCTTGTAAAACACACATGGAGCAGTGACACTAACAAACATTTGCAAAACTTCATCTTAATTTTTATTTTTATTTTTTATTTTTTGCAGATTTGTGATGAAAAGAAAAATTTATGAAATTTTACCCTATGACCCTCAAAAGTTACATTCAGGTGAGTGAAAAACGTCAAGAAAAACATTTGTCATACCGGTTCATACCAGATCAAAAAGGTTATTTATTTACTCAAAGAAGTATATCCAACCAACTAGATGGACAGCGTCTCTTTCGTCGACTGATAATCCCTCTATAGCGCCACTTGTTGACCACAAAATGAATTATTACTTTGCGTAGAATGCCTTTTCCTTTTGTTTCTATGGAAAAGATGCTCGTTTAGCTTTGTTTTCTCACATTATGGCATGGCACACAATTAACAATGTTACCATGTACAATTTGAACTTTCTGTTTCTTTTGAATTGTTTAGACTGTTTACCTCCAGACAGTTACGCAGTGGACGTTTAAAAGTCAAGTTGTCGAGAGTGGACACACTACAGACTAGAGCTGTGCTTGATGTATGGGATATATCACAAACTTGTTGGCAATATGCTACAGGGAGGCTTATCGAGATACCTAAACTCATTAGAAACTTTATGTTTATGAACCTGGACTGCTGCTTTAAGGCTGAAACTGTTAAGCTAAAAAATGACTTATTCATAGAACACTGATAATACAATTCTTCTGTATGTTCTTATGCTACATAAGGGGTGTCGAACTCATTTTGACAAAGGGCCACATTGGCATCTTGATTGTCCTCGAAGGGCCGGTTGTAACTAAAATTAACCTTACTAATCTTTGACGTATACAAAAGAAAATGTATATTTAATTATTATATATTTATTTGAAGGAGCAATCTCTGAATACACATCTGCATTAGTCTGAAAATAATTTACTCTTCAAGTTTTAGACAAATCTTTTCTTTAGGTCAAGACACCCAGATTACTCCTGGCACTAATATAAAATCTAAGTAAACCTTTATAAGACCTTGAGGGCCGGATGAAATGAGGTGGAGGGCCGCATCTGGCCCCCGGGCCTTGAGTTTGACATATGTGTACTACATAGTCAACGTTATATTGATTTTAAAGAGGGCTGTACTCAAAAACATGTTGAAAACTTTTTCACAAGCAGTATGTGTTTATACATTTTCTCATTTTGGTCTGTAAAAGTTATCGTGATACGTATTGTTTTGAGATAATTGTTTTGGGATATACAAGTTACATGTATCATATTGTGACTCGTGAATCGAGATATTCTCTTGAAAAGTTCTTGAAAATACTACAGCCCTACTACAGACGTGAAAATTGCATTTTGACTGGCAGCAGTATAAGGTGTATTTTTAACAGTAGTCCGGTCTACTTGTCAGAAATCCATGTATTACTGTTTTAAAATGTCTATTGACCAGTTGTTTTAGCTAATAACCCTAAACTATAACAACTGAATAGCACTGTGCTTTTGTAGAACAAAATAAACAAGACAATATTTGACTAAGCCTTATGACTTAAGATACAAAAGTGTTTTCGAACAGCAAAAGGCAAAACAAGCCGCCATCTGTCCCTGCACGCTGGCCGTCTTTAAACATTTACTTCTTTAGCACTGAGGCAATAAAAGCTAAGCCTTACTGAACTGTGGCTCCGCTCTGAATGGGCCAAAAACAGTCATTGCCCAATCCCTCATCAAACTCAAAGAAACGCACAGAAGAGGCCTCACGTTTAATTTTTAAAACCCAACTTGAAAGTGCAGCCGAGCCACATTCATCCAGGCAAAGTCTTTAAAGGACTAGTTAGCATGTAGATGATATGCATTCAGGCGCATTGTCACAGTATCGAGGTGTATTTACATGTTAATCCGGTCAGGGATACGATCGACTCCCGGTGCACCATGGGAATGTGATTTCTTTGTGCCAGTCAGGTTCAAAGACATTCCTGTAAAGCCATGG
This sequence comes from Mugilogobius chulae, assembly GCA_038363315.1. Lineage (NCBI taxonomy): Eukaryota > Metazoa > Chordata > Actinopteri > Gobiiformes > Gobiidae > Mugilogobius > Mugilogobius chulae. The sequence goes on along the minus strand of CM076395.1, from coordinate 31,749,774 downwards.
ATATTAAGGCCAGTCATCCCTGACATCAAAACAAGCGTCAAGCTAAAACTTAAGTCTGCCGGGCAAAAAGATGACGAAGAAGTTGTATTTTTGTAAAGTTAGGGCACGTATTTAAGTGAGTAAGAGTTCAAACATTAGCTGAGATAAATCTAAAAGCGTCTGTTTAGATGAGATAACTTTTTGTCCACAGATGTCTTCTTCCGTTTTTCAAGGGTGCATAAGTAGCATAGGTTAGGTTATTTAGAGCTAGCCTAGTAGCCTACTAGATTTATGTAAAGAAAATAACTTAAAAACCTTTATTACATATTGTTACATACATACATATTGTTAATGTATGTATTGAGGTGAAAATTTGTCTGCAGATTTACTTTTATGTCTAATAATGTACTGTTTCTTCACTAAAATCGAAAAAACTTGTTATTTTTGTTAGCTTGTTTGTGACTAAATATTGCTAGTATACCGACACAGTTCACTTTTAAAAGCTGTGAAAAGTGCTTCAAATGTATTGTGGTGAATAATTTGAAGGCACAGAATGTTTTAGGTAAGAGAGAATTGTATATGAACTGAAGTAATAAGATTAAAATGAAATATTTCTGTTTAAGTTTTTAAGGAAGCTGAGTGTAATGCCTTTAAAGTACCACAGTTGGCTTCTGTCATTGTGGAGGAACAGCGACTCTACCCCGAGTTTGAATCATGTGACATTTTCTCTGTCACAAACAGAACTAATAGTTGGCGTTCTTCCACTTGAAGTAATATAAACGATAGTGATAATAGCTTGAAAATATTATCAATAACAATAACATTGACAGATTACAATATTTTGTAGTAAAAAATAATGAATAAACTTTATATATATGAATAAATTTTTTTTAAAAGAATTTTGCATTAAGTATCACAAGAGGAGCATCACTTAATACGTGTCTACCTGTAAACACTAAGATCTAGGCTAAGTATTTGAATGGTAATTTTGCCTTTTCTACTTTATCACAACATCTAATGCAATAGTGATTTTATCATTACAGTTGTGCATGTTTGGTGTGACCCCAAACTGTGTTATGAACCTCTGGCCCTCAGAACATGGCCCTGCAACAATCTACACTTGCTGTACTCTGAACAATCGCACACTTCTTCAAATTTAACTGCATCTTTGTCATTCTGCTGTGAGCTAAAACTGAACATTCCAGAGTGTCCTTTTATTGTGTCCAGTCTAAGTCACTCGTGTTGTCTAGTCAGTAGATAAATAAAAAAACATAAACCTACTAGCTTAGCGCTGGCAAACCAAGACTATTCAGATTAAACTACATATTAACAGAATTAAACTTAGCACATAAACACTTTTAATGCTTTGTACAGAAGCAGTCTCAGCTCTTCTTTGTTGTTAAAAACAAACTAAACAAACGTTTTGTTCTTTTTCTAAGCACAGAGCTGTTGAGTAGAAGCCATGTGGCGCTGCTCCAATGGGATTTATCCATATCTTCAAGTGTGTTTGCATTAGGATTTATGAATGTGAAGATGCCCCATTCTGCAGTTCAAGATGCCTCACAAGACCAGCGTTTTGGCCACTTGTGCAGTGAAAGGCACCCGGGGGTTGCCCTTTCAGCTCTGGAGGACCTCTAGCCGAGTCCCCTTCACTCGGGGAGATGAGCCGGCTCTGTTCCTCGGACCCCTGTCTGGCAGAACGCCGCTGGCCTTGTCTCAGACCTCCCTCCTTCACCTGCTAGCTTAGCGCTCATCACTTATGCACATAATCCCTGGTTAGCGCATGTGATCCGGCGGCCCCCGGCTCACATGCTTCCTGGGTGGCTCCTGCGTCGTCATGGAGACCCTCATCTTCTCATGACAGTTAACTTCAGTGGCGGCGCTAAGTCCCTGGTCTCTGCGTCTCTTTCTGTCTGCTAAAGCCGTCTCTTTTTGTCAGACACACACATCGATGTCTTTTTTTCAGGCCGTGCTCGTTCCCAGGCTTTAGATAAGCAACACATCTCCAAACGTATTCAGCCACTGTTTCAAAAACATCCACAACAGTTTGAGGTCTTTTAGCATTATGATATTGTTTTTACTCAGTGACAGACAATTATAACCAATTCAGAAAGATAATGCTGAAAAAAGTATGCCAGACTTGTGATAAACTGAATAAAATGCTAATGACTAAAAGTAAATTAGTGAGTTTGGAGTTAAAGATGATGTTTGTTGTCAAATTATTCAGCACGAAATTTGTGTCGCGGTCACTATAAAGCTAAACATGAGTTACGAGTATGTTTTTAAGAACTTGACCGGATGTTTCATTACGATCATAAAGGCTAGAAACATAATTCAAATACTGACAGAGAGCTCACACAAGAGCAGGTTTCTGGGCCAAAGCCTCTTTCTGCTGCACTGTCTGAAAGAGGAGGTTTTCTGTGACCGAGCTGCGCCGCTGAACAATAAGTATCGGTACTTGTTCAAACGAGTATCGATATCAGTTTTGTTATTGATTAGCATTGGGGTATGGATTTTTTTGGGACCCTAGTCTACATAGAGTCTTTATTCTCTAAAACCAGAAAGTTTACTGTTATGTTTATGTTGTTGTTAGCGATACCGTGGCACATCTCGCTCTGAAAGTTGTGAAACATGCTTATTCATTATGATAAACAATTATGGTGCACTCAATTCATAAGGTAAGTGTGCAAAGTTAAGCTAGAGAGGTAGAATGGGCGATATATCGCTATCAGTATTGGCAGTAAGCAATAATGACAGGCCCGGGAGCCAAATCAGCCCTCCAAAGATCCGACTCAGTCCTCAATTGACTATACAAGCTGTTTATTTTCTAATTGTCAGACTTAGCATTAGCATTGACAGACAAACACATCAATTTATAAACCCACTTTAGTCCTTTAGATAAATATTCTCCTTTTTTGTAAGGTATTATACATATTTTCAGAAAAAATCACCAACTGCTTATTGTTCACTTCCTGCTCTTTAGTCATTTTTTATTTTAGGCTGAGGTTGTGAAAACCTCATAGAAATGAACTAAACAGGAAATGAACCTGCCGGCAAGATGTTAGCATTTTTGAAAAAAATAAATACTCTCATGCACAGAGCCAATTAACTTACCAAATATTACAAAAACACATTTTCTCTTGTTTGTAGACTTAATTCTGAGTTACTACTTAAGAAATAGTGGAAAACTTAAATTTCAATGTGTCAATGAATGCTGTATTTTTCCTAATTTTAGCCAAACAATCCACTTAGCTCCGCTTAGTCCAAAAGGACACAGCGGAGAAAGTCGACACTTGGTTCAAATGTCTTGAAAATACGTATGTGACTATCACAGAGACTTACCAAGAAATTACATAAGATTAAATTGTTACTTAGTTCAACTTTACAAAATAAAATCAGTATTGATAAATAAATCAAGCAAATATCAGCTCTAGAAATCCATATTGGCCCATCCCTATAAAGAGTTGTGTTTCCATTTTGAAGAAGAAAAAACTCATGTACAGGTCATTTTGAATTCTCTACTTGATTCTCTGTTCTTCTTCATGTGCTCTACCTGTTCAGCCACATCAGAGAATACCTGATCATCATCCTCACATGTACTGCGCTTTGTGTCACGTCCTGTCGGCGCCGGACAAATGTTTTTTGTCGGGACACACTTGACGTCCGGTCTTCTTTCACTGTTGGCAGAGTGTCTGGTTCTCATGCTTTAGAACAAACAACAACAAGCGGATGCGTCTCCTCTATGTCTAATTTAAAGAGCCTATAGCGCTCACCAAAAAGGCCTGACCTGGATTTATTGTCAGTCTAATCTGTAAGGTGAGATGCTCCGATACACTCTTTTCATTTGGGCCACTGTGGTCCTGTGAGTGGGGATTGGGTTTCGGCGGCGCGGCCCTCAGCTCGGAGCATTAGTTTGTTTAAAGTGAGGCAGGTCCTGGGGGACGCCCCGACCCGGGACGTTGTGTGGCCCCACAGTAACAAGTGTCCCAGTGATAGGGCCGGTCCTCCCCCTGTGTGAACGCCGTGTGAGAGGCGGTCCGTCCGTGCCCTGCCACCTCCGCACAAGGCTCTCCATTGACTTCTAACCTGTTGAGGGCCTGAAGCAGACAAAGAGCCCTGGGGCGGGGCCCGTCCCTCTGACAAGCCTGTGAACAAACGCTAACACGGCTGCAACTGTCCACCCCCTGAATCACTGAATTTATTGACCAACCACAGTGCCCATTCACATGCATGGATCTATCATTTTAATGTTGGTGCAAGGAGTAAAAAGAAATCGTTACAAAAGCAATTGTTGCATTGGACTTGAAAATGACTAGCATGGTGTTTAATGTGAACATGCAAAGGCTATTTTAAAAATAAAGCTTCACATTTATGCCAGTGTTCTGTCGAGATGGTTTAACGCTAGTACTAGAAAATCAGTAATATTTTCAAAACTTCAAATTACTTTTGCTAACTCTCACCCAAGTCCCAATCTTAAACTAAATTATGCTCAAACTACAGCATGAAGGTTAGTATGTCACGAACAGTCACAAAAGCTAATGAAGGAATTATCTCGACAGAACACCTGTTCTGTTGAAATGTTAGTCTTTCTTTGACTAACTTTGAGTAACTTTTCATTTTTTATTATTTGAGGAAAACAGTCTACAATACATAGTCCTCTCTTTACTATTGACGAGAAAATCAAAACAATTAGAACTTATCTCGCTTTAAACTGGGAAATGGCAAATTATGGCCTGCGTGTAGATACCATACCATAACAAATTGTGTGTCATGATGACATTTCTGCCTTTTTTTGCGTGTTTATTACATGCCCATTTTTTGGCGTGATATAAACACGTGATTTGATTGAGGACAAAGCTAAGGTTAAGTTTAGGTCTGAAGTTACACAAATGGGTCATTTTAGGTCTGAGGCTTAAGTTGGTTAAAGTTAGGATTAGGATTGTGAATAATAACACGTCTTTACATCAACCATAGAAATGAACTGGGGCAGCAATGTGTGAAATACACTTAAAAAAAATTTTAATTTGCGTTCATATGACACTGTTTCAAATCGCGTGGTATAGACGCATATCTGTGAGAATAGGCTGAACTGGGACATCAATGGTACTGGATAGATTTGTTGGCTCAAAACTTGCACTGTCCAGGGTCAAATAGGGATTTAATTGTAAATAGGTACACTTGCAACTCTCACTGCCACAGGTGCCACAATACTTATTAAGGGACATTTTATATGATTAATAATGAGTGACGTGTTGTATAATTGTATCACAATGCTTGCTTTTTTACTATTGTGAGCATGTGTCTGGGGACGGCAGATGGAAAGTAGCAGGAGCAAAATCTAGCGCAGATCATCTTTTCTTTTGTAAGATGAATAAACATAGTTATAGTTCCTGGTAAATGAAGTCCACTCAAATGTTCTCTCCACAGACCTGACTCATCAGTTGTCCCAGTCACGCGCACACCACATGAAAACAGCAAACGCTCATCCCAGTTTTGTGACACTGAATTAGCAATGACGCAGGTAAAAACAAAAGTCTCTAGATGGACAATGCTAAAGACAGTGGTTCCTCCCTGCCCCCTTCTGCCCATTCAGACCTGGGGCGGAGATAAAGGACGACCAGCCAGGGAAAAAGGACCACAGTTTGGGGACAGAAGGAGGAGAGGTCCGGGGTCACCAGCCTTTTAGCAGTTGTTAGCTCTTTGTGCCGTCCGTAAAATGAGGCCAACCGTAAGCTAGCATGATGTCGGCCTTGTGTCTCAACCATCAATCACAGAGCGACCGGAGCACAGGGCTTTGGAGAAGACACCGCCGCAGACTGACAATTGTCTGCTAGAAGAATAAGGCCTGGTGTAAAGTGGGGTTTATTGGCCCTATCTAAGAAGACTGAGAAAGAACGAAGAAGCAGGAAGCTGACATGGAGAATGCTGAAAAAAAATCCTAGGTTAAAGAGGTATTGTATATAATATTTTTTAATATATGAAGACCTGATTTTCACCTTGCTTTTGTGAAGGTTTTTAAGTTAATTAAATATTATCCACATGATTTAATTTTCTTTTTACAGGGAGCAAAGTGAAATTAAAATGGACTACCTGAGCACAGCCAATCAGAGCACTGCAGAGAAAACAAAGTACTTCCACAAAACAATGGACTGAGTTTGTCGCAAAGTGCTTGAATAAAGGTGCACTGTGAAACTTTTTGACCAAAAACAGACTTGAACAAAAGAATGTTTTCTTTCATTTAAGGGGACTTGCATTACCACAAAAATCACTTTTATTTCTTCGTTGTATGTTTCCATATAAAATATGTCCCTTTAGCTGTATTTCTTTCATAATATGGTATAAAATGGATATATCCCCATTAGTTCTATTGAATTGTTCAGTTGATGTTTCACCTCCAGAAAGTTACACAGTACACCTTGGAAAAGTTTACTAATTCATGGCAAAAAGCCAGGTATCCCAGCTTTAAGTGACATGGCTGTACCTAAATCTATCAGTGTTTCTCAAACTTAGGCTACCTGTGTACTGTACTGTAATGCATTGTTTCCCAACCAGGGGTACGTGGACGCTCGGTTTACGCACCCCTCACCAGGGGGTACATGGAATGATTTCAGACTTGAATAGAAGGTGAAATGTATTCTTAATTAAAATACATTTTATTTGTGATGATTTTTCAATACTTTTAACCCTAACCCTAAGCATTTTAACCTACCTTTTTATGAAAACAAGAACATACAAAAGCAATAATTGGCAGTATTGTACTAGAAAACCCATTTGTATACCTAAAGGCACAAGTTAGGGGTACTCGGCATGTGGGACAAAAATTAGGAGGTACTTGGGACAAAAAAATCTTGCCAAATCTTTTCTTTTGTGATACTTGGTGTAAGAAAACAAACAAAAACTTCTTAAAGCTAGAGTAACTTTTTTAGTTGTAAATTAGTAAACTTGAGTGCATTCTGAATCCAATGATAGGGCAATTTATGTATAATTTATAGTCAGAAACAAGTGCCCTGATTGGTGCGCTTGGGTGGTCCACTCCAGTTTCACTTTGCTCTCTGTAAAAAGTGATCTTAAGCTGTAACTGCCACCTACATTTAACGTATGTGGATATTTACTGCGTTTGCCAAATCATTGTAGGAGCAAGGAAGTAGTTACACAAATTTTAACACTTCCTGTTTTGCAGCATGAAAATTTAGTACCCAGCTTTAAGTTTATAGCTAATGGATAGTTACCATGGTTAGATAATCAAAGTCAGTCCTCAGAAAAAGCACAGCGAACTATAAGCTGCAATTTTTTTTTTTTTAACAAATTTGATCCCTGTGACTTAAAATGATTAAAATTTCACCATAAACAAATGAGTCATAAATATGTATATATGTTTGTTTTTTATTTTCTTTTTTAAATCGAGTTTCAGGTGCACTCAATAGTGCAAAAATTACGGTAATGTTCACATGTAAAGCTGCTGTGGCTTAGCTTATAAAAGTAATCCTTCCACCTTTTTCTTCTCCCACTTCCACTTTTTAAATATTAAAAAGCCCTCACGAGTGCTTGATTGAGGGATTTTTTTCTGCACATGCTGTGAAAACTCTTTTCAGCCATTTCCCCCAAATCTACTTAAGCAAAGACAAAAGGAGAAAGAAAAATGTTTGGGATTAAATAACAAATAGAGACATCGCCCAATATGCTAAAAACGCACCAAGACAAGGCCGAGCTTGAGAAAAGCTTTAGCTAGCGCGCGGCTAGCTGTGAGGAAGAATAGCTGTGTGTTTTAGCGTCTTTCTGCCCATCTGTTGCTTCTACGCGACAAAGGCAATACAGCAGCGAGTAGACACAAGCCCATATTGCATTGTGGAGAGGCAACACTATCCTCAAACTACAATGCAAACATCCACTTCTATAAGCTGGACATCCTGGCACACACAACTATTTACCCAAAAGATGATCCTCCACATGGACACAGATTCATGACACCTCCTCAAGCGCATCATGAATATTCCGCGGGACATTCCTTTCTGCGAGTACAAGCTTTGGCCCCCCTCGCCTTATTCAAAGTGTGGCCTAAATCCGCCCATTCACCAGCGCAGGCCCTGATCTCCACATGAAATGATAGCTCCACCACAGGCCTTTAAGCGCCCATATGCCAGGCAGAGAGCAGACTGGGAAAGCACATAATTGATCAGTGAAGTCCAGAGACTGCCCCCCACCACGCACGCAAGGCTGCTTTATACGCTGATTTATGAAGCAGCATGGAAAATGACGACTTACGGAGCTCGACAGTGGAGCAGTTTAAAGGCATGTCGCGAGCTAGCCGACTAAGTGCTAACTCATATCCACAGTGCAGTTGTTTTTAGTCAAAGAGCACGTCTATCTATCTAACTTAAATTTGGCAAAACGTGTTAATAACTTGGTAGTTTATGAAGCTGCAGAAACCAATTTAAAGGTGGGGTAGCTGATTTTTACACTGCAAAGACAATTTAGGTTTTAAAGGGCACTGTGTAAGAAAAAAAAGTGATCCAAGTAATGTCCACTTTTGAACACCAGGGTGCGCATTTCAAGTGAGTGCCTAACTACCATGCTGACATCTAGAGTCAGTATTCACATTCCGGCCCTAATAAAACATTTCAAATACGTATAAATGTATCACAATTGATGTGGATTGGTTAACAGTGCTCTCTTAAGTATTCATGTTGCAAAGAATAAATATGTTTTAAATGTTTGTGTATGTTTGGACTATAAGTGATAATTAAAATTCCTCTCAATCTTACACAGTGCCCCTTTAAATCTGAAAACTTCCTCTCATAATTCCTTCAACACATGGTTAATATCGACATGTATTAATTTTTGTTGCATTTATGGCTTATAAACTTCTTTTTACAAACAACAAAGTGAAACTGGAGTGACCGCCCCAAGCACAGCCAATCAGAGTGCAGCATTCAGATCCTGATTAGAACTAAAATTCTATGTTATTCAGTTCAGACAGTACTCAGAGGTCTAATTTTTTCACAAAGTGCTGCATTTACTATCTACTTTTTAGTGGAAAGCACAAAGTTTACAAATTTACAACTAAAAAAGTCAGCTACCCCACCTTTAAAATAAAAAAGATCTTATTGGCCCAATTCATAATGCTTGTGGATAGGTCCTTCTCATTCTCGATTTATTGTCATTGTCACAGAGTACAATGATATTACATTTGGAGTGAGCCTCCGGGCCGCTGCACCTTTTGCGCGCCGCCACTCGCTCTTCTGAACATGAAATGCAAAGCAAACATGCCAAAAAAAAAAAAAAAAACAACGAAACAAAACACAGTACAGTGGTCACATTTTTGTGAGGAGTGGGTCAGGGGAAAAAAAAGGAACAGGCGGCAGATTCATGGACTGGGGGCGGGTAGGGGAGGGGCCACGGCAGAGATGTGGAAGTTATGTTGATATGGAAATAGAAAATTGCGCTAAAATTATTCTGTGTTTAAAGATGCACGGTGGGCCAAAAAAACATGTTTTTGCCATTCAGATTTCTTTGTTGCGCTAAATAAATAATACAAATCTGCGTCTTTGCATTGCGTGACCTTGCATGCCACAAAATTGCAGAAACTTTTTTTTCTACACTCCCAAACTTTCCATTGACATGTGCAAAAACAATCAAAATATGAAATGACTCAACGAATAAAAGCTCACAAAAGTTGATTTAGTCTTTTTGTAAACAAACAATCGTCAAACATTTTACAAAAACTACAAACATATTAACAATTTGTCTCAGAAAGCACTCTTCTTCACATTATCTACAACATCAAGCAAAAGAGCAGATTAACAAAATAAAATCAGTTGTTACAAATGTTTTACAGCAGCATATTTTTACAAATTGATAGTTATTTAGGACATGATACACGTAAGTACCAAATAAAAAATCAAATAAAACAAGTGCCTTATAATCAATACAAAGTTTCAACAAAACCAGAAGATGAAAAATTATTAAAATCAACATAGATGGAAGAAGTGGAATATTTGCCTACATCAGATAAAAAAAACAACATAATTTTACAACTGCCTAACAAATTACATGACAAAAGCACACTGAAATGTTACCACTCATTTAAATGATTAATTTTCATTAAAAAACAATGCCTACAAATTGCTGCTAATGTTGTGCTTACGTAGTTCTTGGAAACTCGGGAAAATGTTTTTTTGAGTAGAAAAATGCACATGAACGCTTGAACAGCTCGGAACAATAGTTTGGAATCTCTGAACCAATGCTATGCATGGGAAATGAGCTAACTTATCAAATTATTTGTATATTTCAGCTCATTGACAAAAATTTGTAGATTTGATGTTAGTCCGTTTATAACATTTGCACCAGAAAGCTATAATATAATATTGGCAATAATGTTAGCTAACTAAAGTTAATACTAGCAACCTTTAACGTTAGCTTTTGGACAAAGCTCTAACCCTTTTAACTTCTGTTAAAAGTGCTGTGTCAAAAAATGAATGACAATAGTACTGTAGATAGTAGATCTTGAATGCAAACTAGATCAGACCCTGACCTTTCATCTCAAAAACCTAAGCATCCGAGGACCACATGAATGTAGCAGAACTTTCACAAATATGTAAGGAATGGATGGATTTTCACACATTTACACTTTTTTTCATGGAAAAAGGAAGTTTTGAGTTATCTGAGATCAGACTGTCTTGGAATAGGCACAACGTCAGATGACATGTTTATATTCACAAAAGCTAACATTTGTACTTAAGAGCCTTTCCTGTTCAGTTCAATTCTATGGGGATTTCACAATGTCAGTCTAAAATGAATAAATACTCAGAACATCTGACAGTGAACAGAGAGAGTTGGTGGAAGTCTCCGAAAACATATTGAAGACTTTACAAATTAGAAGAATACTTGATCAAAGGATTTATGAAGAGACTTGTTTGTGTCTAAATGCTAACGCTAACAGGAAATAAGTACAGAAGTTAGCGTTTTGAATATAAACAAGCCAAATTACATTCTGTGCACTTCTTTACTGACTCATTCATTCTTTTTACCTCGACAACTGGACATAAAGAATACAATACTTCTCAGTTCCAACCTCTGATAAATACTTTAACCGCTTTTCACTACAATTTTTGTGCGAGACATAGAAAATGACTTCAAAGTCAAGTCAATATGCCACATATCAATGACAACAACAGTAAAACACACAAAAAAAACAGAGTGAGAAGGGATTTAACAATTATTAGATTTTAGAGAGTTAACAAGTTAGTTTTGTCAGTAATTTGCAAATTCCAATCTAAAAAAAATAAATATAAAATCTGCAATAATGACATAGGCGACTTAATATTTCTACTTTTCGGGCTATTTAAGTTAAAGCAAGAATATCCCACATAAAAGGGTATTCATGCTCTGCCTTGTCTTCAAGCAAATATAATAAATAATTATTAAAATAATTGTGATTATTATTTTTTCCTTAATCAAGCAGCTCTCGGTACAGTGCTGTTGACATGTACACTGAGATACTTTAACAGGTACACCGGAATGACAATGATCATCTGAAATATTTCCACAGGAGGTTCAGCTGTGAGGGTTGCTTTAGCAGCCAAAAACCTATTAGGTCAGTGAAAAGTGGCTTCCATAGTCAAACAATTAATTGTCAAAATGAGAAAACAAAATCATGCATTGTCAGTATGGTATGACTCTTGGTATAAGCATTATACAAACTCTACAGTTAAATCACTATACAGTTATGTAAACCTTATGTTGCCTTAGCGCAAACCTGAACATATGACGCGATAGTTTTGTTCTTGTGATGAAGTTGTGGTGCTTAGTACAGGGGACCTATTAGGTAAATGTAAAATCCCAGACAGACCTTTTTGCTGTGAGAAACTCAAGCACTAACCTGGCTCAGACCAGACTGATAAGTGTATAACTCTGAAATGAGTTCTTCAGATTATCAACCTGGAATGACGCCTCTGAAAGCCACAAGGAAAAAAAAAAAACATCATGGCAATATTTGAATCTAATTGGTTGAAGTATCTTAACCCCGAGAAGTATTTTTTAGTTAAACACAGTTGAGAAAAAAGCAAAAACAGCTTTCCTGTCAAAAATGAACAAATCTTCTCTGTGTGCAGGTTTTTGAAGTGAAAATAGTCCATTATTCTGCTAAAATCGGAGGACGTACGTCTGCCGGAGTGACCATGTTTGTTTTGTGCACTTTCACCCAAATCATAGTGGTGCGCTGTGATTGGTTCACTGCTGCAGCGCTGGTTGGTCCGGCTAACCATGATCGTTTCTAATTGTACGGCGGGGGTCACTTCAGATGGATTCTTTTTTTGTGAAAAACACAAAAATCTCAAGAATCCATGTGGTAGAGCCAGGTTCCTCAACACTTCTACATATTTGTACTCACAACTACAGTGGTGAGACTATTATTAACAGAGATGGAGCTTATTGTATTGAAAGCTATACTCATGTGTCATGAAACAAACATAAAGTTCGATTCAGTTTCATTCACACAAGTTTGTGTAATCATGTTTTAACAAGCTGTCTACCTCTCCAAAGTTAAAATTGCTTCTTTCCACCTTGTGATGTCAGAATGTGAAATGTTATGTTTGTTTTTTAGTATTTTTGAAGCATTATTGAACTACTTTAATCTACAATAATACCATCATCTAATATATAGTATCTTTTCATTGCTTATAGTATGTTTGACCACTTAATGACATCATACTGTGGAACTAAGTATTTTCAGTTGAAGAGAAGAACTGCAGCAATGTAATGTCTAGTTAAGATTTCTTGGATTATAAAAAAAAAAAAATTTTTTATTTTTTTGATAAATATAATAAAAAAAAAAAAAAATTTGATTTGACAGCTAAAAATGCAGGATTTGTGCGTTAAATGTATGTGACTGAAACAACACATTATTACAAAACAACATTTAAACCTGAATACAAAATGAGTAGTGTAGCCCTTTTAAGACTGGCAGTGTTTTCACAGTACAAACGGCTCCAATGCATTTCTCATTAAGATAGCAGCTAATACTAATACTCTACCAATACTGATTAGAGCACCTGAAGTGATTATGCTTTGATGAGACTTTTGAACCTTAGTACATTCGATTGCTTGGTTTGCACAGTCTCCGGCTCATTAACATAAAGTCATGTAGTGTTCATAATGAGGCAGAGCTGTATGTTTGAGTGTTGGCGTACAGGACTGTCCCAGGACGAGGAGGCCAGTCGGGGTCGTCCTGCAGCTCCAGAGCCAACTGTCTGTACCTCAGCCTGGGAGCACGTCTCTCTTTACAGAAGAGCCAGGACAGGAAGGGCGAGCCCCAGCGGTCATTCACCTCCTGAAAACAACATACAGTAAGGCACTACCACTTAAAGGAGAACTGCGCACAAAGTCTACTTTTTTGCTACTAAGCTACTAAACATGATCTGCTGTTCTGTGTTACTTTTGTGTGTTTAATCTAAAAGTGGTAACACTTTAGAATAACTACAAAATAATCAGGCTTAATAACACCTTAATAAAGACTTTTTCATCTGATTAACAGATGAAAAAGTTTATTAATGCTTAGTAACTACTTAATTACTCCAAATCCTGCCCCTAATCCTAAATCCTAACCTTAACTCCTTAGTTAAGTAGTTACTAAGCATTAATACACTTTTTCATTCATTAATTCACTATTTGTTCATGAATAATTAAGGCTTTATTTATGCTTTATTCATGGTTTACCAAGGCAAATTAAGATGTAGTTAATATAAAGTGGTACCCTAAAAGTTACTGTATAACAATCTATGGTGAGTATTTTGTTTAATATTCCACTTTAGTCAAGCCATTTGACTGTAAAAAAAAAAAAAAAAAAAAAAAAAAAAAAAGTTTAATTGCTTTAAAATTTGCAAGGACACTTAAACCCAGAGGTCACTTTTCCTTATGCAGCCACTGGCATTACAAGATAATGATAACGCTCAAATAATTATATGAGGTTTCTGCAGGGTTCTAAAAGTCTAAAAAAGAAGTCTTAAATAATAAGGTCTTAAAAAGTCTTAAATTTGACAGTTTAGTTTGCCCCGTTCTTACATTTTTTAATTACACAATTTCTGACCGTTTTTCTGACTTATTTCACTCTGCTGCAGGTTTTCCTGTCAGAGGAAAGACATAATACAGGTTGATTGGCTGATTGAATGAATGTTAGTAAAGTCAAAAGAATTCAGTGGGCAAGTAGCCTCATTGGTTAAAAACATTGGAAATGATGAATTATAAATGGAATTATTTTGATATTTATTTGTTTAATATATTATTTATATTATTTAACTAAACATAAAACCATATTTAATTAGAGGATTTCAGGAAAAGAAGCTGCATTATTGTGAAATACTGTTAATCACGATTGTGAATAGGTCATATTTTTGTGTTTGGATCGCTCCATCCTCGCACAAACCCTGTATTAGTTTTTTTTCACTAGTAAAATTCATTAATTTTTCATTCATTTTCTACCGCTTAATCCCGTTAGGGGTAGCGGGTGACTGGAGCCTATCCCAGTGACTTTGGGCCTTAGGCGGGGCAACACCCTGGACAATGGCCAACTCATCGCAGGGTTAGACAGACAACATTCACTCTCTCATTCACTCACTAAGGGAAATTTACAGTGATGCCCAATTAACATAAACATGCATGTTTTTGGAGGTGGGAGGAAACCGGAGTACCCGGAGAAAACCCACGGTGACACGGGGAGAACATGCAAACTCCACCCAGAGAGATCGTGATATGTTAATATGGTCCGAACCAGGAGTCGAACCACGACCTCCTTATTGGGAAGCCAAAGCTCTAACCGCTCTGTTACTGTACACCCCCACTAGTAAAATGTTTCGGCTAATGTTTTCTTCCTGTTTTATTTTATTGAAAAGCAAAGAACAAGTAATATATATTTTTGGTTTAGGCGTATCATAGCTTGTGTATTTGATGGTTTTAAATCTTTTTCCCCTTGCATGTGGCTCTCCACTATACTAATACTAAAGGGGACAACTTGGAGGCGAGAACAGTTGTGATAGTAATATAACAGCTACAATAAACCCAATACTTCACTCACTGACAAATTTAGTCTGGTACTGAGCTGCCAACTTAAAGGCTTTTATTATGTAAAATCTACTTTAGTGTGTTTTTAACCTTGTTACAGCAGTGTTCTTGCATCATTAGTTGTGTTTGGATTAATTGCTGCATGTTTGAGTAATCTTGTATTGTCCTGGAGTTGATGCTTGACTGCTCAGAAAATCACTGTCTTCACCTACCACCTATCACCGCCCACTTGTCTGTATTTACTTGCGATTACTCTGAAATTCAGATTCAGAAGGAAACAAAATATAACTTAAGGGGAACTTTTATGTTTGACAGACCAAAAGTTAGAACTACGCTCAGGGAACACTGTCTCTCCAACAAAGGGGTTATTTTGTAGAATAGTTTGTGCGAGGATTTAAAGAAAGCTACCTCCACAGTACAGTTTAAAAACACTTTCAAGATGTTTATGTTTTATTCACGTTTGTATGTTTGACCAAACAACTAATAAACAACTAATTTCGAGTAAAACATGTAGCCATTTTCCAACAGCACTCAATGGAAATTTAAAATCATTGGCCTATTCAAGTATCATTTTACTATTAAGAGGCGGGGCTCATCAGTTCTGCAGTTTTGAACAGGAGTCAGTGAACCTGCTTCTATTTCTAAGTAGTTTTAGATAATTTTTGCGTTTTACAATAAATAAATGTGAATTATTGAACTGCATTTGACATAGTTCTTCCTAAAAAATACAAAAACATCACAATAGGTCTCCTTTAAGGCTTCTTTATCACCAGGATTTATGTCTAAAACTTTGTGTAATAGCAACAATGTATAAATCATAAAAAAGCTGTAGCTTTTGCAATATTGAAGCAGCAAAAAGAAAAATTGGCTTGAATTCAGATGCCAGTAAAAAAAAAAAAAACAGAACAAGAGCAAAGCTAGTGGCTAACTTGCATAAACAGCAAGCATAGGTTAGCGTAAGGAAGCTAGATTTGTTAGCCACTCAAGCAGTTCTCAGTGTAGCTCAAAAGTTCAATTTCACCACACAAAGCATTAAGTCATAATAAATGTTTTTAGCATTTTTTCAGACTAACTAGGCTGGTCCTGGCATGATCAATCTAAACAAATGTCACAGTGGACCAAAGAATCTTTAAATTAACTTTCACTAACTGTTAAAATCCATGTTAGAACAGAAGAGAGAGAAAAGCGAGAAGAGTTCCAACCTGAGGCGTGTCAGCAGAGGGCAGCACTGGCTTATCGCTGTGATTGTCTCTGAAAACTAGTCTCTGCAAGATGACGTCTAGGATCAACGTCTGCGGGAGATTTCATTCAACTTCAGAATCAGCAGAGCACACGTAAACAGATTGGGTTTGAGGCATAAGTAAATACATTTTTTATCAGGAAAAAATGTGATTGGGTTTAATAAGCAACGGTGGAGCAGATGTACAAGGACACAGCTGCATGCAAATTAAGAGTTTTGGAAATGTAGGAGAGCGGACAAACGTACCTCGAGTGTGAAGGAGACGACAGTGTTTGAAATGATGATGACCACCACAGTGATTCTCCAGTTATGAGGCACGCACACAATCTGAGACCAAAACAAATGCTGTCAGCTTAAGATCAATTATTGCAGTATTGGCTGATAAAACAATCAATTACATTTTATTACATTTACAGTATTCAGGATTAAATATACAGTCTAACAGTCTGTTTTTTGTTAAGGACAAATTATCCAACACAGTCAGATGAGTTTATTTGTGTGACCCACATGAAACAAAGGAGCTGATTGGGCGTTTGTCATTTGGATCAAAATCCAGCTTCACTCACCTCACATTAAAATTGTTTTTTGCTTTGCTCATTGATTCAGCAGAAATCTGCAACATTTTTCAATTTCATGTGATATTTTTTTCTATTTTTGCATGTATTTTTTTGTAAGCAGCCATGTTAGCTTTTATACGTGAGACAATGTGTGTTTCTGATCTAGGAAGATTTTTTAATTTTGACTTTCTTTGTGCAGAGCTTGTTAACATCTATATTTAGAGTAAATTAGGCATTATAGTCATATTAACAGAACCTCAGCTTCACAAGGCTCACAGCTAATTGGTCTGAACCAAAAGGTTCAGAAACAGATTCAAGTTTGAATTGGGTCTGAATACATTTTAGAATACATCAATAGGTTCTGTTCACGCAAGATCAAAACATTCTTAAGATTCTACAGGATTTTATTTAATACTGATGGAAAATACAGATGGGCACTGAACATTGTTTAAATTCATTTTTTTGTTGGAATATAAGTTATGAGGCTATGAACATTTTTTAAATGACCATTTAGATATAAAAGTTATAAACTGGCTTTGACCACTATCTGGCCTTAGACATCATCAGGAACATATTTAGACATATCTAAATTCTAAATATATTTAAACAATACTTTTTTAGTTGCCAAACATCTGCATTAAATATTATGGGTCTGTAGAATGTGATTTTATGCAAAAGGAACCTGTTATAAAGAGTATTTAGGTTTACCTCAAGAAATTTATCAATAGCTGGAAGAGGAACCAGCATGATGAGCAGGAGGAAGGTGTACAGTCCAATGCAGGACAACATGAAGGGCCCTGAGCACAAACAACGTTATTCAATATTACTTAACACACAATAAAAACAGATTCAAACTCCAATGTCCTCTTACAGTTTTTGTAGCTGGGCTGTCTGAAGGGTTTTCCTTTGGAGAAGATGATGGCCACTGCCAGATACTGGAAGGACGAGACATAGAAGAGTGTGGTGTTCTCATAGTTTCTGATGTTCTTGACGTCCACATAAGAGCTGTTCACGCTGAAGGAGTGAGAGGAGCGGCTCACGTTACAGGCACTGGACACACACAAACAAAAGACACCTAATACACTACACTTATTTAAAAAAACAAAAAAAAAACAAACGCAAGACACAGAATTGAGGATATTTTGCAATGATTATTTGTGTCACAGTCACATCATGTTGGAGGAAGGACAGAGACACCACAAACGATTTTCTACAAGTGAAACAAGTGATTTTTACTTATAAAAGTTATTCTTATTTATATACAGCAACAATGAAATGTCCAAGAATTAAACCTGGTTTGGAAGGTATTTTCTCCATTTTATGAGCCACCTTCACAAGGCAGTGAAATCAAATGCTTGGCTTATGTTTACACTTTTAAAACATGTTGGAACCTTACGATTGTACCATCTCATTAAAGTTGTGTTAATAATCTCTTACAAGAATTGTTATTTGGGTCATGCCTCCCCGAACCATAGAAGGGAACATCGGGGTTAATATTGGGTCAAAACTCTGACAAGACTACTGACAAGATCAAAAATGCTTTGTTATTTTGTGATGAAACGCATCATTTTCTCATTCTCATGGTGTCAGAGTTGACTAATGCTTATTAATGGGGATTTTTCTATCAACAACACAACTATGTCAATTTTATTAAAAGAAAACTGTGCGGTTAGTAGGTACCGGCTCTCTGTACCCATTTCATAACAGCCCCCGGTGCTGCGTCTTTGACGGTCCTCCGGATGGTTCTAGGCTTATTGGCCCTCTTATCGGCCCTGAGGAGAGCTTTTCATAAAATTTGTCTCATGCACACACCTTGTCAACCCTGCTTTGGAAAGTGCCGATATTGCATTGCGCAATATCGGCACATTTCCACGTTGCGTCTGTCTGCTTGTGTTTGTATGCAGCAATCTATTATTGTAATTGTATTGTTTTTTTTGTGAGTAAAAGTGTTGATAAGAGAACCGTTAAAAGACTGGATTGATTAGCAGTATCGATAAGAGTAGAAATCCTTAGTGGTACCCATCTCTAACCCGGGCTCACACTGCCTCCAGTCCAACTCCGGTGCAGCCACCGACCGGTCTTGCTACGGGGGTGACACATTAGCTCGGTGGTCTGCAGTCCTGCTGCAGCCACAGGCTCTGCTGCCGACTCGCGAGACCCGAACTCACGGGTTTCACGCTCAACGTGGGAGAATACGCGATCGCTGAGCACTTTTTTTTTCTTCTCTCTCTTTTGCTGAGCACATGTATATGTAAAAAGAACACACCGAGTCAGTTGATTTTCTGTTGGATTTTTCGCCGCACAGTGGGTAAGTACGGGAGGTTTATTTACATTTTATGTGTTACATAATCGTGTAAATGTCGTATTTTGTATTACTAGCGGTAACGTAATGATTTTATTTTGAAAACTACCGGATTCACTTCACTCCGCTGGCTTAGTTTCCTGTTTATCGGTCTTGTTTTCACAACTTCACCAAAAGGGCTCCGGTGCGCTAATTTGAAACAAACGAAACGGATTCGGAGCGCGGATTGGCCGTACGGAGACACCGGACTAGACTGTACGCCGTGTGAGCCACTCTCGGACTTTTCAAGTTAAGTAAAGACTCCGGTGCTGCACCGGAGTTGGACTGGATGTAGTGTGGCCCGGGGTTACGATTAGTGCTATACTGTATATCAAGCAAATGTTCAATATTAGCAAAAGTTCTCATGTCATAAGAAAAACTTCTAACTTTCTCACCTGCCAATATGGCGTCATCAGCAAAATCATGTGGGGCAGGATCTCTGTTGCCATATAAAAATGGCTTTTGTAATACAAATCATGTTCCATTTGCAGCCTTACTTAGCACCTTGTTTGCTATATACCTCAGATTTATGGTTGTTTATGATTGTTATCATTCTTTCTTTATTCTTTTTGGTGGGTAAATACTGACTTGGATTCTGGAGTCCACTTCTCGTACCAGCTCTGCTCCTGACCAGCAGGAAGGCCAGCAGCTGGAAGAGCAGACAGGTGAGGATCTGTGTGAGCACGGAGAACAGCAGGGGCCCCGAGATCAGGCTGGAGGGGGCCGACGTGGGACCAGCTGCTCCCAGGCCGGGTTCAGACTCACTGGACACACAAAGTATTACAACAACTAGCAACTCTCATCGGCTAATGACTGTTTAGACTTTACAACATAACTGATTTCATTTTTGAGCAACTTGAACTGTATTGTCCTGAAACTGAAACTTGAGTGCTCAGAAATGTAATGTCTTTAGTTAACATCTAGCCCCGCCCACTTGCTCTGTAAGTTTGATGCAGGGTGACAGCTTTATTAAACACTATTCTGATTATTTCAAACATACAATTAAAGAATTAACAGCTACATCATGATTTAACATGGACCAGTTATGAAAAAAGCTCTTTTCAAATGATCTAAATTTTTAAGCCGTTTTTGATTAATTTAGTGTTTTTTAATTAATTTTGTGTTTTCAAATTTTGTGTTTTTCAGTTTACAAAATGTAAATAAGCTTATGACTAAATGCAGATAAAAAAGATAGGTCTTATTTAATATGAACTAAAATCCAGGATGTCCACTTGTTAATATTGTTAGCATTGTGGTGTCAATTTTCAGTTGACCTAATGTTAAACCAACAGAGATGTTAAAATGCTAAATATCAAAACATAGTTCATTGAAATGTATTCTAACACTGAGCAATGACAATAATATTACCAGTAATAATCTAGCAGTTTATCGGGTTGTTCTGCTATTTTGGATCATTTTTACATTATTTATTCCAATCATTTCCATTACAGCTGTATTCACAAAAATCAAATAACCCTTACTACTACTACTACTACTACTACTACTGACTACTTACTAGTAAAGGCAATGATGAGAATGATGGCAATATCAATGAAAAGAAACTGGAAGTCTCCCAAGTTACTGGGAATCTGCAACAAGCAAAGAGTTACTAATTTAATGTTAAAAAAGTAACAAGCAGCAAATGTTAAATTAAATTTTTTTTGTGTTGGGTTGCTTTTAGTTGATTTTCATTGATTAACTCAATTTAAATCAGCAGTACCTCTATATGAGATGGCACTTGGAAGGCCAAATTTAATTATAAGTGATACTTTTATTTTCACAAAGTAATGCAAAGTTGACTGTTATTTGGGATTGTAGGCTAAGTATTTTATCTGTGTAATATATAATGTACAGTAATTGTGTTTATTTTGCATAAGCATGATAGAAACATGTTAAGCAAAATAATAATGATCAACAGTATCAAATTACATGAAAAACTATTGTTTTCTTTGTCAATTCCCTTGGAGAGGACGTCTTCAAATGCAAACCTACATGTTATAGGTCAGACACATCAGTGCCTCTTTCAATCTCATGCCAAATAATAATATTGGTATAGCCAGAAAAAAATATGCATGTTTTGATGTTATGTAATGTTTTAATCCAGCTGTTTATACAGTCTGTACATATTGTCAAGTAATGTTGGTGTTTTTACCTTTTCTGAAAGTGAGGTGATTTTAAAAGATTGAATAAGTAGAAACATTTCTTACCGAGTACAGTAGAGTGACACTGAGGTACTGAATCATGCTGTACAAAGCCATGAACTTGAAGACGCAGAAAGATGTGATGAGAGCCGCTCGACCCTCTCTGTGAAGCAAACACAAACATTTCAGTCCAGTTTCAGACCAAAAGAAAGGGACACAAACAGAAACAGTTCAAATATTATAAAACACAATATTACAATTTTACTGAAACGAACCGATTAAAAAGAAAACACAAATCCATCCTTGCCTGTGGTGGCGCTAGAGAAAGTGCAGAAAATGAGAGCAGAAACTGTGCTTTAAATGGCCAGAAGAAAAGTTCCTTCCAGATTTGTGTCGCCTCTTAAACAGCTGAGTTTCTTTCTTATATTTTAGCAATGTTTGGATTTTAGACTTGAATTAGGCAAACCATGTCAGACACACATGTGCTTCACACCTAGAATCATCATTCATTAGAAGCAGCTGACACTGGTTCCGGAGCAGGAGAAAGTTTACTTGGAAGAGATGTGACTGGCTGGCATGATATGAAACAGGCGGCGCGAAATATATGGACTTGGACACCACTTTTATTGGCTGCTGGTTGAATGTTTCGAGGGTAAAACAAGACTGGTATAAGACTGCATTAGCTGATGATGCAGGGCTCCAACAGAGCAAACTGGAGAGTGATCATTGGAATGATGCTGGGCGGAGATCTGACTAGAGCATTGTACCTAATGATGTTGAATGTACAGGGCAGACTAAAACATGGTACCTGATGAGATTGGGCACACAGGAGATGTTGGAGGTGGACGGAGGTGAATGGAGAAGCCACAGAGGCCTCCAGCTCAGACAGAGAGATTCCACAGTGGGCCCTCTTTAATGCCTGTAAAGAAGAACCACAGTTTTTCTTAGTTCTCATCAAACAGGATTGGATCAGATTATTTATACCAGTCAGTGGAGTGTTTTTAGTGGGAACAGATGAGACTGGAAGCAGTGAGATAAATTGGATTTCATAAAAGAATCATTAAGATTCCTTTGAAAGTTATTGTTTTTTGTAATGAATTTTTTCCTGAAGCTAAGCTATTTGCACAATTTTACACATACACTTTATTTATTTACCCACTTCTACTGACCTGTTTGGCTTAGACTTTAAGGCTGCACTAAAATCAGAGCCACCACTGACAATAAAATTGCAAAAACCCTGAAAGTGATGTTTGGTCAGCAGACTCTGTACATTTGACACATCACATTGGACAAATATGATGCATTTTTGGTGTAGTTCTTGTACGTCACACCTGCTCATGGGCATGTTTGATTTGGAATCCCAGGAACCAATATAAAAAAATATATATATAGAACCAATATAAAAGTGATTTATTTGAGTGAGTTATTTAGAGCTACTGGCTGAAAAGAAAATGACACAGGAAAACCAAACAAAGCAATCTTGCCTGAACTGCCCAAAAGGAGTCTGGATGATTTTGGACTTGTGCAGAATGTTCCAAATCTACCTATGCATCACAGATCTGAGACCTTCAGAACAGTGTTTTGGGATAAAGGGATATCTCAGAGAACTCAGTTGTGGATTAATAAGATTAACATCCACAAGTTGCAACAGTGCCCTTTGTACATACATTTCTATATGATATATGAATATAACTAATGAATGAACTGCTGTGATGTTGGAGCAGGGGTAGAGAAACTCAGGTCTTTGGGCTAAAATCATGTCATGTAACTGCTGGTGTCTTACACCTGGAGCAAACAGGAACAAAAACTCCTATAGGTTAATCTGGCACACTAAGACACAAGCTCAACCTTGTGCGTATGTTAAGATCTCAGAATGATAGCTAATGTCACAGCAATCTCTAGAGGACAGTTTATGCAACAGAAGCAGACCTTTCATAGTTTTAATGTAGAGGATGAGAGGAGACCAAAAATACTTCTACAGCAGGACTAAAAGAGAAAGAACACAACGCCCTTTATTCAAATCTGCTCTCTAGAAGCATTTTGGGTTCACAGTTGATTTTTATGACAAGGGAGAGGAACTGTCAACAAACACCCCAATTTGTAAGTTCTGTTTATCATGTACACCATCCTCCATAAGCACAACAAACATGAGCACTGTTTCCTGGCAAACAAAGATAAAACAAATGCATGTCCAGTCTATGACCCTATTTGTCCCGCCTACTTTTCTAGGACGTGCACTTCCTGTTTAGCTGCATTTGCTGTAGATTTCAGTCGATGGTTTATTTTAACTGTCATTATATTTAATCAAATGCCCACAAGACAGACAAACAACATGTTAGCTACCTAACAGAGCTAAACAGGAAGTGCATTTCCAAGTCAAGTGGCAGGACAAATAGGGTCATAGTCCTAGTGGCCATACCTGCTGTCAAAGCCTGAGTGAGTGGATACAAGATTGTAAAGTGCTTTAAGTGCCTGAAGGTAGAAAAGCGCTTAATAAACAGACAATTTACCAAAGAGACAATTTTCAGGTGAGTTACCATAGCAACAGGATAGAATGTAGTAATGTCCTAAGTCCATATGGAGGGCAAAAGCAGATTTTTCTACTAACAACATTGATTATTGACATGAAACATATTTCACAAAATCAAAATCTGGTCATTTTTGTATTATACCAAAAACTGCATTTGAACAATCTTATTTTAGCTGCCCTTCACCTCACTGAAATAACCAGTAGCTAGTAGAATGCTGTGAAGCCATGTAAACGGAACCTATTTCTATAGTAACAACTGTTACCATGGAAATATCCAGATCTGACAGATATGACATCACAAACATTTAGAACTCTACATTCCCTATGACACATGAGTTAGACACAAAGCCATTTGAGTCAGTGAGTCTCACACAACCACCACATCTGCAGTCTATCCTGGGAGTCCACTGTCAGAGCTGCCATTACAAAGCATTTTACTAACACTTTTTTCTTTTGCAGACATGGCAGGTCAAAATTTGAACCCTGTTGATCGGCATTTAGGTGAATCAGAGGCGGACGACTGTGAGTATGCAGTTTATTCATCTGCTCTTACCACGCTGGAAATTAAGACCCTCCTGCAGCATGAAAGCAGGGAACAGGAGGATCCTACTGATGAGACTGAAGTGTCACAAGTAACAGAGAATAGCTTTCCCCAGGACGGATGTTCATCTATGGTCCCATATGAGAATCCAAATGATAGTAACTATTTTAACAATAGGTTACAATTGGTAAAAAATGACGTGGAAAGTATGCATTTCACACTCTTAGCCCATAGAAGACAATTAGATGAAGTTGATTTCCTACACCAACAGGAAGTAAGGAAAAACTATACTCTTGGGGTAGAAAATGGTCAACTAAAAGCTGAAAACGAACAATTAAGAGAAAGACTTAAGAGACAAGAGATTGAACATTCAAAAAATATTGCAGAACTAAAGAAAAGCTCACTGAGGAGTGAAATAGAGGCATTTAAAATTCAAAACCGTGACGTTTCAGTGACAGTAGAAAATTTAAGAGTCAAAACAAAAGGGCTTGAGACTCAAATTCAGGGGGAAATCGAGAAAAACCAAAACCTTACGGACGAAATTGGTGAACTTCAGGCGCAGCTGCAGTTACAAAACCAAGCTCAGCAGCAGTCACAAAATCTCAGGCTTGAAAATTATCGACAAAAAGCCGAAATTCAAGAGCTCAGAGAAGTAGTCGCGAATCTGCAGAGCGAAAAAAACAACAATTTAGAAACCATTTCGAGGTTGGAGAAATATTCAAAACAACTTCAAGATCAAATCCGGGAAAGAATAGTCTCATTTAACGCTGTCCTTGACGCGATCAAAACTCAAAACAACAGATTATCTGATGCCGCTAGTGAGCTCCGAACTCAAAACCGAGAGCAACAAGAAACCATTATCAACCTGCTGTCGAAAGAAAATGAACATATCAGGACAATTAGTTCACTGAAAGAAAACTTTGCGCAAGAAAAGCAAGAATTAGTCCGGCAAATTGAGAATCTTGAGACTCGAGAACACCAAAACGAAGCTCATATCGAAAGACTAAACGCCAGGTACGTAATTGTATCAAATCCAAACGGGGTAAGGGTTAGGATTTTCCCTGACCCCGCCCCTGACCCTAACGAAAGGGTACCCGGGGTTAATTATAGCACCGTCCCTAATCCTGACCTTGATTCTGAAGTAGTTGTAGTTAACATGATACCCGACCCTACACCTCACCCTAATCCAAACGCAATCAGGTTAAGAATTGTGCCTGACTCTAATCCTGACCCTAACCCTAGTCATAATTCAGACCCTAATTCTGTTTCTGGTCCTGATCTAGACCCTGATCTTAGTCCCAATTCTAGTCCTACTTCTGACCAATATTTAGACCCTGAGATTAGTCCTAATTCTAGTAGTTCTGGTTTTAGTGGAGACTCTGATCCTTGGCCTAGTTCTAGTACGAGTATTGATCTTAGTCCAGATTCTGACTTAACTTCTTACTCCTCTACCAGTGGATCTGTCTTTTTCTCTGGTGCTGACTCTAATTCTGACACCGGTGCGAACTATAACCCCGATCCTGAAATTAACCCGAACGTAGACACAAGCAGCACGTGGAAAAGAAATCTTGCGCTTGCAGGTGGTTGCTTATTGGCTTACTTCGCGCGCAATTGTTCGTTTTTTGATTCGGCTCTGTCAATAGGAAAAAGCCTGATCACGTAAGTGCATTTTCCCGACCACAGTTTCCACCTAAACAGGGTGTTTGTCCGAGCGATCCGGAGCGTCTTGGATGGGACAACGCTACTGTCCTAGATGTTCTCCAGATCCTTGACGTACATTCTGATATGAGAGACAGTATTGGAAGTAAAAATTCTGATGAGGTCTCTTGAACTGGAGCTGTGTCAGTAGAAGATGTTAACCAAATCTTCTTCTACTTTAAAAATAAGTGGAGCTAGCTTAAAACAGCAACTGGTATAGCTAGCTTAAGACAAAAATTGGCTACTTTTGGCGTAAATTGACATGTTTTACAGACAGTTTCTCTTAAATGTATACTGACAGCTGCGCTTGAATGTATCACCATCAAATAGCTAAATCACGATCCAATATTTAAATTGAGAAAGTGAGAGAAGCTAAATCTTGCTAGCATACTTGGGCAAGTTGTGAAAAGTGTACAGAACACACTGTGGTGGACAAAACGGAGGCTTGGAAAAAAGTTTAAAATTGCAATCGATCTGTTAGTTTATGCTTACAAAACATAAAAAAACAGATTTTTTTTCCAGTCTTAGCTTCACCAAATCAAAACAACAAAAATTTGAACAAATTTTTGTAGTTTTAGGATTCTACAAAACACTACACTAGACAATACATCTGTCCTGGGGAAACTAATTGTAAGCTTGTTCATCAAAATGCAAAATTGACAAATAAAGAGCCTTTCTGACAAAAATAGTTTGTCATTTTTTTTTTACATTTGATTTAAAAAGTGCAAAGGTGGATGAAAAGTGTTTTTACTCAAGTACTACAAGTAGATTTTGGGTAATCGAAATATTAAATGCTAACTTGCCGCTTTATTTATTTTTTCTGTTCACTTGTCACTCTGTTTTCAATGGTATAAAGCTCCATGGTGGCACATTCCATTGAATCTACAGTATTTATGTCGGTCGAGATGATCAAAGTTTATTGAAGTTTTAGATAATGTCTATTTTTATAATGGGATTTGGAAATGATCAAAGCAAACCCAGTGCGTTTCAGCTGGTTGTTAAAGCTCCATTGTGAAGAGCTAGAAGTCAGCTAAGGCTCAGGAGTACTTTGGTCTGTTTGGATTTTTGTTTTGAAGAATGATTTAACCATCATTTCAAAACAATTCAAATTATGTTCACTTTTGTAATCTACTAAATAGGCAGAAAGAGAGAAAGAAGGAAGAAAATTATTGCAAATGTGTTTCGAAACTCAATTTGTATAATTTATTATTTAATAAAAGCACAAACTAAAATTAAACCAATGATTTTTGTGTGTTATGACTGACATGAGAGAATTAATTATAATATTGTATTGGATTTATACAGCGCTTTTCATGACACCCAAATTCCATGTTCGGTAGCAGTAAGCGAATATTGTAGCCACAGCTGTCCTGGGGCAGTTTGACGGAAGCAGGTTGCCAGTTTGTGCCTTCAGCCCCTCCAATCACCACCAACCATTCACACACATACACAAGATCCATACTAGACAATGTGGGTGAAGTGTCTTGCAACGACAACCTTCTCCTCTGTTCATCCCACTGTGACATTGGGGCTCTAGAGGTCTCCCATTCAAGTACTGCCCTGGCCCTACATGCTTAGCTTGTGAGATCTGACATGATCAGACATTGACAAGCAAGTTTCATGCACAAAAACTTCAGATGAGTCAAAGCAAAACATGCTTTGACTATTTTAATAAGATGGCATTGGTTAAATTGCCAAGATTACATTGTTTCAGTGTTGTAAATGGTAATTTTTTTATGTGTTTCAGTGTTCAGTGCCATTTAAAAAATAATAATTTACTAGTCACAATCAATTATACATTCCAGGCCTACTCACTGATATATATGAATGTGTATACTGAATGAATGATTTCAATTGATTCATCATTTTGAAGACGTCTCTTCTCAAGACGCGAATCAGCACACGGTAAAAGTCAATGCTTTTCAATGTATTTTTAGCTATTAAAACACCTGTAATTTGACGCATGCAAGATTTAAGATTTATTCATTTATTTTTACTTACTGCCAAACTGTGGAACATTCCAGACAATGCAATAATGTTTTAAAACAGTTTTATAGTGTAGTTCTCTAAAACAATATATAGCCTTTCTTTTAGAGAACACATAATGTATGCTCCTAATCCTGTTCTAACTTTGTTTTGTATTCGGAAACACAGCTGGAGTTCTGTCTGTGAGATCCTATTCTTTCTAACCTGAGCCTCAGAAAACACTGATCTGTGATATCAATCTCTCTCTTGTCACTTTTGCATCTTTTCGTGAAAGTGACAAGATTAGCAGACCTTTGCCAAAGCCCTAAACTTAACCAAAATAACTTAACTTAAATCTAACCCTAATCCTATAATCTCAACCCTAACCTTACCCAAATTTCTGAACTTTTACTAACATAGCCACAAATGCAAAGTGATGGCAGTGTGGCATTACTGAGATGGAGGAAAAAAACATCAGGTGCCATTTCCTTTGCAGTCAGTAGATAGAGTTTTACTGTTATGTTTGCTTTAATCAACATTCTCTCACACAAAATACCACACTAAAGGTCCTCATGAGCGTACTTTTGCAACATATTTACATTTAAAATGTAAATGTTGCCGTTTTGGACCTATAGTTTCATTCCAATAATTTCTGAGTGTAATTTTAGCTTGTGTAAGAATGAAGTGCAATCTCACTCACTCCGCAGTCATTGGCTCCGTCGCCACACATTCCCACGGTGTAACTGAAAGAGAGCAGACAACACAAAAGCTGTTTAGTGACATACGACCACACGCACACATCCACAATCCAGCTGAACTCACTTGAGGCTCTGCAGGACCTCCACCAGCTGAGTCTTCTGGTCCGGAGCCATGCGTGCAAACACTGTGGCCCCTACGGCAAGCTGCGGCGCCCCCGAGTGGACAGAGATGGACAATGCATGATATGAGACAGGCAGATAATAGTAAAGGTTACAAAGAACTAAACTCCACAGTGGTAATCAAAGCCGAGTGTTAGAAAGTGTGGATTATTTTTGCTTTTTTTGGATTTGATCAAAAGACAGAACATTTTACTGGGTTTACTAAGCTGCAGATTGTTTGAGATGAGAATTTCTGCAGCTAAATGAACCCATTGTGAATCTTTGTGTTTCGTTGATGCCATTAAAATGGACTTAAATTCATTGAAAGGCTTAAAAAGGTCTTACATTTCTACCTGAAGCTACTCCGCATGTGTCCGATCCATTGTATTACTATTTATGACAAATAAGCTACAGTTGTCATTTTTAGCTCTGTGTGTTCAGGAGTTCTCTTGAAAGTAAGATTGGGCAAACCTTCGGGATGAGATGTGGGAAGTGTTCCAGGACCACAGAAAAAGCAGGTCCGCTCACAGCAAAGTGGAATTTGTCCTCGGTCTGCTTTTTGTCACAGGAGCACTCCACCTGGATCTCAACTGACTGAAAGAAGCAAAACAAAAACATACACAAATGATGTAAAGTTATGAATGAAGTGAAAGCATGCACCCATCAGTAGAAAAGAATAACATCTATTGCAGTCAATGGGCTTTATCCTTAAGATTTAAGATAAAGATAAGATATGATAAGATAAGATAAGATAAGAAAAGATAAGATAAGTTAAGATGAGATGAGATGGGAAATTTGTCTTGGGCTCACTGCCCATAGAGGTGTGCACACAGACCACACTCTTATTTAACAGACGAAAACAGTCCAAGCCTCACAATGAAGGACCATACCAATATTCAATGTCCAGGTGTTTTTAGCATCGACATAAAAAATATAGTCCATACACAAAAGAATGATGCAAACTGCACACAAACATTATATACTGTGCAACAATACAAATAGATTTTGCACCTTTGGTTGGCAAAATGATTTAAAAAGTCCATAGAAGTGGAGAAGTGAAGAAAGTGATAAAGGAGCCCTAAGTGCTGAATAAAATTTGAGCAATTTAAACAAACTTTACTAATACATATACAATAAACCAATGAGTTTGGGGAATCATTTATTATATTACAGTACATGTGTTTCAATGGGACAAAAAAGCTGTGTTCCATTATTTTTGGAAGTCAAAAATTGAACCTTGCAGTGACACTTTGCCAGAGTTTTTGTGGGGCTGGGCGAATTATTTTTTCTCATATTGATAGATCTCAATTTTTAATTCCCTTTTTCAAAACAAAGAAGATAAAACAAAAACACTTTTAATAGGATTAATTGATTCCATTTTTTTTAATCTGCCTGTATTCTGACTCAGTATGAATCCAAACCTTCAACTAATAATTGACAACTCGTCATGACTGAATTTGGATCTTTCAATTTTTCAATTCCGGCCCTAATTTTCTCAGTTTCAGTTGTCAAGATAGTACAACGTTTCCATGTCAAAATTCTGAGATGTCAGATGAAATAAAATAACATGTGTAATGTGTATGTGTAAAGAGGGGCACCCCCAACTCCTGAAAGCATGTTCTTTGTCTTAGTAATGTAAAAAAAAAAAAAGATAAACTATGATCATGTGATAGATATAGCTGCAGGCCTTGGTGAGCTCTTTCTTACTGGTACCTGTGTGTTTTTGCTGGGTGCAGAGTTGTGGGTGTAGTGCCAGCTGATGCTCGCTGGGTGGAAGTCTTTTGGGGAACGGCCTCTGCGATGATCACTTTGTCTTGTGTTTGGATCATCCCACAGTCTCGTGCCACAGAGATCGCTGTCAGCATGTTGTCTCCTGCCAATCAGTAAAAAAAATACTGTTGTTGCTATTCATTCACTCTAAAAATAATGTATGGCTTAGAAAAAAATATGGAAAGAAAGAAACATTTACATTCATAGTCAAAGGTATTACACATTTTCATATGCCAAGATCATCATGGCGTTTTCTTTTTTATCTTAATGTTCACACTATTGAGAGCACCTGAAGGTAAGCCTTTATAGTAGTCACAGTGATAGTTATTATTCACAAAAACTCTTTTAGATGCAGTGTTTGTCAGCTAAATTAATCTGATTTATGAGATAAAGCTGACATACGGAGCTATATTATGCTTTTGTACTGATCTAAACACGACGCTTGGATCTGTAGATAGTTCATTTTCAGTTCATCCTGACTGCCTGCTTTGTTGTCTCCAGTACAGAGATCTTTGCTGAGATGCTGGAGGCCTACTGTACGCAATGTCCTGGCACAAAGTTCTGCCTCTGAGCTGGTTTGTGCACTCTTAAGTGTGCACTAGATTTTACTGTAACTGTTCTTCACTGATCTCTCATTCAGGAAAACAAACTAGTCCCAGCATGTTCATTCTCTACTGTGACTATGAGAGATCAAAGAGCTCTTTAAGTGGCTGATTGTTATATTTACAAAACTTGGGCATTTGGGCAGCGCTAATTTAGCCCAAATGTCCAATTATTAACCTTTCCCCAAAAGCAGGAAGTACAGTGCAGCAAATGTGAACTCAAATATGCCCTTGTGTTGTGTCCCTTACAGAGACGTCAGCCAAACAGTGAACAAATATTAACTTTGAATATAATGTTGTACTTTTGAATTTGTAATTTTACCGGACAGAAACTGTTAGAGAAGAACCAAAAAGCAGCGATTGGTGAAAGCAATCAGGCTGGCGATAATTTAAATTAGGAATGTAACTGTGACATCCCTTTTAACATTATATTGTTTGTTTATTTATGCAAGACTTATGATCTAATTTACACTATGACAACAGAACTTGTTATGAAGGTTACCTGTGACCATTAGAGTCCTGATCAGAGCCTGGTGTAGGTTCTGCAGCACTCCGGACGTCTCCTCTTTGATCTTGTTTTGCATTATGATCAGACCCAGGAACTCCATGTTGTTTTCAATCACATCTCTATGAGGGACACAACACACGGGCACAGTTCAGTTCACATTTGCATTTGTCTTACACAGACTAAATACAGTATATGACTAATGGAATCAAGTCAAATTAAGCTTTAGTGTGGGTTTCTCACACACATACCTAGGTAATTCTTACAATTTTGAAAAGATAAGATATTTAATAATACTGTGTCCCTGATTTTATAATAAACTTTCTGGATAGTAAACAAAATGTACACATTTTACACATTAATAAATACCTCTCAATCATTTCTTCATAGATAGCAGTAACTAAATAATATATTTTTTTGAATGGGTACTCGCTAAATTTTCTAATCAGTAATTATTATGAGTGGCACAATCAACCCAGTGTGCTAATCTGAACAAGGTTTCTTTTGTAAAACAATGGATGTGTCATCTACTAAAAGATCTGTCGGACCAGCCATCAACGGGAAAAGTTTTTCCAAAATACATGTACCTTGTGCTGTACATATGCTGTAATGTCTGACCCCAAAAACAAGAAACAAACAGCATTGTGAGGACATTTTAGGCTCACTATTAAAAGCCCTATACCAGATTTTTTTTTTAATTAGACAATATAAAATCAAGTTTGCACCAGCAAAAATAAAATTTTCCTGTCAGATAAAAAATAGTTTTCAGTGTCTCATCTACGTCTAATAATAGAGCATTTTGTTCCCTAAACCCAGAGGTGTGCTTGTTGTTTTTAGCATAGCATAGCTGGTTCTTGTTAGCTTTTCTGAAACGATTAAACTTGCTTGAACTCCAGAAAGTTGTGAAATGCACTGCGAATATCATCATGGTGAATAAATAAGGGACTTGTGAGTGACACAAGTGAATACAATAACATGTTTTACTAATGAAATAAAAGATTGAGAATGGCGAAAAGCACAAACTCTTCTTTACGTTTGAACTTTCTTTCAACTTTCACTATCCATTTCTTTGCTGTCAGACCGGCGTCTCTCTAATTGATCTCTCATACATACATATACTGTATACTGTATAGTAGAGACTGAACATGCTGGGGCTAGTTTGTGCTCCTGAATGAGAGGAACATTACAGCAGATTACAGTACAGACTAATGAGTGCTCACACCTGCTCAGAGTCTGGACTTTATGCCAGGACAGTTTGGTCTCCAGCTGCCTGTGGGCCAGAGCGATCACCCTGAAGCCATGTCGTGTGTAGCCTTCCAGCGTCTCAGCAAAACTCTCTGGTACTGAGAGACAAAACACAACCATATCAAGTGGGTCACGATTATATTACAATTACTAACGATCTCAACAGTAAATACATTTCTACTCACGACAATTACACTTCCAATAATCCCAACACTAAAATATAGATATTATGACATTTCAACTTTTCACATTCACATCCATCCATTTGATAATCATAAAAACAAAACAAAAACAAATACTACATGACTCCGTGCTCTCCTAAAAATTATGGCAGAGTAGTTTTTGTTGGACACATGAGGCTCATAAATGTTGGACAATTCTTTCTGCTCTTGCAAAGTCTCCTTCTGACACTTTCAAACATTTAAATATCCACAAAAAACTGCTGGAAAAATATTTATATATCTAATCATTTGCAAAGAAAGATTCGTTTTGCTAGACAAATTGGGCAACACAGTGACACAGAAGTTTGCGCTTTGGCCCTATGGAAAGAAGGTCCTGGGTCGTTTTTATGTGGCGCTTGCATGTTCTCCCCATGGTGCTCCTGTCCCCTCTTACTAATAACATGCACAACAGGCTTGGCCCTTAGCGCAAGGACTATGCCCAGTATTCCGCCGAAACTGAGATTCTGAATCTTAGTGGGACATTCCAGGTTTAATAAAGTAAAAAAAAAACAAGAGCAGCTAATCGTACTTGGAGATAGGCAATATGTTGAATTTTAGAGAATACCAAGAAGGTTAGTTTCAAGATATCGAGTGTATTGTACTGTAAAAATAAATGCTCAAAATAAGTAAGTGTTGCTGTGAACTTTTAAATTGACAAGGCAAGTCTTTTACTTACAATAAGTTCAAAGAGTCTAAAATAAGAGGAGATTGCTGCACTTACAAATGGAAAATTGTCTGATTTAAAGGGATAAGTGTTGAAATTAAGCAACATTTATCTAAATTTGAAGTTGTTTTTACTGTAGTCTATTACAATACAATTTGTCAATAGAACAGTATATTTTGTTTAGATTTTTTAGTGGCCTTTTTAGTCACATTGTTTAGTTGTTCATTGCTTAAGGAAGTCTAAATCTACAAAAAACATCAAACTTACTACTTATTTCAAGCACCTTTTCCACGAGAATTTTTTCCAGCTTGATAAAATTTCATATTCACCTATTAATTAAACCTCAAGCACATTTATGTTGGGCTGACAGAATATTGTCCAAATTTGCTATCGAGATGCGACAAGTTGTTTCCTTCACACCTCATCGTTTTTGTCTGTAAGACGAGAATGGTTTGTTTTCTTGACCACAGTTGACAGGTAAATAGAAATAATTGTTTAAATAAATAAATGCCAAAATATTTGCAAACCAGGTGACTACAAAACTACTGACCTGTTTCAGGTTTGCACAGCCCGGCCACGACCTCTGGCGCTCCCTTCAAGAAAGCGTTCATGTGCTTCTCCCCCAGCCTCCGCACCACCACACTCATCCTCTGTAGGGCCGAGGAGAACGGGAATTGACGCACTATTCCGATCTCACAGGACTGATGAAAACAACTCAGTTACAAATGAAGATAGGGACATAATATTCTAACAGCATATCTTTGACCTACTGCTGTCTCTGAGAGATGGTCATTCAGGTTTGTGTCCTTGGTGAAGTGGTTGGGCGGCCGCACCACAGTTGGCATTATGGGATTGTGGAGGGCAGTTTCTTCTTGGGTAGGCTCCTCCAAGATCTAAAAAAACATGTTTAAAAACAGAAGGTCAGAATAGAATTTGTGAGTTTTGTGAGGGCGAGCGGCCGTTTGAGACTGTATCGTTATAATATCGAACAACGAAGTGATTGGCTCTGTCTTTGGTTAAAGACCCTTTTGCATTCAAACTGAA
Organism: Mugilogobius chulae; assembly: GCA_038363315.1. NCBI lineage: Eukaryota > Metazoa > Chordata > Actinopteri > Gobiiformes > Gobiidae > Mugilogobius > Mugilogobius chulae. Next base: position 31,714,820 of record CM076395.1, on the reverse strand, counting down.
AGTAGGAGGGGCTGGCTGGCTGGTCAGGCAAAAAAAATCTTTAAAAAAAAATATATGTATTTTTTTTACATCCTATATCACATTTTCAACATGCAACTCAATGTGAAATTGTCATTCATTAAATAAAGTACTACATGTAACAGCATACTTTATAAAAGCGCTTCTGAAGAGGTGGAACACGTCTGTACAAAGATGTTGTGTAACCCATAAATGTCATTGCTTTTCCAAGAATGTTCTACATTAACATATTCATCCTTCATTTACACACTGTTATAATTGATAAAGAACTGCCTGGAAAATACATTCTTACAAGCTTTCTTCTCCACAGATCTGACTCGTAACTGGCACTTGCTTCTTGTCTTCAAGGAGATAGACGCATTAATTGCAATATTGTTGAACATAGTTCTGATAAAAGCGTTAATAGTTCTAAGGAAACAAGCAGGTTGCAAAACTTCCCTGAAAAGTTCCATATACTGTTCCTGGGAGCAACAAGACCTCTCAGGTAGAAAGCACCACTTTCTGAGAAATATGTGCACAAACTCAACTGATGCAGACTCTGACACATTTGTTTTGGACTTTGGAACAAGCCACTTTTCTTCAACATGACCTATTCTGTTTCTTTTTACCCTCACTTATCAAACGTCTTGCAAATCTGTGAACATATCACTCATGTGGTGGTATAGAGACCATTTATTATTAATAACATAATTATTTTTTATTTTTGTTCAATTTGTACATAAATTTATAATGCATTGAATCTGCTACACCTTGGTAACTAAACTGCTTTGTTCTTGTAAAAAGAAAGCATTGTTATAATCTGTAATTTTTATCTGCCAGGCAACAGTTCAAGAACTCTTTGCGTTAGCAATGAAAAAACAAAGACAATGTTTCTAAATGATGCAAGGAGGCTAAGGGCCGTATCTTATGGAGTGGCGCTAAACCAGACGCATGCGGTGGTGCGAATAATGGGTGCCAGCGCTGTTTCAAACACCAGACGCAAAACTAAGTTCAAAAGGCGGAACCAGTTGGTGCTGATCAGAATAGGGTGGAGTTAAGCTGCCTGCAGGTGGAGCTTTGTGAATTTGAGGATGCGTTCTGGCCAAAAACCTAGGAGTGTGGCCTGACCCACGCTCTCAGAAAGAAAGTGTGAAAATGTAAAGAAAATGAACAATAGGCTATGGGCCTAATTAATAAAATATAGGCCTAAGCCTAACATTTTTTTTTCTTTAATTAATTATTATTTTTTGTGTTTGTTTTATTATTGTTTTTATAGGCTGCAGCACAACAAAGGCTGCATGATTCCCGAAACAACGACCGCTGTCTATGTTCTGTCAGACTGCTGTCGCTCTGTCTCTGGTCCATAAGAGTCCGTGTTTCAGCTTAAAGCGCTCCAAGTAAACACGGTCCTCCAAACGCATTTGATTACGGGGCCAACTTGCTCCTTGTTCCCGGTGTGATGAATGATGTCGTCATTCCTTAGTCACGAGCAAAATGTTTCTAAATACAAGTTATTATAGTAAAATTATAAAAACTATAAAACAGCAAATATTGCAGGTTTTTGGCCAGAACACATCCTCAAATTCACGAAGCTCCACCTGCAGGCAGCTTAGCTCCACCCTATTCTGATTAGCACCAACTGGTTCCACCTTTTGAACTTAGTTTTGCGTCTGGTGTTTGAAACAGCGCTGGCGCCTATTTTTCGCACCACCGCATGCGTCTGGTTTAGCGCCACTTATAAGATAGCGCCCTAAGTGTGTCTCACCCAGCCTGTTGCACTGAACATCTTGAGGTCCAGAGGGTCTCCAGAGAGTTGGCCCTCGATGTTGGTCAGAGAGTGACAGGACGCCATGCCGGCCACAAACACAGAGGAGCACAGGGTTTCATTATTCACCGAGGACTCTGGAGCAAGAAATCTGACATGGTAAAAAGTGAAAAGTTTAGTTTCCACATTTTCCAAGAGAGCTTTTAGAAAGTTGGGGATTACTTTCTTTCATCCACACGCTGCACTCCCCACAAGTCCAGTCCATCTTCAGTGAGAGTTCCTGTCTGAAACAGATTTCCCTATTTAAATCTACAAAAGTCACAAAGGGACAAATTCTCAAATAAATCTACTGAAAGGAGGAAAATATAAAACTTAATTTTAATGTATTATGTATGTGATCTTGCTTTAAAACACGTTTGAGAACAAGTACCAAGTCACATGATGACTTCTGACCACAAGGTTACAGACAAGAACAAGATTGATGACATGATGCAAGGTGAGTTTCTTCATGCAGAAGCAGAAAACTGAGCGAACAGTCTTTTGAAATGACCCAGAAAGTTTCTATTTCACTTAAACTGTCGTCAAAACAACTCTATTTTAAAAGAAACCTACTGTGTAAAATATTTTTTTCTAAGTTTTAAAAGGGTCCTATTATGTAAAATGTATTATTCAAGGATATAAACCTTGCTATAAAAGCTTCCTTCAGCATTAGTTTATTACTGATTTGATTCATGCGTGTTTGAGTAATCTTGTATTGTTTGTCAGCTGGAGCTCAAGTGCTCAGAAAATCCCTGTTTCTAAGCTGTTTACATCAGTTTTGTGCTTTACAAAAACAAAATGTAAATTAATGATCTGGAGTAATTAATAGTTTATTCCTAAATACAAAGAAAAACAAAAATAGGTCCACTATAAGTTTCTGTTTGCAAAATTAAGGTTTGTTTTTAATTCATATTTGTTATATTTTACATTAAAAGATGTTTATTTCGATTTGTATGTATTTATACATCATTATGATAATGTAAGATAGACTTTTTAAAGATATTCTTTAGTCTTTAGTTCTGACAGCATGTATCGGCATTATGGAGCAGGTAGAAGACCAGTTCAACCATCATGAAGACGTTTTAAAAAAATCAAACAGTGAATGAAGCTAAACATAACTCCAGGTATGTTTTCATAAAGGAATTTACATGTCCAATTTGAATCATAATATTTGTCCTTTTTTACATATGTTTTAAAATCCCTGACATTAAATGTGAAAAGTTTGACCAAACAAAATGTCCCATGTGTTCCCTTATGTTACTTCTTGTTTAGCAGACAGATGTTCACCTTGTCGAAGCAGACCACGTTGAGCTGTCCACACATGTTGATGCGCTGGGGGCTGATGCAGAAGATGCCCACCTTCTTGAGGCGACGCTGGGCATATACAATGCCCGCTGTCATGGCTGCTGGCAGGGCAGGAGGAACAGTAATGGTGATGATGTCCAGGGATTTGATCACTATTAGTTTAGCTGGCACCTGTAAACAGAGATGGAAGGACTTTTGTTTACATATTAAAAAGCAAGAGTAATCAACACAACTAATCCACTGAGTTTATAGTCTCAAATTATATTTGATGAACTGTTTCACTGAAGAGAAAGTATCTGTTATATTCTGATTGAATTACTGATAACTTGAATCATTCAGTCTGTTTGGTGAGGCTGTTGTATGTGCAGGAAATGTTTTGAATCACTTTTAATCTTTTCATTTATGCTTGAAATAGCCCATATTTTATGCAGGTATAGTATAAAGTAGTAGTCTTATATTTTATGGAAAACAAATATTCTTCCTTTATCTACTGACTCAGAACACTTCTGTCAGATTGAAAATCACTTTTGGCAACTCGAGCTTCAAAAACTTTGCCCAGATGACTAGATTAGAAGCCTTTACTACTACTTCTCCTGAATGAATAACGCAGTACACCAATATTATTGTTTTCATCCAAATTACTTTACCCAAGGTAACCGAAAAGGGTAATTTGATTTCCTGTTGAACAGAACTGCAGCACTGCTGTGCACCTGCCACTTTGTATCATGACAATGTAAATGTCAATGAAACAAAATGTTTTAGTTATTGTTCCAAAATGGCTGCGCTGCTGAATATGTAACAAGAAGATTTTGAAAATGAAAGAACAAAGAACAAAGCAGTCTTGTTTTCTTCAAAATGTCATTTCAGACCATGCATTCCATGCACTGTGAAATAATACCCAAGCTAACTATGAAGCTGGCTTGTGTTAGTCTAAGCACTCTGTGGCACATTTCTGATGAATTTTCCCACATACGTACATTGTTCATGACGCTGAGAGTCACAGTGTAAATGAAGCCGATGGCAGCCACTCCCACCAGACACAGCAGGAAAAGGTATGCGTCTCTGTACAGTTTGAAGTCAGTGGGTTTGGGGTACAGGATGGAGCGCACCAGCTGCCCCTTCTCTGTGCTGAAGCCTGCTCACACACAACAATAGACTGAAAATGCTCTACTCATATTGAATAAAGTAATATTCACACAAAGCAGTAACTTTTTCATAGAGTTGTATAAACTCTTGCCTACTATCTGTGATTGTGGCATCATTCAGTTACTTTGTAGAGCTGAACCTGTGCGGACGACCACAGCCTTGACCGGCTGCCCTGGTGTAGAATCGTGTCTGTATGACCTGAGTCCCACAGAACAGAGTGTGACGTTTGTGCTCCTCCAGACTGTAGCGCTCTGCCCCCTCGTCTCCTACACTCGGCACAACTGGTCTTTGTCACCGGGACACTCTCCTCCTGAAAAGTACAAAGTTTTAGTGTTACAATTATTGTGAAGTAATCATGAACAACTCTCTCCTTTAAATGTTCTATTATTAGATAAACAGTTAATTTCAAAATGTTTAAGTCAAAATTGAGCACCGTACCTTTAAGTTTGTTAGTTTGACTAGATCATAGCTCACTGTAAAGTAACCAACAGTCTTTTGGGTTCTTGATCTACCCTTTGCTAGATCTGTCCCATGTGAATGTCAAAGATGAAAGAACTATCCAACCATATACCCAAGTACTTACATATGGATTTACAATAGGGTACATACTGTATGTAGGACACAAACTGTATGTATATGCTACGTAAGCAATAAACAACGAGGAGCCGTGCGTTATGCAGTTTTAACGCACGATGTGGAGTCTTAGAAACCCACGACGCGAAGCGAGTGGTGTTCCTCCGCGGAGTGTGTTAAAACTGCATATACTACATATTTATACGGATATATACATCCTGCCTGGGGACTGTGCATAATGTTTAAGTAATATGTGTTTTCTCTTTACAAATAAAAAAATAAAAATAAAAATGCTTTTTCTTATAAAAAAAGAAAAACAAATTGTTACAATCAAGCATTCTGCCACTTGTCTGGATTCGAACTAAAATCTGGGACAAATACTACACACCCCAAACAGAGACTATTAGCTTACCGGTGAGCATGCTCTCGTTGACGATGCAAGTGCCCTGGATGAGTGCTGCGTCACACGGCATGATCATCCCATTGGCTGGAATCACAATGACATCACCGGGAACCAACTCTGTGGACATGGCCTGCTCCACCTCTGTCAGCAGTAAAAGATCCATCAAAACGTATTTTAAGTCCCATAAGTTAATAACCACTGTGGTGGTTATCAACTAGTCTCAAGGGAGAACAAGAATGTCCTTATTTTGTTTAGACACTGATAGTGACTGTTTTGCATTGTAAGGACATAAAGTAAGTGTTTTGCTGTATCGTCACCTAATTTTATACATTTTAATTATTTACTAAATATTGGCACTGCTATTGAAATATGGTCTGTCTTTTTGTTTCTTCCTTTTCACATTAGAATAATAAACTTACCTTTGTCTCCTCTGCAAATCGACACTCGCACCACACTGTGAGTTGCCACCATGTCATGTAACATCACATATTGCTGCAATGAGAAAACAAAAAGGTTATAAATGTTTCACCTTATGTGATATTTATTAAGTTGCGGATTTTTTTTGCATGTGTATTGTTATGCAAAGCTTGTACTTTAGTGATCTTTCACGGTCCTACAGACATCTGCTAAGGACTAAGGTGTGAATTTAGCCAGTGCTCCAACATGCACCATAGGGGTCTTCCTTAGAGGAGACTCTTTGCCTCCTACCAGTTGCAAATGCTTATCTTTCACTATTCACTATTGCATAAGTGTTAATTAGGAGAGTGGCCTTTCACTGTAAGAAAGGTTTTTCAAGGAGAAACAGGTACAGACTATGGGGGACAGAGGAAAGGACGAGACGGACATGGAGTAGGAGAACTGGACTATGACTGAGAACTTTAGGATTTCAATTATGCATAGTTGTACTTTTGTAAATAAACCATATACGTCTGAGCTCAGATAACTTCTAAGAATCTTGATTTTAACATGGATTAGAAAATTCTACAACAGTATTTCCCATTGTATAATTAAGATAGGGCATCATTACTTTTGCTATGGAGCAGTGAGTGGACCTGGATTGCAAGTTCATTGTGTGCTCTATAGTTCTGTTTTGAACCACGAAAAGGGCAAGCTACATTTCCCCATCGAAAGTGGCCATGTACTTGTAGGTTTGCTCTACTACAGATTTGTCGGGGAATCCATCTTTCTTAAAGGAGAAATCCAGCTGAGGTGTAGAAGTTTCAGAAAGACAAAACAAAAGAACGAATCAAAACTTCTTTCTCCTCAATTAACAAAAAAGTAAAAAAGCTTGGTGAATCTTTTATTGATTTCATAAAATTGTAATGCTTTCATTTTGTTGTTTCCTTCATAATCAGCCATGTTTGTTCTGATGGGACTGTGGCACTGATTGGCTAATCCGCCTTTATCATTTGGGACAAATCTGGAATGTTTTCAACGTCTGAACATAAACTTCTTGATTTATAAATACCTACCATTGACTGCTGCATACTGTCTGCATGTAGTTATGAAGCTTTTTTTGTCTACAAATGCTAGTGGTCAGCTTTTTTGTTTTATAGGTGCTGATAAACTCAATATATTATAATATTTAGGGAGCTTGGAATGCCACTAGAAAGTGTTCAATAGACTTAAACTGCTGCTGGTTAGCTTTAAATGACTAATTCTGTTTGTCGTATTAATGATATTTTACAAATCAGGTCTAAATTGTAATAAAATAGACTAAAACTAAATCCCACACCAGCTATTTTCAGAGCCCAAACATCGCTGTGGCATGTTTTAGTTCACAAAGACTCAGCTTGACACTTACAAGTGACTTCAAAGTGAGTTCCACAGGTGTTCTACATACACTATTTATGCAGTCATGTCTAGACTTTGACCTCACTCAGGCTGAAGGCAGGCGGAGATAAAAGAGGGGGCTTTCCTGTTGTGGCGTTACCCCAGGGGACTCACTCTTTTGATGGTGTAGAGGGAGGTGGCGATGGAATGACAGACATTAAGACGATGGCACTGGCGTAGTAGTAGTAGTCCCCACACTCCACAGAATCACACTAAAGAGTTGGAAGATGTAGAATGGGTTTAAAACCTAAGGGGAACAGAAATAGAGACAGTGTATGGTTAAAAGAATCATGGGATCAGAGCGAAAACTACTGCTACTCTCCTGCTCAGTGACATTAGTCCAGCTGTAGATCGATTGTCTGCTTACATGGCGTCTGAAATTGGACTACAAACAGTCCGGACCATGTGTGCCAATTGGATGGCTCCTCACTCGGTCTGCCGGGTATATTCGTTTGTGTAATCGTTTTAATTTGGACAAAAGTTACCCAGTTTCCTAGCCTGCATGTAAACTCCCTCATTGACTTAGTCAACTTCTTTAGGCTCTGTACTAAGATACTACTATAACAGATCATCTTAATAATGGACAATGTAATGTATGGTTTAAACCTACCAAGCTTAATTAAACTAAAATACACTATGAATGTGAATGTAATCAAGAGGACAGCTGACAAGGACCTAAAAAGACAATAGACTGGTACTTAAAAGGAATAGGAAGAAGTTCAAGCAACTTATAGGGTCTTTCCCCTCAGACAGCAAACTATGCTGTGTATTTGTCACAGATTTTTTTATTTTTTTTTCATATACAGTTTATGATTAAATATTTTAACATGAAAAACTTGTGCACGCACTCACGCAACAACACTTGCCTGAGTGTGTGATACAATATAAATGAAGCAGAAAAACAATATAACAAACACATGTCCTTCACAACTGTACAAAGTTAGAATAGCAATTTTAGAACAAAGATAATACTCTGATTATGGTTGTACAAAATGAAAATTATTTCAACAAAAGGTCATACAAAAGAAGAATAATGGATTTTGAAGAAAACAAAAAACAAAAAGACAGATAATACTTTTTGTTTATAATCATACATACAATATAAATGACACTAAACATCTTAATACGAATGATGCATCAAAAAAGCAAAAATTAATAAACAATAATAAATCTCTCAGAATACAATACCTGTCTGAAAGTCCAGGCTTTGCCAAACTAAATATTTCATTTTCAAACAACCTACATAATTCTTAAACTAAAATAAGTCTTATTATCTCTGCTGAAGCTGTTGTCCAAAGCATAGGTCACATTTGTGCATAAACTTTTTGTGTGGTCTAAACGTACCTCTTTAATGAGCAGCTTGAACAGAGACGGAACTCTAACTGCAATCTCATTCTCTCCAAAGAACAACCTCCTGCAGCAAAGTAAACGTGAAGTCAACAAGAAGCACTTTTTTAGCGCTAATTAAAACATCAACCATGACAAGGAAAACTGTTACAAGAATATAGATTGTTCCTTTTACTGAACAATAGAATATGAAGGCTGTACGTGTATATTTGGTAAGAAAACATAATCAAGAGGAAAAATACAGTATTATGTTTTAACTAACAGCAAAATCCTTCTATAATATATTTACTTAAAATGTAGCGGCTAATACAAGAATAATAAAGAGATAAATGTCTTTGAATGAATGCTTAGTCTTCTTAGTGTGTTTTACTGTGTCTTACCTGTACTCCTGCACTTGTTTGTACAGCCCAGTGCCGTGGTCTGAGTGAAAATCTGCACAGTTCACCTCCACATCCTCCAGCCTCTAGAGAAGTCACACAGGTAAACATAAACTGCAGAAGGAATCTATACCAAAAGGTACAAACAAGAAATATTTAATTGTTATATTTAGAGTGACTGACTTGGCGCTCAACAAAGTTAAGTAGGTCAAATTATAGAGTATTTTTAGTGATTTATTAGTAAAAGCCAAATATATGACTGTGAAGTAGATAGCAAATTACCACAATTGTTGTTTATCTGTCTGAAGTAAATGTTGTTTTTAGTTATATTTAGAATAGATCATAAGGGGCAGAAGTTAAAACAGCTAGGATAAGGGCATTATAGTTAAATAACCATTAGAGCAGTGTTTCCCAACCAAGGGTACGTGGACCCAGGGGGTACGCGACCATTTGCCAGGGGGTCCTTGGGATGATTGCAGATTTAAAAGAATGGTTGAATTGCAAGTGTTGTAATGTGAACAATGTTGTTTGCAGCACATTTTACTTGTTAGGAGGCAGCTGTTTGACATGAAATACATTAAAACAATAAAATGCTAGCATTATACATGAAAATATATGAGTAAATATTAAATATCCCTAAAAAACACATGACACTGGGGGTACTCCGTGTGTGAGATATGATTAGGGGGTACTCGAGATGAAAAAGGTTGGGAACCACTGTATTAGAGGACTGTTTTTAGAGGAAGATAAATATTCAAATAAATAAATGTATATATTATAAAAACACACAAAAAGATAATCTAAATCTTAATTAATGTTCATGACACTTTAAATATGAACTTTGTAGCTTTTCTGGTGGAGCTTTTGCTTGCTTTTTGTTTAGCTGTGCTTGGAATGGTTTTATTAAACATGTTTTTGAATGTGACACAATAAAGCCATGTGGTACAGGCCAGATCTACGGAGAGGCAACCTTGCTCACGATAAAATTAGCATTTTTTCCTATACGTTTTAGAAATAAAGCAATCTATAATCAAAACATTTTAAATGTGTTTAATGTCTTATTTTAGAACATCTAGTCAATGTAATTCGAATGTTGTAGTGTCAGAACTTTTTATTGGAAAAGTTACACAGAACATCTTTAAATAATTTTTTATATTTGTAAATGGTTATTGGTTTTGCTTTCATTCTTAATGTAAAAAATGTTCCAAACACTCCAAACGCTAAATCCTTTATTTAAATCTAATTAAGCTTATTTCATAAATTAAATGTTGAAAACTGACCCATTTTCAAGGCATGTCTGGCAGTATCTCAAGGCACACTAGTGTTCCCTGGCACTCTGGTTGAAAAACACTGCTCTAAAGATCCTTTGGTTTAATGACATACCAAATAAAATAAGAGTTTTATTCATATTTGATGCTTACTTGTAAAATTCAAAGTTCTGAAGCCCTTCGTTCCAGTAGTATATTGTGCTGTGGTGATTGAAATAATGAATCTTAAGGGAGGAGAAGCGAGACAAACTGTAATCAGTGTAGTCCAACAATTGACAGTTTATCATACTGTATTTTTAAACATAAAGAACTTCATGCACAATCAAATCAGGAGTTTCTATTGTCTGACACTTCAGCTAATTGAACTGAAAACTTGTGAGAAACCTGTGCAGTGTGTTCTTGTAGTTCTTTCCCATCATGCTCCTTGTTGGACAGGCTAGACTTCCGGGTGGCAGTCTGCAGCTCCAGGTTTCAAAGGGCCTGTGACCTGGAGCAGACATGGTGTGGATTCTGGCTCTGAACCACTGCCTGAACTCATCCTGTGGGAGTAAACAGAAGATGATTAAGATTAAGAAAGTAAACTCTGGATAAAGCAGTTTTAAATGATGAGTAAAACAGTGGAAAGAAAAACATGACTAGATTTGTCTCTAATAAAAACAAATAATTAAACTTTTATTTATGTAATGACTCAAAATATCATTTGTAATGACGTCCTCTAGTACTACACTTGATAACATTCCATTGTTTTACATCTTTAGTTCTAAAGATGACCATAAGCAAAATTTTTCACAAACCAGTCACTAAAAAATACTAAGCAGGAATATAATTTGTTTTATTATAAAGGGAAGGCAGATACTATCTGTAAGTAATCTGTGACTGCAGCACACTGAAATATAACAAGACATTTTAATTCATCAACGAAATTATTTGCAATTCTTCTGTTTTATTTTAATTCTTGTGGTTTATCACCTTGTGGTGATTAATGATCAGAATCAAATTTTAGGGTTAATCCTAACCCTAACCAATCATATTCTTTCTTCAGTTGCACTTTCTACCTATTAATCTATTTATTCCCACTGTCAAAAAGCACTTGGGCGACTTGCAGCACTCTACCAAAGCTCTGAATAGAAATCTTGGTGTGATTTTTGATGAAGATACGTATGTCTCTTTTTTTTTCAGCTGTGTAAAATCTCTAAGTATAGATTATAGTGTCAAAAGCAGAATTAGAGATGATTATCCATGCGTTTATCTCCTCATGTTTGGACTATTCCAATGGCCTCTTTACCTGCCTCAATAAGAAGGCTCTTGACCTGCACAAACAGGAGAACCATATAACTCCTAATTTAAAAAAAAAAAAAACTTAATTGACTCCCTGTTGTGTATCATGTTCACTTTAAAATCTTGGTTTTGACGTTCCAAGCTGTACATTGGCAGGCACCTACAGTATGTACATAATTGCCTGATTAACCATACAGGTCAAACCGGAGCCTCAGGTCTCTTGAAGCTTTTGAAGTTGCAGCGCCCCGACTCTGGAATGAACTGCCTTTGTCACTTCACTCTTTAGACTCTGTAGATGCCTTTAAAAAAATCTAAAAACACACTATTTTAGACAAGCGTTTTGTTTGAGTCCTAAATTTGCAGTTGAAGGAGATGTTCTGACTGTATTTTTTGAGCTGTTTTTATGTCCAATGTGAAGCACTTTAGACTTGTGTCTGTGAAAAGCGCTGTATAAATAAAGTTTACTTACTTACGGTACTTACTATTTAGTAAATCCCCATAGGGATACCTAAAACTGGTTGAAAATGTCCTAGGGTAATCAGCTACTGGTGAGTAAAGAGCATAATACCTACATTTTTTTTAAAATCCATTTCTGCAGCTTTATAAACTATGACGTACTAACCGTTGGTCAAAATTTAAGTCAGATTTGCTTTTTAGACTGAAAACAACTGAGCTAGACAGCTTTTGTGGAACATAATATGGCATTTACTTCCAGAACCATGGTGATCTTCCACTGTTAAAAAAGGCAAAAAAAAAAATACAGTTTGGTTGGAGAAAGAAGTCTGGTAAGGAAGTAATGATTTAGTTTCACATTTAACGTAGAATAGATCGTATAATGTTTTGAACAATTGTACTGTCACATATGAGCATTTGTACAGGAAAATAAATACCTGGTGGATCTGAATTTGGAGAATAAAGTAGGCAAATTAGGATTTAGAATTTAAGACAATTAGGTCATTAGATAAATAATCAGTGGAATAGGTGTGGAGAGTACCCTGGAGCGCAGCAGCACAACGTGAGCCTCCCTCAGACTACAGATGGAGCTGGTGCTCTTCACACTCCACTGAGGCAGCCAGTAGAGCAGCAGCAGGAGCAGACCACCAGAGCAGACCACCCCACAGACACCAGGGCCAGCTTCCAGGGACAGGGCCGGTACCCCCACACCTCCTGAGGGCAAAGGTCACAACAGGGACAGGTCAGCAGGAAGGACAGACGCAGGAGATGTCACTGCTCAAAGGCAAACTTATGCTTATTTGTTGACAAGTGATGAAACAATATGCAAATCTCATGATATGATAGATTGCAGATTTATTTCAAGATATTCAATGCAATATTATGAATGTGTGAGAGCAGTAGAAAGTATTTGTTTAAAAATGCCTCTACAAGCTTTGTGTGACTTATTACTGTCAAAGAATTTAGATAAAAAGTATATATTTCTTCATGTTTTCTGCAAAGGTTTTAAGTACACATAAATATGCGTTCATAAGCTTTAATTATGTTTAATGTACAGATTGATACAGTTTCCGTTATTAACTATATATTACATTTATTTTGTGAATTGAGTTTAAAAGTCAGTAAGACTGGGACTGAATAATTATGGCAAAATGTGTAACTTGTACAAATTCTAAAAAGTAATTCTAAAAAATAGTATTCCAGAATGATTTGAGATAAGACTGAAAATAATGGCTAAACTAAAACAACAATTGTGCACAGTTTATTTAGTCTAACCTACAGGAATAACATGTTTTATACAGAATATAAAGTCTGCACACACCAGCTCATCCTCCGGGCCCTGCTTGATGATCTTAACGTCTTCTGTCTTCATGTTGCAGAAGAACGTCTCCTAAAACACAATGAACAACATGCATCAATAATATTCATTTTAATTTTTGATTTTTTTCCTCCTGAGCTTCCTAAATGACACAAAACTGACAAAATATCTTTAAACGTGCAATATTGCAATAACAACTATATTATCAAAGGTAGAAGAAAATCTAAGTTTAAAAATCTATTGAAAGCATATTTGTAAAATTCTCAACTTTTTTTCTATTTTTTTTCTCTAGCCACTAATAATGTCTGTACAGGGCTTTACTGTATAATAAAATATATTTCACATAAACAAAATCAAGGAATTTCTAATAAAAATGTGAGAGGTTTAAGGCGCTATGCCCGATTTTTGCCATTTTAAAATGCAAACAAAAGAAAAAAATAGATTTTAATCAAAGTTACCTCACTCCAAACTTTTGCCTACACACCTACATAATGCATTCTAAGTCTCTGAATTACAGTAGTCAAACAATTTGTTTTAAAGCATTTTAAAAATTTTAAAAGCCAAAACAAATCAAGCTATGTTGGTAGGCTATGATAACTGCAACTAGCCACATGGGGCTTTTCATGAATTTAGTGGACAAAAAAATATTATCAGACGTACAAACTACAATGGACAAATAGACACTTTGACAAATCTGTGCTGGGGAAAAACAGCCTTCAACTTATTTTTTATTAAAAAATGCTATTTCAATCAGATTGATACATGGTTTAAAGTAATATTTTTTTATCTATTCTCAATTCAAGGTTCAAAACAGTCATGTAGCCACTTTTCAACAACATTAACTAATGTCCTTCTCAGTTTGACACTTAACATAAAGGAGCTGTTGCCTGTCTACAAAACTGTGCTGCAAGTCAGAGCTTGACAAGTTCCCTGAGTCTGGAGATTCTCTGGAACACATTTAATAACAAATACACTGAAAATATCGACAGTAGTTCCAGGAAAACAGTAACTCCTCTTGAATTCTTAGAGTGTCACAAAGATATCTTATGAGAATTTTGGTGTAGGTCAAATAAATTAGGTAATTGTTCTACTTTTTAGCATACAGGGCATTAACCAATAATTTGTAATTACTACAGAAATGTGTACAGTTAACACCGTAAAGATAACAAATATACACATATTAAAAGTTTAAAATTAACATAATTAAAGAGACATAAACCATTTTTTACAACAACAACAAAATTTATCCAGGGTTCCTAATAAATAGTGAGTATGTGGACTGATAGGACTGATAGATTATAATTAGTTGCTAAAATTAAATCAGATTTAGAGTTGCTGGAAAATCAAGATGATATTTCAAATATATCATGCCATGTTATTCCAGAGTTTAATACAATGGGTGTGATCAGCCAATCAGAGACATGCATCGTCTCTTGTTGAAGAGCATGATCACTGGTTACGGGGCAAAAAAAAATATCACAGAGAGCAAAAAACATTGCGGATTTCCACAGAATCTTAGAGCAAAGCAATATTTTAATGTAAAGTGATTAAGTTTGACCAATGAACTCCTTTGTGCATCACATAAAGAAAAATTGATTGCACTGTGTTGTCGAGGTCATTTAAGACGCAGACCACCAGACCCACTCTTCAAATAGTATTGCTAAAGACTGGGCTCTGGATCCCAGACGAGGTTTAGAATACAAACTGATTCTGATTCATCCCAGAATGTGACTGAAAAATACAAGGGTTACAATTTTCTTTTAATTTAATATGCCCAAAAAACGGACAAAATGGAGAAAAATAGAAAAGGTGAGCTAGATCAGGATATGAGGTGGAGTCTTGATTAAACAGGTCGACTAACTTCCTGTTAAACTACAGAACTGATAAGCCTCACCTCTCGTGACATTTCATTGGAACAAGTTGCAGATCCGACTCTTAATTATTTCACTTAATCACAACCAGTGTTGGGCTCTCACTCATCACAGCAATAGGACAAATATGCAGCTAAAAGTAATGATTAGGAAACATTGCAACAAGTTAAAACTTCCTTAATGTTAATTTAGCATTTGTCCCCTTTAATATTGTTGATTTTTTTTTGTATGTAACACAATACTTGTACCTTGCAACATTTCTATAGTAAACTTATGAAACCAATAATTACATTTAGTGAAATAAACCAATTAAAACAAGCTTAACATTCTTGTGATGTAAGATAATTACACAAATTGCTTTGTGACAGTTCCTCGTGCGTAATGACTGCAGATTTGAGTTCCAATATGATTGCTGAAGCACATATTATAATGTGATAAGCAGTTGGCATTTAGGCCAACTGTGCAGCAGTTAGTGACAATAAAAGTGTCATTACAGAGCGATTATTGGCAAGTTAAGGGCTGTAAATGAAGTGTATTGAGCTGTAACTCCCAGAAACCTTTGTCCTCTCTTGCTATTTTTGTCCAATCATGACACAGCGACCTCTGCACCATTATCAGTGCGTCTGCAAGAGAAAACACCCACAAACTATGGTCTAGTCCAGTGATTCACAACTTTTTTTGAGTGTGGAGTACCCCTAAGTTTTCTGTTGCTCTCCAAGGACCTCCAAACTGTGGTTCTTTAGGATAGAGTTATGATGAATTAGTCAGCTAAAAATAAGGTGTTTTACAGCACTACCTACCTTCTACCTTTCAAGGTACTAAAAGTGCTTCAAATCAAGGATCCGCTCATCCAGTTCAAGCACATACTGGGGCAATGTGTGCTGCCCAAGGACATTACAACAGTTTTCTCTAGTTATCCCACTGTGGCACCTGGTGTTCCTGGGATGGCCAGTCTGAAATGATAATGTTCTGTTCATGTGATTCTACAACATTCGATTGGTCAATAATATTTAATCCAGATGGAGAGCATCTAAAATTAATATTGCTTAAATGTTGCTTTGGTGCATGGTGGCAGAGTGGCTAGCACTCTTGCCACGCAGCATAAATGTTTTGAGTTTGATTCCTGGGTGTCACAGGCTCTCACTGTGGCGCTCACTGCTCCTGAGGACATGCCTGAAGGATTGAAGGATAAGTCAAATGCAGAGCACATTTTTTCCAACAGGGTCTTGCGTAACCTTTAGAGCTGCTAATTGGTTAGTTGATTACTCTTTTAATTAGTTGCTAGATTCTGTAAAATTTGATCTGTTGCTTAATGGTGTTCTGGAGCTGTAGATTTTCAGGCAAACCAGTGTTTACATCAAACACTCTAGATACATATTTTATTGTAATTGCAGTTTATTCTGAGGCTTTACTTGAAGTCTATTTATAGACTTGTTAATTATGAGGTATGATTAATCGATTGACTAGTTGCAGCCCTACTTACATTAATGTAGAAAGTTAATGGGTCCAGATACGAACAGAAATGACCAGAAAATGTGTGAAATTTCCTTTTAGCTATTTCAAGTTGAAGCGCAATGTTATTGATAAAAAAACAATTTTTTGCCCACCTGGCCTATGACACCATCACAGTCTTAAATGTGAACAGAAGTGCCTCTTGTAAGTGCTTGCATACCCTCAGGGGTCCTCGCACCCCTGGTTGAGGAACACTGATCTATCTTACTATGGGTGACAAAGATATATGTTTCCTCCTCTGGTTTAGGGGTGGGTGATGATATTATCACAACTCCCAGAAAGTAGATATACTGTATTATATCTCACTGGAGCCTCACTGCAGCACAATAATAATTGAATACAATAAATAAATCAAATCATTGAGGTATCTTAAACATTATATTCCATTAAAATATGCAAACGTAAAATTGTAATATCTTTAGATGTGTTAGCTGAGGTGTAAGAAAAATGACAAATGTGAATGGATTGAAATGAAACCTGCCCACAATAATAAAGAAATATGACTTAATGCTCTTGTTAGATTATAACTTATGTAATAGGGTTTTGATAATCATTATCTGAAATTTACAGTCTCTAAAACACATCAGAAAAATAACGATGGGATCTGATCTCACGCGATACAATTGTCACAAGATTGTGCACACAAACAAAATTCGGCTTGGACACAAAGAAACAAAGTCATATGCTGATGAGTTTCAGTTTTGAAACCCGTAGTTCATCATTTTGAAATCTCTAAAATTAAAAAAATAATAAAATTATTAAGGTTAATTAAAATAAGCTTTAAAAAACAACATTTACAATTTACAAAGAACTAACACATTTTTGCCAGCTAAACAATATTTATCAAATGTGTTATAAGAAATCATTATTTGTCAACTGATAGGTATTGTGTAATTTACTTACATGTTGACTTTTGCTTACAATAGAGTTGCTAGGTAACAGCTGAGGAATTACCTCTATATTTGCGACTCATGTCCAACCAGTCAATTATAAACGTCACCAAAATGCTCAAACTGGATAAAAGCAGACAAGATGTTTGGTAAAATTCAATGTCAAATTTGTTTTAATTCTCAGAACAATAGAATGAAACTGAATAGTTAGGCTATATTTAGTCCTTATCAAACGCACTCTCCATCCAGGCCTTTTGGATTCACTTGGCTTTTTATCAATTGAATCCGGGCAGCCAGAGTAAATCCCTTTATCTGAAAGTAACTGCTGAGATAAAATAATACGACTCGGATTTAGATTAGAAAATGACCCAACACAATCAATCACAGTGTTCACGAAGCTACAACTGAAATCTAGTACAAAATATAAAACTAAATATCATAACAAATACAAGAGCTCATTTGGCCATAACTGGATGTAAACAAGGAATGTAAGTTAATATTTCCTTTTTTTTTTGGCTTGAATGTTGTGATGTCACATGAACAGAACACATTGTAAACCCTTTATAACCTCTGTTTCACTGATATCATCACTAACAAATAAAAACGGAAATCCTCAGTGCATTGCTCTTTGTTTTTACATTCAAAATGACACTTTCTGAATATGAAAGTGAATTAATACTTTGCAGCAACAAAATAATATATGGGCCACATTTGTATCTTAAAGGGACTATACTGTATTATGCTATTTTTATGAAGTTTTCTTGTAAAAAAAAAAAAAAAAAACAATTAAGAAAGGTGTTTTCTTTTTTTCTTTTTACTCTTATTATTCATGCACTTCTTCATTTTTAGGCTGACTTCTTCTATTGATTTGGCTCCACTTTTTTTTGTTAAAGGTCCTATACTCGATTCTTTTGACAACAGAAAATTCTTTTTAAGCTTCCTACATCAGTCTACCTGTTTTGCTCACTTACCTAATGCATTCTTAATCTTTGAAGTGTTCACAGTGATGTGTTTTAAGCATTTTTTTTTCCCACAGCTGTTAGGATGGAGATGTGAACAGGAGCAACCAGAAGAGACAGACTTAGTAGATTTAAGTGAACAAACGGGATGATATTAGATAGAAACAGGACTTTGCGGACTATTTGCACCTGAACTGATACATCAACAAGAATCAATTTCTGATTTCAAGCTATTCCATTGTAAAAAATAGGCATAAATTGATGATTCCTATGGCAATCTTAACTGAACAACAAACAAACATGAATGAATAGAAGCATTGTTGAGAAAAACTGTGGCTAAAACAAGGTGTTAACTTTATTTGTCCACTTCATGACCTCACAAGCTCCAACTACAACTCCAGGTATGTTTTTGATAAGGTAGCAATAATTTAACATGATGATTAAAAAAGTCATAGACTAGACTAGCATTGCAAATTCAAATATACAATGGTAATGTGATTGTGAGCGATAAAGTAAAATACAAGTTAGTCGAGAATAAAATACAGAAAAGGTCTGAATGGTAATTGTGAGTAAATTCAACTCTTCCACTGGGGAAACAGTTATTGAACTAAAATCAATAAAATACAATGAAATTTAGACGAAAAAGAAATGGACACTAAACAATGCAAAAAAAAAAACAACTAACACATTGTTGTCCATATGCTAAAAATATATATATATATATACATTTAATTCTAATTGAACTATACAAAATATGTTTCTAATTTACGTTTAATGCAGGTCAGTGCCTAAACTTGATACAAAAAAGTAGGTAGAGACGAAAGACCATAACCCTATATAGAGTAAATACAATTTTTACAGTTATGATGTTATTTTTGTTGCACATTAGCTAGCCATGAGCTAAATTTAACATGAGGAATAAAGTAAATTTTAAAACGATTAAATATTTCCTTTTGTGATAAAAGTTGGTTTATTGACGTTTAGCGCGATATACGCTTTCAAAGTCTTCTTCTCATCACGGCTTAAGAAAAACTAACTTTTTGCAGCTCTTAAACAAAGTTGCATTAATAAAGTGCACTTGGTGGTCTTTGAGCGTTGTTACAGTCTCCAACAACAACTGCACGTTTAAGAAGTCGATAAACTCACAAAACTGCGTCCAAAAAGTGCGACAAATGAACCAAAACTTGCTCGCCAATAACTTACCGATCAGTGATCAATCCGCCGCATGCTGCTCGAGACGTGGAGCTCTGGGAGACGACGCAGGCGTGAGCGAGGCGCGTGTGTGCGTGCGTGGAGGGAAAAGACAAAACACGAATCCACGCTGCGCCCGTCCCAAACCGGCCCACACCGAAGGAAGTGCAAAACAGGATGTGAGGTCATTACTGGACACATTTGGGCTCAGTTCGTGCGAGTTCGGTTAAATTGTGTTGCCGCGCGTAACAGCAGGTGGAACCATCAGGACGCACGGACACAAATGGTACCCAAAGCAGCGATCAGGAGTGGAACAGGCTACAGTGTGTTGTCAGTGACTGTTGACTGTAAAGATGAGGAAAGCCAGACTCTTGCCTGTACTGAATTCTGCTGTGAGCCTCAGGAGAAATAGCAAGTCTTTGAAGGGATTATTGTTCCTGTGTGTTCTGCAGTAGGGACGAGATCGAAAACTGGCTTTTGGCTTGTCAATGGCTTTTTTTTGGCTTTTGGGGGAAAGCTCCCCTTCAGGTCCTTGTGCGTTACTGCACTCAAAATGTTTGGGTCAGGCTATCAGTTTTACGTGATTTCCTCATCCATGTGTAGGCTACAGGCCTAACGTAAGATAATAAGGTAATAGTAAAAGTCATGTTAGAATAAATTAATGACTTATATAGTTTGCTCTGAAATGTGCGTGTTTGTCTCTTTCTCAGTTACTACGTTTTCAGCGTAGGTTAGCTTACTGCTAACAATATGAAAGCAACTACAAAAAATTATAAAAATAATAAATAAAAGATTTTTGGCTTTTGTGTGGATTCTCAGTGGCTTATTTCTGGCTTTTGAGTGGATTCTCAGTGGCTTATTTCTGGCTTTTGTGTGGATTCTCAGTGGCTTATTTATGGCTTTTGAGTGGATTCTCAGTGGCTTATTTCTGGCTTTTGAGTGGATTCTCAGTGGCTTATTTCTGGCTTTTGAGTGGATTCTCAGTGGCTTATTTCTGGCTTTTGAGTGGATTCTCAGTGGCTTATTTCTGGCTTTTGAGTGGATTCTCAGTGACTTATTTCTGGCTTTTGAGTGGATTCTCAGTGGCTTATTGGCTTTTGAGTGGATTCTCAGTGGCTTTTTTTATGTGCAAAGCCTGGCGTAATGACGTACTGAACACGGGGGTTAGGTGTGTTCAAGATGGTCAAAAGGTGCAGTCGGCTCGAGCCGGTAAAGGGTCGGATGCTACGTAGGCCCCCGGGGCTCAAGTCGAGTCAACTTGACAAATTGTCGAGGCGAGAAAAAGCAACTGCAGCCCGACTTCAGCGCCTCGATGACTACAAAATCAAGATGCATGATGGGAAATGTAGTGCAGTGACTGACAGCTGATTCGCTTTGATCAAACGTGATGTGCTGCAGTTCCTCCTCCTCTGTCTTGATCGTATTTGTGGACTTTAAAACATCACACGTGTTTATCATGAGTCAGAAAAGACTCGGGATATTGTACATTACGCACAGCATCATTAATATAGGATGTTAATAAACTGACAGTCATTTTTACATTGGCAAATCAAAAGTGAGGGAACTTTATGATGAGCTCGTTATCCTTTGCTCCGGTGATGTGTGAGTGAGTCTGTGATGTGTGAGGGAAACAGAAAAAGTAAATGAGATTGATTGCTGATACTTGAAATGTCATTTGTCACATGATGTGTGTATTTTAATAAAGAACCTCAGGAACAGTAGCTGGCTATAAGCCCAGCTAATGGGGATTCTTTCAATAAACATCATTGGTCACGATTTTTTCGGGACACCCTAACTTTTACTGAGCCAGTTACTTTTTACTTATAATCACGTCTTACTTTTTACTTTAGTCACTGAGAATCCACTCAAAAGCCATAAATAAGCCACTGAGAATCCACTCAAAAGCCATAAATAAGCCACTGAGAATCCACTCAAAAGCCAGAAATAAGCCACTGAGAATCCACTCAAAAGCCAGAAATAAGCCACTGAGAATCCACTCAAAAGCCATAAATAAGCCACTGAGAATCCACTCAAAAGCCATAAATAAGCCACTGAGAATCCACTCAAAAGCCAGAAATAAGCCACTGAGAATCCACTCAAAAGCCAGAAATAAGCCACTGAGAATCCACACAAAAGCCAAAAATCTTTTATTTATTATTTTTATAATTTTTTGTAGTTGCTTTCATATTGTTAGCAGTAAGCTAACCTACGCTGAAAACGTAGTAGCTGAGAAAGAGACAAACACGCACATTTCAGAGCAAACTAGTGCATAAGTCATTAATTTATTCTAACATGACTTTTACTATTACCTTATCTTATCTTACGTTAGGCCTGTAGCCTACACATGGATGAGGAAAACACGTAAAACTGATAGCCTGACCCAAACATTTTGAGTGTAGTAACGCACAAGGACCTGAAGGGGGAGCTTTCCCCAAAAGCCAAAAAAAAGCCAAAAGAAAAGCCACTGACAAGCCAAAAGCCAGTTTTCGATCTCGTCCTCTCTCGTGTTCTGTTATTACAAGGAACCAAGAATTAGTTGAATAACAAGTTAATTAATAGCCTTATAATGACTGAATAATGCATTAATAATGACAATTTAGATTTGGTAAATGATTGCAAAGTTTGATAATACCTCTAGTAAATACAAGTATTTTTAGTTAACTAAAGCAGTTTTGCTGTCAAATATCAACACTTTTTACAGCAATTTTGTTTTTAAATCTTCAAAACTTTATCATTTCTAACAGTTATTTTTTTGCCACAAGATCAAAATAAGTTTAACTGTAATTATGTCATCCTAAAGCCCATTTCATACTACAATGCAGCTAACACTGATGTTTTACTTTTGTACTTTTTCTTAAAGGTTGTATGGAGGATTTTTCAAATCCAACAGTTGTTTGCTGTTTTTCAAATGATGCACATGTGTTTTCCCTCCCAGGGCCACGCCCCTCACTGCTAACTGGGCCAATGAGTTACTTAGGAACACTGGGGGTTTGCTTGACAGGTTCACAGGCCAATAGATAACGAGGTACCTCGTTATCTATTGGCCAGCGTTTTACTTGCCTAATCATGTCCACAGTTGATATATTTTTATAATTATTTTTTTGTTTAGCATAAGTACAAGGCTGTTACAAATCTATGCAACTGTTTTTGACAAAGACTCATAACAAACAATTTTTGAAAATCCTCCATACAACCTTTAAGTAAATGACTTTTACCAGTCATTTTTCAGACAGGTAACTGTAGGCTATTTTTACTTGAGTAGTGAACAACAGTACTTTAGCCACCTCTGATTGACTCCAAAATGCCCTAAGTCTCAAAGACGCATTGTAACTTTCTAGAGGTGAAAAGTCAACTTCACAATTCAATACATAAGAAGATAAGATCATTTTTTATAACATTCTTGTTCAGGACAAATAACTTTTATGCCATTATAGGAATAAATAAAGCTGCTCTTCCATGAAAACAAACAGGTCCTCCTACAAACCAAATAATAGTTAATTTTGTACAAGCCTGCTCACAGTAAAGTCACACATTTGTATTATTTATTCACTATATTTTAGACCTTTAAAGTAGAAAACGTTTTTATTCAAGTTAATTTTTGGCCAAAAAGTTATACGATACCTTTAAAGATTTATAATTTACTGTAAAGACACATTAGTCTTCAAATATTATCTCATTTCACCTTATTTTGCACTAGTAAGTGCTCACGTACCTTGTACTCCTGGTTGGGAAACGACAAGATACAGAATAGAGAATTGTTTTTCCCCCCTACTTTTAGTCCATTTTAGGGATCTATGGAGTAAACTATAATTATATGTATTATTGTCCTGTAAACGTGCCTTTGAGTATGTTTACAATGCCATCTTATGCATTAGAAGTTTATAAATATGTAATTAAGCACTATGACTATCCAGTGTT
This sequence comes from Mugilogobius chulae, assembly GCA_038363315.1. Classification (NCBI taxonomy): domain Eukaryota; kingdom Metazoa; phylum Chordata; class Actinopteri; order Gobiiformes; family Gobiidae; genus Mugilogobius; species Mugilogobius chulae. Next base: position 31,691,377 of record CM076395.1, on the reverse strand, counting down.
TCCAGTTAGAACTTCGTCTACTGGCTACAAAGGAACTTAAGGAAAAATAATCAGACCAATCTTGTAGGGCTGTGCAATTAATCAAATCTCAATTTCAATTACGATTATTGTTGTAATCGTTTGCAAAAATTGTGTAATCGAGTAATTGTGATTTTTTACCATAACTTCTAAGAATGCTCATGAATGTCTCTTCACTCTCTACATCGAAGGGACACTAACGCTCTCTAAGCAATCAATCGTTTGAATATTTGTAATTTCAATTATGATTTATATAATCGTAATTTTTATATTCATCATAATCGAGCAGCCCAATCATCTTGCCTGTTATGTTAAAGTGGCAGACACTGTTTTCTGAGTCTCAGGGGTTAAAGAATAGTATCTCACAGTTATGAATTCCAGTTGTGACGAAAAAAGCAACGTAAGAACTTTGACACAATGTATGTCTTTTAAGGCAAGTCTCAAGTCATTCAAACAGTGACTCAAGATTGATTCGTGTTCAAGACGATTTATTTGCCAGGCTAGTGCCTCCACACATTTTAATTTCATTCCAGCCACAAGGTCAGTTATAGCAGGACTGCAGATGGTTCCCCAAAAGCATCTGCAGGAAGTACAGTCGACTCAGTGCAACAAACCGCTCTACTTCCTGGACTACAAAACGCTCAAAAAGCAGCAAATGGTTAAAGCCCCAAGTCCTCACCTAACACTGAATGAACAGATCCCGCATTGTGCATGAAGTCATGTCAGACGGTTTGTACAACGTAAAATGATGTCGGCTGAAGCCTCAGGATAACAACTTGCCCCACCTCAGGTAAATATTGTGTTGTTTACAAAAACACGGTCCACACGTTAATTCAAATCAATACATGTTTCTTTTTGACAAAGAAAATATTTTGTCTTATCTTTACACATAATTCAGAATAGAAAATAGTTTATGTCAGTGTCTTGTTTTGTGCTGGATTTATTGTTAAAAAAAACATCCTCCATTAGAAAGCATTTCAGTTCTAATTTGCCGCCTCCTTTCTTCTTTTTATGAATATCTTTCCAACTTTTGGTCTTTTTCCTGAAAAACAAAAAAAAATATTTCTTTATTTCATTGATGATTTTCTATAGTTATAATTATGTAGTTATAGATTATAAACAATTTTGAAATGAAATTTAAGACCTTTTTAAAGCTTTTAATACCACTAATGTCAAATTTAAAGGCTTTGCGATTAAAAACTAAACAAAAACCTGAATGAATACATTTTCAGATAAAATGTGTTTTATTAATACATTGGATAATTCTACAACATCAATAATTAAGATGTGTTGAATAGGCTGTTGAAGGTTATGCTAAAAAAAAAAGTACAGTGTCGTGAAGAGATTTAGCTTACGCCAGTTAGAAAGTTTAATCATACAGACAATAAAAAACTTAGTCTGACAAAACAATTATGAGAAGTAAAAACCTTTTGGATTGTTATCTTTTAAGATTAATATCAACTTCAATATTTTGTAAAGCTTTAAAAACCCTGAGACCCTGTTTAATGTCCTACCTTGACACAGTGAACATTGACTAGAGTCTTGTTTGTTACCTTTTTTGTGAGCTCTTCCTTCTTTCATGTGTACTTTCTCTCTGCTGTCCCCGTCCTCAGTGTGTTTTGGGCGAGCGAATGCCACAGTCACTTTACAGCCGTCAATCTCAATGTCCTCAGCTGACTCTTTGGCCAGTCTGCAGGACTCGATGCTCCCAAAGTCCACAAAGCCAAATCTAAGGATCAAACCAGATAGAAACAGATGGTTAAGATTAACAAGCTTGAAAGAAGAAGATTCTACCATTGAGTTTTACTTGTGTGTGATGTTTTTCATTTACGTGTATGCAATAAACATTAATTATTGCCATTCCTTTTTAATTTGCATACATTCAGCCCATACTGTCTTATTTTACTGCTAATTAGACAATTACTTAAGTTTTTCCTACTTACAAGCAGTGTTGGGTAAGTTACTATAAACGTGTAATACATTATATAGAGGGAGAATATTGTAATACATTTGTATTACTGTCTGAAAAATTACTTTGAGCTAATCACACATTTGTTAAGACATTCTACAAGACTAATCCTGTTGCATTTACCTTTGATTACTGATTCATTTCATGGAAATGTGATGCCATTTTCCTCATAATATTTTATTCACCTTTAAGCCAACAGACTCTATTTTAGTGGTTTTGTTCCTGAAGTGTTGCTTTCAATAAAATATAAAAGTAATAATTTATATGAAAGTAACTTGAGTTATTCAGATTGTAATTAGTAATATATTGTCAACATTTTCATAAGTAATAAGTTACACTACTTAGTTACTGAAAAGGGAAATATAATACAGTAACTAGTTACTTTTGTAATGACTTTTCCCAACACTGCTTACAACCTCCTTATTACTAAATATTATTACTATGAGATGACACAATTACACATGAATTTTGATCCTAAGAGGCTTTTGGTTAAAAAAGATGTGATTAAGGTCTAGTATTACCTTGCCTGGAAAATCCAGACAATATAAATGATCATATTATATTATAAAGTGTGTGCTCTGGATATCAAGCATACTGCTATGCGATTATATTGTACTTTCAGAATTATGATTGCTACTAGAAACAACATCTTTGAACATAAAATAAATATTCATTTCATCTGTATTGAACATTTCAGGCCTATTCACCAGATTCCTCCCCTTTCACCTTATTCTGTGGTTGAGCGCGAAAGAACAAGGGAAAAGTCTGTCCGCTGAAAAATTGTATGAAATATGTCGATCAATGATTAGTGTAAAATGTTCCATCTTACAACAACATCGCATTGATTCTCTGGACAACCTGAAAACAGTTTTGTAGAGCATAAAATGTATTTTACTGCCAGAAGAAGGATTGTGTTTGATGCTGGCAGGTGAGTAGAATGTTGTGTTGTGATGTGCTCTGACAGGCAGTAACACAGTCCAGTTGTAAGGAAAGACAGAAACTCTGGATGTTTGAAGCAGAAGTTTTGTCTGTCTTGGACGTGGAGACTTGAAAACTCGCCACATTGTTCTTGTATTGGCTAATCCAGTCTGACTGTGCTTCCACACACAGAGGTTTAACTAGTAACTAACAAGGACAGCATGTCTCCAGACTGGCCTTATTTGTTACTGTTTAAACCTTCTTGTGACTGATGTAATACCGTTTCAGTGAAACTATTTGATCAAGGAAATGTTAGAGGACACATCCTGTGACCATTTAATGATGCCTATCATTAAATGGAGCAAACACTAAAGGTGGGCTTCTGGGTCATGGCTTATGGGTGGGTTAATACTTTGTAAGAAACAGAAACATGTTGTCGTCCTGATCCAATTTTGGTTTTAGCACCAATATTTGATGTGGTGATTGTGCAGTAAAGTAGTGGACATGCCCAAAAACACGTACAAAATACCTATTCATAATAGAACCAATTAAAAAAATATCTGTGGTCCAGCTTAGGGGAAAAACTGTGATTTTGATCAAAATATTCAAATATTTAGCTAGAAGGGATGCTAAAGTTAAAAACAATGATATTTTGACATAAATGTTACTACCTATGCTCACGCTCCCATAAAATATATCTGTTCTTGGTTTTAAAAACTGGCAAGCCCTGAAGAAAACCTCCATATGTAGAAACACGTTGGCATGTCTAGTAGCAATAAAGGACTTAAAATACTATGATTAGATTTTCTGTTATAGGTCTAGAGTGGCTGGAACCTATTCCAGCGACTTGGGACATGGACAGTAGCCAAGTTGCTGCAGGGTTAACACATTTGGTCTGATACAGGATTCAAACTTATAATCTCTTTTTTGAGAAGACAGAGTATAACCACTCTACTACCGTGCACCCATAATTGTTGATTAGGTTGTATTAAAAAGTCTCAATGTACAATTCAAGATTATTTCACAGATCAACAGAATCATTGCTGACTAGCTGACTACTAAAACAATTCCATTCATCCCATAACATTATAGCTTAAGACAAAGTTATCATGTAAATGAGATGTAATTGTTTTTATTTCGTATTCACCTGCTGCCTGTGGACTGTAAATAAAAAATAGCAGTATATGTTATTTCTTATCTTTTAAAAAATATTAAGGTATTTTGGTTCCTTACAAACAAAGACGAGAAGAATATTTGTTTACAGAGTTGCTAAAGTTTACACCAGCATTTTCCATGGCTCCACCTAACAACTGGCAGAGTTGAAGAATTCCATAGAAATTACAATCAGATGAGTACACAGCCGTTCTACGCCTCTATATGTGATGAGGGGTGTTCTACCTGTTACTACTTACTTCCGTGAGGTTCCGTTGTCTTTATTCACAAATATCCGGGAACTCAACGCTCCTTCAAAAGCCTCCTTCAGCGTGTTGACTGTGGTTGTCTCGTTCAGACCCAAGATTACCAAGGTTTTAGAAGAGTCTGGAACAACAAAGACTTTCATCAATATCACTGCTCCTTTACCCAGCAGGCTGCACATCACGATATGTGACATGCACCTCCAGACGAACTTTCTTCCTTTAAGGCACAGTGCTTTTGTTTATCTTGTCCTATTTATGTATTATGTATTGGAGCAAAGAACTTCCAGAGAGCATCTGTGTTTGCTGTATTTAACTGTATTTTACTGCTTTTAATTTGCCAAGAGGAAAGGCATATCAAATATTTTAAATGTATGCAAAACAAAATGTGTTTCTCGTCTTGTCCAAATCATATATGTAAAAAAGTAACTAAAATTTTACCTTCCTGTAATGTAGTTCAGCAAACTCTGCAGTTCTCAGGTAATTAGAGATTTGTGTCTATTTCTGATTGATTCTACTTTTAGTATGTGCCTGTGTCATACAGGAATTTTCAATTTTATTCCCAAAATGAGCTACCTCTACATTATAAAAGCTCTTTTATTAAACAAACTAAAATACTGTGATGAGTAGTTGCAAGAAAGTGATCAAATATGAGTTAGGTGACTATGAAAAGTCATTTAACTGATATTTTAACTTGGACCCCCTTGAAAACGAGATGCCACATCTTAAGGGGCATTCTTTATATAAATAAATAAATACAAACATAGGCACCTAATTCATTGTCCATTTATTAGTGCAAAAGGTTAGGCATGTAATGTTGCTTCTGTAGTGGTAATAGGCATGTAATAAATAAAAAGTGCAGCATGTATTAGAGATTGGCAGATCTGGGTTTTTCTTTAGCTGATGCCGATACTGATATTTAAAAAAAATTTGTCAGCCGATGATGATATCAATGACTGATTTTCAAGGTCGATTTTCTTATTTTAGTTTTAAAAACATAGCTGGGGTGAGATGACCAACATAAACTATTATTCACCACGGTACATGTATGCCTCATTCACACAATGTAATGACACTCGACTGTATTTTGGCCCAAAAAACAATCGTTTCATAGCGTCATAAAAGACATTCATATTGTTCATATTGAAAAACAAACAAGCACTTATTAAAGCTTGTGCTGCAGCCAAAGTCAAAGAACAAGAATAAAACTTAAAGACATGTTAATGATAAAATCAAAACTTCAGACTTAAGAATGAAGAGAGATAAAAGAAGTCTTATCGTTTCTCTCTAAACCAACTCAGACTTAACTGATCACTGTGAGCGCGGTTTTCCCACAGAGAAAAAGCCCAAACAACTGCCAGATCAGATGTTGGTCACAAAATATTGTCTGACACTGATATAACGGTTTATCTCTAGTAGGTGATACATGTTGGAAACCTGTGGAGGCGTGGACGTTCTCTACCCTGAACTCTATTTGCTAAAATGTAAAAAACACACTGAAGTAACAACGTGTGTGAAAGTACAGTCTTGTTTTGTGGCAACAGAGGACTATGTAGCATGAAGAAAAGTTTATGTGCTTTTGGTGCAAAGATGAAGGGGCTGTGTCAGTGTGAGTGGGGTAAAAAAAAAAGTGTTGCTAACTCAAAAGAAATAGACACCTTTAGCTAAAACTAATAATGACTGAATAGTGCTAAACTAATAAAATAATAATTCGAAAGACTGCAGTCAAATGTGTGACCAACCTTGTGCTTCATCCTTTTTCGATTTCAAACCAAACTGGACATTAAGATTCCTGTTGAAAATTTGACGATCTTTGGCCGATTTCAGAGCAGTCTCTGCATGTGCCACTGATGCAAACTCCACAAAAGCAAAGCTGGAGGAAAAGAAGAAAATGGTTGTAAAGTAAAGTCATTTTGAAATCTGCTTGCTGTAAATTCATCTTTTCTTTTTCCAAATCCTTACAGACTGTGACTGTTGATAAGACTTACCCTCTGGCCTTTCCGTCACTCTGGGGAATATTGATCTGTACAGCTTTTTTAAAGATCTTTCTAATGTGCTTTTCTTCCACGTTGTTTGGCAGATTATACACAAACAAAGTGTCGCTGGGAGGAGCTTCAGCTGTGGAAAAAAAAACATGTTGAGCTAAAACACAGGGTAGACCTAACGCTTAATTATTTGATGAGATCTTTTTTTTTCTTTTAAGTTAGGTTCCAGACAATTAAGAGATTAGCAGCATGACAATTGTACACATAAAATGGATTCTTCATATTGATGGCAATTAGTGTGAAGAGCCATCAAAACCAAAAATGTCAAAGTACTAGAGCGGGGTCATATGATTTTGTTCATGATGCCGTTTGGGTCACATTCATTCAATGTCACAAAGTCAAAAGGCCTTCTGTACTAGAACTAGAAACTTTTTTCAGTTCATAGTATTTTTTTTTAGTCCCAGTCCCTATTTTAGGCGTGTTCACACAGAGCAGGAACTATGAACTGGAACTACTCTTTAGGGATTTTCCTTAGGGAGTCATCATTCTCTGCATCGATCTGTTTATCAATTGTTTATTGCTGCCACACACAAAAAAATCAATGGTCATTAAGGATAAAATCTGACTTTACTTACTCGCACCTAAAATGTCAATGTCAACTTTATTTGTATAACACATTTACAACAACAGGGGATGCCCAAATAAAAAATAGTTTATTTGCTTTGTCCACTGATTCTGCAATAATCTGCTATATTTTTCAACCCCGTGACTTTTTCATAATTTTTTCCTTGTAAGCAGCCATGTTTGTTTTTATACAGTAGCGGCTGCACATTCCCAATTAGTTAATTTATCTGTTAAGAGAGATACACATGATGACCACACTTAATATCTCTGCAACATCTCAAGGGGAAAAATATTTTAAATGGCACGTAATAAAATAAATCAGACAATACTTACACTTTGCCTTGTTAGCAGAGATCTTTTCAGTTTTTCCAGCTCCTTGGACCACATTTACCCGCAGAAAATGCTTCTGGATCTGGGCTTTCCTGTTCATCTTCAGTGCTGCGTTAGCCTGATCTTTATGTTGGAACTCCACAAAAGCAATGCTGTAATAAATAAAACATGTCATTCTGATTTCATGTAAAATGTAAAGCTAAATCCTGGAAAGTATTAACGTACCCTTTGCTTGGACTTTCTGTTCCTCCGAGAAACCTGACAGCGGTGGCCTTTGGAAACACCTTCAGAACATCTTCTCTTGTAGCAGAAAGTGGAATGTTTTGGACAAATAAGGTACGTTCATTTTTGGCTGTCAACAGAAACAAAACATACATTTGTACTTAATGCCATCCTGTGGTTAATTGATAACTACAAAACCCTTTAACAAGACCATGCTGTACCCTGTTTGACTTTTGGATTCTTTACTTTCACCTCGTCCACCTCTTTGACTTTAGCTTTGGAGACTTTCATGGGTTTGTCCAGTAACGTCTCTCCGTTTAATGTGAGCGCCTTGTTCAGATCCATCTCTGAGGCCAGGTCCACAAACGCATGTTTTCTACAACACAGGACAAGTAAAGTGAGCATGCATTAAAGGAGGCCTAATGTGATTTTTCTGTATATTTAGAAAGAAACTGTGGCATAAGTAAATCAATAATTCACATTTTGTTCATTGTAAAGCACCAAAATTAGTTAAAACGGCTTGTTGTTGGAAAGTGGCTACATGACAGTTTGTTTTACTCGCAATCCTAATGTTTGATTAATCGCAAGTAAATATGCACAAGTGGGCGGGGATAGGTGGTAGGTGAGGAGCATAGGAGCATTAGATGCAGGACACTACAAGGTTATTTAAACACGCATAAATCAATCTAAATACAACTTCGAATAAAATAATGAGAGAAAACTGTTGTAACATGGTTAAATACACGAAAAGTAGATTCTCCATAATAAGTTTCTTTAAACTTGAATGAAAAAAGAAATTAACAAATATAAACCATACAGACACCAAAACGTTTATGAAAAGACTTCAAAGAAAAAAATACAGTGAATTTATTCATTCTAAATAAATAATAAAAATACTGTATATTTTTAACCTATATTTGTTGATGCATTAAAAAAAATCCAGAAAAAACAAATGTTTCATAGTTTTTACAGAATAAAAGAATTCATGCTGTATGGTTAAAATAACTTTGTCATAATTTTTCAGTGAATTTTGGACTTTTCAAATTAAATTTGTAATAAAAGTAAATAAAAAACAAAGCCAATTTGCAGATAATCAGAACAAATAGAAGTTAGGTATCATAATGCAATTATTGTCTGCCTCTTGAATTGAGGCATACAATAATGATGTAACAAAGGATAATTTAAGGCAGACACAGTTGGCATTAAGCCCTACACAATAAGACTATGTAGACACTTAGACAACTGTATAAAAGTACATAGATAGTCTTGATTTACTCTCGATGGACAGCAATCTTATTTCTATAGAAGTCTGCTCTTGTTTCAGTCTTGTCTCGGTCTTGACTACTAAACTAATAGCAGCAGAATTTCACTCACTTGGCTTTGTCCAGTCGGATATCTTGAACCAGCAGACTCTGCGACATCAAGTAGTTTGCTAATGTATTTTTGATTTCCTGATAGAATTTTGAATTGTTTAAGTTTCCAAAATAAACACAGTAACCTAGAAATAAAACATACATTATCAAGCATAGCAAAGATAAAAATAATTATTGTAATTTTGCTAAAATCATACCATCATTAATGAGTTTGGTTTTCTTCGATGGTGAAGAGTCAGCTGTGGCTTTTTGTTTTCTTTTTGCTAAAACAAAACAACAAGTTGATGAAAAAATACAGCTCAAGCAACAGATTTTATATTCAAGTTAGTTTTGCTTGATGGTCTACCTTTTTTCTTGGTTTTATTATTTTCTCCATTGTTTGGAGTCTTCTGTTCAGCTTCTGGGGTCGCACATTTGCTTTCTTCACTGACAGCAGTAGCAGTTTCCATTTCAGGTCTACAAGATAACTTTGTTCAAACAGACTGACATTTTTTGTGCAGTTTTCACAGGTGTTACTGTACCTTCTGTGTCTTTAGCCTCTTCTGTGTCTTTGACTTCAGCTTTTCCATTTCATCTTCCTCGATCACCTCTTTGGATTCTTCAAGCTCGACCACTTCTGGTGTTGAGGCCTTCTCTTCCTCCGAGACTACAAGATTGCAAAGACTAGAACTGTGTATTTTTCTATATATTTAATGAGAACATGCATCAAGGCTGTTAATTCTGTATCTTAGACATGGGCAAGCACGTCTTAAAATAGCTTACATGAGATCAAATTATTCACAGGGTTTCTATATGGATGGAAAGCTCATTTTTTTTTAAGACCTTTTTAAAACCTACTCATGAGTCATGACCTACAGTGTTGCACAATGCTGCTACTTTTCAGAGGATAATGAGATCAAATTTATATTTTGTTAAAATTATAAATAATTGAATACGTACACTAATTTAAAAAAAGCAAAATACAAAAAACATGCATTATGTCTTGCTGCAGGCAAAGTGAAATAGATCAGAAAAAACGAAATACGATAAATATACAATTTAATTTGTGCAAACATTTTTAAACCCACATTGGCAAATTTAAGACATTTTAAGGCCTTAATTTCAAACTTTTCAATTGAAGAATTTTTTTTTTTTTAGAATGGATGCAAATTAACAAAAAAACTAAAAGCAATGATAAATGTAATGACTTTAAAAACTTAAAACTACAACAAAAGGACCAAAAACACTGTGACTAAACAGTGATGTGAAAAAATATGATTCAAATATTAGATAAAAGAGAATTTTGCATATAGTGTGACCCGCATAACTTACCATCGCTGATCTCAGGACAGTCAGTCTTCGTCGCATCTTCTGCACCAACCATTTCTTGGTCTGGTTGCTCATTTTTTTCCCATGACACATTCACTGTTGGTGCATTTCCTTTCACTTCAATGACAGCATTCGTCTCATCATCTAAACACAGAGGAATATTGCTTTATTGAACTGTGACTTTTTTTTTAATATACTGTAATAATGCTCTATAACAACGTATAAATGATAAATAGCCTTTCTGTTCAAAACTTCACAACTGAGAATAACTATGTAAGATTAGAGAAATATACATGTATCAATCTAAATGTAATTTTGAGTGAGTTAATGACAAGAGAACACTGTCATAGCATGGTTGTAAGCAAATGAAAGTCTAGTTTACATTTATCTACCTATTGTAGTTACTGGGAAATACTGAGAGAGGCACTAAGGGATGGGTAAAATAATCCATTTCCAGAGAGGGTTTATCTCTATCTACACCTATGCATTCTAACTTAGTAGCTAGTGACTATAGCTTACAAACTACTGTTTTTGTACGGTCAAGTCTAAAAGAAAAGTTGTGGTAAAAAGGATACTTCAGTAAATACAGTAATGCTTCTAATTCTCCTTAATTCCTAGTTAGTTTATGAAGCTATTATGTACATATTGTTCACAAGCGCAATTTTCTTTTTTTTTTCAAGGAATTGAGATTCAATCATATCAAATATAAATATTTGGTTGGGGTTTTGAATCAAAAGATTAAAAAAAATAATCCTTTGTCAATATAAGCTTATGGTTGGAGCAGAATATTGATATAATTATATAATGTTGTTGCTTATGAGAGAAATAGAACATTTTAAACGCCTGTTTCATTTCTGTTAATGTTCATTACCAATGGCAATATTAGCTTGTTTTTGGAATCAATAAACAAAATTGAATAAAAAATTCAGATCGAACAATATGAGGGATAAAATCGTGCTATATTTCTTCATCATGTATACAAGTTGAATTACAAATTACCTTCTTCGGCTTTCTTTCTTCTTCTTGTACCTGTGTATCCGCTTGGACATCTGATGAGGCCACTTCAGCTTGGTCCTCTGAAAACAAACATATCAAGTTAACTTACAAACTATTAAAAATATACATTTATTTCTGGAGAACGATATGTGTGCGTAGGACTACCTTCATTACATGCAGGCACTGGTTCCTCCACTGTTTTCTCATCTGTAGAGTCATTTTCATCTGAAATTACAGGGTTAAAGACATTTTTGAATTTTAATGTGTGACACGTAAATAAAAGCTTATAAATTGTTATTACTGAAATTAAATACCTTGAACTGCTAATATGAACTCTGTAGAGTCATTCTCATCTTGGGCTCCTGAAATGACAGATTTTAAGTTCTTGTTTCAAATAGGGATGGTACAGTATGGAATTTCCCCCACTTAATTATAACAAAAGTATGACAGTACACGTGGGTTGTATATTGATCTAGTTAAAGATCTAGTCGCACATGATGTACCTTGTGTCTCTGTTTTTTCCTCCACCTCTGTTTTGGCATCTGAAGAGGAACTTTCAGCTGGTTGTCTGAAATGATAAAAAAGAGGTTACTTTACTGTACAACTATATTAAAATTCAAAGTATTTGTTTTTTTTTAGTTGTGATGAATTTGTGAATGTTGTTGTTGAAATACCTGGAACTTCTAATGTTTCTTGTTGGTCTATGGGCTCACTTTCATTTTTTGCTTCTGAAATGGAAAATTACGTTATTTTTTGTCAATAATTGTCATACATACAGTATTCATTAAAATCTAACCTTCAGTCTGTGATTTTTCTCCCACCACTGTTTTGGTGTCTTCAGGCTTATCTTTATCCAGGTCTTCTAAAAAACAGGTACTCCTGGTTACAGGGTTCGTACAGATTGTATTTTATATTTTCCATAACTTTTCCATGACTTTTCCAAAACAATTGTCAACATTTCCATGACCAATTCACACGACTTATTCACACATCAATGAGGCCTAAATATTTGTTTTCATTAACTTAAGTCCCAAATACAGTATATTAATTTTACAGATTTATAAACTTACATAACAGTAGGCCTAACGCCCAATTACAACAGAACAATAGCTTGTGCTTTTTCTATGTCCTATCAAACAAGAGTGGAACTGTGTCAAAGCAAATTATCCCAAATCGGAGTATTGTTCAGGACAGACTAACTTTTTTGGGAACCATCCTGAATTTCTTCTCATATAATCAGCTATATTAAAAAGTAAAAAAATATAGCTGTAAGATATGAAAGTATGTAATTTGTGACGTAATTTCAGTGCTTTTCTTTTAATATAGCTACAGTTTATAGAACCCTTCTAAATAAGGCTTTAATAATTATTTTTTTGCCCATTTTGACATTTCTGTGACATGCTTTTATCTAATTAAAGGCATTATAATAAAATATGTGGTTATCTACTGAACTAACTTAATCTAGAGTCCTGAATAAAAACATTTCATTTGTATTTGACGACAGCCTAGAGACAAAGTTTATATTTGTGCTTATGTGACAGAGCAGGTGGAATACAGCAACAGCACATCAGATTAGCTGTGTTAGCATCATAGTTTAACTTCTGTTAACTCTTACACAAACTGACTTCTGTCTGGACACAATGTGGAGTTTGTGTAGAAGAGTTTAACGCATTTAGTAACAAAGCTGCTGTTCATTTGAGTCGCATAAAGCCGTTTTCTTTAAGACATTTTAAAATTGACTTTATAATTTAAAATAATTTTAAAACAATTTATTTTTCACTATATCCCACATAATTAAATTTTATAATAAAACCTTGATTTTAATGAATTATTCTAGGATAATGTTCTTATAAAAATGTATTTGATGGATAAATCTGACCTGTGCTGTGGAGAAGAGTCTTTTTACACTGATCAGAGCTGATCACTGAGGTCTGTGATGGAGTTATTCTAAGTCTGTTCTGACTCGACCCTGTTCTGTCCACGTCTGTCTCACTGTCCCACTGGGCCAAAGCAGTTCACAGAATGAAGCCATGTGATTAGCTGATTAGCTATATGACACACGCGATAACCCTCCCAACTTTACGCATGTAGACACAAACAGCGCTCTGAGTCGCGTTCATACACGCACACACTCGCGCACTCGCGTTCTCTAAACACAAGTATGAATCAGACCCAGAGCAGCACCGCACCGTCTTTGGCTTTGTGCCAGAGAAGAACGAGTCACGGTGGCGATGTGCGCACGTTTCTGTTGATGCGCTCAGTCTGCACAGCGCTTCTTTACAGAATCATGTCTACATTCTCCAGCCTTTCAACGAGTGTTTGACAGGAGTGCTGTGGTCCGGACGGAGCGGCGTTTGGGTCCGGATCCAGACCGGAGTCCGCCTGGCTATTTAATTGCAGCAGACAAGCGGTACCGCGTGTGCTCGCGTGTAATGCGTTTTCTAAAAACTTGAATGTGAACAAAATAAGATGAATCTCGGATAATTATTCCCGTAGATCAAAGATGTGGAGCGCTTTAGGCCAAAGTACAGACAGGAGTGGACAGGACACGCACTGCAGCTGCATTAGCATCAGCCTCCTGCCCCCGCTCTGCTGAGGGAGAGACCGCAGCAGGCTGGAGCGAGCGAGGTTTACCGACTTTAAATGAGTATTCGTGGGAAGGCGTTAGTCTCGAGCACTGTTTGTTGTCATTTTCCAAAACTTTTCCAAACCCAGTAAAATTCCAAAACTTTTCCAGGGCCTGGAAATTGGATTTTCATTTTCCATGACTTTTCAGGTTTTCCATGACTGTACGAACCCTGTGGTTAGTTATTAGATTCAACAAGGTAAAATAATAAAGACTATACAATTCCATTCCATTACCAGATGTGCTAGTTTCCTTCTCTTCCACAATGTCGGGATTAAGACGTCTACTTTGTCTTGTTCTGCCTTTGGAAACCTGAAAGTAGGAGTATTTAGAGTGGTTAGTTAACATGCACACAAAAAACAGATTATTGTCTTATTTCTGAAGTCAACAGTTGTGTCAGTTAGAGAAGTCATATTGAAGCCTAACTACATCTGACTTGAGTAATTAGATTTCTTTCTAACTGTTAATGCATGTGCAGGTTTTGAAAAGGAAAATTGCACAGTTAAAAGAATATACTAATAAAAAAAGACCAACTAATGAGGCAAAAACAAAAATTAAAGATTTAAGTATCGTAAGCTGCTTTAAAACTAAAAAATCCAAATGTCTAGTGTTGGTCTAGTGTTGGCCATGACATCAAGGTGCCACCCCACAGTCTACTTTTTGTCCAAAAAAAAAAAAAAAAAAAAAAAAGATAAACATTTTATTAGTTATAAAAATGATTGGCATTCCTGTATACAAATATTTTTATATTATTTATTGCATATTCAATGCTTTTTACTAGAGACTCCAAATACTGTATGATACAAAATAAAAATATTAATTTATAAATAATTGTGCCTCTGCTACCATTGTCTCAGTATAATCCTGTGGGAAACACAGCACTCTAAAAACTTCTAATAGCTCTTGGACATGTAAACCCACACAAGAAAATCTCATCTACTAGGTAAAAAAAAAACAATAAAATTAACTTTTACATATATATTTTTTGCAGATAAGTACAATGTTATTAATTGTGAGCAACTGGTTTTGCCCACCATATGGCCATAATTTATTTATTAATGGGTATATTTGCATGAGGATTGTTAAATGATTGATTCTAAAAGCTGGAAGCAATTATAGAAAAAAAAATTAATGAAGACTAGTTGTAATTTAATTCAGGTCAAAGGTTTAAAATACAAATATACATTTTGACTAATGAAGTGCATTAGTAGCAAACCTACTAATTTAAAATGTTAGCAAACAGCATGCCGAAAACTGGGATTTCGTTTAGAATGTAATATTGATCCCTCAGTCTATACAGTACATTTATTTCAATACATCAAAAATTCAAAGTTAATATAACAGGAGATTTTTTCTTACGCTAGTTTTTGCCATATTTCATAGAATACAGAGCAGAAATCCACACGTGTTATCCACTCAAAACATTCACATGACGTCCTCTGCGCATGCGCCCACACTGGCTACGGGTACCGTGAAGGACAGGGATAATTTAGGTTTTGCGTTTCGATGAGGCTTTCGCAATGTTTGTCTCCGAAGTGTTGAAATGTGGCGTAATCTCGTATATAAAATGTAGTATGAAAGTGAACAAATAAATTGTGCGATATTTACTCTGACATCTTAATTTTCGTAATGTATTTTGACGTTCAGGTTGTAACCAATCACCGCTCACTTCGGAGTTTAGGCGGTGCACGCCTACGGTCGTACGATCTTGTGAAGAGAAAGTATACTTCTGGATTAGTGTTTGGATACTTGTCTTGATGCCCTGATGTCTGCATGTGGATTCAAACAGGTTCAACAAGAGTCAAGAAGACAAACATCAGCACGGTCCGAAGGTCGACTCGGAGCCTGAACTACCCTCAGTGGAACCCGGGGCCCGATAAGGTATCGTCGGGTCACGTTAGGTGCCACCCAGGCAGTAAACAAATGGACGCACTATGAGCTGAACATGGATTTATGGACCGTCTGAGTGAGCCAAAGCCAGGACCAGGATTTCTGTCATTATCATGGGGACCCAGAGGAACGGGTTTAAGAAGGAAAGTTATATTCTTTCTGTGGATGTTGGAACCACCTCCATCAGATGTCATGTTTACGACAAGGAGGCGAAAGTCGAGGGTCCTGCACCACTAAGGTATAAACTGTCCTCATCTACAGATTATGTGCAATTCAGATGTCCCACAGCTTTTTATGTGTCACATATACTGAGCATTTTAGTTTAATAGTTTAGTTTAAAATACGTTTAATTCATTGTTGAAATGGGAACACTCGCTGTATGTTTTGGTTTGTTCACTTAGGTGCACTGTGTAGTTTTTGGTAAAGGGACCCTTTTATTATAAGAAAAATGCTTTGATTTCCACAATATACAGTATTAACTATCAAACATTGTACAGTTATATTTATTCCCCAAAATTACTCTATTTAGTGAGGTCATCTACTCATTTTCATGTACACCTGCCCTGTATCATTCAAGGTCAAACTCATTCAGAAAAAAAGTTTTGAGCTCCTAAAGACATACTTAGTGCCCCTTTAAACATGCCTCAAATACCACACGATCTATTTTAACTGCTTACTCTGCTCATTTCACAACATTCACCTAGATCTTCAAAAACTGCAAATAATGCAGTTGAGCAATTTAGTTTCAATCATGATTATTGCTCGAAACAATAATCAAAACTGTGTAATCGAGTAATGATGATTATTAACAGTACCTCGAAGTGTTTTCCATAAGCTTCCTTGACTGGAAAGGTAGACCCCAGGCTACATTTTCTGCTGTGTGTTTCTGATAACCTTGTGTAACCTATTTAAATTTTACTGTCATTTGAATCATTGTGCTTTTCTTTTATTAACAAGCAGCCCAATTAAAAACAGTCAGATCCAAGACTTTAACTGATCAAAACTCAAAACAATGAATTGTTTCAAGATATAAGAGACTTGAAGAACTCCCAATTTAAAATTCTAATCAAAAATATTTACACAGTAAAGTCTGTAAGTGAGAGTGCTAAACTAATGAGGTATTTGCTGATTTGACAGGTGGTTCTCATGTATCCAGAGGAAGGACACGTGGAGATAGATCCAGAAGCACTGTGGACAGGATTTATTACTGTGTCACAGGAGCTGTTAAAGGTATATGAAGGTTCATTTGTGTCTTTACAATTGTTTGTTTATTTTAATGTGCACAGAGTATAAATTCATTAACATTTTTGCAATACCATGTAAAAAATGCTTGTTGATGAATAAATCACATCATCTCTCTATGGTGACAAGCATTTAGCTTGCCATCACTGGAAAAGTTACGAGAAACATCTCAGCCGTAAACTTAGAACAATGTAATCTCAGTAGAGAACATGTCAGAATTTCTAAAGCGTACAGTTTCTTAGGCAAACTAATGTGACTCATTCCCTAAAAATGTCTTAACCCAAACTGTCACCCTGAAGTAATCTATGATTCATTGAGTGATCCAAAAGACAATCATATCTCCAGATTACCATTTTCATCACAGTTCTCAAACTATTTTACGAGAAACAACTTGATGTCAATTTTGATGACTGTGATTATTTAAAATTCTCTGTTAATATAGTATTAAAATTTAACAGTAAATATGAGTCATTTTTCTGCCACTTGCTTTTCTCAATAGAGATTACTTTGCATGTAATGCTTCAAAGTAAGCTATTATATTGCATGGGAACAAGCAGGTGAAACCACGGGCCAAGTTAGAACAGATCTCAGCGGAGGCAGGCTTAAAATACTTTTGATGTTTCTTGTTATTACTGCGCAAAAGCAACACATATACATGTAACATAACTAGGACTAAACACAGACAAATCCAGAGCTAAGGAATAAAATTAAGTTCAATTGTAACCGAAAGTGTGATTGACACTAAAAAG
This sequence comes from Mugilogobius chulae, assembly GCA_038363315.1. Taxonomy (NCBI): domain Eukaryota; kingdom Metazoa; phylum Chordata; class Actinopteri; order Gobiiformes; family Gobiidae; genus Mugilogobius; species Mugilogobius chulae. The sequence continues at coordinate 31,673,712 of CM076395.1, read as the reverse complement.
TATTTACTTTATTACTTTTTTGTTGTTTTCGTTCCTTTTTTTGTAAATTAAGCAAATTTGTGCAAAAAAGTTTTTAGTGGCCAACCAGTAGATAGTAATACATTTTCATGTGACATTAGTTAACTTTGGGGCATTTATTATTATGAATTTTTGATGTGTCTTTTTAAACAGATGCAGGAATCCAAATGCGTCAGATCGAAGCACTTGGGATCTCCACACAAAGGGCCACTTTTACCACATGGGACAGGTAAGGCACTGCTTACACACCATGTGTATGCTGCTGATGCTATTAGGGCAATCTGGCTTACACTAAGTGAGTTTGCTTGCATTTATTATATAATTGCTTTGACATGCAACAGGAGGACTGGGATTCCCTTCCATAACTTCATCACGTGGCAGGACCGCAGAGCTGCAGAGCTGGCCAAGTCCTGGAACAGGTCCTGCACCATGAAAGTGAGTCTTTTGAGAAAACTAACGAAGATCCAGGTACATCTAGCTAAATAATTGCAAAAATAATAGAGCGTTCACACTTAGAATTTACTTCATTTAATCTACACAATAAGCAGGAGCCAGCCATGGTGTGTTCACACTTGTTCAAGTGAATTGTAGAACAACTGCTCAAGAGTTCACTTAAATTGTGGTGTCCACTGCAGCGTTTTAACATTCTGGAATCAAAGACTTATGATGGTGGGGAAAACCATGGCTTGTAGGTCTCAGAGTGAGATTAACTTCAAATTTTGTATGACCAAAGCGTACAAAGCATGTCCGCGATTTGAGAGTTTCAATTGCAGAGGGAGAAAACCTCTCGCTGGTCTACTACCACCAGTCTTTGTTAAACATGTAAACAAATAGAACCATGTCCTTTTTTTTCTTTCATTTGTTAATTTTAATGAAGGCATAATCAACACTAAAATGTTGTATTAGCTTCTATTGACAGTTAAGTCTTGGGTGACTTTTCCACACAGAATAGTAGAGTTGGGTTTTAACTCAATTAAACCTGAATTGTTGCGCAACTGATCATGTGAAACATTGCACAAGACTGCAGCTGTTCATATGATTTATCCTTTTTCACATCTTGCAGAATACAACTGTACTTGGCACCTGGAGTGAATGAAACCCAGCACGTTAAATATGATACACCTAACTGTAAATTTAGACATATTATAGGCCAACTTTAACAATCAAAGGTTATTCTTATTATTATCATCAGTGTTATATGTTGCACATTAGCATCAAAGCAAGTTCATAGTTTGTAAATTTTGCTTTGTTCACTGACAATGGAAATAAAAATTGTTTTGATTCTGATTCTGGTTAACAACCCCCACACACGTCAGTGTCAAAGCTCGTCATAGTAACCTCAGGGTGTGTGTTTTGTCATTTTAGCTTGACAGGTGAGTAAATATAATTTGCACTTCAAATCATTCACAGTGGAGCTCTTTGCTACAGTGGCTAATGTGTTGCATTTGGGCTGACTGAGAATGAGCACAAGCAGTTAAAGAAAAGGCCATTTCTTAATGCCATAATTTTTAGCAATTTTTTCTACACAGTTTATTTTAAAAAACAAACAAACAATAAAACGTTAAAGCGAGAATGGAAGTGAAATTTCAGGAGCTGTTTCTCGAACTTGTTTTGCAAAGCCATTGATTAATCAATGGATACATACCTGTATCTTGTCTTTCAAAATTAGCTCAGTACGACTTTGTATTGATATCCTCTTGTGTAAAGGTAAATAAAGCTGTAGTTGTGGTTCCATCTGTAGGCTGTCCATGGTGTGATGAAGGTCCTGTACTTCCTGAGCCGACAGAAAAGGTGCATGGCTGCCAGTCTCATAGTCTTCTCTCATCAACACGTTACTCTGAGGCTCGTCTGGGTCCTCGACCACTACAAACAGGTACTGTAGCTTAGACATTTTGTCTACTCTTCTCCTTTACATTATCCATACATAGACTTCAGTAAAGAACTTATTGCCATTTAGATGTTTTTAAATAAATAATAAAACTCTGTCTTTACCTTGAGCGGCCTTGCAGAGCCACAACATGAACTATTACCTTGCCTGGAGGGTCTCTCAGGTTGTTTGTTTCTATAGAAATTAAATTATGTTCTTTTGCTATATTTTTCACATCATAGCATAACACATAAATACCACAATTAACAATGTTCCAAAGTATCGTTTTAACTAGTTATCTCCACTGAAAGTTGCATAGTGCAACTTTAAAATCTACATATTATGCTAACTTTTTGTTTGTTTCTTTTAACCAACTTATGACATTGGTTCCTGTTCAGTGTTACTTTGATTCACACAAAAATTTAAAACTAAACATCTCTGTTTAAATCATTGTCAAACTCGTTCTGAGTACAAAAGCTACCATCAACCATGTTGATTACAAGCTTGTCAGGGGGAACTTATGTAACTGCCTCTGCTGCCAGCAAATGTCACAAAATCAGTGCTTAATCTGGCTATTTCACATTATTTGTGAACTTGATAATAATATTTAAATGCTGATATTATAGTATATATTTTTTTCCCAAAACAGAAAAACAAAAAAAATAAAGCATACATATGTGTATGGTTATGCATTGTTAATTCGTATGTCTTTGGTCCTTATTATTGTCCATTTCAGCTTGACCTTATTTAGCTAAATATTCATTTGTTATTGCTTTACTAGTATTGATTCAGTTACTTCCTATTAGCATGTAAAGACATATGACTTACTAACAAGAAGTAATAAGGTTCACATGTAATTAGCAGCAAAGTAATTGTTACTCACTACTTATCTGTAGTGTTGTTGTATTGTTAGTGTAACATTTGTTCATTTGTTCTGCGACAGACAATAAATGATATTTCTGATTCTGATAAAGTTAAGCAGGACATCAATGAGGGACAAATACATTACAAATGAATGTTAATGCTAATTTTTATAGAAATACATTTACACATATGCAAATAACCAGCTAGTTAGATATAACAGGTGTCGCGGGTCTTAAAGTCTTAAAGTGATAATGAATTTGCCAAATTAAGGCCCTAAAAAGTATTAAAAGTCTTAATTCCAATTTGAGAGTCTTAATTTTTTGCAAAGCAATCTATCAATAGATCTTGATGATTTCTTTGTTTATGAAATGTTCAGAGCGTGAAGAGGCAAAATAATAACCTCGGTGCTGTGGTCAGGCGCCGCTTGGCGGCAGTGATGGGGGGAGCGAGTGACATTGCAGGTCGGAGGAGGCACCCGAGAGCGAGGAGGGCGTGGGCCTATATTTTGGACAGGTGGACCACCAAAGCCCGGAGCGCCCAAGGAATATACCGTGTGTTTTACGTTACGGGATCTAGCGAGTATCTTAAGATCTGCAAATAAACTGCAAACTTTAACTTCAACAACCAAAGCGCGCAAAGGACGAGCGAGTTGGATCAGAGCCAGGCATCAGCACGAAACCTCCGCAGCAGCATTCAACCGGTTTTATGGAAAGTATTGTATTGGATTGTTCGCAACGTGAAGAGTGGAATATTTGTACAAAGTTTTTACGCGGAATAAACACACAGACTACGTGTTTCGTGCATTCCGCATCTGCTCCATCAGGTAACGTAAAAATAGCCTTCATATTTAGCCTACATGTGTAACGGGTTCTACTTTGTCATTTGCTTGTGGAGCTGCATTTTAGCGCTAAGACGGCCTGAAATGTCTTGTGTATGCATTGCAACTCATATGTGACATTTCATAAATGGTAAAGCCTGGTGAAAGTTTAGCAAAACATGTTCACAACGAACTCTTTGGCTCTGGTACAAGAGCAGCGCAGAGACGGAGATAGAGAGAAGCGCTCTGCAGCTTCTATGGCAAATCCCAGACACGATCTTTGTGTTTACTTGAATGTGCGTAAACCTGTGTGGAACATGCGCTGGTTAGTTTTGCGTCATTGTCTGCGTGCCTGTAGCATGGATACGTTTCCCCGCTGCGCGCTTGAAACCCAAACCAAGATCACCGTCTCACGATGTATTTAGGATCACTTTTACAAAACATAAACGACACATGTGGTCGCTAAATATTCACAATACAGCTGTGTTCAAAAAGGGTTTGATAGTACTACTGTCTTCTCAGCTTTGATAGACTTCTAAATTAACCCAATAAAGATTTAGATAAAGTTTAGATCAAATGAGCTGATAATATTATATCTATTTTTAAATTAAAAAGCCTATTCAATTTGTTTTGATGTTGTGTATTTATATGCTTCATCTCCTCCTTGTTCACCATTCAGAGCTTGTGATAGGAGGACAGTAACGTTAAAGGAGCACAGTGTAACTTCTTTTGTGAGGAATATAACTGTATCTGCTTGGAGTCTGGCAGATGATGCCACCAGGCCAGATCACAAGTCATATCTGTGGAAAAGTGAGCCTCCTCATACTTAGAATTTATGGTTTTATTAAGCTGGTTTTGAGCAACAAAACACATGTGGTTCCCAAAGTGGGAGCGGGACCCCTCGGGGGTCACAAAGCAAAATCTGGGGGTCGCGAGATTATTTCTAAATGTAGTTTACAATTTTACAATTATGACTTTTAATCAGTTTTTTTAGGGGAATTGGGGTTATATAGAGAAATACACTATAATATTAAACACAATAAAGCCTAATTGAAATGGTTTTGTAACTTAAAATATTACAAAGTATATAATTTTGCTGTGGGGGTCGCGAGTTGGTTGCACGGTTCTTTGGGGGTTCCCGGGCTGAAATGTTTGGAACTCGTGCTTAATAAATAGATAAGATAATACCAAACAAACAGTTTGACATAAACTAAGATACAAAGAGACAAGCAGGTCAATATGAATTACAAATATTATTTGTCTTAATCTGACTAAATGCACTAAAGGAGGAAATAAAACCTGTCTTGTCCATAATACTTGTTTGAGGTACAAGTTGGAAGGACTGTTAACTATTGTTTCTAGTTTGTCTCTCATGACTCACAAGAGTAGCCGTTTTTAAATATTTACCATACAAAAATTACTTGCGACGGTTGCGATGGAGTCTTAATTTTTGTTTGAATAGGTATTAAAAAGTCTTAAAAAGGTTTAAATTTCACTGCAAGATTCCTGCATATACCCTGTATAAAGTATATCTAAAAAAAGTGTTACCAGACCTTATGTTATATTTGAGAGTGATTATTTATTCAAAGTCATGAATATACCTTTAAAGCTAAAGGTCAGTGCTGGTGTAAACACCACAGGCTTGTCACATGAGGAACTCTCCTGCTCTGCTCTGCATGATTTTGTTTTTCCCCAAAGTCAAACAAGCAAATGTGACCTGAAGTAAAATATTTAAAGATTCAGTCACTAATACAAAAGAAGATTTAGTTACAAACACTTTCTACTGTTCACTCTCCTATTCATGTCCTACAGTATAATCTTACCTTGTGTAAAAACTCATTCAACAGTGATTTTGAGATTGTCCATCTTGAATTTCCTCAGATTCGACAAGCTGTCTCTGAAGGGAATTGTTGCTTTGGAACAATAGACACCTGGCTGTTGTTCAAACTCACTAAAGGTGGGTCCTTGGTGATTTGTTCTCATAATGGGGGCTCAGGTCCAAAAAAAGAACTTGAGTTTGTGGTTTAAATGTTAGAGTGAATGAACAGAGTGTACATTTAGACATGAAAGATTTATTACAAGGGAAAAGATAGACATTAATTTGTTAATTGACTTTGTTCTAAGGATTTAGTTTTTGAACATCATTAGCATACATACAGTATAACACATAAATGGAGAGACATCAGATCTTTTGTATTTGTATGTATTGCATAGGTTAATAGTGTAATGTCATGATTTCTAACACTGTGCCAGTGAACGTGCATCTAAAATAGTTTCACTTTGAGTTAATTATAATCAATTATTTTTTACACCATTCCACTTATCAGAGGTAGAAAGTCAACAGCATATTTCTACAGAAAAGAAAGATAAAGGACTATATCTGATTTTTTTTTTTTTTTACAATAAAATAACTTCATATTCATTTCTCCCAGCACAGATATTAGATTAGATATTAGATTAGCATACTGGCACCCCTTACTCCTAACAGTTGTGAAACAAGCTTAAACACATTGTGATAAACAGTTCGAATCCTCAGAATGCACTAGGTAAGTGAGCGAAACATAGACTGATGTAGGACATTTAAAAATAATTATTTATGTTTGTTTACAATTTTGAGGAAGCAAAAATCGAGTATAGTGTTTAATATTTAATTTGACATGGTGTGCCTTTAATTTATGCAAGTGTACAAACCAGGAAAAAATACAAAATTTTAAGAACCAAAGTGGCATAGAGATTCTTTATATCAAATTTTTTTTAAGTGAGTGATTTGATCACAATCTGTCTCATGCGAGCCAATTGGATTTCTGAAAACCTGTTTAAGGCTCCTCAATCAGTTTGCCCAGGTTTATGGACTTTGGGTAGTTGGCTAGTTGTCTGGTTTTCCTGGCCTCCCTGTAAACACCCTGTCCAGACACACGTAGTCAAGTCAGTTACTTTTGTCCATCTGTAGACAAAACTCAGTCTACAAATCAGTGGACAAATGTAAATGTGCATGCCCACTCTAAATCCGAGCAATAAAGATTTTTAGAACAATAAAGTGACACTCACAGCTTCACATTAAGCTACCATTGTTCTAAATGTTTTACACAGTCCATGTCCCAGAAAGACCAGTGTGTAATTTTACAGTATTTAAAGGTAGACTGCGCAACTGTTTAGCCAAAACTAAACTTGACTACCGTAAATGCATATTTTACTCATTCAGATGCCTTTGTTACACTAAATAATTAATACAAATCTGTGTTTTTTCTTTGAGCCGACTTGCATGGCCACAAAATAGTCTATTATTTGGCTTGGAGGAGCCCGAACTCCTCTGTTTCTGCAGAAAAGCGGTTACTTACTGAATGTGTAGATGACTTTTCATCTTCTGAACACACAGACACAGTGCATCTTTAAGTAATTTAACGTAATGCAGCTTGAATCATGCAGTAGTCAACCTCACAAAGCAGAACCACGTCTCTCCAATCGGTAATGGATTTGTGAATGATGCCCTTTCTACAAAACCTAATACATTTAAAAGTACTGTCATTTCTGCCCTATTGAGCGCACCTGAATATAAGCCGCACCCACTAGATTTAAGTAAGAAAAATGATAAAGTACATACATAGGCCGCACTTGTTAATAGTAAGTCTATGAGAATCTATCATTCTGTTGCATTGCCTTTTAAGCCGCATAGTTCAAAGCTCATGAAAGTAGCGGCTTATAATCCAGAAATTACGGTATTAGAAGTAGTCATATTTAGATACATACTGTACATTTATGAGTAAGAGTAAGTTCCTTAGTTCTTTATATAATGATAATGATGAGATTTAACACCACCTTTACATGTAGTCCTAAAATCATCACAGAAATATAATGATTTGATTTAGTTTTTTGTGGAAAGCCTAGATTGTGTAAGACATTTTTCTTTGTTTTGTGCCTTTGAATGGATTTCAGGCCATGTTCATGCCACAGACTACTCAAACGCCAGCGCTACAGGCTTCTTTGACACCTATCAGGTCTGACTTGTCTTTATATATATTTTTTTCACCTACCCTCCCGTGTTTCATTCTAAGTTTGTTTTTCCTTTTCTTTTTTGACAGATGTGCTGGAGCGAGTTTCTATGCTCAATGGTTTCACTGCCTTTGTCCATTTTACCGACGGTTGAAAACACAAAGTGAGTCAGGCTTTTTTATTTATTTTACAACAGAATATTACTGGAGCAGAGTCAAGTTTGTCTGGGTTTAGCTGGTATTGTAATTGTAATGTTAATGTCATTAGAACTTTTTTAATTGGCGTTGCACTGCCACGCTTATCTACGTACTTGGCCTAATGTACGGTGGCCCTGAAAGGTCAAAACACATATGCAAATTCAAAAACATGCACTAAAATTCCAAAACACAAACATAGCACCTGGTTTGTAGCAGTCTCTCATCCAAGCACTGACCAGGCCCTGTCCTGCTTAGCTTCTAAGATCAGGCTTCAAAAGTAGATTTGATCCAAAGATGCACAAGTTTCTCTTTTTCATAATGTGCTTCATTGAATTCAAGTGTGTTTTAAAAATTTTGATAAATGTTTTTGAACTTGTGTTTGTGTTTTCAAAACTTAGTGGGTGCTTTTGACTTTGAGTGTGTGTCTGAATTTTGGTGCGTACTTTTGAGTTTGCGTTTGTGTTTTCAAATTTTGATGCATGTTTTCTAATTTGCGTTTGTGTGTTCAACGTTTGATGCATGTTTTTGAATTTGTGCTTGTGTTTTTGAATTTGCGTTTTTTATTTTTTATTTTGGTGCCTGTTTTAGAAATTGCATTCATGTTTTGTCCTTCAAGGCCACCGTACTCAATGACATCACATACTTGTCTCCATGGAGGCCGATAATGCTAATTTGTGGAATATTCATGACAAAGCAGTAATAAAGGTCATGGGACAAGCTGTCAGCTCAGTAAAGGCTTGTTGCCACAGCTTCATCGTTGGATTACTAAGTTTCTCTTATGAATTGTTGAGATGGATTTAGAGATTATAAATGGAATTTAGCGTGATGCTAAATCTGGTGCAGCCATCTTTTTAATGTACCTGTACATTCATTGTGCTTCAAATAAATAAATCACAAGACTTTTTTATTGGTATTTTACAACTGTACTACAATGTAGAGATGGGTAATTTTACAGAAGCTTTTACAGAAGCTTATAATTTCTGTTTTTGCAAGGGAAGTTTCTGTTGTAAGGTGGAAAGTTTGTTTTAATGTGAAAAGGTTCTGTTGTAACGTGAAAAGTTTCTGTTTTTCCGAGCAAAAAAATTCAATTTGTATGACAAAAGTTTCTGTTTTTACAAGTAAAGTTTCTGCTTTAGCGTGAAAATTTTAGTCAAAAACACACGAGCTCTTGTTGTTCCATTTAATCCGCTTTTATTTTACATTAGGCTTAAGGCATTGGGAGATTTTGTTATCTTTGAGTTCAATAGATGGCATAATATTTAAGCTTGTCAACTTTGCGAGGACATCTCAAGTCACTGGTGGACAAAGCCATGATTCGCCAAGATCAACTAAGGCAATCTTGTCAAGCAAGAAAAGGCTGACCAATGGGAGAAGTGAGTGGTGGTTTTGTGATGGAATTGTATTTGATTTCACCAAAATAGCAGATCATCAAGGGAGCTCACATTTCAGTTTTTATTACAATATTCCCCAGATGTTTTACAATGTGCGTCATCTGTTTTTTTTCTGTATTCGTTTTAATTGTCTTTGAATAATGCAGGATTCCCTTTCCTTTCAGCCATGACTTTGGCAGCACTGACATATCCATCTTTGGAGAGCCCATCCCGATTCGATCATTGGTGAGCTCTGTTTCAAGGTCAAGAACTCTTTATCTTGTTATGAACGTAGAGTTACCAGTGATTCCTGTTCTGCCAGCGTGTCACCATAATTAAGTTATAAAACATTGTGTAACTGTCTGTGTTGTTAGAATATTTAAAGGAGATATAAGGACACATACATTTGAGCAGGCAACAAGAAAACAAAACTGTGAGCTAGTATATAGTATAAATAATCTTTCTGCTAAAAGATAAAAGCAAAAGCATTTAAAGAAAAGAGTTGTGACTAGTCCTCTGAAAATAAATGGAATGATGAAGTTGCCTTGATCGTAGATGGCAGACCAGCAGGCGGCCATGTTTGGAGAGTGCTGTTTCGACGTGGGAGATGTGAAGATCACCATGGGCACTGGGACCTTCATGGACATCCACACAGGCTGTAAACCGCACACTTCTATAGCAGGTACTGACAGAGCTCAGTAGATTTTCTGTGTTGTTTTTTGTCCTCTTCTAAAGCTCTTTCTCCTCTGAAGGCTTGTACCCGCTGGTTGGCTGGAAATTCGGGGCTGAGGTGGTGTATCTGGCTGAGGGAAACGCAGCAGACACAGGGACGGCCATTAAGTGGGCCCAAGAGCTCAGTGAGTATACATGAACTAGTCTGTATTAAATGTAGGCCAGGTTTATTCAAGATAAGGCCCCAACCTGTTAAATCTAGCCCACGATCCATCTTCCAAATATATGAAAATGTCCAGTATTTATTTTGTAACTGCTTAAACCTGGGTCAGTCTTAGTATAGTCTTCTATCAGTATCCAGATATCTTCCACAAAAATTACAAAAGTGATTATTTACAATGTTAGTTACAATATTTATGCATTCCTAAATCAAAAGCAGTACTTTGTATCGTGTAATGGGAGTTTTAAAGTGTATTTTTAGCCATATAGTAATGCAAAGCTTTACGTTGAAGAATATTTATAAATAATGGTCTGATAATAAAATGTAATGTTTTGTTGAATTAGTTGATTAATCGTTGCTCCGGCCCAGAGGTCACTACCTGCTGAAAAATCTGCCCCTCAAGAAAAAAAGAGTAGCCTGATGTAGGCATTGCAATATGTATTTTTTTTTTTTTTTTTTTTATCACAACATTGAGTATTACACCTTGTTTTAAATTAACTCCAAAGCAAGTTTAGTTCAGGACTCAAGCAGGTTTCTTGAAACAGCTTGTTACAGCAACTCCAGTGCACTGTGGTGTGGTCTTTATTTGACCAAAGCTCCACAGATTCATGTGGATTCCCACAAGAATGCTTGTATAACAACCTGAAAATCACATTAGACTACTACTGTCTCCAGGACAAATAGATTTCTTGTGGATTCTTTCCTCAGACCTGTCACTGCTCTGAGGTCATGCTGGACCCACAACAGACCCAGACCACACTCAACCTGGAATCACTGTATCCTGCTTATCCTGCTTGTTTCTTTAAGTGGATGTAGTAAGAATTTATAGGCAAATGTTGATCCTCGTGTAACACAATATGGCCAATTTTCCTATGTATTTATAAGGAAGCTAAAAAAAAAAAAAAAAAAAAGCTAATTTGAATTTTAACATGTTGGTTCCAGATTTGTTTGAAGATGTGAAGGAGACCAGTGACTTGGCGGACAGTGTGCCTGACTCAGATGGAGTTTGCTTTGTGCCTTCTTTCAGCGGTCTGCAGGTACACATGATGTTTTGAAATGTAGAAATGTAAAAAGTTATTTCCCTAAACCTTCCCTGTAACAACTGAACATGTTACAGCCACCATTCTTCGTTTGCCGTGGATTTTTTCTATCTCCTCAATAGTCTTCTTCTTGTCTTTTTGTCTGCCTGGACCATAAAAACCATTCAACATATTCCCTTTCTATTGCAGTCTGCCTGTTACACTTTTTCTTTCCTCTAAAGTACTCATTTCTAGTCCTTCTAGCTAAAGAGCATGAATTATTTAATGAAGACAGATCGTAGCCATAGGGAATTTATTCTATCTGTTCTGTAACATGTGATTTGTATCTTCTCTCTGCTTCCGAATGTGGCTGGACAGTGTAAGTTAAAGATGTGGGTACACTGTTTAGGACCTATTTGGTGCATTTTTTTTTTTTTTTTCTTTTTTTTTTACAGTTTGTACTAACTTCTGTGCATTTGTACTTCCAAAGGCTCCCATGAACGACCCCAAAGCCTGCGCCTCCTTCATGGGCCTCAAACCCTCCACCACCAAATGCCACCTGGTCCGCGCCATTTTGGAGTCCATCGTTTTTAGGTGACACATGTACTATAATGATATATCTTTGATTATCGTATCAATTATCAGTTATAATCAAATGTAAAAACTCTCAGAATATATTCATTTCTATAACCTCAATCGAATCAAGAACCACTGCTGTAAATAAGTTTTTGTGCTATAACCTCGCACTAGCAAATGACTTTATTCTGAGAAATGCATTGAATCCTGTACAACTGCAGGAAAACCTTACCATCCACATGGGGGCCCCAAAGCTAAATGTTTAGCTTCAGATCAGCTGTAGAGGTGTTTTGTAGTTTTGGACAACACTCTCTGTACCTGTTAATAAATGAAGCTATTTCAAATGTGCTCACAGTACACTGTTCTTTCAAGCTAAAAGTGCGTATGACAGATTAGACTACATTTTTAGCTAAACATGGTAAACATGATAATGATTAAGATTTCACTAAACATTTGGCTTGTTTTTACCCAATTTGGTTGTTTTGGTGATGTTTATTATCGTCTAGTAAATATGACACGTGTGGAGGGGAATCCAACTGTTACCTATGTTTTGATTTGCAAAAACAATGCAATTAATACATAATATTTGTCCCTTTAATCTTTACGGTTGACAATACTTGGTCAGTTGTTTTAAAAAACAAAGTAACTCCAAAACTAAGTTAAAAACTTACAGGTCATGTGTTATTGTGTTGTGTCCTTTTAGCTGTCAAGTTTCAAATAATCAGTCTATGTTGAAAATTCTAATACCATAATTCTGTTCAAGATAATTATAGATTTCTCTTTTCTCTGTGCAAACAACAGCAAAAACAGCTTGGTGTATGCTTGTGTACAAGTTCCAGTCGAAAAATTGCGCTTATGGTTCATCTGACATCATTGAAAGCAGCATAATACATGTAAACTTTATTATTTTGAGGTATTGATTAGTGTGGGTAGTGAGTATTCATATCAGAGAGAATCATAACAGTGAATAAAAACAAAAATTTAACGATAGAATCTGGAGCCTCCACAAAGCTATAAATTGACTTGTTTTTTTCTCTTTATTTTCTAGAAACAAACAGTTGTATGAGACGATGCTGAGAGAAACCCAGATTCCTGTCACAAAAATCAGGTGAAAGTTTTGTTTTGTTTTGACCAGCATTGGCGTCTTTCATTTGTATATACTATATAGAAACCAATAAACTCCAGCTGCATTATTAAGGAACCGTATTGAACCAAATGTTGCTTTTAAAGAGATTTTATGTTGTATATTCAGAGTCATTTAAGTCATGTTCCCTTTCTCTTTACATGCCCACTGCTCAGAACGTATTTAGTTCTTTTTGTGTTGGTGTAAGTTATTTGTTTTGTGTCTACAACCATTTTTTTCTTGGGACAGACACATACTGTTGCATAATCATCTTGGCATACATGAAAACAAATTCCCTGCTTTCTGTTGTCATGTGTAGCTCTCCATACTTTGGGGCCATCTGCACGTTCTGCCAGAGTGACACTTTTTTGCGGGCTGTGAATGAAGACAGTGTACCATAAAGAGACAGGCGTACATTGAGCGCACCATTTTAAAACAGAAATCAATCAACTGTTACTTTAGTTAAGTTGTTTAGATCACTATGGATTTGAAATGTTCATAAATATAGAAGAATGATCCATAGTCATAGAATCTCAGTGGCACAATGTGTAGTTCTTAGGTTCCCCTTTCCTGGATGGCTTAATTTGTAACACTAGTATAAACATGTTCAAAATCCTTCTCCCATCTGAGGCCCAGACAGAAAAAGAAATTCCAGATCTCGGTGGAATAGAATAGAAATAGAAAATGGAAAACAGATGACCATTCATGAGATACAGTATATACTGTATGCTATATGCCATACTGTCTAAAATATAGCTAAAATAATAAAATAAGATTTCCACAGGTTCCTATAGAATAGGTCAACTTTGTGGATTTGCAGAAATGCACACAGTAAAGACAAGTTTTCATACATCTCAAGTAATAGGATCAGACTTGGAGCAAACTGCGGCTTAAGGGTGAGATTCAGCCCTTTTTTTTTTTTGAGAAAAACTGATCTTTATGCACACATTGACTTAGCTATCTATCATGGGTCTGTTTTGAATAAACATCACAAAAATTCTTCAGTAACAGATTTAAGGGACTATAACAAATTTTTACAATACAATAACTTAAAATCAATGTCCCCCTAGCACAGATGTATTGTATCTATTCTGGAAATTAGTCAGCAGTGTCCTGACTTTGTCTAATATTGTCCTGTTTGTTCACCAAACAATACTAAGTCCGTCAGTTGTTAACATTATGGCTAACTGCCATTAGCATACTGACAAGTCTCACTCCGGACAGCTGTGAAAATAGAATGAATCACTTTATTCACAATAAATTTCCTTAAAATATAGAGGAACAAAAAAAAAGTTTCTCCCAGAAAAGTGCAATGTAATAAAAAAACAGTTCTAGAATTCATATTAATTAACCTATACTCCAGATAAATGACACACACAACATCCCATCACAAGGCTTAAAACACATTTCAGGCTCCATGAAAAGTGAGCAAAATTGTAGGCTGATGAAAAAGTTTAAAATATTCATTTCTTTTTGTTTACATTCCTACGGAAGTAAAAATTGGGTATAGCACTTGTAAATCGGCCTTTTTTAATGAGTCCAGTGTTCACCAGCTGTCTACCAGCCCCAATGCCCACAACACAATACGTGATTTGATTAATGCAAGAATGTCGGAGTGATGAATTTTAATGGAACAGGTACGTTTAGGATAATGGGTACGATAAGGGAAAGGGTTTGTGTAAAGGTTAGATTAAAAATATAACAGTTTAGAACAGAAGTAGAACATTTTGTGGAGGCAGGACAACTCCGCCACTTTTCTGGATTTCACTATTCACTAAAAAACGAAAACAATGGCAGTTCCTGGGTTTTTTTGTTACTCTACTCACTTAGTATCAAGTCTGCTGTGCTCAGTTCAGTGTAAATGGCGCTTTAAGTCTCCCTGCATCCAGTTTTTATGAAGCCTGACACGACTGATCCTATTTAATACATATCGAGTGTGCAGCCTTCTCATCACATCCCCACGGAGCCGTTTTCCCTCTGAACACAACTTGGCCTTTTGCCAGAAGAGTAGCTGAAACACAATCTGTGCAAACTGCTGCGTAACACGGTGGACTTTTCATTCACTTGTAACACTACCCCCAGCCTGCGTAGTCTAATAGAATGTCTGTTTGCAGGGTGGACGGCGGAGTCTCCTCTAACGACTTCGTGATGCAGCTGACCGCGGATCTGTTCGGCCGGAAAGTGGCTCGACCAGACCACTGCGAAATGTCCTGTCTCGGAGCGGCGTATGTGGCCGGACTCGCAGTCGGTAAGTTTACTCACAGAAGACTGACTGCTTGATATTGGCACAAGGCTGAGTTGGTTATAAAGTGAATGTGACTGGTTCCTCGTGGTAAAATTATTATAGGTATTATTATCAGACTGGAAAGAGTACATGTTTCTCAGGGTCATGTCAGGTAAGGGCTCTCAAAAGCTAAACAGATTGTTAGACCTTGACTAGACCTAACTTTGGTCAATCTCAGTGATCGAGTGGCACATTTTAATCAACAAGTCTGTCAGCCAATCATGTGGCAGTAACGGAGCAAGGTTCTAAAGAAATGTGAATGCTGCAGCACTTTTTAATTAAGTACTGTATATACTGTATTCATCTTTTTCTGCCCCGCCCACTTTTCGTGGCCATGTACTTCCTGTTTAGCTACATTCAGTCACTGGGTTTATTTTAGCTGTCATTATTTCTTTTTGAAATTAACTTGTGAGACAGTTGTAGGGGATGTGATCTGAACATTAGAACATTAGAATTTTGTGTTTGTTACTGTAAATATTTAATGCTATTTATTTTCTAATGTATTGTATTGTATGTATTTGTTTTTGCAATAATGTACTGGGTCTGAAATTAGCTCTGAGCTCTATGGCCTATGAATGTGGGATCGATTACAACTAACAGGGCAACAATGTTTAATGTTCTGTCCCTTTCAAATAAACTAACTACTACTACTACGACTACAGCAGACATGTTAGCTACCTTAATCTTGGCTTCAGGGTCAGAGGTGTAAGCTGGGCCACCACTTTCAGCACAATTTGGGGTCACACAATGCATCATGAGATACTTCTTGTTCTTAACACGGTAGAACAATACCTGCGTTAGAATGATGAACAGACAAAATAACCAAGAAACAAACATAAAATAATCCAGCCTCAAAACAGGTCTAAACCAGGACCAACCCAAGATTGTATAAGACAGACACATGTCAGTAAAATTAAACCATTAAAAAGGACAGATATTTTTGTTTGTAAAATGGGTTGTGGGCCGGGTTTAACTGTTTGCAGAGCCTGATCTGGCCCCCGGGCCTTAAGTTGACTATCCCCGGTCTAGTCTCTTCTTTCCTCTCCGTGTTCGTGTGCATGTATATCATCTGCCCTCACTCACCCCTCACTCCTCTTCCCCTGATGCAGCTTCGTGTCTCATGCTCTCCTCACGCTTACGTGAGTGAAATTTAGCACAGACGGTTCACGTTTTTTTCTGCCGTCAGCTATATCTGTAGCATGACAGCCTTCAGCTGATAGTAATGAGACATCCATGCTATTAGATATAATACTGTACAGAAAAGCTGTCAAGTTAAATGTTTATTTTTGCATCAAGACAATTTAGATCGATTAATGAATGTTGTTGCAAGATATCTAAATATTGAATAGTGAGTACAAGTAAATTACCCATTGACAAAAACATTTTTAAATGATGCTTTAAAAATAAGGATATAAATGTAATATGTCTGCACTTTGAATAATTTAAAAGACATTTAATATTTGTCTAATTAAACCTCAGCTAATATATTTAAAGACAAGTTTTAACACTAGAATTTACTGAAGATCATCTAAATATCTTTTATCGAAAGACGCCAAAAAGAATGAGATATTCGCCCACTACTAGTGGTAAGATGATGATCTTTGACAAAGGAAATTACACATCTTTCAACTTTTAGTTCTCAATGTAATCAATTAAGCCATTACTGCCAAAAATATAATTGGCTTCAAGTCTGAGTGAGGCAAGTCCAAGTAAAGTCACAAGTCAGTTGATTTTAGCACAGGTATAATATTTTTTATTTCACCTTTATTTAACCAGGAGAGCCTCATTGAGATTACAAAACTCTTTTTCAAGAGTGTCCTGGCCAAGAGGCAGCAATCATATTTAAAATAGATTTCTGGTGACAAATGAGGAATTGAGAAGGGGCAAGGTTGCAATTTGTAAAATTACACTATTTAATTTGAGTTTTTAGAAGAAGCATCAAATCATCTCAAGTCACAGACCTCAAAGTGCAAGTCAAGTCCCAAGTGACTGACCTTCAAGTTCAAGTCGAGTCCCAAGTTTTAGTCCATTTTTATCAAGTCAAGTCTCAAGTCATCAAAACAGTGACTCAAATCTGCAAGTCCACACCTTTGCTCTTTCAAAACCACTTTTCCATTTGTTCCAGACCTTTTCATTTGATCTATGTAGGTCAGATTCACAAGCTCACAGTAAACACTATGGAACGCACTGTCTTTGAAGTGAAAACAGCACTTTTTGTTACTATTTACAAATATAGCTTCTTCATCTAGACTTGACATTTGTGCCATTCATGTGAAATCAAACGCTCTATTTTTACTCCCACCGCCTCTCACACATAACTTAATGCCTGTTACGTAACCTGCTTTTCCATGCTAATTGTTAAATTATATAATAGTGTTGACGGTATTCATTATGCAGCGCTCAATCAGCTCGGGAACACGCTGCGGCCTGGCTCTTGTCATTTTAAACGTAAAGCAGGTGGCAGTGGACTCAATGATGTGTCATGTCCTCACAGCTGGAAGAAACTGTGACACTGTTCCTGCAATTGACATCAATACAATACACTGTATGTGGGAGCTTTGTTCCAATCAAGTGTTTGTTTGTTTTTTTACTTATTTGTTCATTCTATGGTCTTAGGTTTACATGATTGGATTATCTTCTTCATAAAAACTTGACAATAATAATTGACAATTGACTTACCAGTGACCATAAAGTGGACGTGGACCTTGTAGGTTCTTCTATGTATTTAGGAATAAGCTATATGTAGATTGATAATTTACATTTTGTTTTTTGTAAAGCACAAAATGTATGTAAAGCAGCTTAGAAAGAGAAAGAGGTCCGTTTACTCCCTGTGCAAAATTGAAGAACTGATAAGCTCCGCCTCTTTATTGTAAGATTCTAAAGGTTTTAAATTGTAGCTTTCTGGAGGTGAAGAGTCAACTACAAATTTTGGTTTAAAAAAGACAGTTAAAAGCATACTTTGGGACATTATGAATGGGGAGCATTACATTTATGTCAAACTATGAAAAATATAGCTAAAAGAATCGCTTTTTCATAGAAACATACGAGAAAAAGCCCTTCTCAGTTTTATCATGGAAGCTCACTCAAAAGTTTTTTTTGTTTGTTTGTTTTTTAATGATTTATTTAGTGCATTAAGGTGAGGACAGCTCTTTTCTAAGTACTCAAGCATCAGCTGCAGGACAATACAAGATTACTCAAACATGCAGGGATCTTTCTTAATGTAACTTTAAGTAAACTAAGGATGAGAGAAGGCAGTTAGAACAAGGTTAAAAGCTTAGAAAAATAGATTTTTGACAACTGGTGTAATATGATTAAAAATGAAGTTATTCTTACAGTTGCATTTTCTTCAAGTTTGCCATATTTCTACTTCCTGGAGTATTACTGTTTGATAGAGTAGCTCAAACTGTCATATTAGGACATGCATAATGCAGAGGTTTAAAAGGGCACTATGTAAGTTTTTAGAAGAGACTCTGCCTCCTGTTCGAATCCACTGTGATGGTCTTGCTTTGCTTAGAATGTTCCCTAGTACGACATTATTTCACTATTGGCTTTTTTGTTCTTCCAAAATACCTTGAAAAATATGCAATTATAATATAATTGATGATATCATTAACCTGAGGCTTCATGGTGTGGCGCTTATTATATTTATGCTAAATTAAAGTAACTGTAAGTCATAACTCTAAGCTCTACTGAAACTATTCATGTCATATTTCTTTTATCGCATTACTTTCATCTGCATAGCCTTTGTTTAAGTCGCTCTTGTTTTAAGCTGCAGTACCTGATTTTCAAGTTGCAAAACAGAAAGGAGATGTTTTAAATGATCCAACTACTTCCTCGTTCTCACAAATTGTTTGACACATGGTTAATATGTTTATTTATTGAGTTTTATCTGCAAGTACGGCTTCAGAACATCTGGAGTGGACCACCCAAGCACATCAGAATGCTGCTTTTGAGTATTTATGAGAAATAAACGGCAATCTGATTTTTTCACAAATTGCTGCGTTTGTAAAATACTTTTAGGTGGAAAAGAGAAAGCTGATAAATTAAAAAAGTCAGGTATCTCAGCTT
The DNA here is from genome assembly GCA_038363315.1 of Mugilogobius chulae. Taxonomy (NCBI): domain Eukaryota; kingdom Metazoa; phylum Chordata; class Actinopteri; order Gobiiformes; family Gobiidae; genus Mugilogobius; species Mugilogobius chulae. Next base: position 31,654,627 of record CM076395.1, on the reverse strand, counting down.
TAAGACTTTTGAGCGAATTGACCAAAGTTGTAAGAAATATTAAATTTCAATTTTTCCACATGTACAGTATGTGTATCTCATTCTATAGACACAGTAATATAAACCACAAAGAAAATCTCATACAGTGCACTGTTATTGCACAATATATTCTGGAATATTTAGTATTTATTCCATCTCTTCATCTCTAGTGTCACCAGTAGCTTGAAATTTTAGAAAAAAATGTTATTACACATCATGATCATTTAATATATTCTTGATTGTCCTCCCATTGGCAAAAATATCTTCTATAAATACAGAGCTAATTTCCTGGTCTTCTATTCTGAATTATTTATTGCTTCATTTTGTCTAAAGTTAGCCTTTTTAACCAAGCAGAGTGTAAGCGGTAATGAGAATATGACTGGACGACACAATGGCGCAGTGGTTAGCGCTCTGGCCTCATAGCAAGACGGTCTTGTGTTCAATTGCACGTTCTTCCTGTGGCCACGAAGGTTTCCTACGAGTCCCACTAAAAACATGTATATTAATGCCTCTTCATTTCCCCAGGACTTCCCTGCAAAAGAAATTCTGAATCTCAGAATGGGACATACCTGATTAAATAAGTCAATTAAAAATGTACAGGTGATGAGCAAGTTTGTAATATCTTAAGAGCATTTATATGAATAGGCTATTTTTTATCATCTTAAAGACAACATTTTAGCTATCCATCTCAAATGTGATATAAAGTGCCTCCAAATGTCATGGTTGAGTTTCTCGTGTAGCACAAAGTAAGACAGGAATGTCAAATGAATCACCTCTTCTCTATTCTTTTTTTTTTCTTGTTTCTTTTGCAGGTTTTTGGAAAAGTAAAGAGGAGCTGAAGAAACTGCAGAGCACAGACAAGGTGTTTTTACCTCAGCGACCTCGCAAAGACCAGGACTACCACAGCCTGCTGCACAGCTGGGAAAGGGCGCTGAAGAGATCCATGAACTGGTACAAGCCCTGACCACAACTGACCACCACACGGGACCAATGTAAACCGGCAATGTGAAGCCATATGCACTAGTCGACTGAGCACTGGAACACAAATACAGTTCGGTTGCGGCATACAGGGATAGAGGCGGTTTAGAAAAAAGACTGAAGATTTATCCTTGCTCGTGTCTATGTATATTTTATAGATTTGTGCTATACATAACTGGAGGCAACTCAAATAATTGGTTTAATATGAGCCACCTAATTATCTTTCTTCATCACTAATTCAATTGTATTTTTTCTGTATTGTGGAAAATGTGAGTTCTCTTTACTAAACTAGGGTTGTCAGAAAAACAAAAACACCCAGATACTGATAGATTCTTAAAATACAGTCAAAACTATATAGTATATTAAAATATTGGCATGCCTTTTAAACAAGCACTACCTGGTTTTTGCTCTCTTAAAGAGCTTTTAACGTTATTTCTTCATCAAAAATATACCTGTAGAAGTATTTAGATTATGCTGTCAGTCGTCTCCTCTGAGCCTCACAAAAAAATCAGTTTCAAATGGGTTCTTTTCACAGAGCTGGCTAGGCTAGTTCTAGTGGATATTTCCATTTCGTTCCATTCATTCCTTATGGGTAGTCTTTAGAAATGTGCTAAAATTCATCAATAATTAAAAATCACAAAGCAAAGCAGTATTCAACTGGATAATCACTAGCAGTGAGTTCAGACTTTCATATACAAGATAAATACTTCACCAAGGAAAGTCTATGTGTTTATTAAGTGCATACTTTTGGCGCAATGCTAAATGCTACAACATAATTTAACTTAAAAATAAAATACACAATTTGAGGCCGATTGTCTATTTAATATTAATATTTAAATTAAATTCAGGTTACCCTGAGACACAAACAGCACATTTTATAAACATGGGTTTTCCCGAAGTATTTACCTCGTATGTGAAAATGCGAACATGCAGAAAATGACTATCTGGCTGTAACTTGTTGTTCGCTTTGTGTCAATTAAATATTTAATTAGTTTAGAAGGTTTCAGCTAATTCTCTATAGGGAATGAATAGAACAAGATTATTTTCAAACCGGAACTTGCTTAGTTGCAGCGTGAAAGGGGCCTACTGTCTAGATTTTTGACATCATAGGACAAGCATTCTGGACTTTCCAGGCAAAAGCTCTGCAGTTTTCAGTCAAGTTTTGTCTTTATTTATGTCTTTAAATCCCTATTAATTGCCACTGTATGCCTGAATTTGCGTATTAGCAAGTTTGTTTCTCTCGCTTCATTAAGTTCTCAAACATGAGGTAACAAAGCACGTTTAAAGGACAATAACATAACATAATTAATAACATAACTAACACAGAAATAAACGGTTCGTAGTGGCCCTTAATTCCTCACATTACAAACACACTATGATACCAGTTAATGCATATGCAGTGATGAATTAAAAGCACCATCAGAGGCTTGAGCACAGTTTCAACAAGTTATTAAGATCATGCTAACAAGCACTAGCATGCTAACAGTGTACCAGCATTGCGACCTGGCTAGAGAATGCTAAAAACACATTATAATTAGATATTAGGTGACAAATATTCAGTGATACATAATATTTATTTGGCCCATGAGCAGACCCAAGAGTGTTATCTGCATTTTGTTCTAGTGCATTTTCTCTAGCGCTCTGTTAGCATGCTTCTAGTTGCTTGCTAGCTTTATTTGAACAAAACTGCTATTGTTTTTGTGGGGAAAATTACAGTAAGCTTTAAAAAAAAGATATAGTTTTTCATTGTCTTTTCATTATTGCTAAAATTAACGTTTAAATTATTGTTTCGTATTAACGCTAGTTAGCAATACTAAACTGGCTGGGTATGTATGTAATAACGTAGCTAATGTAGCACTTCAAATGTTCTAACTTGATTTTTATACTATTGAATCGCTGCAAAGTTTTGTATTTCACTTGCATGTCAGTAATTACATTACTTGTATCATAAGGATTTGTCAGATACTAAAATTATTTTTTATTTTATGTTTAGCACATTTATTTGTATATCAACATAATGTTTTCTGGTGAATGGTAACATGCAAACTTTTTGTCTTAATATTGAAATAGGAAAGGCTAAAAAATGTGTCAGCACAATAGCAATAGTTCATAGAATTACAGACCAAGACTATTAAATGTGCAGTTTTCATAGCAGAGGATTTATACTATACATTGTGTGTACGAACAAAAACAAAATATGCACAGTAGGAGTACTTTTTTTCTTATACTGTATATTTTGTGGCTAAAATCGCACAACTTGAATCTGATGCCGGCTTTTCATCTTTTTTCGCAAATTCCTCGTTAAGTATTTGTGTTACTATGTTAAAAACAGATACGTTAAGATAAGAGTTGCAGTTTATATACAGTGTTGTGAAGTGACTACATACTTGTACTGAAAAAACATATTCAGAATACTCATTTAGAGTAACTGTAAGTGTAACTACAAGTAACTTTTTAAATCTGAGAATTACATTTTGGTATTTAAACACTAAATTTAGAGTTTGCATTTTTTGGAAATATTTGCAATATTTCCTTCTCTAATTGAAAACATTTTCTTATCTCATAAACAAACTGTGAATCAAATATCTTAATAAGTAGTTTGAATCTTGTAAATTTGTTTACATAAATAGAATTTATTTAATAAAAATCATAATTAACCATTTTTAAAGTTCAAAAACAGAAATTATGCAATAAAACATTTTTTTAAATTATAAATGAATTGAATATATTAAAATAAATATAATACAGTTCAAGGTTAGTATTCAAGTATTCAAAATACAATAGGCTAATTTAACTTAATACAGAATACAGTAGAAAATACATATTAATGCAAGTATTTGTTGTTGTTTTTTTTAAGTTTATTTTCTAAGAATTCTTTCCAACACTGTTTATATGTGTAACTTTTTTTTTTTGAACATTTTCAGAATGGGCATATCTGTTTTTGCAGTAGTACTAGTTTTGTTTTGTTTTGTTTTCCATTGGTACGATGAACACAATTCTGTATTATTGGTATTTTTTAATTAAGATTTTTTAAAAAGAAAACAAAAAAAAAGTCTAATATATTGAAGCGCATAAGGCTAATATCCAAAATATATAAAAAAAAAGAAAAAGAAAAAGAAATAGGTCTAACATGGCACTTTACTCAGTATACTACCTATATTAATACAGTACCTGTCTTATCTCTCATGTGCCTTTCCATTACCAGCCTTTGATCCAACTCTTTTATCATTCTTCCTCACGGGGGCGCTATCATCTGGCTTCACAGCTTTTCAAACTGATGAACTTACCATAGCAACCACATGGCGCATGCTAATAAGGAGCCATAATTGATTCACACTTGCTCTGTGGATGAGAAATAACACTTGTGCTGTCAGTCTGAAGGGACCAAACGCTCCAATGAAGCTGACGAATGATTAGGATGTTTGAGCCTTTGCCTTTGCTTAATGTAAATATGAATGTGGATGGAACTTTATGACAGTGTTTGCTAAATGGGACTGTGGGATTAAAACAATTATTGTATATTGTAATATTGTAATAAAAATCTAAACTAATGGGCTGAATGTTCAAAATGTAAAGTAGGTACACACGGGACATTTTATTGTTAAGTATTTAGAGAAAACATTTGTATTTATTGTAAGAAAATGTAATGTATTTCTATTGGAGCTCAACAGTGATCACACATCGCTCGGTTCTAGAAGTACACTTTTCAGTCATTTTGTAAAAACTTTTCTTGAGGCTATAAGTATTGTAAAATTTGCACTAGTGTGTAATTTATTTGGCCTAAAATAGAACTAAAGCAGGGGTTCCCAAAAATAAGCATGAAACAAACTCGCAACCCCCACAGCAGGATAAATTAGATGTCCAATTAACCAATTAAAATTTGATCAAAATGCATTTATTTTAGTAGAATATTGCTTTATATGACCAAAAAACATATGGTCCAGTTAAAAAGTGAAATACCAATTATAATTGTAAAATTACATCCTGAAATCATCTGAATCACTGAACTAAACCGTTATTTTTTCCACTTGAATGTTTTTGTTGGACTAAAACATTGTAAAAATATGCGTAGACATAGACATGAATATTCCTTAACTCCATTAACTTTCCAGTATGTCAAGAAGAATGGCCCAAATTATTTAAGGGTATTATGCATTTGATTTTCACCCCCCGAGAGTAACACGTAAATATACTGACAAAACATCACATTTGGATGTGTGGAACTGTTGCCCTCCATAGCTGTTTGGGTCTTGGACACAATTTGTTTAATAAAGTACTTGATAATTCATGTTAATTTTTTAAATATGGTACTAACAAAACTATGTAATAAAATGCATATTATATTTTTTTCTCCTTTGCATCAAGAGTTACAGCGTTTGTTTGATCAATGACCAACTTTTTCCAGTGTCTGTGATATAACAAATGGCAGAAAAAATAAATAAATTGTATTTTCATTTTCATTATATTTTGTAACAATCTTCAACATGTAGATCAGTCATTTGAATTTTGTTGAAGACACAAAATGTATGACTACAGTGTAACAATAAAAAGCAGCTGACTTCAGTATATTTATATCATTTTGAAACTTTGAACCCTACGTTTTACTTGGAATCCGATTTTTTTGAGTAATCCCAAGTAAATACAAAGAAAAGGGGCGAGAAAGTGAAACAGGGATTTTGTGAGCGCTTGAGCATCAGCTGCAGGACAATACAAGACAAACGTGAAGCAATTTAAATACAATTTTAAGTAAACTAATGGTGAGAGAATACTGTTATAATGTGGTTAAAAATAAATGTTATCAGTTGCCATTGATATTGACTGAGTTTTCTATAGATATTTTGCCCTATTTAGCATCTGAACAGCTTGTACTTTCCTGACCTCTTCTTACACTATTTTATACTTCACTGACTGGATAGCTTCCAGCACGGTTTGAAAATCATCATCTCGCGTTTTTGTGAGGTAAACTGACATTCAGTTTGACCTTATTTGAGATTTAGTCAAGCATTTTGGTCCCCTTTTAAAAACATTTATATTTGTGTTGTTTTTCTGTGTAGTTTTTGATAAGGATCACATCTTCTCGAACAGCCTTGAGCGAGATTGACTGCGACACGACTGGCCCAGATGATGCCAACGCTTGGATGGTGGAAGCGAAGAGCAGTAGAGCAGAAAAAAACCCGGCCTGAGATGAGTCAAGGTACTGGGTCAAAGTGAGATCGTCACCACACAGTCTTACGCATGAGTCTGAATGAACCAGGCTAGATTATGGTAGTTAGGGTGTGGTCATGTGACAAGAAAAATGTGTCACTATTCTCCATTCATAGATTCCAGTCACAAAGAAGATTGGCTCAATATAAGTAGATGGTAAGCAGATTCAAACTGACCTAAAATTGTACTATGTATGTTTTCTGACTGACGGGAGTGTCAAAAGAAAAGTCACATTGGCTTCATGGTTGTTATTATAAGTAACTATATGCAAATGTCACTAATAAATAGTATTTTTTCAATATGAAGCTCACGAAAGAATAGTCATCATGATATCACGATATTACAGACCATGATAACAATAACAATAATAAACATTTAAGCCATTATTTCCAGTCATTCTTTTATATCATTCAATTCATGGCTTCAGATTAAATTGCTCTACCACCATATCGGCTTTAAGGTCTTGTTTCTTTGTTTGTTTGTTTATTTAAATGTTTAAGTTCTGATTTTTTTTTTTACTTTTGAACTCAGAACTGTTTTTGATGTAATGCTGTTTAATTATGTCATTTATGTCATGACATTTTTTCACATTTAAAGATAACTTATTGGCTTGAAACCAAATGGAGTATAACTTTAAATCTTCATTGAGTTTTTTTGTTATATCTTTGTGAGAGATTAAGAGACTGGTGTCGTCTGCAAATAGAAGAGGAAATGTAGAATTTGTGACATTTACAAGATCATTTATATATACCAAAAACAACAAGGGCCCTAAAATGGAACCTTGAGGCCCTGTGGCAGTTTTGATATCACAATATCATCAATATTGTTACATCCTAAGTAACTACACATATTTTCACACAAAAATGTACCAAGAACTGAGTCCCAACATTCCTCCAGGGCCTGTTTAGTCAGAGGAACTTCCCTGTCCCCATGTTTGTGATCACACAGCAACAGTTTCTGAAAGTGCCTCTACTAACTTTAACATTAGCATCTGTTTACATTTACAGCATCTGGAACATTTAAATAGGTAATTAAATAGTGTTAGGAAAACAAAAATTGTTGTTTTTTCTTTCCACATAAAACTATGAAGTACAAAAGCTGAAAACATCACTGAAATTAACAATAAAACAGTGGTTTTCACACGTTTTTCTAATTTTAGTTACCACTTAAACATTTTTAAAATTTAGTTTGGGAGCTACAGCATTTAACTAATTTGTCCAAAGTGTGGCCCCTGTCCATAATTCCTGTTCTGTGTGAACCTTCCTAAAATGGAGACTGGAACAAAAAGAGTGAAACCACATTGTAATTAACCTTACTAACTTGATATACTCATAGTCTCTGTATTTGTGAAGTACATACTCTTTACATTTCAGACAAATCATTTCATTAGGTTAAGACACGCTCATTACTCCTGGTGCTAACATTAGATTAAAATAAATCTTATCATGTGGGGGGTTTTTGTTTTGCCCCCGGGCCTTGTGTTTAACATATGTGGCCTAGAATGTTCGGCTAGTACACTAATAAACATATAGTTATTTATTTCACCATGGGGTTTTTATTGCTCAAAATTAACTTGGAAAACATACATGATTACATTTAGAGGGTGCACCTCTGAGCAGATCTGAATTTTAATTGGACCTACTAGTAGTCCCCAATGTTTAAAGTCATGCTGTCCATCTTCATTTTTTTTTTTTAATAATATGTATAGTATGTAGATTTGGTGAACCTATGTAAATTCACCCATAAATCCTTAGGGTCTGTCCAACACTTGCTTTGGCCCCTGCGCTCTCTCTCTCTCTCTCTCTTTCTCTCTCTCTCTCTCTCTCTCTCTCTCTCTCTCTCTCTCTCTCTTTCTCTCTCAATCTCTCTCTCTACTCTAAATGCTCCAAGACATATTGGCTGAACATCTGCTGCGTCAAATTTAAAAGCACCTCGGAATCTCCTCTCTGCTTCTCGCTCTCTCTACTTCTCTGTCTTTATTCTCTCTCTCTGTGTTTCTTTTCTTACTCTTTTTCTCTCACTACTTTTACCTCCTTTTTGTCTCCGACTCCTTCTTGTCTATTTGTCTTTCTTTCTACTTCTCCTCTCTCCCTACTTCTGATTACTCTCAACTTACTTTCTACTCTCTCTCACTCCTCTGTCTTCTTCTCTTTTCTCTCCTTCTCATCTATCTCTCCTTGATCTCTGCTTATTTTTCCTCTACTTCTTCTCTTTCTCTCCTTTACTTCTCTTTCTACTTCTCCCTTCTCTTCCCCTCCCTATGCTGTTTCTGTTACTCCTGTCTCTTTGCTTCTACCTGCCTCTTTTCTTCTCTTTTCTTCTCTTGTCTCTTTACTTGCCTCTCTCTTCTCATCTACTTCTTTTCTCTTCACTCTTTCCTTTCTCCACTTCTCTTCTCTCTAAACTTTTCTTTCCATGTTTCTCCCTCTTACTCCCATCCTCTTTCCCTCTTACTGTTTATGTCCCTCTCTTTTTCTTTTACTCCATCTCACCCTTGGTTTTCTTCATCCCTTCATCTTCCCCACTTATCTCTCTCTTTCCCTCCTTCCTCTTTCAATCTCTCTATTTCTACCAATTCTTTTTCCTCTGTTCTCTCCCTTCTCCCTCTTTTCCATTTCTCTCTTCCTCCCTGCCTACCTCACGCTCCTCCATCACTGTGTCTATCACTGTTCACCCTTTTTCACCCTCTATTTCTCCTCTCCATCCCATTTTCTCTCTTCCAACCTCTCTTCTGTCTCTCTTCCTCCTCCTGCTCCTCCCTTATTCTATCTCTCTCCTTTCTCTCTCTGTACCTCCTCTTTATCTCTACCCATTCTCTCTCTCTACCTCCTCTTTCTCTCTCCCTCCCGATCTTTTTCTCTCTGTATCTCCTTCTCTCTCTGTCTACATCCACTCCCTTTCTCTATCTCTCTCCCTCTCAACCTCCTCTTACTTTCTCTCCCTACCCCTCTTCTCTCTCCCTTTCTCTCTCTACATCTTCTTTATCTCTCCCTCCTGCTCTTCTCTCTCTCCCCCTCTTCCCTTACTCTCTCTTCCTCTCCGCCTCCTCTTACTCTCTTTCCATCCTACATTTTTTTCTCTCTCTCCACCTCCTCTTTCTCTCCCCCTTTCCTCCCTCCACCCTCTTTACTCTCTTTCGCTTTCCTCTTATTCTCTCTCGCTCCCTCCCCTCATATTCTCCCTCCCTCCACTCTCTCTTCCTTTCCACCTCCTCTTACTCTCTCTCCTGCCCCTCTTCCCTGCCTCTTTCTCTCCCCTGTTTTTTCTCTTTCCCTCCCCTCTTCTCTTTCTCCTCTCTGCCTCTTCTTCTCTCTTCCTCTTCTCTCTTTCTCTCTACCCCCTCTTACCCCCTTCTCACTTTGTTCTCTCTTCTCTCTCTACCTCCTTTTTCTCTCTTCTTTTCTCTTTCTACCTTCTTTCTCTTCCTCCTTTCTCACTTTGTTCTCTTCTCTACTCCTCTTTCTCTCTTCTTCTTCTCTTTCTCCTCTTTCTTTCTGTCTCTACCTCTTCTCACTTTGTTTCTCTCCTCTCTACCTCTCTTTCTCTCTCCTCCCTCTTCTTACTTTGTCTCTCTCTTTCTCTCTCCCTCCCCTCTTCTCATTTGTCTCTCTCCTCTCTCCTCCTTTCTCCCTCTCTACCTCTCTTTCTCTCTCCCTCCCCTCTTCTCACTTGTCTCTCTCCCTCTCTACCTCCTCTTTCTCTCCTCTCCCCTTCTCTCTCTACCTTTCTCTCTCCCTCCTCTTTCTCTCTCTCCCTCTCTCTACCTCCACTTTCTCTCCCTCCCCCTCTTCTCTCTCTCTCTCACTCACTCTCTACCTCCACTTTCTCTCTCCCTCTTCTCAGTTTGTCTCTCTCTCCCTCTTTACCTCCTCTTCCCCCCCTCTTCTCTCTTTGTCTCTCTTCTCTACCTCCTCTCTCTCTCTCCCCCCTCTTCCTCTCTGTCTGTCTCTCTCTCTCCCTCTCTACCTCCTCCTTCTCTCCCTCCCCTCTTCTCTCTCTGTCTCTACCCCCCCTTCTCTCTCTCTTCCTCCCCACTTACTCCTTCTCCCTCTTCTCTGTCTCTCTCTCTCTACCTCCTCTCTCTCCCTCCCCCTCTTCTCTCTCTGTCTCTACCCCCCCCCCCCCTCCCCCTTCTCTCTCTCTCCCTCCCCACTTACTCCTTCTGTTCTCTGTCTCTCTCTCCCTCTCTCGTTAGCGTCCGGGGGAATTAGCCGCGAGCCCGTGCAGATGCTGCCTCTGCTCCTGCCGCCGCGAGATGAGTGCTGAGATTGTTTCCCCATTTACGCGGCCAATAACCTCGATGGAGAAGGTTGCTATGGCAGCTCGGCGGATGGAGAACAAATGGCCAGAGTGTATTCCCTCTTATTCCTCTTCACTGCGGGTATATGCGAGGGGGGCGGTGCTAATTGGAGGGGGAATTGTGGGAATTCCTAAACAATGATGGGATTGTGTTGTTGTTGTTGACTCAATGGGGAGAAGAGCGGAGGGGATGGGGTTGTTATCTAATGTGTGTCACTATATTTCTCACTGTTTTTTTTTTTTTTTGCTAAAGGGAAGTGCACTGAAGTGGAGTGAGACAGACGGACCGCGGTCGACCATGAATCAGGGAGGCAGGTTGCACAGTAATCAGGCAAATGGGTATGCAGTAGGGTACAAGTGTTTCGAGAATAGTGACTACTGCAGAAATGTGGAGCGTTCTAAAGATGAGAAATGCAGGCTAACGTTGAGCTTATAGAGACGCAAGATGTGGAATAAGTTGGTGAGAAAGATATTTGTTTAAAAAGACAAGTTCTCAGCTGAATGCGAGATTTTAGTGGCAAAATGTGCAAAAAGTGACTTTAATCTTTTGCAAATTTTTATATTTTAGAAGATGCTGGAGTGAATGTGTAAAGCAATATTTTTTAAATTTGTAAAATCTACTGTTCTGACCATATTCTTTCTAGTGCTGTCAAGCGATTAAAAATGGAAGAGATTAATTAATTATGATCTGTAATTAATTCATCTATTTTAATCTCATTAAAAAATTGCTGAGAAAAACACTCAATTTAAGTTTTTTTGTTTTGTTTTTATCGAATTTAATTATTACATTATTGTTGCAGATGGGAAATATAAATAGATTGAAAAAAAGTTAAGACTTTAGGAAGTCTTCTGTTGCTAAGTTGTCCAGTTGAACAAACCTTATGTCACTTTGCGACTCACAGATGGAAACAATGAAGTTAAAGATTTCAAAAAGATTTAAGCGATTAAAAAAATTTACTTGATTAATATGTCTGTAATTAATTAATCTCAATTAATGCACTAATTTGACACCCCTAGATCATTACTTTACTCAAAGTTGTATTTGGACTGAGTCATGCATGTTTGAGTAATCTTGTATTGTCCTGCAGCTGATGCTCCAGCGCTCAGAAAATGACTTGTGAATCCACATAAATTAGGATGGTGAGTAAAACACTCCCCAAAAAAATCTTTCAAAAAAAAAATTGAGGTAAAATGTTTTATTTTATATGAAATAATCTGCCAGTGCAGTAAGAAAATTTGAATAGCCTAGTTGTTTTGAGCAGAAAATGCTAGTTTCAAGAACTCCTGACAAGATTTTTTAAGCAAATCTATTCTTGATTCAAGCGATTATAGCTTAAACAGATACAGATATACTTACAATAAGTTTTTATGTCTAGTAAAGGTGAAAAGGTAAATGCAAGGTAAATCAGGAGAAAATATCTTAAAACATGTCAAATAATCTTAAAACTTGGTCCTATTAGGTGAAAAAATCTTAAAATTAGTCTTTTAATTCTTGCTTAATTCAAGTAATTTTATGTTAGTTTTCCTTTTTTGCAGCGCATGTAGGGTTAAAAATGGTCATGTAGATGCTTTCCAACAACAAAAATAGTAATTTTTAAATCTGTGACTTGTTAAAGTTAAATTTCTCTCTCTCTCCACCTCCTCTTTCTTTCTTCCTTTTTCTCTCTCTCTACGTCTTCTTTCTCTCTCCCTCTTCTCTCTCTTTAGCTCCTCTTTCTCTCTCTCTACCTCCTTCCCCCTTTCTCTATCTCTCTCCCCTTTACCTTCTCTTTTTCTCTCCCTACCCTCTTCTCTCTCCCTCTCTACCTTCTCTTTTTCTCTCCCTCCCGCTCTTCTCCTCTCCCTCTCCTCTTACTCTCTCTTCTTTTTAGAAAAAAAAATAGTCTTTTCAGATGAATGATGCTTAATTGAAGTAATTTTATCTGATTAGATTTTCCTTTTTTGCAGCGCATGTTGGGTTAAAAATGGTCATGTAGATGCTTTCCAACAAGAAAATAGTAATGTTTAAATCTGTCCATATTAAAGTTACATTTTAGAGAAGGTGCCGTTCTGCAGTTTTGAATTGAAGTTGTTTTGAATCATTTTTGTCTTTTGCAATGAACAAAATGTGAATTATTGATCTACTTATGCCATAGTTTTTTCCAAAATACACAGAAAATCACAATATCTCCTACTAAATATGAATGCACCCTGAAAAAAGCCAACACAGTATATGTTTTTGCATATTATTACAAACTTTGGAGTATAATATCACATTATTAGAAACCATGTAATAATAATCTTGTATGTAATAAACTGCTGTGTTCCTCTGTTTTCACAGTTCTAATAGAAATAAATTCATAAGTGTGAATTGTAAAATGAGTTTGTTTCATGTGGTTTCATGTCACGTTTAAATTCTGACTCTGTTCCAGTTAAAGCTGATGTTGGCATGAGCATTGTTCAGACCTGCTGTGGTGCTGATTGATTTAAAAAGGGAAGAAATCAGATTTTACAATCCCACACATTCATTTGCATTTGCACTTTTACAAATGACAGACTGATTAACTGTTTGGTTTGGCATTTGTGTTGAATATATTTGTATATTTGTTTGGTAAGGCATTTTAATAAGAGAATTAAGGTAGCTCTGGCTTCCCAATAAGGGGATTGTTATTCGTCAACATCGGTTTTAAACTCTCTGAATGGAGTTTGCATGTTCTCCCTGTGTTAATGTGTGTTTTGTCTAGGTACTCCGGTTTCCTTCCACCTCCAAAAACATGTAAGTTTAGGTTAAATGGCATCACTGTAAATTTACCTTAGTGAAAGAATGAGAGAGTGAATGGTAGTCTGTCACTAACCATGTGACAGGTTGGGCACTGTCCAGGATGTTCCCCGTCTAAGGCCCAAATCACTGAGAAAGGCTCCAGTCACCCACGACCACCTAACGGGAACAAGTGGTAGAATAAAGAAGAAACTGTAAAAAAGCAGATTGACATGCAGGTTTTATTAAAGGGACATAGTATGCAAAAGTTACTCTTTTGAGTTTTTAATCTTTGTTTAAAATTGCTTCCTCATCAAAAAGATACCCCCCCTCCCAAAAAAAAAAAAAAAAAAAAAAAAAAAAAAACACTGTTTTGAATACCACTGATCTGTGAAGTCATAAATTAATCTTTGAGATCCTTTTCAATGTTTTTAAGTAAATAAATCATCCAGAGTCATGCGCATGTCTGCAGCATTATCATTTCAGGCAAGATTGATTTGATTGCTTGCCTTGTGTAATTTCTTTACAGTCAGGAAATGGAGCTTACTCAATTCATGGTGTGGGAAACACACTATTTTATCCTTTAATTATGGGAAGAATATTGCACAACTTAGTAGAATCACACTGCAATATATCATGTATCGCAAATATATCACAATATATATACCGTATCTGGCTCTAAATATTAGGGTTGTATTTCCAAAACCGTATTGTCAAGAGTGCCTCAGAGTTCACTGTCTTTTTCATCCTTCTGGCATTTAAAGCTGCAGATTTTAACATAATCATAGTTGTTTTATTTGAGCATTTAGTAAAGTCCAAATCAGGGTGTTGTTTCACCTGCCTGCACAGAGATTCATCTGTCTCCACCAATCACCTCAAAGAAAGAAAAAATGAATGAGAAGCAGGGCAAAAAGACGTTCAAACTAGGATCAGGCCAATGTAGGGATTACTGTAAGCAACAATAAAGTAAACAGATGCATATATGAATGAGGGGATACACTTGTTACTAAGGAGGATTAGTCAGACCAAACAATAGTCCAGGGGCAAAATGTGGCACGCAGAGCAACTGTTGGAGGCCCTAAGGCTTTCCTCTGAAGAGTAACCAAAATAATGAATATTTTAATCTATTAAAGGTGGTTCTTTACATGCATTATTTTAAAAGATTCACTATGTTATCATGTCAGTGTTTCAAAAGGCAATTCCTTGTGAAAAAAAAATATATATATTTTTTACCTCTATGTATAAACTACTCTGAACTTAAGATCTGAAATGAAATAAGACAACAGCTGTAAATAGTAAATATATAAAAAGAAAAGAATAAACTGCTTGGCATTGTGAACAAACGTAAATGTCACAGTAATTGTAAATACGTGAAAGAAGCCTTCTCTGTCATTTTAACAGTAAGCCTCGGCTTAGCTGGCTTGTTTCCAAATGCGACTTGATTGATAATTACTAAAAGCATGAGACAGACAATCAGGGCTGCCCCGGAGTAGAACAGCAGGTAGTTTTCTTTCTCAGTCGCACCTGCACTTAAACATACATTTACATAACACAGCTCCACACAGTGAACCATTACTCCCAGCTGTGCTTTCGGCTCACGTGAATCACACACCACATTGTTGAATATAAAATGGTTCATTTCAATGTAGTATAACTGTCTATGTGGAATAATACATGCAAAAGACTTTCAGTTTTAGGCAGAGAACTAAAGCAGGTCTTTAGTTGCCATACAAAATAGACTAGTGGTTCTCTTTTGTCACGAACCTCAAGAGCAAAGAATACATGAATAAATGTTACTGTAAATAAAAGGGCATCTTTTAAATATGCAAATTCAACTTTTATACTGCCACAGCGATTCCATGTCATTAGTTTCTCAAAGTTGTATTTTATTGATTCATGTTACATTTAGCCTGAATTCTCCAGTGAGTAAAGTCCTGCTTTCACCTACTCACTGTCACACTCATATTCCAGCAATTAGTTGTAATTATTACTAAAATTCAGACTCTACATTGCACGTGCAGTGTAAATTTTCACATAACCTGCTTATTACTGTGAAATGTCACAATAAGAGGCAGCACTTATCAAGAATTCAATGGACCCATTTCTAAACAACTGATTCAGATCAGATGCTGCAATTCACAAGGATCAAAGTGTAAAATGACAATTTATTTAAGTGGTAGTTCAATAATAAATACTTGTATGCAGCATTAACGCTATTGCTGGGTTTCAGATGACATCACACATTCTACAGGCCAATGTTATTTCAATGAGATTGGGGTCAGCTAAATGAACATTGTTTAAATTGAGTTTATTTTTGTAATACAACAGTTAAATAGGTCCAGTCACCCCAGAAACCACCACTTTTTAAATTGGTGAAATATTTTTGAAATATTTCATGGCAAAGTCCAATGTTATCAATAGAGAAAACAGCCTCTTGCCCCAACCTGGCTTTTGACTGTCAAGAATTCTAGAATGTGAAACCCAGCAATACTGTATTTGAAAAGTGTGTGACCAAGTCTCAGGAGAAAGTCTCAGGGGCGGCTCTAGGCATAGGTGAACTAGGCGGTTACAGAAGGGCCATCTGGTGTTTTTTTTGATCAATTGGACACATATTCCTTGAGTGATGTCCACAAAAGCTGATGAACTTACATGACTGCATATTCACCGCGGAAATAAAAGCGTCTTAAAACATGAGACTATTTGCCCCAAACAGTATTTCTGTTCACAAACTTATGCACACGAATGAAGCTTATCGGCTGTGTTCAGCACTGGAGAGGGAACAGTGGGGAGCACTGTTCAAAAATTTGAATAGGGCGCCGAAAGGGCTAGGGTCGACCCTGTCAAGTCTGGAATACTCCAGTGACCTTCAAGTTGAGAGGCTTTATAGACAAGCTGCACAATAATACAAGACAACCACAAAATCCCTACACTACACCAATACATTATAAAGAAGTCCAAACAATAAAACAGGTCTGAATTAGGAGTTTGGATTAAGATAGCCCAAATCTAAGACTAATACTTAAAGAGGCTATACTCATTTTTGCCATCTTGTCTACATGTTTCGCTCACTTACTAAATGCATTCTGAGCTTCTGAATATTTCACTACATAAGTTAAGTCCTAGCTTAGTCCAAATTTTGATGTTGGGTGAGCGGGCATCTATCTTTAGAGGTGGTTAAATCCATCCTAAATATTTTACTAGATAGACCAAGAATGTAGGAAAGACTAATTTAATTTTAAGCAGACTTTTACTTTTAACAAGGTACATGGGCAGTCTTTATATTACAAGCTCATCAATTAAACTAAATGAAATTGGCTCTTTCTTTTTTTCTTTTTCCAAATTGCGTAACATTTGCACGTCGGATCCTGGAGGTGCTGAGTGTGGCATCATCACAAAACCATTTAGATTTAGTTCAAAAGATATGGTACCAAAAGCCATGTTGTCGGTTGTCGCAGCTAGCTGTAAAAAATGCTCCCACCTTGAGGTCGCTTCATTTGCATTTTGATTAGCCATTTTTTCCAGTCGCCTTTAATCATTCACCAAACAAAAATGTGTGCTCGCTGTGATGAAGTCTTATTATTATTGCATGAATCATGAATTTAATCGAATGAAGAAAATCCAGTTGGTTATAGTGTAAATGACATGTTAGACTCATAATTTACTTAGCCTATTTTTATTTTTATTTTTTTGCCTATTTTGAAGACTTCTAAGGTGTAGAGGTAATAAAGCAACCAAATGTAAACCAGGACCAAAAACAATATGAATTAGAAAAATGTATGTAATATTTGCAAATTGTCGTTAGAAATCTGATGGAACGTGGCTTTTTGATGACACAGATAGAAGGCTTTCTTTTAGAGTTCTGCTCTACTTTTATTTGTTAATTTTTCTATTTATCACAGTAAACAAATTTTGAAAAACATGAGATACTGTTAGGGTATAGACCATAGACATTAAATTAGTAGATGCACAGTCAGCAGCTCTTTTCAGCTGCTACAACACGAACAGCACAACGCCATTTTCCTTCGCAAAATGTGTGACCCAACTCAATTGAACACAATGGCAGAAGTTGCACTTTTTTTTGTTGTTGTTGCTGTTTTCATTACTAAGATGTTATTGAGGACATTTACTGGTCATTAGAGTCTGAAATGATGCACTAGATCAGAAATCTGAAGTTAGTCGTTAGCAGTTTTATAAACTGTTAATAAAACACTATAAGGTTTGTAAACTCAACAAGAACTTGCAACAAAACCTCTGCTAAATGTGGTCCAGAGGTTTGCTAACACTCTTCATCTTTCATAACTTGCTTTTTTGAGGGCTAATGCTAATGGCTATAGGAAAACATACCACTAGCTCAGATGCTAAGCGTTCGATGCTCCAAAGTCGAACTCTGCATCTACTAATTATACAGTATGTCTATCTATAGACAAAGGGCTCTGTGCGCAGGGTGTCAGTTGGATTGTTTATTTTCACAATAGCTATTTCTGTACTTCCTAACTCAGTTTATTTCTATAAGATTTCACAAAGTCAGTCAAAAATTAATAAATACTTGGAAGTGAACAGTGAGTTGTGGTGAATGTCTCTGAAAAGATGAGAAATACTCTTACTTACCAAAGAAAATTTTTTGTTTATCTACGTAACAAAATTTAATAGTAGTATTTTGATTATGTGGTTTTGTTTTTTGTTTTTTTGTTGTTGTTGTTGTTGTCATAGTAGTAGTAGTATTTTATTAATTCTATTTTCCCCTTAAATATCCGTTTTACTAATGAGTCTACTATATTAAATTTGACATTTGTCTGTGTTACATGTGCCGATGGTCGCCCGCTAATCCGGAGTCGATAAGAATGCTATTTGTGACCGGCTGTTTGAGCTTGGATATTTGGGGAATTTTCCAAGCCTTGTTGCTATGGCGATGGAGCACCACTGAAAGGAGTAAGTGTGTGAGAGAGGAAGACGCTGAAGACTGTAAACAGATGTGTTAAGAATATAACATCTCACTGTATTACATAATCCAGCCCATTTGCATATAATTATGTACTTCCAATACAGTATATATTTTAAAATGCGGAATATAGATCCAGTTTTAGAGTCTACCATAATTTGTACCAATATTTGTTTTCAATATCCAATTTGTAGTTTTTCTCTTCTACTTTTTTTCTCTCTCTTTCTTCTATTTTTGTCTAGAACTGGACAGAAAGACTAGTTCCTTGATTGCATCCAACTGAGAGGAAGCCCCAGACTGAGGAGGAGGAGAGACTGGAGCAGGTCCATGAACGAGGCGGGGTCTGGAATCTAAGCAGCAGTTTAAGCAGGAATACTCTGACTTCCTGCCATTTCCAAATGTGAGTCATTTATCCAATTTGTGTCAATCATGTTGCTGCTTAGCTTGATTACATTTTCATTCAAAGTTGTGATTTTGTTTGAACTCAAATCCACACGTGTGTTATCTATGTTGGCATGGTCATTTAAAGAAGACCTAAGCCACGTTTCCATTAGCCTGGAACTGCCAGACTGGTTCACTTGGGCCAGTTATGGTAATGATCACACATAATAACACATGCTTTCTTAAAAAATAAAAAAGAAAATTTTCCTCGAATTATACGTTTTCTTCCTGGCATCAATCTGAGTGATTTACAAAAAGATGTGTAATAATTCCATGTTTGTGGCGCTGTGACACGAGGGTCAGGCGGTGTAAAATGATACTTTTGGTTTATCGTCACCTTTTTGCATTTATTTACTTTTTTGCAAAGTTTCTGTGACTCTTTGCTGCATTTTAAACTGTTTAATTCAGTGCATTTAGGTTGGATACAATATTCTGTTGCCTCAACAAACAGGAAACAGTCAAAGCTAATGCCCTAGCTTTGCTTTGTTAAGTCTATCGAAGCAACAAATAAAATTTCATCAGTGGAAATGGGGCGGTTTGTCCCAGGATCAAGTCGGCGTTTGATGAGGAACATTTTTCATGTTTATAGAGAGAAAACACAAGTTCAGGCGAAAACCACAGTTTTCTCTTGTCCAATCTTGTGCCTAGAGGGGGGATCGTAAGGTCTACAGATAAAGCAATGCTGTCCACGACTCACTACAGAGCTAGCAAGCGGAGCAGACCAGTTCACTTTGTGGAAACAGCATAGGACTGTACCGTACCGCCCCAACATGAGCCTATGGAAATAGGTTATATTGTTCTGCTGTCTGTTACAGTCTATAGTTCTGACTCAAAGTGCAGTATTGAGCTTCAGAAATGTAAAAAAGATAAAATAAATTAATAAAAAAAAATGGTAGCTTGTATCCAGGTTGAAACCTTTTAGGTAAGGTAAGGTAATGTTTTTAAGCCCAATGGCAGAGTTCTTGTACCAGATTGTAGCTTACAGCTAATTTCCATGTAGCCTAGAGGAGGGGAGAGGGGAGTCATATTGTACATGTTTTGTAGGAGGAAATCGGAGTACCCGGAGGAAACATACGCAGACACGAGGAGAACATCCAAACTCTACATAGAAAGGCCCGGGGCAGCCCGGGAGTTGAACCCAGGACCTCCTTGCTATGAGACCAGCTAACTGCTGCACCACCGTGTTTTGCACTGTTTTCCACTGCCCGTTTATTATACACTGCTGATCGGAAATCCTACAAACTATTTATCAGTGATTCTCAACCTAGTGGACAGGACCCCTGTTAGGGCACAGTCTTTAACCCTTTATTAATATTTGTTGGCCTACCGTATTATTTGTTTAGGTTTGCCTCTGGGCTGAAGATTTCACCTTCTGTTTATGTTGTTATTTGGATTGGTGAAGAAAACCAGGAAACCATCTGTGGGGATCTGTGAAACTGTGGAGGGTATGGCGTCTTGTCTGAAAGAAAATAAAGTATTCATCAATAGCTTGTGGTTTACTGTTTGTATAGTAGAGTTTGCATAGGTGAAATTTTGTCATTTGCAATTAAAATATAATTTCAAAAAATGTTATTGTATTTGACGAAAATAAAATTTAGATGCCACTTTTTCAAAACTGAGATGAATGTTTTTGTTTTGCAGCTGAATTCTTCTGTGTGACACTCATACTTGCGCCAGTTTTTGTATTTGAAGATTATTTTTTTTTCATATTAAAAATTGAGAGTAAACATATGTACACAAGAACAATCATGCATGCCTAATTGCGGCCAATCCCAGCTCACTGAGGCGAGGCGAAAACAGCGCACCACATAACCTGGGCACAAACTAGTCCAATGTGGTCATATCAACATCTAAAAAATGTGTCCTCTTGCCCTGCAGCGTACCTTCTGTCCTGGGGTATATTTTCATAATCGTCCCATTACAGGACAGTAGAGTTGTGACAAAGGCCCCAGTGCGGGACAATGCACAGTGACTGCAGTTATATAATGAGCAGTGGGTCCGGAGGGGGATGGGACGGGGAGGGGGCCGTGACCATGGGCCGGAGGAGGAGGAGGGGGCCGAGGTGGTGCGCCCAATTCCTGCTGTCAGAATGAATTTAGGGCCACAATGTCAGACTACCCAACAACAGAGCGCACCGCAGGCTGAGGCATTCACTGTACCAGTCATAACCCCCAATTATCAATCACCTAGTTTTTATTTTTTATATATGTAGTAAAACATTTTTGTGGTCTTCTGTTTGATGTTTGGCTTGGTACTTGCCTTTTACGTTCATAAAAGCATAAACACAAATACATTTAAACATTTAACAGCATCACGTTTTGTTCTCTTGCCTAATACATTCTGAACTTTCTGATTCTTCACCATGATTAGTTTAGAAGTGCTTTTTAAAACTTTCAGAAGTTTGTTGTCAAAGTAAAGTTCAGCTCTAGTACTAGGAGGGTCCGAAGGCATTAATTCAAGGTTCTCTGCACATTTCTTTTCTTTTTACTTCAAATTAATTAAAAACATAAAAATCTGCACTGCACAAAAGACCTTCCATTTTTTTTTATTTAGCTGGAAATGTGGGAACTTTTTTATGTGTTTCTGAAAATAAAAGTCAGACTAATTAAGGTATAGATTATTCCCTGTTTAACCTGGAACAGTCTCTAGTTTGAGCCCGGTGTCCCATGTACCAGAAAATGTATCTAAAACCACCGACTTATCCCAGTTTTACACAAGACATGTCCAAATGGTCATGTTATGGGCCACTTTGATACACAGCAGTGGTAATTATGAAAAATATATTGTTGTTCCTTATTTAAAGAGAAAAACAAAGGTCTCTCAGAATTCATACTGAAGTTGTGAAAGAGAGCGCATTGTGTTATTCAGTCTTTTTATTTTTTATATTTATTTATTATTTCCAACCCCAATCTGGGTGTGTCCCAAGTTTTTAATTTTTTCATCCTAATATAGCTACGTTTTTCTTTTTTGCTTCGTTAATTGAGCATAATATCAAACAATATGTACAACATAATAGGCTACATATCAGCAATGTATTATAAGTATGAATAATATTTCTCTTATATGAATAAATTGGACATAAAACATTAGAAAACATTTTCTTTTCAGCTGGCTGGGAAACGCAGGTGTACTGTTTGCACATGTCTGGTGTTACTGACATTTGCCAAATACCTTCTCTCTCCACGTTTCACACTAGCTGTCCACTCCAATAAATCCTTCCAGACAGGAAATCTGTAAAAGAATACAAAAAGTGAATGAACATCCATTGTTGTCTCTTGTCCTCTGCTTGATTAAACTAAAAACTGAATATATTTGATTTGAATAATACTTTACAGTGAAACGCCTGATGTGTCACGGGTCTTTTCCTCCCTGACATCGGCTTCTTCTGGAAAGCGATTAACATATTGATTTGGTTTAAGTTTAGCACAGGATCTCCTTCCGAAACAATCCAATTAGCCTAGGTGATCTCTTGGCAGCAACACTGACCTATCGATAATGGTAATATTGGCAGCACTTTATAATAATTACAAATGTAATAGTTTTTAAAAAAGCATTGTAAAAAGAAGGAATATTTTTGATTTAGTAAATAAGAATTCACACAGCATACTACGCATACACTCTACACGTCAAGATAACCCAATTTCTACATTTTATTTACAATATTTTAATGCTTGTATGATTATACCCAATCCAAATAACTCATGCTTTAGTTTAAGCATGAGTTATTTAGCGTGTGAACTACAAATAGTAAGATCCAAGCCAGTTGAGGCAAGAGTGCTGCAAGTGGTTAGTTCAGTTTTGTTACTGCTAACCTATCAGGGCCTAATCTAGTCTTTAGAAATCAACTAAAAATGTACATTAACCACTAAGCATTGTCAAAAGATAATTTGATAAATCACCTTCACAAGGAAAAATTAAACCTTTACCAAACATTTTGGATTTAGATTTTTCTCATAATGATTATCGTGTAATTGATATTTCTGTGATATGCAGTGTAGTCCTAGATAGTATTATTATTATTACAAATTATACATATTCAACTTGAATGATACTTAATGGTGCTTCTTCATCATTACTCAAAGTTGTATTTTGACTGACTCCTGCATGTCTGAGTAATTCTGTATTGTCTGAACGGTCCTGTTTTCACTTTCCCCCTAGCCCCGCCCACATTCCTCTAGTTAGCTGTGGTTTAATAGTTTAGTAAGTTTCAAAAAGGCACATGTATATTTTGTTGTATAAATAAAACCATGAAAAAATGACAATCCTGTGTCGCTATGTCAATTCTGCAGTTTTGAGCATTAAGTCAATAAACCTGTTTTTATGACTAACCCATTTGAGATTATTATTCCGGTGTACAATTAACGTGTAAACGGATTATCTACTTATGTTATTTTAAGTACCAAAAAAAGCATAATTAAAACTGTATTATGTAATCACTGGTATTAAAATAGAAACTGTATCCAGCCAATTACTATGAAAATCCAGTTTGAATTTGTTGTATCATCATGACACTTGAAGCTTATTGATCCTTACTTCCTAGTACCTTCTCTACAATCCTTCCTTCCCCCTTCTGTCCTTCACGCCATCGCTCATTCATCCTCTCTCTCTCTCTTCCTTTTTTTTCCAGCATCTTTTGATCCATCTTCGCCTTAATGAACCTACTCCACAAATTCCCACAGACACCTTCCTCCCTCCTCCTCCTCCCGCTTCTCTCTCTCTCTCTCCCTAAATGTGACCCCCTTGGTGCTCCTCAAACCTCTCTGTCACGATAAAAACTGACGAGCAGTACCAGAACGTGCGCTCTATTTATAATTTCTGCGCGTAACGTTGCGTCTCCAGCGCGTCTCCCGGTCACTAACCAATGCACATCCATCCTCTCGCACTGCATCAGCTGCCACGACGCTTCTCGTGTGCGGACGTCACCGACTCTCTCCACTTCCTCTCCTTCCCCTGCTAGTTTTTTTTTCCTTTTTTGTTCCAACCAAGAGCGTATCTCCTTTTGCTCGCTGCCTCGCTCTACGCCGCCCACTTATTCCCCACCATTGATCCGAGCACTCGCCGGCTTCTCCTTCGCCTCCATCGCATCCCCCCGCTGCGCGCTTTTCACCATTCGACTCCAACGGGATAAAGGCAGGCGCACCAAAAAAACCACAAAGCCACGCCAGGATTTAGGACCAAAATCAGAGGAGAATCACCATGGCGAGCACCGAGGACAAACCAGCCAACAAGGAGAACACGTCTAGTTGGAAGGACTCCTTCTATAACCCCAGAACTGGAGAGGTTTTGGGTCGTACGGCCAGCAGCTGGGGTAAGCCTCTCCCGTTCATTCATTGCCTCCAATTAGCCATACACGTTTTCACCTCCAGCAGCAATCTTCTCCCAGTACCGCAGAACCGGTGGCCTACACCAAGGTGGCGAGCCTGCGCTGGTGAATCTGTCCTTTTTCTAAAGACACCCTCGGCGTTTTGCCGCATTGCTCGCATTTACCATTCAAATGAGTCATAACCAATCACACATCTATAGTCTTGATATGACAGAATGATATGTGCAGCTATTACCTAACCATCCTCTTAGCAATGCCCATACATTTATGTAATGCAGGCCTATAGTCATTGGCTCAGCACTGAGGGGACAAAAGGTCATTTTCTGCCATTTTTAAAGGTGCGATCACCTTTTCAGACGGAATGTGAGAAGAAAAACGCAGTGGCTTCTGTCTGATCTTCTAGCATGCAGGGATGGGGGAATTTCATGTGAAAGATGAGCCATTATCAGTAGTCAATGACATGAGTAAGCCATTGTAACAGCACCGGCCCTTGTCTCTCATTAATGTGGCAGCAGAGTGATTCATCCAGGACATCTCTGTGCCTGAGTCTAAGGGCTTAGGCTACAGAATGCTTCCAAAGACAAAGTGTCAGTCTTGTACCTGATCAGTGCTAATGATGCGCCAGTCCTTTGCACACAGGGGGTATGTGAGCAGAGCCTCCCCTCACAGAGCCCACTCCTCACAGGCGCCTGTGACTGCGGGCTGCGCTGGGCCCCTGTGCTGCTGTGGAGTGGGATGCTCCATTGCAGTTGCATGGCCGCCCACATTAGCATGCCTGTCAAGGTCAAATGGGATTCCCTCTCTCCTCTTTCTCCCGTCTTTCTGTGCACGCAAGCCGGGCAGGTGCATTGTGGGATACGGCTGGAGAGCGTGAGGCAGCGGCGGCGGAGTGGGGGGTGTGCGGTGCGATGAGCGAGGGGTCCATGGTTTTTAGAGGGCAGAACCATTTTGAATCAGATGTGTTGGAGGCATGCATGAGGCAGCAGATGCTCTGAGCTCTGCAGTGGCATTCCTCGATCCAGGCATGTGGAAGGAAGCCTGTCTCCAAGGATAGGATTAGAAAGAGGAAAGCATTGTGTCTTTGTCTCTGTATGTCTTTGTGGTACAGATGATACATGGCACATCAGCTGTCACTGCAGCATCAATACACACAGCCTCTAAAGGTGTTCTGTGCTAGAACAGTCTGCAATCAAAGAAAAGATTCATCATATTGCAGTGGTAAAGGTGAACACGTTTAATCATACATACTAATGCAATCCATTAAACAGAGAAGTCAAGAGCACACACACTACACACCACACAGTAGTCACCACTTGAAGGCCAATACTAGATCTACAATATGCCATAGAACTACTGTTTAGCATTGGAATGGAGACCCGGGCTAATGACAAGCTGTAATTATGCAAAATAGATCTATAGTCATACATCAATGACATAGTGTAATTAAGCATCAGCATATCTTAGTCTTACCTTCACCCAGTGTGACTTATATTGGTCAAAGCTAACTGACAGACTACAAAAGTAAGTCACCATTTTCTGCTTTGAACAATGTGGCATCTTGAATAGAGTGTGATGATAAAAATGGAATTGTGAGCTCAGTCCTGTGACAATCTGCTTTTAAGATGATATCTAAAAAGCTGTTCCTCTGTTTTATGCACCTACAAGGAGTGAGCTGGATTTAGACAGTCACAAAACCCTAATTCTGAAAAATCGTTTACAGACAATCTCAATGTGCTGAAACTATAAGCAATTCAGCAGATACAAATTCTAGCTCTTATAACCAACATTCAGGTTAAAAACATCAATGACTATGTTTAAAAAGCTTAGGTCTTTTATAGAAGAATAAGAAACTGTAAAAAAGCTAGCTCTAAAGACAAAACAAGCTGTAACTACCATCTTACAATACAATCAAATATGCAAGCATATTAAAAACCTGCAATGCCTTTACTACACACAAGAAATGTATTAAATGCTAAAGTTAAAGGTGCACTGTGTAACTTTCAGGAGGTGAAAATTCAACGACACAATTAAGTGGAAATAGAAAGTTAAAACCATACTTTGGGACATTCTGATTGGAGATAAAAAACCTTTTAAGCCATACAGTGAAAAAATATAGCAAAAGAAACAGCTTTTCTGTGCAAACATACAAGAAGAAACCCTCCTCCAGGCTAAATATTAGTTTTTTTGTGGCCTTGCAAGCCTGCTCAACGTCAAGATACATCATTTTCTGGTTAATTTACAGAAAGAAAACACTTAAATGCAAAAGCAGGCTTTTGGTCAAAGTTACACAGTGCACCTTTAACCAATGGAGCTCAGTAGTTGGAGATGGCTGTGATTCCAGAAGTACAGATTCCCATTAAAAATTCCAGAACGGATTTTGAAAAAAAATTTAAATATTAAGAGTTTAAAAACATGTGGCAGACTTAAGCTATGTGCTAACTCATATTCAAAGCGCTGGTGTTTTTAGGCTTAAAAATACAAATGTAAAAAACACATGTAAAACTTATCTTTGCGGTTAATAACCTTTCAGAAACAGATTTTAAATACTGTAGGTAATAAGCCTCGAGGACATTTTCAAACTTTTAAGACATTTTTTTTTATATAATGGGAATCTGTGCTTCAGAAACCAAGGGGTGGGCAGTCACTGTTGAGCTCCATAAGTCTGCAGGGTTTGGAATAAAATATCTAATTATGATTGCATAACATAAACTCTTTATGTTTTAATAATAGGACTCAAAAGTCATATTTTAAACGTGTCTAAATGAAATGCGAATAAGAATGAGATACACCTTTCAACTGACAATGGAAGAAAACAATCAACTTGATTACATAACATGTCTGTGCAAATCTAAACTACAGGTTTAGCTGAATAAAATTGAATATTTTGTTGTTAATGGAGAATTTGGTATTTAAAAAATGACACTTTTGCCATTTAAATGTTAATATTTTTTTCTTATTTGTAAGTACGACACGTTTAGTTCAAAGAAAGCAGTCCAGCATACTTAACCCATTTAATTCAAAATGTATCAAGAGTATTTATTTATGTGATACTATTATTAATGTATTCTTCTTTTTATTTATTTTTTATTTATTTATATTTTTTTTATTATTTATACATTTTGAAACATCAATTTCTATTTATGTCCATTCCTCAGCTGTGGGTAATTACCTCCATTCAAATTGTGATTTCACCTCGACTGCAATTAAGCCTACATCCCTATCATCCAATTACAATCCAGTGTGCAGTTTGTGTCAGTCCCCTGCCAGGAGAAATCACGGAAATCACACCACAGAAGCCAAGTGGAATCTCTGTTTTGCAGTCTGGGCATTAAATCATACATATTTAATGGAAAGATGTAGGCTGTGAGCTAGTGCGTGCGCTGTACACTGCCTGTAAATGTTTATGTGCCGTGTTACAGTAAAAAAACAGAGTCCACTTAGTCTGAGTGGAGCCTAGGCCACTTCACTACAGCTCCATCGGCCGGTCTAGAGGCCAAATTGGAGTTAAAGCATTATCTGGACACAATGCAACTTGAAAAAAATGCTCTCAAGCAACTGTAATTATGAGCAGAAAATGAGCGTTTCTTATGTAAAGGCGAGATGCGTTGGGGCTGTTTTGGCAACATCTGGAAGAAAATATTAAGGCGTCTGAAAAGCGAACAGTTTTATATTATTGTGTTTTTCATTAAAGATGCTACGGAAGCCCAAAAGAGTCAAATGCTTTCAAAGAACAAATCAAAGACAATACATTTAAAAGTGATTGTTCTCTCTCAGTGCACTGGTTTGAAATCTTATTTGTTTTGAGTATAATCCAAGCATGGTCAAAATACCTCTCTATATCATATTTCTCTATGTAGTGTTTCCTTTTAACATTTGTATTTCTATGTATAACTTTTACATTTAGTTATAAGCCTTAAGTAAAGTAGCATTTCTTCAGTGAATCATTTCATTCTCTTGTTTCCAGATTCCAGGTTTCTTTTTTCTCAGTTTGGAAAATTGCAAATAATACCTAAATATAGGCAATTAGTCTGGATTCTCTGGGACAAAGTTTCAAGTTTCTATATTTACTGGATTGTATTTTGAATGAGCAACCCCATCGCCTAAATCACATGTGTCAAACTCAAGCCCCGGGGGCCAGATTGCGGCCATCCACTTCATTCATGTGGCCCTCAAGGTCTTCTAAGGTTTACTTTAATCTTATAGTGCAGGAGTAATCTAGGTGTCTTAACCTAATGAAATGATTTGTCTGAAGCTTTTGAAGCTTTGTTATTTCAGTAATTATACAATAATCAAATACAACTATTATTTGTAATATGTCAAAGAATAGTACGGTTAATTTTGGCTACAACCCGCCCTTCGAGGACAACCTCAATGCCAATGTGGCCCTTTGTCAAAATAAGCAATACAACTGACTTGAAAGTGTAAACAGGACTATTAAGATTATACCCGAACTATTATAGGACAAAGCCATGACGACTAAACAAAGACTAAACCAAGATTAGACAAAACTATCAACAATCGCCCAAAAAAACAATTAACTAAACCACATCAGTGATAGACCAACTGGCCAATAGATCAGGCCAAATCTAGTCCTTTTCAGTTGATCTACAATTCCGACTTGTCCTGCTCATAAAGAACACATATATAAAGCTTAATTTTAACATTTTAGTTTAGTTACTTTACGGAATGCTCCTTGAGATGGATCATTTAATTTTGAGAAAAGTATCAAAACAGGTTCGACCATTCAACCCAAAACTATGCATTTCACAGAATTGTTATCAGTATTAGCAATATATATATAAAAAAGACACGAGGTATGTCACCAAATAATAGATTCAGGAGAGATTAATTAAACAGTGGCTTAGGCTAAATAAAAGCTCCTTGTGACAAAATCAAACCCCTGTATTGTGTCTGAATCATAGATAGTACTATAGTTTAAAAGTGCTTGGGTGTTCCACTCCAGTTTCACTTTGCCATTTGCAAAAAGTTGTTGCTAAGATGAAGATGCAGCCAAAAACAAATGCCTGTAGATTTGAATCATGTGTCAGTGGGTTTGCGATACTGAGGAGGATTTTCTGTCTTCTGTCTTGTAGTCTTTTGTATTCTAATGTAGTTCAATCTATAGAAAAGTAATTATTTCTAAAGCAATAATAGGTATTTTTAGATCAACTGACAGAGAAGTGACAATATTAGAAATATTCTAAGTATTGTTAAAAAAATAAAAATAAAAAAAATACACACCTGGCTGTTTTTGTTACTTTAGCCTTATTTTATCATTCAGGACATTTTATTTCAAAAAGCTTCATAAACATGTTGCCTGGTCTCCATTCTAATCTCCAAGTACTTATCAATACTATCGATTATATTTCACAAAATTTCAATCATTAAATTGAAACGTTTTTTTTTCTCCAATAATCATAAAATTATATCTAGATTCTAACCAAACAACAAACAATTCTAAGACTAAGATAGAAGCAGGACGAAGCAAAGAGACAAAATTTGGACAAAACTAAATTTTACATTCCACAAAGGGATGTTGTAGCTGATTTTTACCATGCAAACACAATTTAGGCTTTAAATCTGACAACTTCCTCTCCTAAATCCTTCAACACATGGTTAATATCGACATGTGTTCTACTTTGGTTGCAGGTATGGCTTAAAAAACACTTTTTGTAAACAACAAAGTGAAACCTGGGATAACCAACCAAGCATAGCCAATCAGAATGCCGCATTTGACTACAGATAAGAACAAAAATTCTTTATTATTCAATTCAGACAGTACCCAGTGGCCATATTTCTTTGCAAAGTGCTTCATTTACCATATACTTTTTAGTGGAAAACACAAAGGTTACTAACCTATATCTAAAATACAACTAAATTACATTTACTTAAAGATGAGGTCGTTTTAAATTTGACAAATTCCTCACATTAAACTTTCAACAAGTAGTTAATACTGACATGTATTCATTTTGGTTGCATTTTGGTAATAAATGTCTTTTTACAAGTAACAAAGAGAAACTGGAGAGGACCACCCAAGCTCAGCCAATCAGAGTGCAGCATCTGACTCCTTATGAGAACTAAAATTCTTATTGTTCAGACAGACAATACCCAATGGTTACATCTAAAAAAGCATACCCCAACTTTAAGTAATCTTTACATGCTACATTTTGAACTGGTACATCGATATTTCTACTACAAATCTTCACCACAGTCAAAGATCCAACAAAGATCAAAAAACCACTGCGCCCTTACCACAGTTCATAAAACATTCTCTGCTTTATATTCAGCTCCGAGACGTATTTTGTGATGAAATGTACCGCCAAAAAACAGAATTGTCAATCGCGCCGAATCCCTGTACGGTGTCAGAACGTAACCTTTGTCAGGCTTACTCAGCTCCGGGAGTCACACTTTTGATCCGCCGTGGCAGCTCAGTGACATGGCTGATCTCTGGGGAGGCGTGTTGAAAGCTCTGGTCCTGGTTGGTTTTTAAGTTTGTGTTAATTATACATGTCCTCTCTTTCTCTTTCTCCCTCTCTCTCCTCTCTCTGTAGCCCTCATCCTTCTCTTTTACCTGGTCTTCTATTGCTTCCTGGCCGGGATGTTCGCTCTGACCATGTGGGTGCTGCTGCTGACTTTGGACGACTACGTGCCCAGATACAGGGATCGTGTGCCCTTCCCAGGTGAGACAGGCAAACTGTGAAGACAACAGAGGGAGATTATGTACTGTAGAAAGAACAAGGCATTGGGTCATAAAGTAATACACCCAGGGGAAAGATTGTTGTTTTATAGTCCAATGTACTACAGCGCACTTTGAAAATATATAGCCAGTTAACCTCAAGCTATTTCTATGAAGACTCCAAACTCCATTCCCTTTTTTAAACTGTATGTTCGGTAAGTAAATCTGAAAAAAGGTTGGAGACTGCTGCAACAGAATGAGATGTTTGCACACCACCCGTAAAGAATGATGACTTTTATGACTATTCATTTTGAGACGATCATTTCAGGGGGCTATAACGTTGACAAATTTCCATCTAAAGTAGATCTACGCTGGCTCTCACATCACATCGTGACATTCTATAACCTTTCAATTCAATACTCACAATGCATTGGTTCTGGATATACCACTTTTTCAGACTATTGAAAAAGAAGGAGGTTAAACCAGATTTTTTTTGTATTTGGATGATTCAAATAACGATGTCTTACATTGAAGTGTGACATAATCTTACACCAAATAATCTTGATAACCAAACATTTTATATTTTAGCGAATTCACTGATTCAGAACTCAAATGAATGTTTTTTTCACATGTTGATCATGTGATGCGTTGGTTGACAAACCACTTACACGTAATTGACAGCATGCTTACCAAACACAAAAAAATACAATGAATATATCTTGCTGTGTGACTGGCTGTGCTAACAGGTTTGATAAATACAATCCAAAGAGCTTCTACCATTCCATCAAAAAGGTACCTAGACCTCTGTGGACAACTGGGAGCCAGGTTTGGTTTTGCCAACCAGTCAGCATCATACATTTCCCTACAGATTTACATAACAACAATGAAAAGGGGTGATCTGTGTCCAAACTGAACCTCTAGTTTTTGTAACTCAGAATCATGCACGACTACAGTGGAAGTAAAATGATTATGTGTTAAAATGTAAGTTTGTCATAATAATGATACCCTGGTTTAGCCTGGATTCATGCACTACAGATGGAAATAGCTTTCAGTTAAATCTGGTGTATTTACGATTTGGCTGTTCATGATTATATGCTGTTCCATTCAAATAAATAAATAAAAAATAAATAAATAAAATAAATGAAAAATAAGTCACTGAAATTAGTCAAGTTTTTTAAGGATAGCTAAGCCATTTTTATTGCATTATTCTTCCTTTTGCAATTGTTGGTAATACTGGCCAATACTGGCCAATTTACAGCCTAACTTCCAGATTATTATTAGGCAATGTGAGAGCGATAACCTGCCTAAAGACACAATAACAGTTTGTCACTGCTGCACCACTATGACACATGGTACTTCAGTATTCTCAAGTTCAAGCACTAACCAACCATGCCTACTGAGATCAGACATAGTCAATGTGGTATACATTTAGTTTTTCTGACATTCAATTCATTAAGTGGGAGATCATTTAAAAAATCACAATTGCAATATTCTGCTTTCAAAAAAAGTATTTTAAGAGCTTGAATTGACAAAAGAAAGTATTTACTGTATTTAATTTGTACAGTGTGTTTGGAAATGAAATGACTGTGCACCTTTAGTCAAGTTTTCCCCTCAGCACACATTATTTATTTACACTGATGCAATGCTTTTGTATCGACCAGTTTCCATGCGGATCTCTTCGGACGATTGCGAGTAGTTTTGTTGACTGTACTGTTTCCCTTTTGCCAGGCATGGTGATCCGCCCTAACTCTATGGAGATCACATACCTCAAGTCAGACCCCACCAAGTACGACGGCTACGTCACACACTGGAGTCCTTCCTGCAGCGTAAGTGCACTTAGCTAATTCCCTCTTTAGCTGGGTGTGACTGGAGAACTTAAAGCCCATAGACGAATATCACAGTTTTCTCTCTTTCACTTCTCGTGGTGTCAAAAAGGTAAATATTTATCATAGTTTTACAGCTGTTCAAGTTGCAATTGACAGAAATTGATGAATTAAAGTTGACATGGTCTCTACACAGAATTCTTCTATAATACTGTAAAAATTTCATCAAAAAGCAACAAAAGACAATTTAAATTACACACAACTGACGCTTTCCTGGGAGATTAAGCAATCATTTAGCAAAATTAACGTGTAACAAGGTATTATCATTTGTTAAATGATAACTTCTGAGTCAATTATATGGATTGTTTTTACAGTTTTTTTACAGTATGGTTGCTAGGTATTAAGAAATTACCTCTAGAAATGTCATATTTACTGTCCAAAAGACAATTATAAACCTCGTCAAAACAATAAATTGGGTGAAAACAAGCTAAATATTTGGTAAATTCTTTAATATAATCATATCCACTATGTTTTACAGAATAATCTAGTCTAACCTGGCATACGCACTTTAAAAGGACATTTTTAAACAAATCCTAAATCACTAATGGCCACTTATTTTACTTATTTTTTTTTACATTTTGTCTTCAAGCTGTGTCAACAAAGTGTAACTAGCATTCTGTTCCTAGTCATTTATAGCAATTTTAGAGCAAACTAGGTAAATTAGAGCATCATAGTCCAAAACTGAATGTGTGCTCCTCCGGTGGCCATTGCAATGTCTAATAAAAGAAATCATAAAAAGAAATAGAGTTTTTCTGATTACAAGCATATGCAAGTTTTCGCTAGACAAAACTCCAGACTCCTCTCTGTCATCGCCCTGCTCAGGATCAGGATTGCAGTTGTGCAGTTTTTATGTGAACGTGTTGAATGCTGTTTAGATTTCTTTGACATCCTGAGTGTGACATTTTAGAGCTGCACAATTTGGGAGAAAATCCGCAGCTGCAATTTTACTGATCAGTACTGTGTGATTTATGTTGTATTAATAGAAGTCTAATCAAATTTGCATTTTGAATGTGTTTAAAAAACTAATAAAATGACTAAGATGTCTACATTCGAACATTAATAAAATAATGTGTTCCCAAACATATTCAAAAATCCAAACTAAGATTTTTATCCCGAAAATCACAGAATATTATGTTGTTGTTTTTCGATGCTTCAAAAATTGCAGTCTTGTTGTGATTTCTATAAATTGTGACCTATATCATTTGACTTTCAACTACACCCGACCCCGACGAATGGTGCAGGCGAGTTCAGTTAATCCTAAATAAGCCTAATATTTAGGAGGTATTATGGGGTCTCTGCAGCTTAGTCCTCTAAAGGAATTGTAAT
Organism: Mugilogobius chulae; assembly: GCA_038363315.1. Taxonomy (NCBI): domain Eukaryota; kingdom Metazoa; phylum Chordata; class Actinopteri; order Gobiiformes; family Gobiidae; genus Mugilogobius; species Mugilogobius chulae. The sequence goes on along the minus strand of CM076395.1, from coordinate 31,620,802 downwards.
CTAACCTCCCAGAATTTTCAGCCTAATGATAACCCAATCCAGTGTTTACTCTAAATAGTAGGGCTCTAATCGACCAAAGAATTCTTGATCGACCAAAGACATGTCCCATCGATCAATTAATTGACTAAAAAGGGGTGCAGCAAAAGGTCTGAAGATAAGAATTTTTTTTTTTATCTAACCATTTATTTGACCCAAACTGTGCTCGAAAAAATGCAAAGGAGTTATGCAAAAACATGTTTTGTACCTAAAAAAAGCAGATTAGACAAAAAGTCCCAAATCTTCAGCTAATTACTTCCTTGTGTTGCTGTTTACTGTATGATATTCATTAATTCTAAATAAAAGAATTGGTCAACTATTACAAATTTGGTTGACCAAGACTCCATTGACCGATTAATCGACTAAACAACTACAGCACTACTAAATAGTAACTCTTTGCTTTAATTCCTTTTTTCAGACACTACTGTGTGACAATACCATTACCGCAGTGACGCAGCACCTTTTAGGTTGTTCACAATTCTTTTGTTTCTTTATTATAATGTTTTGTCTATTGTGTATCTATGGGCGTTTTGCAAATGTTGCAGCAACATGGCGGATTTTGCCAATAATATTTGATTTTTGACATTTAATCCTTACGCTATAAATAGCTCGTAAAGGCAATGGATTTTGTATTATGTTAGCGTTTGTGTTTCAGTCCTCTCATATATTAATAATGTGTCTGAACTGAAATTACAAACATATTTTATGTCAAAAAACTAAATCTTGGAGTGAAAATAAAACAGTGATTTTATTATCTCAGAAAATGATGGTCAAGATTTATTTTGCAGAAAGTGACAATAGAAAAGGTAAGCCTCACAATGTTAAAATAGCTACTGAATAATAATAATTTGCGCATGTGCATCTTAACATTTTTGGACAAAATTGAGATATATTTGATTGTAATGGACAGATACAGTTGCAGATACTAGACAATGCATAAGAAATAAAAAAAATATTTAAGTAGAAGCGTTATTTGGCTAAAAGTCTATTTAGAAAGATTTTGTTGGGTAAATTTCAGTGATGATGGAACAAAGATCAATAGAACAATCAACATTGTTCAAAATAAATGATTAAAAATGATATCAAATAAAAATTACTTAACTAAAATATAAATGGATGAATTCCAAGATAAATCAATCAACCCTCCAAAACATACATATTAGGCTAATTCAAATACCACAACATTTATCAGAGAGGTTTGGTGAACAGCACACAGCTGCTTTTGAATGCCAGTCGAGGACTTTGGAACGACTCTTTCTGCTTAGTGGAGGAAAAACACAAAGATAGCCCTTAGTGAGCAGAGAGTGCCCTTATAAAGAGGTGGGAAAGCACTTTTATGAAAATCTGCAATGCGCTCTAGTGTAGAAATGCCTCTCTCACAAAGACTCGCATTTATCAAATATGTGTGTGTGCACTGGGCTGGCACACAGCGTAAACCAAACACAAGGGTTTATTACTGGTCCAATATGGCTTTTGGAACAGCTCTCAATAGGTTTAGGACACATAGGTTTCATGTTTTACATCAAATGATTGGATGCAAACATGTTAACGTCATAACTGGTAAAGGCTGCAAGTACTGCCGTCTTATTGATAAGTGAAGCAGTTCAAACGAGGCTGATATAATAGCTGCAAGCTTCAAAGTCAGATGGTTTAAAGTGGTAGAAGAGGAAGAAACTATACCTGGAGCTATACCTGGGTTCAGTCATGACCAAAGCAGAGATGGAGCTAACCTGGCTCTGTTATAGAAAAATAATAAACACGATCACATAATGCAATTGATACCAGTATAATCAAATTTTTGCTTAGAGCTAAGGCAGCGCTTAGTGTACCTTGAATACAGAGAATGAAGAGATAAACAAGGGACAAATCTCCAAAAAAAGACATAATGTCGCAAATTACTTGACCAATGTAAAGGCTTTCTTATGCACAAACCTATGGGTTTATGCTAAACTTCACGATTACTCAATTAGAAAATCATAATCATAATGAAAATCAAAATTCGAATTGCTCACCCTTCAATATAAATATGAACTAATTCATAGTTATATATAGGCTACTTATCAGTTTGACATGAGCCAAGTTAGGCAGCAACAATCTCAAACCGACATCAAGAGTAAAACCAAAGTAAAAAGTATCTACAGGACTGTAAAGTGTACTTAAGTACAGATTCTAAAATGTGCTTAGGGCACATATGTGGAAAATCATCTACATAATTCCATAGAGATAGAAGCTAAAACTACGGATCTTGATATGTTTATTTCATGGCCGAGGCGGATTGTTTATAGTTCTTAAAAGCAATATTGCTTATCAAATCCTGAAAATGAGGTGCTTTTCTAAAACAGCGTGTATTTCATTGTACATTTGTGAAACATACTAAACCTGTCATTATTGTTGAGTCCCTCTGTCTTCTCTCTCTCTCTGTCTCAGAATACAACGACACACTTCAGGAGATGAACATGCAGGACTGTGTCACAGGACAGTACTTTGTCCAGGACGAAGCGGAGGAGAAGAAGGTCTGCAGCTTCAAGAGGGGTTTGCTCAAAGCCTGCTCCGGCCTCTCCGACACCAACTTTGGCTACTCTGACGGCCAGCCCTGCGTTCTGCTCAAACTCAATAGGGTGAGTTCACATTCACATGTTACCATCATGCAATTTCATCAAAACAATATTTTAAAATATTGAAATAATGAGGGAAGCCCATTTTGTGCTACTTTTTCGGTGCTTTAGTGCTCAGTTGTCTTAAAACTGACCAATAATAATTCACACTCAGTTCAAAATAATTTAGCTTAAAATAAAAAATGTACAAGATGATTCTGTATGTGAACTGTGGATTAAAGAAGCAAATGAATCAAATTAATTATGTAACATTCATTTTAAACTCAATTTTCTTTCATGCATATTGTATTGAAAAGCTCTGGAGACCCCCCTACAGCTCTGAGGCGCCTCCAGTCTCTGCACCACACTTTGGAATATAACTGTTAAGTAAAATATATGCAGAAATGACACTGTTGTACAGTGAATTTTAACTTCAATCTACAAATAAAAATGTAGGGGAGAGCAAGGTTAGTTGTCACAATCACTGTATCTCAGCTTGTGATTGGTGCATTTGAAAAAAAGTCAGATTAAAATGTGCATTAAATGAACCCAAATTCACTCGCTAAAACATTTTGTAAACATTTGTTCAAGACTGTGATAAGACGAAATAAAAACTGTATAGCAAAAAGTAAATTTTCAGATGATTGTGTTGAAAGCTTAAAACTGTTGACATTACAAAGAGGGGAGTCAGAGTGACAGGACTATTTCTTTCTGAGCTGGGTTAAAAATGTAGAAGAAAGCTGAGGTGAGAGTAAAAAGTCAGTCGGGGTTGGTTGTCACATATGATTATATCTAGAACAGCCTGCACCGGTTGGTTGTCCACTTTTACAAAAGACAGATTTTCTCAAAAATACTGTATTTTAAATATTCCAATTCAAGCAGAAATCAGTGTAAAGTTTTAACTAAAAAATAAATCTAATTCTTGTCATGGAGCTTGTTCTGTTCAAAAGTTAATAATCACTAATTCACATTAAAAATATTGTTTTACATTATCATTAGAATCTTGACAAAATGCATCTTTTAAATTTCCAATGCCTTTTTCTTGTAATTTAACGTTCCTGATTCAGAAAATGTAAAACATTCTTGAATCAAATTAAATTAAACATAAAAAAATCAAACCAAAGACAAGACACATTTAACATTGGTCTCCCAGTGACATAACATTGTGACAACCAACCCAGACTTGGGGTTGGTTGTGTCACAGGTGAACAATGAACATTTAATGATCAATAACTTTTGATCAGAATAAGACAGAGAACAGCAGGTGGATTAATTAGTTTCCCAAGACTTTGAACTTTTCTCTGTGGTTAAAATGATTCATGTGAGATTTGCTGTTTTTGAGAAATTCAATTCAAAGTAAAATATGTGACAACCAACCCCGCTCTCCCCTAATGTCACCATAGAATTAGCTGTGCTTATACATTCTACCTAGAAATGGTGAAATCATAAGGATGGTTCAGTATAGAATTTTTGTAAACATTTTATTTTATATTGATAATACTGTATATGGCTTGCCGCTGTGGTCGATACATGATAAGATTGGAAATCTAGAGCAAGACCCACAAATCTGATCACAACTTAATTATTCACTAAATTAAAGTATTTATTTTGATGTTAAAATAATGGTTGTGAATTTTATTTATTTTAATATTATTTTTCCTGGAGTGTTTTATAATGAGCCATAACTTAATTACACTTCTATTTATTTACTATGAGACAGACTACTGAGGACAAATCGGAGGGACACAAGACAAGACTAAAACAATATAGAAGAAACATGACCTTCTAACTCTGCATAAAAAACTTTGACACATTAAGACATAAACTGCAAATCTAATCACATTAGCAACAATAAATAAGTTACAATATCACATAAACAAATGTAACTACGGTAGATCATTTTTTCCAAATCATAGAGTCGTAAAACCGCAGACGCAATGCTTAAACAGATCCAGACCTCGTTCGCATAACCCTGGTTGCACTAAAGCCGCAGCATATCGCCTGTCCACTGTTCCTATCTCATCTTTTGCCTTTCCTAATGCGTGTGTTTGCAGATCATTGGCCTGTTGCCTCGCGGGGATCCCTACATCAACTGCACAGTGAAGGTAAACTCTCTCTCTCTCTTTCTCTCTCTGTCTGTCCAGCTGTCCGTGTCTTTATGTCTGCAAACATTTCAAATTATGATTTTTTTTGTTGTTGATGTTTTTGACACTGTCTCGCGTTTTTTACTCCATTTTTGTGTGTTTTTTTTGTTTCTTGTTTTGTTCCTGCATGCCGTCACTGATGGTTTTAGGGTAAGAAGAGTGTGGATTGGAAAAGGGAATAGTATTTTGTTTTGTAGTGTGTTTAGTATTTGTGTTGTGAAAACCACAGACAGGAGAATACACACGTCATATATTAAACTATCCCAAAGAATGAAACAATATAACGCACAATTAACAAAGAAAAACAAAAAAAAACATGTGACAAAGAAATAGAGATGTGTTAAGCTAGCCGTTATTTGCAACAATAGTTTTTCATTAGGCTCGTTAGGCTATTAGCATTGGCTAACATGTGGCCCAAAAATGAACATGGAGCTGAACCAGTTCCATGTTTATTATTATCATTGATTTTTGCAACATTTTAGGACAGATTATAATTATTTTTTAAGCTATTTGTTGTTGTTTTTTTGCATGATCAAAGGCTAATAAAATTTGATTTTAACCTAATTTGACTCCAAAGAAGCTAAAAAATGCTACTTGAAGAGATTCATTCATTCATTTTCTACCGCTTAATCCCGTTAGGGTCGCGGTGACTGAGCCTATCCAGTGACTTGAAGAGATATTTTGCACATTTCTGTGTAGAGCTGCAACGAACGATTATTTTGCAAATTGATAAGCCAGGCAATTATTTTCTTTTTTTTCCAGTAATCGATTAGTTGTTTAGAATGTAAGAGTTGATGGAATACAAGATTTTAGTTAAATTTGCGTTGCACTGGAAAATGCAGATTGTTCATTAGGTAACAAGTTCATTAAGGCTTGAATCTAAACAAATCATGTTTTGAGTATGTTTGGACTGTTTGAAGATATGATTTGCCAATAGAACAAATATAAAATAGTGAGTTTTACTTGAAAATTGTAAAATTAAAGTATCAATTCCTTCAAATAGGTAAAAAAAAAATCTTAGCAAAAGAACGACAGATTACACTTAAAACAAGATAAATTAGACTTATTTCATACATTTTTTCCATATTAGCTTATTTAGGTCTGTATATTGTCCAGTGTAACTTGGTTCGATAACATTCTGTAGGTGTAGATTTACACTGCATTTTTCATTATCATTACTGTTTAAAGTGAGATTTTTCTCAGCACATGACATGTTTTGAAAATGGAACAAAGACCAGCAAACGATTATTTGATTACTAAATTATTTCAAAAATCGATTTGTTCCGATTAATCGATTCATTTGTTGCAGCCATATTCCTGTCATTTTGGAGAAACTACAACTTCCTAATTTAGATAATTTAAAAGTCTATCCAGTTTCAACCCAAAAATTATTATTATTGTTATAATTTTTTATTTCTTGAATAACACATTATGTGACAATTAAGGTCTCAAAGTGTAGTAAATTGTGATTTTTTTTTTTTCGTGGCAACAACTAATTGGTTATTTTAGTCATGATCTGGACTATAATAAACTACTATTTAAAACTAAAACAGCAACACTAATCAATACAACATTGTTTAAATAAATATTCCTGATCTACAAGTCGGCATTCACCAGATTTCAATCATTATTTGGCTGATAATGTTTTTTAAAAGTCTGACTGTACAACAGAAAGAATTATCACTGAAGAAAAAAAATCATAAAAATAGCTGATCATACCTTAAACAATATCCTCCAACAGGCGTGTGTTTCCTAATTTGGGCTTTGTAATGAATGTAATAACCATATGATTTAAAGAATATTAACTCCTGTACTGTCTCTGGTTTGAACACATTTGACAGTGTTGTTTGTGCTGGAGAGGTTTGACATTTAAAAGCATTTGAATAGGTGCTTTGAGCTGCCATTCTTTGAGTACAGTCACCTTCATTCTGTGTGACATTTACAGGCGCCTCTTTGGGTGCTCCTGGTGCTTTTTCCTCCTCACTGTATGAGTCTGTGCGTGTGTTTGTTCTCTCTCTAGAGTCTAATAATATTTATTGCTTCTTTACATGAACAGACAATGACATGGAAGCGCTGACAATTGAATATATTTGTATCATATTGTGTCATCTGCAGAAAGACACCCCAGTGCAGATGGCGTATTACCCCGAAATGGGCCGCATCGATAAGAAGTATTTCCCCTACTATGGCAAGAAGGCCCATGTAAGTACTACCATTCTAAAATACTGAAAGAAGAACAAATTGCTTCAGTAGTATTATTATTGTAAACCTTAATCTATTGGGACATAAAATACATTCACTAGCTAACTGCCTAAGTCCACCCACAAACACATTTCAAACTAGACCTTCTATTGGAGAAGCTTAAGGAAAAGGTGAAAGGCTGAGGATGGGGAGCAGCAGTGTGATTGGTTAGGCAGTAGGCGTTTGTGATTAGCACAGTTTTGAGTGGACAAAGCAATGCTGATGTCACATAGGGCCTGATTTATCAAGCCAGGTGCTAAATTGCGGGTGCAAAAAATACTTTTAAAAATCGTGTTATTTATGAGCATTTTTACACAAACTTTAATATTGGAGGATGCACATACAACATACTAAACAAAAGAGACATGAACCACTTCAAATTCTGCATCTTTAGAGTGTGTGTGAGAGAAAAATGTCATCTCTGCCAAGGTTTGCTCCCCCTAACCTATTTTGCACATGAACAAATGCTTGATAAATCTGGCCCATAGAGTCTAGAAATTCCACTGGTCTTTGCAGTGAGACACAGGAGGAGCAGGAGCAGTGTTTAGCCTAGTTGTGTTGCATACCTGTGTTGAATGGTGAGTTCTAAACACATGCTGTATCAGCCTGAGCCTGACTGTTGTGTGGGTGTATCTCCAGGAGAACTACGTGCAGCCTCTGGTGGCGGTGAAGCTGCTCCTGGGAAAAGAGGACATGAATAAGGAGCATTCAGTGGAGTGCCGGGTAGAGGGCACTGACCTGAAAAACAACGACGAGCGAGACAAGTGGCTGGGCCGCGTCAGCTTCAAAGTCAAGGTGATGGAGTAATGCGGCCTCTCCGGCCGGTGGGGATGCAAAGCAGAGGCTGCCAATGTTGCTCTAAAGCTAAGAAATCCGAAAGGGAGAGTCACATCACGTCACAAAGGCAGCATTCTGCCAAAGGATGCACTTCAATGGGCTTCACCGCCATTTGGAAAGCTCTTCGAATGTTGCTTTGATGACTTTTATGACCTTTCTTTCCTTCTGCTGACCTCCTTCAAGATCCCAACGAACAAGATACAGGCTTTGCACCTGATCATTCATCTAACTCATCAAGCTCTCCACCATTGCCCATAGCAAATCCACGTGTTGCACTGCCCAATCTTTATCATTTAGCCTCATTTGATAGCCATTATGAACAAGCCATCAAACTTCTAGCTTACTTCTCATTTGTTATGGTTGTGTTTCCATAAAATACCATTTCAGTTTTTGAAATATTGCAAAAAGACATATTTGTGACAAGTTCTTTGATTGGTGGTGGAAGCCTGAGCTTGACTTTACAGTAGTTTTAGGTGAGGCATTTATTATTTTTGATGAGACATTATTATATTATTGTATTTCCGAGTGATGATGGAAACTGCTAGTGATGTGACGATTCAGTTTGAATGCAAACTATTACCATTCCAATAATAACTAGCTCTTTGCATAACTGCCAATACGCAAATGAAAGCTGTGAATCATGCTTTGAGACGGAAATATTACATTCTTTTGAGAGGCTGCGTGAGTATTTTGGCTAACAGGTAAATAGCAATGTATCTCAGTGTGTCTGTTAGCTTCGTGTGTGATGTCGTGTTTTGGGTTGGAAGTCAAACTATTGTGAAAAAGAACAAAAAAGAGAACGTTTGGGTAACAGTCACAAATCTGCCTTGCAATATTTCAAAATGATCGTAAATCCCTTTATGGAAACACTCGACGTATTTCCGAAGTGTTGTCGCCATCCCATTACGAGTGTGAATGCCTATCTGAATTATGGCGGATGCAGAAAGAATTTTTATCTTGCTGTATAGTATTTGAGAAAGAATAGCTTTCCATGTATCATTCTCACTTCAGAGACTTCATAGAAAACATATGTTGATAATCAAGTATAGCCACTGTATCCTTGTATATGAAATGCCAATTACAAAGTCCCTTTCTACGTATAAATAAATAATACATTGTGAAACTTACATATTTAGGGAACTCTAGATAGATCTATGTGCTGTGGTGAGGCCACGGCCCAGTCTTGTGCTGTCTGTCTGTCTGTCTGTCGTTTGCATGTTGTCCGTCCGTCGGCTGTCTTCCCGTCTACACACCTCCACTGCAATAGTCGAGCGCAAAGGACTCAAAACAGTCAGGGCTCCCACGCAGGACTCAACACAACCTCACCAAGCTGGAAGAAAGTGACGGGAAAAAGATTGTACAGTTCTCTGTTTTCTTCAAAATACTTTGGATGGATTTTCATTTGACTTGTTTGAAATATCATCACAATCGTTTGAAATGATTTGCGCACTGTTAAATGTAATGTGTAGGGAATTAACAAAATTACTAACAATCATGTTTAGCTGTGCCTAAGTTATCTTTGACACTGAAATGATGCCACTTTTGCTGAACTCAGTGACTTTAGTGCATTCATGGGTTTCAAATTTAAAAGCTTTCTCTCAAATCAAAAATAAAATAAATTGGGCAATTACTACAATGGAGGAATGTTGCTATGCCAAGTCCTTCAAATCAGAACAGATCTTTTATGCCTGAAACCCATGAATAAACATGTCATTTTTCCCCTAACACAGTTCTGCCATCACTTGGTCCGCAGAACTTTCCCAAAGCTCTAAATTTAAAATTCTTTGTTCTAAGCAACTAACCTACCAGATTACAAAAAAAAAAGCAACAAAATATAAACATTTGCTAGCATAGCACCACCAAGGCAATGCAATGTTTGGCATAACTTGGTTGGGGGAAATGATTCATGTGGTATTCATGAGTTTCAGTAAAACGATATCTTCTTGTTTTGAAGACTTTGTGAGAACCGATCCCCATTTAAAAATCTAATATTTTGATGTGTAGGACTGTTGCTATGCCAAATCTTTCAAATCAGGAGGGAATTGTTATGCCTGAAACCCTTGGACACACACATCAGCGGCCGCTAGAAAGTAAAAAAAGAGAAAAACTGAATATTTACAGAAGCTACCCTGCTTGTTACATCTTTTATGCAATATGTTTTTTGCCAGACAGTGCTGCGTTGATTATCTTGAGTAATTTTCCATCTTTTTCTGAATATTTCAAATTTTAATATATATATATGTGTATACAGAATAATATATAGATTCAGAGTTCTCAACTGGTTGTTGGGACCTCAAAGTGGGTGTGAATATTAGTGTGTAATAGACATATTGTGAAATATAGTTTAGATATTATATTTCTATATCGTGTGAGAGACATAATTTACTTTTGTGAGTTTGCTGAAGAAAGACGCTAGACCCCAAGGTAAGACCAGTTGAGAATGTCTTCTGTAAATCACCACTGGCATATTATTACCACCTTTTTCATTTTCTCCCACAAAATACACAAACCACAGTATTCAGTATTCAGTATTCGCTTAATGAGTACAGTCTGATGCTGATTGAAGACGTGGTTTTACTCTTACCATTAAAGTAATGTATTGGGACGTCCCGGTGAGTGAATGGCGCGGGAGCCCTGACCTCCACCTGCTGCTGTGGCCGGGTGGTGCTTGTGGACTGTGGAAGCGTTGGCTCAGGAGGCTACACAAACTGGCTTTGAGGCGTAGAGGCGCTGCAAAAGGCAAAAGAAAACCCAATGTAACTATGTACTGTATATCTATGTGTTCTGTATCTATCTCGGTCTCAAAGATTGTTGTTAGTTTCTCTTGAAAATCTTCTTCAGCCTGTTGATCTGATTGTCTGCCGAGCTCTATCTACTCTACTCGATGTATATATATATAAACACTATCTACCATATTTACTGAATTCACACTGTATTTTTGTCACAACACACAATGTCTGTGCACTGTAAAGAAATAATTTAAGGAAAGATTTACAGGAAATGATCTTATTCAAAGCTATGTTTACACAGTCTTAAAAGGAACCCACATTTGAAAGAACAACTTGTAACATCTCTTCAGGGTGCCTTAAGACCTGATGAAATAAATTGTGGAATAAAAGTGATTTTGAAGAAAAATGCCCAACTTTTCAATCATTGGCTTTGACGGAAAATTTGTGGCTAATTATGAGCCCGTCTGTAGCTTTAGTATGCAGAATAAATGGTCACATACTAAAATACTTGGATGACATACAGAACACAAAAAAGAGCATGTAACAATGGGCAAAAATATATGAATTCAATACATAGTCGTCAAGTCAAGTCTAAGGATTAAAGGGGAGCCCATAAGACAGATTCTCACTTTTTTTTTTTATTCTGACTTTGTTTGCTGTGACAGTCTCTCCGGTAAATATATATAATAGTTTTACATCAATCCAGTTGCAGTTTGTGAAGAAAAACTGGCAAATAAACATTAAAAATTACAGGAAGAGTTGAGTTCTAAAGGCGAAACCTTTCATTGATGTGACATAACCTCAAAAATGCTGACATTTTACACATATTTACAGTTTAAGCAATATTTCATTACAGAAAGATGTATTATAATTTGTCAAATCATCTTTATTTTGTAATATGCATAGATATTGGCTATTGTTGGGTGCAAGGTAACAGTTGAGAATGTTCCCTATGTTTTCCTGAGTGCAGTTTAACATGTTCGATGCGCTAAAGCTTTCAAAACAAATGATCTTGTTGGCTACAAATGTCACTTATTTGAACTTCGAGAGAATAACCCCTGATTTGATGAGCTTATCCAAGGTCTCTGTCCTCTGCCATGCCAGGGATAGAGTGTATCAGTATATACATTCTATAGTAATAGGCCAATTATATTTAATAGAGATGAAGGGAAGCTAAAACTGATCGTAGCTTCATCCTTTTTCTGCTGTAGTGCACTTATGTAAAGCCAAGAAAACTACAGCTACTGTATGTATGAATTTGACTTGTTTGTGTGCATATAATTGTCTGATTTTGTCCACAGGCCTGTCTTCTCAGAGTTACATGAAATATCTTTGATCAATGGGTTGAACAACTTTTGGGACGTTAATGAATGCATGTCATAATAATACACATACATACATACATACATACATACATACATACATACATACATACATACATGCATACATGCATACTTGTTTTTCTATCTTAGTGAGGACATTCATAGGCATAATGTATTACCCAGCCCCTTACCCTAACCTTAACCATCCAAACTAACCCCTAGCCCTAACCCTAGCCCTACCCTAATCCTAACCTTAACCCAACTCTACCCTAACTCTAAAACCTCATCTTGACTCAACAGGCCAAAACAGGCCCTTCAGAAAGTGAGGACCGGCCAAAATGTCCTCACTTCCCAAAAATGTCCTCACTCTGTTGGTTAAAAACTCAAAACGGTCCTCACTAAGATAGAAAAACAAGTACATACATACATACATACATACATACATACATACATACAAACATTACATAATACATACATTTATAAAAATTATTATTATTTTTATTTATTTTTTTCCAAAACATTTATTTGGCAAAATAAAAGTCTAGAAATGTATTCTTTTAAATGTCTACAATGAAATTTAGACAAGTATTTTGACATTTGTCAACATGCTTGCCAACCAGGAAGTAGAACATTCATGAAGTAAAATTAATTAAGAAACTTCACACACACAAAATAATTATACTAACTGTTTCTTAGTGAAACATGCTAGGTACATTAAATTTATACGATTATATTTATATTTAGCGAATTTTAGGCTATTCTAAATATACTTTATCTGAATACATGCTAACACAGCGTCCTCTAGTGCTCGTGCTATTATGCTATAACCTTTAGCTAGCTAGGTAATTAAAAACATTTATATTAAAAGCAAAGAAATTGTATTCTTATTTTCTTTTAGGATATAGATTTATTGAAGTAGCCCTTATGTAACTTACCTGTGTGCTCTGATGACATCTGATTCCGTGAACTGCATTTTTGAAGTCTTTTAGCCACAAGAGGACGACAGAACTCAAAACCCCTGCACGTGTTCTGCACCCTGCTGGCGACGAAGTTTCTTTTTTATCTTCTTCAAAGATGGCGTAAAAGGTGAGAAATGCCTTTTTAAAATGCATACATTTGAAGCTGTTCTGTTGGCACATATTAGATTTCTTATAGAAAAAATAGAGCTTCCAAATTACATAGCTTGGATGTTTGCATTCTAATAAATATTGTAGCATTTACAGACGTGCCCTTGTACGTGAAGCTTCATCCCACATCTGTCTGACGCTGTTTATCGTTGGTTTAGCCTCAGCCATTGCCTCTGAGCTGATATGAAAGGACAAATGCAGTTATTGAGCGCATTGTTTGGAACTGACCTTGTACAAGAACCAATTAAAAGCGTAGTAAGGCACAAATGATATCACGTGCTTCCCACATCAAGAATTGAGTTGGAGCTCCATCTATTGGCTGCAAAGAAAATTACACAGCGTAAGCAATGAAACAAATCTTGCCCGAAATGCTAAAGATGCAGAAATGCTTAAATTGAGACTGGATGATTTATGGACTTAAAATCATTGCAGAGGATCTCAGAGATTTATCGATAGCCTATTATCACAAACCAGGAGCATTCAGAACAGTGTTACGAGGGTAACAAACGCTATTACCATATATAATCGAAATATCTATCTTTTTCTATTTTTTTCAATAGAATAACTAAAAAGATGTAAAACAGTACCCAAAATAACAATTTCTGGCTATTCCCAGTGTTTACATCAAAGAGGTTCCTGTTGTCTTTGACAGCAATACTTTCATACGTTTGTAATATTAGATCCAAATGAAAAGCAGGTAAATTTTATATTGCAAAAATGCCATTTAAAATGTAATACAAAAGGTAAATGCGCCTTGTGAAAAAAAAAAAAAAAAACACCACAGGAAACAAATAAAATGACATTGTAAATATTTCATGAAAAGTCCAATGTTATTCCATCTTGCTGGCTCTATTGCATCACATTCTAGAAAATGAACGTAACTTACATAATGCTTCAATTAAGTCTCAAATTGCCTCCATTCAGGGATTTAGAATGCTTTTTTTTACTTAAAGTAATTTCTATAGCCTAATATTCTTGATGATTATAGAATTTCTGCTGACTGAGTGTGGTCTTTCTGAGCAGGTGACAGAGAATGAATGACGTGGATCTGAGAAAAGGATGAAGAAAATGTGAGTTTTTTCTGATGATTGAACATTCGAGGGAAAAAAAAAACTCTACATATTTGCTGCTCATCTTTTTGTCGAGATGGTTCAGTGACAGGGATTTGAAACTGATTTAGCCAGAGAGAGCCAAGGGATAAACTGGTTATCGCCTTATCAGCTAAGACTGGAAAGGGAGCTCTCAGTACCACCAACGCACAGCTAATTCAGATAGTATTTTTAGCTTTTACTCGTTGTACCTTCTTAGTGGCTACATGCAGCGAGTACATTTTATATTAGTACGTATGTCCATAGACTAGTGCATACACACATACACAAGAATTTTAGATACTTTTAGTGTTGCAATGGCAAAAACAAGACTTTTAAAGAAATAATTTAGTTTTATTCACATGACTTTACATCTCCAACATTCCTACATAATCATGCCACCCTTCTTATATTTACAAATGTATTTATTTATACAATAGATTTACTGTGAGGAGCCATCTTTGCTGTCAGTGGGTCACTCCAAAGAGTTATTGTACACTTTTCTTGTACTACAAACATTTCTCAGTTTTAGGTGGGGAAATAATTGATAATGATCATATTTTACATTCAAAAGCAATGTCAGTTGCATCGTTAGAAAACATATCTTGGCTTTTTTTACATTCAAGTAATTTCTGAACTAAAGGGCAACGATAAAAATAATAAACAGCCTGGAGCTGCTGTGCTGTTCACTGGACACAATTTATGTTGCAGGGCCCAACTCCTCTAAACTTTAGCACCAACAACAAATGGAATGTGTATAATCTAGCTTGTATACTCCTCCACAACATGTGCATAGATAGATCAAATTAAAGTTTATATACAATACATACAACATGTTTCCAGTAGATTTACAAAACTAAGAGTTGTGACTGTGGGAGCAAACACCAGCTCATTTAAAGCACTTTCAGAGAAGAACAGAGAGGTCTTCTCTCATTTTGTGTTGCTCTGGAAGGTTTTGATTCTGACTGCTAATAGTCTTTAGAGTTCTTCATGTCACTTCATAGCAGTGTGTTTCACATATACTGCAACAACCGGACCTAAATGTAAACAGAAAAGCCTTTACTTCTGAGGTGACATCGTTCTCGTAGATGTTCATCAGTGTCTGCTGATTACTCAGGGAGAGTCCAAACTGCACTGGCACAAAACCTTTGGCTGCTCACGCTATTGCACAGGTACCAGACTTCTGCCCATCAGAATCTCCTCCTCCAGCTGTTTCTTTCCTGTTGGGGTCATTGAGCTCATCAAACAGTCCACTCTCAATCATCTCCTTCTGCCACTGGATGGGCACAGCGCCAGTGCCAAACTCTTTGAAGAATTTCTCATCATTGTTATCAAATGTTACGCCCTTAACGTCTGAGAACTCGGCGATGTCGCCTGTGTCTTTAGCATACACGACATTAGGCTTGGGGACCCAAGGTGGGGCGATGAGACCGGCCTCCAGACGAGGGAAGTTGATGTTCTTGAACCATTCATGCTTTCGAGGATCCTCCATGTTGTTTCTAAACACAAACACAACAAAAATGAGCTATAGGAAAGATTGTGAATGTACAACATGTTAAGATAAAGAATGTATTGGCCATTTGTGGTATAATGCAATTTTTTTGGTACTATATATTGAATAATATTGAATGGATGATTTTTATTGAATGCCTTACTTAAAACCAAGTCGCTCATCCATTTTCTTCTTGAGGAACTGCTGAATGATGTCTTTGGTCACAGTGTCAAAGCAGCGATGCTCCCACTTGGGCTCCTCATTCAAGATTCGACGCTGCACTTCCTCCTTCTCCACTTTCTGCTTCAAGCTCTCGGGGCCTTTGAATGGAGTGTAGCCTGCAACCATCTCATAGATACTGCAGCCCAGGGCCCACCAGTCCACCGCGGTCCTGTATGGGGTCTTGTTCAGGAGTTCAGGGGCCATGTATGCTCCAGTACCAGCCTGCACAAGGTCAGTTATCATCAACTCATGTGATATTGTTATTAGAATACAATTTTACATGGCCAAATGTATTCTGTTTGAGTGACAGTTGCGTAATCTCTGCTACAGAATGTCTCTGCACAAAACAGAAGGAGTGATAAAGAATAGCAGTAAACCATGTGCATTTCATTATTTTTTCAAAACCCTGCGCAGATTATGTTTTTATATCTAGCAAAATCTATATAAAATTGATAATTAATATAGTAATAGTAAACCCACGAAAACACAATCTGGCAAATGTACTATATTGATGCTTGTAATAAACAATATTTCTAAAGAAAGCACTCGGTGCATTTCATAAGGACAGGGTAATCTTCAACTCTCAACCTTGTCCAAAGCTTCTGTAACATTCTCAGCCGTGATCTGTGTAGACTGACCTTCCCGTTCCCTGTCCATCCCAGTGTGACCTCTCTGTCTCAGGGGACCTGGCTGTAATCCTAATCCTACATGTCAGGAGTCATATGCGTCCACTCACATAGTTGTACAAGACATGCAGAAAGGCTGCTGACGCCTCTTTTATAGGTACATCTAGTCTAGGTGACACCACTTATTCTCATGAGGTTTTTTTTATTAATCCGATTTCTTTTACTTGAAACTACTTTTTTCTCTTACATTGGCTAAGGAAATGTCTTGGTTTCTTCGCACAACTGCGCATTTAATTTACTATTCAGATGTGTTTTCTCTATATCCAATTGTAGCAAAGAATTTGCCTAAAATGTTCATTGTAATGTTTACCTGGTTGTGCCAATCTAATCAGACTTGTGTAATGCCCACTAAGAGGATTAGAAGAGGAAAGCCAGCTCGAGTCCAGTCACTTTGGCTGCCGTAGGTGCATCGGCGTACGTTAATGAGCTTAGTGGACTTTCATAGAGCCTCAGGCTTTGGTAGTACAGATAGACCCTAGCAAGAGCTCCAACTATTACAAACTGCAACAATTTGTTCTACTTTTTTTCTTTTGTATTTGCCTCTAATAGTAGACAAAATGACAGATTAACACAGACATGTGTAAACATTTACATTTACGACATAGGCAACCTGAGGTTATATCTATTTATTAATTTCATGAGGAGACTTGTTGACAAATTACTTTTTCATGTTCCTCATTGTTGATATCAAAGTGTGTGGGACAGACTATTGCGTCACACACCCTTCAGAAGCCTGGATTGTTGGTTTTAGAAGACCCTTAAACTGAATCGATAGCTGGTCCACTATTGTTTTAATTCAAACACTATATCATTATATATGCAATGAAATATGAAGACCTTCAGGTCATCAGCTTGTTTCTCGTATCTCTGAGATATTTTTGTCTCATTCCTATATTTTGATTGTAAAGGTGTCAGAGAAAGAAGTGGAACCATCCAGTGAGCAGATGACTTTAAGCTTGCTTACTATCCTGAGCAGCACTTGTTAAAAAAAGCTTTACAAATAAATTTGCACCTAGTCTTCACCCATCTACAGATTTTCTAAGAACTTCTTGTTACCTTACAAATATATTTGATACTCTCCAACTTGCATCAATAACCTGTAGCCATATTAGGCTAAAGCATTAATCAGTGACTAGCTTTGTCCAAATGATTGATGTGCCTTATTAATATCTCAAGAGTGGTTACAGGCCTGACTTTACTCATCCCATAAGGACACAAGTCAGCTCAAAACAGAAGAGCAAAAGGATCAGATATTTTGACACTGGCATGAGGCAGGAAACAAAACCCTGCCAGAGTGAAAAAAAAAACTATGAAAAACTTACCATCTGATTGACGTTTTGCCAGGAGCCACTTCGATGGCCAGACCCAGGTCAGAGAGTCGACACTGGCCTTGGCTGTCCAGCAGGACGTTCTCAGGCTTCATATCTCGATAGATGATGTCCATCTCATGCAGGTGCAGGATGCCACAGGTGATCTGTGCAGTGTAGTAGACCACACGCTTCATCTCAATGCCCTTATCCACACCTTTGCCATCGTAGCCCAAGTTATAAATGTGATATTTCAGATCTCCTCCATTCATCAGTGTCATGACCAGGCACAAGTGGGTCTTGCTGTCGTAAGCATAGGCCAGATTCACCAGAAACAGGCTGTTGACCTTCTCTAGGATCTTCTTCTCAAGCAGAGCCATCTTCTCACCACCCTTTTTCTTCAGACGCTTTTTGTCCAGCTTCTTGCAGGCATACATTTGGCCAGTGTTTTTCACCTGGACAGCACATACCTGAAGGCAAAAAGGGTTTGTTTGACACAAGTTGTTTTTATATTAAGTGTGTTTTTGTCAGTGCACTTGAAACTCTACTTTCTAATATGTTTCAGTATCTCTGATATACAAATTGATAAATTTAATTGAACTCAATTTTGTGGGAACTTTTTGCACTTTCTCTAGGGAGAACTGTGTCATGGCCTGTAATCCTATTCAGTACATGTACAGTACAGTACATGCAGTACTGAAAATATATCTAATCTATAAAGACTCACAATGTTACAAATGTGACTTTTGATGTAAATTCTTCAGTTGACTATAAAACTCAACAGCATTGGAAGTGTGATTGTCTCTTCAGACTCTGAAGAGACAATCAGTGAGACTAGAAGTGAGTATTTATGAGTAAGTTTACTTTTTTCCCATTTTTCTTTTTTTTTTCTTTTTTCAGAATTCCACATAAAGTTTTATAAAACAGTTGAAAGGCTTGTGTTCCCGTGATCAGATTTATTTTTATTGTTACAAGCAAAGTTTTTCATTGTGATGTGTGTACATCTCTAGTATTTAATTCATAATATTATTGTATTGTAAATTGTGTTTTTTCCTTGTGCTTTCTTAGATAGGACAGTAGTAATGTGAAATGAGTGAAATGACAAGAGAAAAAAAGAGACATTTGGCAAATACATGTGGCTAAGAGGTAATGGCACATGGTCATCTCAACTTAAACCACTACTACATCTTTCTGAGAACTCTTCGGTTCATAAATATCTGGCACATATTATACTCGGAGACACAAGGTGCAAACAAACAACATCAATGGTGGACTGTAACTTTGACAGCTAAAATGAAACTGTGGGCCTTAGCTAAGTTAAAGTATGTACATTTGTTAAAATACTTGTATTTGTTCTCTTATGTAAGGACACTAATCCATCTTAGCTCACAGAGAAGTTTGTTTGCCCCTCATTCAAAAAGCTCCAAATATTACCTTAAGCTTGACACTGATATAGACCAGTGGACCAATCTGTCCAAACGGCTTTACAAAGGCTGCCCTTTGTGACCTCTGACATCTGTCCTGGCACTTCCTGAGTGGGACTTTAATACCCTACTTTGTGACTATCCTTCATCACTTACAGGGAAATACGTCTGTACTTTGGTATATACTGTACTTGTCTCTTTAGGCCTGACAAATATGTTTAGGCATTTTAAAATACATATTCATAAAGTCATTCATAACATGTGTTATGCATGTGAGAGTAAAATAGTGTTTTTAAATGTAAGTGAATAATGCTTTCTCATTCAAACTCTTCATTTGTTTGATATTTGTCAGAGTTTTCTATGACACACAGTTTCTATTTTGAAATCTCCCAAGTGTGATTCTGTTCTACTGCAGTGTTAGAACATAGTTGATGCCTGCCATCATATTTGTTAAGATTTGTTAGTTGTGTTGAGTCTTACCTCTCCGAAGCCACCTTTTCCCAGGGTCCTGAATTCGTAGAAGTATTTGTCACTGATGGGTTGTTTTTCGTATTCTTTCCACTGGAGGAACTTGTCAAAAAACGGACTGGCCTGATATTCTGAAAATGGCTTGCCCTTCAAAAACTCTCTTGTGCCTTCCTGGACTGGCCCTTTCATCACATCACTAAAGTTGGAGTCTGTCACACTCTTACACTTCTCCAATGCATCACCGGTCAAAAAAGACAAGAAGGTCTTGGAGTCGGCTTTGGTGTACTTCTTGACAATGTCTTGGTATGCTTTGTTCTTCGCAGCCCCTTCAGCCAGATCCCAGTCGTAAAGATCGTCTAAGAAATCGGCAGCGACCTTGTACTCAGGTTTACTTGCAAGAAAATCACGGAAAAACTTCTTGCCAATTGGTTGCCTCTCACAAATACTGACAAAATCCTTTTCAATGCTGCCTCTCACTGCGCACATTGTTCAGGCTTGGGGAGAGACAAGCTCCTTCGCCGCTTTTTCATTTCTTTGTCATCTCCACCCTGGGCCTTTAGGTAAGCCGTGTTGGCCACCAGGTTATCGAGCCCCGCCATGTCACACATCTTGGCGGCTTTTTGGTTGGTCTCTCTCCCCTATGAAACTGGAATGTTCAGTGGTGTCCCACGGACGGTTGCCCCTGTCCCAGCGCTGGTGAGAGTGCAGGAGGCTCACTGACTCCACCAGCCTACCTGTAAAGCTAAGACATCGACACACCCAGTAATTACTCATTTAGAATTAAATACCAGGGAGGGATTTTGGCTTAAGATCTTTGTGTAGGCTATTCATGGATGCGGTGCACAGAAAGGGAATCGTAAACGGCTCTGTCCTAAGAGGCTTTCTATCCTGCTATATTTATGCTCAGTGCATTGCAGTCACTATGAGACAGGGTCTTGTTAACGCTGCACGCAGATCGCCCACAGTAGAAGAATGCAGAGAACACCAAAAGAAGGTTCTGAACTTGAGATTTAGAATGAGGCCGACACTCCAAAGAAAGTCACCTGCTGACCTTTTGGGCCACATGGACATGTGTCATGTAGCATAATCCTTAGCAGAAGGGCCATTCTTTCAAATGCTGCTTTGTAATTTCCTAAAACCATATTTTTGTCAGTTCCGAGACACTGTTAGCATGTCATTCACAGAATACATTTAGGCCAATTCTGTAACAAACTTAGTCACATGACAACTCTTTTGGCTGCTGTCCAATGTTGACACTAGTACACCTGAAGTATACTCCATTGGTATGACTACCAAAGAATATTAAGCTATAAATTAATTATATTTTACTGTTACCATTGGTGTCTCATCTTCTTTGTCCACAGAACCAAACCGACTTAAAAAGGTACTTGTTATGGCATTCATTTTTTGCCACTTCACTTTAGATCACTTCATGTTTTTCTGCATAATTCTACTGCCCAAAAGTGTTTTCTACAAAGTACAGAGTTTGAAATTAAAATACATCATTATAGCAGCCAGGTCCAGTAACAGGTCAGATCTGTGGACAGGCACAGGCAGATAGCATTATTAGCATTATATAACTAAATGTGGTCTGATATTTAACCTACTGTGAAGAATTTTGTGGATTAACATGCACAGCTGAGTACTCACTGCAAACACAATTTAGGTTTTAAATCTGACACCTTCTTCTCAGAAAACTTTTGACACATGGTTAATGGCGACATATTTCATTTTGGTTGCAATTATGGCCGATAAACTGGAAATGACCAAGCAAAGCCAATCAGAGAGCTGCTTTCGGCTCCTGATTAGAACTAAAATTCTTAAAAGGTACCTATAATGTCAAATTCACTTTTCTAAGTTTTTAACCTTGTTATAATGGCCTTCCTTCATCATTAGTTTACTCAAAGTTATATTTGAATTGATTCATGCATGTTGAGCTGCAGCTCATGTGCTCAGAAATCCTCGTTCTCACCTACCACCTATCCCCTCCCACTTGTCGGTATTTACCCGTCATAATTCAAAAGATTAATACTTAAAGTGAAGCATATATGGTTCAGAACTGTCCCATATCCACTTTCCAACAATAAAAAAGTTTAAAGATCTGTTGCTTTTTACAGTTTTAAAATGAAGGTTCTGCAGTTTTGAACAGGAAGTCAGTAGAGCTGTTTTTATTTTTAGGTTGTTTTAGATCAACTTTTTGTTTCTACAGTGAACAAAAGGTCAATTACTGATTTGCATATATTCTAGTTTCTTACTAAATATTAAAAAAACACAATAGGTCCCCTTTAATTATGCAATTCAGACAGGACTTAATGGTCTAATTTTTTCACGAAGTGCTGTATTTATGATTTACTTTTTGTGGAAAACAAAGTTTTTCCACTAAAAGTAAATTATTATGCTAATTAACTAATTTACAACTAAAAAAAGTTAGTTATGCCAACTTTAAGTATCATCTAAGTGTAGACATTCAAGAGAAAAAAAAACTGAATCAGACCCAAGACAATGGAACAAAACTTTGCTGTCAACAGCGTTAGTTTATGAAATAAACTTGTTCAAAGAAATGTTAGACTCAAAAACAAATTTGAAGAAGAAATATGACAAACTCAGAAACTTGAACAGCTCATTTTTTAATTCCTCAGACAAGCTGTTGCTTCTGTGACCTATTAATCCTCTGGGCTGTAACCTGGAGCTCCTGTGCAGGATCAAAGGCTCTCGGACCATGGCCTTCTGACTTTCAAAAGACTCAGCTCAAATAACCAGCAGCATTTGATGCACTTCAATCTTATATTTTATATCTTGGAGATTCATATCTTTTAGATCTCTAGACATCTTGTCTACTATAATGTGTTATACAGTGGGATCAGCCAAGGTAACTTGTCACACTTACAGCTAGTTCAAATTTAATTTATTTATTTATTTTACCGGCACACATCATCAAGAACATCTCACACCTATTTGATCTTCATTTCATTGGCTCCCCATTTATGTTAGAATAGATTTTTAAAGCACTTCATGGACTGATCCTCCCCCACATCTTAGACCTCATTGTGGTCTAGTCCTGCGCACTCACTGAGGTCTAAGGGCCGGCTTTTGAGTTGGTTTTAATTTGATTTTAAAGGGAAGCTAAACCCTAAAATAACTTATTTTGGCTGTTCAACTATGTATATAGTGTGTAAATAGCATTGTCTACTGTTTGAAGTCATTGTAAGGCATTTTTAATTCACACTGAGTAAATGAGCAGATTTCAGGTCAAAATAGTCACAAACTGGCTCACTGCAGACTCATGTCAGCTCTAGACTCTGTGACCTCAGTGTGTACTGGCCATTCAAAATCAAGCTTTAATTGCAGACACCTGCTGTCAATCCAATCACACTGCTGCTCCTCCTTTGCTTTTTTCCCAATGTTTTTCAATGAGTTTGCTGTGTTTGAAAAGTGTTTGTTTAAAGTTTAAAGTTTAGGGGTTAGCTTACCTTTAACTTGTTTATTTATTATTATTTAAACTTTTATTTATTTTAAAATTGTGTTTTTCTGTATTCTGTGGAATGTACTATATAATAAAGTTGGATTGGATATGTTGACAAAGTTTTTTACACAAACTTATATGAAAACTTTTTGCCATTTTGTCACATAACATTTTTTTATTAAAGGGACATTTTTATTTTATTTATTTACACAGATATCTTGTTAATGTAACTATTCAAGTGTAATGTGGTCCACAATGTCCTGACTATGAAAAGTCCCATTTTTTCACCCATCTCCACTAGGTTTGTCTGTTGTTGTTAGCATTGTGGCTAACTGTCGTCAGCATGCACGTCTCGCTCCTAACAGTTGTGAAAAAACTTTAAAACACATTATGATGACCAATTCAAATGCTCAGAATGTATTATGTAAGTGAGAGAATGTGACTGATGTAGGAAGTTTAAAATAAATTATTTCATTACATTTATAAGGGCAAATTGTGACTTGTGTTTTATTCCATGTACTTAGGGAAAAAACATGGTAAATAGATCTATAATTCAAATTTTGTTCACTGTAAACACAAAATGTATCAAAAAAGAGAGAATAAGAAACAGGTCCATTGTTCAAAACTATAACTGATAAACTTCATTGTAAAATGTTGCTTTAATAAACAGCAGATTTTAAACTACAGTTATTTTGTTGTTGGAAAGTGGCCACTTGACATGACTCAGAATCATATTTTTTGATTAAAGACAAATAAATACAGACCAGCGGGCAGGGATAGGTGGTAGGTGAAAGCAGGGGTTTTCTGAGCACTGGAGCATCAACTGCAAGACAATAGAAGATTACTCAAACATGTGAATCAATCAAAGAATAACTGAGTAAACTGCTAATGAGAGGACACCGTTATCAGTAGATTTTACATAACAGGTCCCTTTAATATTGCTTCATTAGCTTTAAAAGTGTACACATTAAAGTGTTGAATTAATCTATTGAAAAATGCCAGAAACATTGTGTGACAGAATTGTACTGCGTTATGCCCTTCTATAAATATCAAATATGTCAAGTGTCAATCATGTAAATGGCTCACGGTGTCAGTAAAGCACTTAAGCCTCTGAGTGGATCAAAGGATGTCATTGGTCTCTTCTTCAGGAGCCAAGATGGCGTCCGGGTCAGCCTTGTCACTTTAGGGTCACCAGTGGTTCTGTGTTAAAGCCAATATACTGTATGTACTTTCTTCCATAAAAACACCATTCTGCTGCATTTTAAAGCCACTATGCCTAATTATTAAACAGTGAACAAAGAGTGTGCATTTACAGTAAACCATTCTAACTCATCTGTCCTTTAGCATGTCCTCAGTTTCATATGCACAGATAATTTGTTCATTAGCACTGCTCTAGAACAGGTATTTCAGATACAAAAGTGAAGCAGGTTTATCACCATCTACACAATCACAATCAGCTCTCATCCTAAAGAGTCAAATAGTAACATGCAGGGCTCATTCTAACAAGTTGCATATAAAATGTAGCATGTAGTTATCAGATTTGTATTTATTTATTGTTCTTTTTATATTATATATATTATATTCATTATTATGCTTTGCAATAAACCTTTAATTAGACTAGTTAAGCCCTTTTTTGTGTGGTATAGGGGGATAGGCATAACTTTTTTTTTTGGGGGGGGGGGGGGGGGGGGGGGGGGGTTACATTTTAGAATCTTCATAAAACTGTAGAAATATGATAATATGCATACAGGTTATGAGAAATTGTCCTGTGTATTTTGGAAAAAAACATAGAAAAAATAGATCTTATGTAAAAAAAAAAAAAAACTATATGTATGGGTGTGCTCCGAATTTTTTCATAAAGAGACACAATTTGAAAAACAGCATTGTCACAATTTTTATAGACTAACTTACTTTTTAAAAGAGCATTCATAATTAATTCCAAATTTATATTACATCAAATGTTTGTTATTTGAATATTAATAGCAAAATTGTTTCAATTTGACTTTTTTATTTTTTTTTTTTTTTTTTTTTTTTTTTTTTTGTAGGGCCACAGTTGGCCCCTGGACTGCAGTTTTGACATGCCTGATATAAATTATAATAATAATTAATTTCACTTTTTATAATCTGTGTATATGGTTTGAACCATATACAAGTGAGTGTAAAATTAAATACCCACTGCAGGGTAATGAAATATGTCATCAAAGACAGCATGTCAGGTATGCTTTTTCTAATGAAGCACTTTTATATTTTTGAACTATAATTTTAGTCTATACGGCTAAGGCTAAATAATGCTGCCTTCATTTGCTTTTGAAAAGATGGTAAATCCCACTTGTGAAGTGGTAATTTACCAGCGTGTTTGTGGTTTTGTGGTCGTAGCAAAATAAACCACATTTAAATTGACAAATATATGTAAAAGCTACAAGTAAATCTACAATTTACAATGTCCTTACATTGCTCTGAGAAAAAAAAAACATTTAGACTTTTGTTATTATTGTAAAGTAAATATGCCTTGTAACTTGTTAAAAAGTGAGCAGTCGTAATCAGAACATAGAGTAGTTATTATCTCGAGGCTGGTACACAACCCTTGTGTCAACTCAGGGCAACTTTAAATAGAAGAAAAAAATGTCTGTGAGTTTAAAATAGCCAACACAGCATAAAGAGGAGTATTTTTATGTTCACTTACACAAGTCTGAGGTGGAACGAGCAGCACAGTGGCATTACTACCAGTAATCTCTTAAGTGCTCATCTCTGTGTCTGTGAGGTGAGAGCAGGCCACTGTGGCACAGGTGACTGCCAGCACAAATCCTCCTCCTTCAGCCGTCTCCAGGTCCAGATCAGGCAGCGGCAGCAGACAGGACGGGCCTGGAGAAGAGGGAAGCCTGAGCAGTGACAATGCCAATGCTAACTGCCTTGATTTAAAGGCAGACAGCACACAGGTAGCGCCAGTTATTGAGCTAATGTAATAAATAGATTGAGCGTAGCCACATTGTGTAAGCAGAGTCTACTTAAGGCTTCTGTTCAACCAAACTAATGTGGAAAAAATTTTGAAAAAACATACTTCTTTTGTTTTTATATTTGGTATTAACAAAATACTTTAATTTTTATTAGTAATATCAATACGCATCAACAAATGGCACAATGAACAGAGTGCACCAACTTTTTAAAAACTCAAAACAAAATGACAGCATTTCACATTAGGCAGGCAAACATTCGTATGGTCAGCTGTAGTTTTAGTGCTGTTACTTAAAGGCAAAAAGTGACAAACTAAACTAAACGGCTTCTTCTTCTTCTTGGCTTTGAGGTTCCAAAAGGGAATCTCCACTTTCTGTTTCCGCTTTGCCACTTTCAGCTAATTGGAACCTTTTGAAAGCCTCAAAAAACTCCCCCATCACTAATTGTTTGGGTTCATCATCTGAGTTGGAGACAAGATCAGAATAGAGATAGAACGCTATTGTCAGTGTCTTGGCTCAAAACTGGGCTATTTTCATTTGGACTCATGCTAAGGCTAGAGCTAGATTCCAGTTTGTCACATTTGGGTCTGAGCTCTTGTCGACAGGGGACTTCTCAGATTTTTGCTTTTGGTCTCCGCGCTCGTGCTCCTGTGATTCTTGGAGCTTCACTCGATGGCGGTTGACAAGCAGCTGCAGCTGGATTTTGTTGGTGAAGAAGATACGTCGCCAGCCGATGTTGTGTGCCAGAGCACCACCTCCTCAGACAGAGTGCTGCACCGCTGCCGAACCGCACTCTCCCAGAATTTCTCTGATTGGCACAACTGAAAAAGACAGCACAAACTTGTATAGAAAAGTGTATCTTCCTAGAAACTATGCATACAGCTTAATTTAAGCATCCTTCTGACAACCTTTTTTTTTTCTTATACAGTGTAGTAAAAGAGGTTTATGGGTGAGTTTTTAGTAAGTTAAATGTGTGAAATTTAAGGAAAATCATCCAAATATGCTCCAAATAATGGTAGAACTCATGTGCCATGAAAAAAAAAAAAATCCGTCAATCTCTCTTTGATCTATTTGAGTGCAACCCCAGTAGGTACACCTTGTCTCCATAAGAAAATTAGCTGCCTGCACTTGACCCTTTCTCCAGTGTTGTAGATTGTCACTCAGTGATGGCAAGTGCCACACTAAGCCAAGCTTAGCCCAAGGTATGTTCAGATCTTTGGCCAAGGTTGGTTATGACTGCCTAATATTGAGTATTTGTCGGATTATAGAGGTTATGCAAGTGACATAGCACTGAGTGGCAAAGAATGCATTAGAATTAATATTGGAAAAAGGACACATGCTCCTAGGGGCTCAAATACAGCTAAAACAGGAAAAAGAGGCTACAGTCTGATAACAATATAACCAATGACAGCTCTGTTGAATATTGAGTTTGTATCTAACATAAACTGAGAAAATCAGATAAACAGTGGTAGAAAAGCGGAAAAAACAACATGAACACTTTTGCTTTTCTCCCATTTATCAGACTTTAGTACACACACAGCTGAACAGATGTTTTTGAGTCAGTTTGATGAGAAAATGATTTGTAGTGCAAGTCTGTACTTAAAATGTCCTAAATCTCTAACTGACGTTAGTTAGTGAAGCGTTGCAGCAACAACAGAAACTACTATTTACAATTTCCATTTTACCACATACAGTGAATTTGTGTCAAACAAAAACTCCAGGAATAAAAATGAGGGTGTAAACAGATAAAGAAAAGCATTTCTTCTATTGTTGCTCATCATTTTGCCATTCAGTTGAAATGTTGAGAAACATTTTTCAAATTAAAGAATGTCTCTCCATTCAAATTCTTGGATGGGAGTGCAAGCCAAATTGTTTTTGTACTTAATTTTACAAAAGACGAAAACATTGTGATTGTACTGGAAAACAGAGATCAAAGGGACAATTTATAGATTTACTTTGTTAAAAATCTTTGAAAGTGTTATAGTTAAATGTGTATTTTGGTAGTCTGATGTGGAATTTCATAAAAAAAATTGTATGTGAAAATATAAATAATCCTAAGTTTTGGTTGATGAGACCCTCATGCAAGTGGTGTGCGTATTCATTTATGGTCATTTGAATGCTGCCTCTACTCCTTTGCATCTATCGCCAAGTAATTCACTCTTTTATTATGTATGTGATTATATTGCCTTATTAAAAATATACAAAAAGAAGAGGGGAAAAAAACTTTTGTTTTGTTGTGTAATAACAACTATTAGCTTAACATACAATACCTTCCAGAAGCGGCGTGATGTGTGTAAAAGCTGTCCCACTTCCTCCAGCTCCAGGAAGCCCAGGATGTGCAGAAGGAGAGCATCAGGCAGGTGCTCCAGGTAGTTGAACTGGCCTTGGCACAAACACTTGGCATAGTCCAAAACATCCCGTCCAAACACTGTTCTGATTTCACCTGGAAACAACACATTTTCTGCTTATTTGGTTGTGTTTATCTGGTGGTACTTGGAGTCCAAAATACATGATGTGAAGGCTTGAGAACCACTGTATATAATGTGAGAGTCTGAAGGTCCTTGTTCTGCCTCTGTTGACTTGGATTTTGCCTGTTCTATGTCAGCAATCACTGTTTAACCATGTACTCTGCTACAATCTACAATGTCATTCTACTTTACCCTGGAGACTGGTGTCTTTTAACATCTCCTCGTGAGACTCCTTGACTTCCCCGGGCCTTGCATTCCTGTAAACGGCTCTGAGCGAGATCGTCCACCATCTCCAGATCACCTGCGAGTATCCAGCACAAAGTAACCTTCATTTCAAGCACAAATACACAAAATATTCTTCAGTTTAACTTAGGCGCTTTATCTTTCAACATAGTAAACTGTTACCTTGTTTGTGACTAAACAAACGAAATGGAAACAAAAGCTCTGTCTGGAAACATTTTGAGGCTAACTAAGCTAACTGTTAATGGTAGAAGTGTCAGTAGTTAACGTTAATGAGTCAGCAAATTAATGAAGAAAAAAAACCGAAACTAGTTCCCATGATGATATAAAAAGCAAGTATATGCAAAAAAAGTTAAACGTTAGCCACACTTACCTCTGATTTAGTTACGGCTAAGTAATAATAAGTCTTATTTGGCGCTGGAGCGTTTCCAGATATTTCAAACAGTGGATCTTTCAGAAGTGACGCCATGTTAGTTTGGTCGTCACCATGACAACAGTCTTCTCATTTTTACAAAACGTGCAAAACTGTTAATAACGACAATAGGTTGGTTTCACGTGACATCACAACATTCTACAGGCCAATGTTATTTCAATGAGGTGGAGGGCAGCTAAAATGAAGATTGCTTAAATGCAGTTTATTTTTTGCAAAGCAAATGAGTAATGGGTCTAGTCATCCTAGAAATAGCCAGTTTTTAAATTAGCAAAATATTTTTTAATTATTCCATGGCAAAGTCCAATGTTATTAATAGGACAAAGTGCCTCTTGCCCTCCATCTGGCTTGTAACTGACAAGAATTCTAGAATGTGAAACCCACATATTGAGTGACTTTGTCGATTAGTATTTTCACTCATCCAAAGTGAAGTAAAAAGGATTCATGAATGAAATGTAATAGACCAATAAATGTAAAACATATTTCATCAAGAGAAACAAGTTCATGTGATGTGACAGTAGTTAAAAATCTTTAATTTATTTATACATATATTTATATATGTACACATTTACTACTCTATTCTTGTAAGACAAGAAACAAATTCATTGTTAGTCAGTGGTGGCACATGAGACCCTGGCTTTTCCCACATTGGGCAGTTCAGTTTCTTGCCAAGTGCCTTGAAACAAACCATTGGAGTAAGACCTTTGTTCATAAAGCAATGCCATCTTTTACTAAACAGCTTTAACAGTCTTGATTCTGGTCCATTACCTCAGGTTACATTTCTCCCGTGACACCCTGGAGACTAGAACAGATGTCTGCTCATCTCTTTTGTGCACAACCAGGCACCAGCTGTTCATAAAACAAGATAACGTTACATATTCTTTAAACACCTTTTGCACATATTGGCAATTTTGTGATAGTCACTACAGCTGTTTGGCTAAGGCTCAACCTCTGGTTCAATTCAACATCATTCATATAAAAGAACTCCTCTTAAGTTGCTTTGAGCAAATGATTAGAATATATTTTTAAAAATCAGTAAAGGTCCCCAAAAGCTTTGTCACCAATACCACTTTTGTAGCTTTCTTCTAAAACAGTCCCTTTGAATAAAATATCTGCTTCATCATGGTAACTGAACCACATTTAGTGACTTGAATGAACCCTGTTAATATTCCTAAAAGTTTTACCCTTGTATTTTACGTCATAGTAGTGGTTTTTGTCCACAAGGTGTTTATACTCACCATTATTAACTCAGTCCTTGTTATACATAACACATAGTGATTACAAATGATGATATGCACAGAGCTTACAGTAATAAACAAGAAATAAAAAAGCATATAATGTATATTGAATATAATATTTCAAATCCTTATAACAGTCCCACAGTCTTTAAAGTCCCTTGAACTCCTTCATAGTGTTGTAAACTTCTTTGCAGAGAAGTCTTTAGAAATGTACTGCCACTAACAGCGTGACGGAACAAGTGCGTTGAATATGTGCTGCATGCTGCCCTCTGGTGGCCCGGGTAAGGAACTGTGCTACAGGAAAGGGTTCGTGGAAGAGCCTCCTGAAGTGAAGGGCCCGGCTGGGGCCCCTGCCTGTAACACATGGGACAACAGTGAAGTGAAACAGCAGCCGTACATTGTTACAGAGAAGTTTTAGAACAGTCTGTATTGTGGTGGCATAGCCTTGAACAGCTCACACACATGCTCACCATAAAGGGGTTATTGGTCATGCCGGGGCCAGCCATAGGCTGCCCAAAGGGCGTCATGGAAGGTTTATTCTGACCGTAGACAGGGAATGCAGGGCCTGAGACAACAGATGGGTTACAAAGGGTGAGTGTGATCTCCAGTGACAGAGAAATATACACAAACAGGCCATAAAGATTCAGCCCCGACACAGGGATACACAACATGTTCATTTACAGGAGATGTTCTGATACAATTACAGGCTCAGAGTCTAAATTACATATTGCATTTAGG
Source organism: Mugilogobius chulae (assembly GCA_038363315.1). Lineage (NCBI taxonomy): Eukaryota > Metazoa > Chordata > Actinopteri > Gobiiformes > Gobiidae > Mugilogobius > Mugilogobius chulae. The sequence goes on along the minus strand of CM076395.1, from coordinate 31,589,557 downwards.
TCTAGCAACAGCCATATTCATGCAAGAGTTGTCCAAATGTCGCTGACCTAGATGCAATTAGGAAACACTGTGCAGTAGCTGCAAGGACCTGTTAAGTGTCGCAAATGATTTCTAACCGTTACATAAAAAATGCAATGGGCCTTGCTGGATCCTGCACAGGCTCTACTGGTGTTCAGAGGTAGGGCACTAACCATTGGACTGGGGGTGGTACCCGCAGGCTGAGAGTAAGGGATGGGGGCCTGGCCAGGAAACTGTTGCTGGAAGTTTCCGCTGAAACTGGTCGGGAGGCAGTAGGACGAGGCATTCCCGAAGCCGGCGGGCATGCTCATAGAGCCAGTACCAAAGGAGGCTACAAGACAACAGTGTACAGTCAACACAGGGGGGCGCTAAAGACACAGGCATCACAGAGAAGCTACATTTAAGTTAGGGGAGTAACAGAGACAAATCTTTTATTTGTTTATTGAATCACATGATGTATATATCGTGTATGTGCATAGACAGCATCACTGAACTGTGGTTAGGGTTGCTGTGTACCTAGAGCTGCAATGCATAAGCCACATGTATAGGTGGCAATAAATGTGATTGTCTAATTCAAATTTAAGTGATTGCTATGTCAGCATATCATTTCTAATGTTACACCCCTAATTAATGTACATCTACGGGAGAGCCCTCTAACTGGGCTGTGATCCAAAACAGACCTGCCACTGGAGCCCGACCGTTGGTCTGGAAAGGATTGGTGGCCATTTCTGGAGCCACAGCAGCAGCGACAAACGGGTTTGTGGACGGTACAGCTGCAGGAGAGATATGTTTGAGAAGGACTGGACTATGGACTACAGCTTGGAATGCTTAGAGAAAGTTTTTTATTACAGTCATGACAACTATTAAATTAAACTTAAACTAATTATTTCTAATACTGAAGAATGTATAGAACAGCCACTTACCTCCAAAGCCAGGCTGCATTGTGGGTAAGACCGGAGGATTCTGAGCAGGAGAAGAACCCAGGACAGGCCCGAATATGTTCCTGTAAAAATATAATGATCTATATTATGACAGTCGATATAAAAAGCTTTTATAAAAAATTGAAAGCCAAACAAAATTTATTTGTAACAACAAAATAATGGAATTCGACATCAGCCTAAATAAATCTATAATGCAACATGTTTTTATTTTTAATATTATTATTTATTAGCTTGTGCAGACTTGCTGTAAATGATTCCATTTATCTTTGCATGTATACTATATGCAGACATTCAGCCAAAATAAAATATTAGTCTGTGCTAAAAATCTATTTTGATTTATGCTTAAAAAAAGGGTAAAAAAAACAGCCTGTTATATCAGTATATCTCAACACAAATAATAGTTAATTTATCATTTCAAGAGTCTACACTGCTAACAGCAGAGGACGACACAGGCCAACTTTCTTTGGAATGTATAAGAACTACTAACTTCAAACTTATATTTCTGTTAATGGAAAAAAATCAGGAAAATTCCAAGTCTCTATGCTACATTTGGAAAAGCTTCACAAATATAAATACCTTTTTATTTTCAGCCATGTCTACAATAATCATGATATTTGAAGATTTGTCTATAAAACTGCATCGTCCCCTCTGCGGTGCTGTTGTGAGCTGTGTAAATGTTAGCGCCTCACCCGGGCACGTTGCTGTTTGAAGACACCGAGGAGCTGAGTTCGTTGTCCAGCTCAGCCAAAGCAGCGTAACGGTCTTCTGTGCAGCTGCCTGTCTGCGACTGTGCTGGCACCGCGCTGGACATGGAAGGAATTGGCACTCCTCCTGCAATTCATTCAAAACAAATGATTCAGTTTAACAAATGTACTAGGACATACTCTGTTATTTTGTTTTGTTGGGAAACTCTACTGGTTATTAATGTCACACATGGCAGGCACTGTATTTCTATGACAGGGGGTAGTTTTCCATGGCTGTCCATGCACTGATAATCGAGGAAAGAGGAGTGTTAATTTAGGAACTGACGGCTCAAAATTACCAAACATTTATTAGATATGGATCAATTATGTCGCTAATTCAAAACAAACCATATGGCGACAAGTGATAAACTTCAAAACTACAGAGGAAGTGCTGCTTACTAGAGATGTAACAATATGCAAATCTCACAACATATGATGTGATATTTATTACAATATTGTGATATTATAAAAAGCCGGCGATAGAGATAGACCGATATATCAGCCGGCCAATACTTTGGGGCTGATATTTGGATTTTTTGCATATTGGCCACATCGGTCATCGGCCTTAATTTGGCCGATATTTCATAAGTTGTTTGAACGGTAGAGCTGCACTCAGTGATCAGCTCAGCTCCACGTTAGTTTTGGAGAGAAATTATACGTTTGTTCTATATATCTCCATTTTGGTTAAATAAAGGTCAGTTAATTAAAATTAATTAATTGCTGTGTTTTAAAAAGGAGCACTTTCTTTAATTCCTCTTTAAAATGTTCTGTAATGTGCATAAACATGTTGTATTCATTAACATGTTGTATTCATTAAACAATGAGACAAAATAATAGTTTAGAATGAATTTTTTCTTTTTGGATAGACTTTCTCTGGTGCAAATTCATGGCTTCAGCCTAAATTACTAACTCAGCATATCGACTAAAAGGTCTTGTTTCTTTGTTTTATACAAATATTTAGAATTTTATAGTTTTGTTTTTTTTGCATAAAGTGTTTGTTAATGTTCTAAACTCAGAACTGTTTTTGATTCAAGTCATGTTGTTTAATATCGTCATGTGACGACGATATATTTTGATATCGTTTCGGTATTTAATATTTTATTTGGTTTAGTTTTGGTATCGCGATATCACAATATTGTCACATCCCTACTCCATACCTCCTTTATGTTTTGCAATATTTCAATAAATTTTTTTTTTATCTTAAAAACTAAAATTGGATAATATACTGAAATGTGCCAGTAAAGAGAGAAACGAGACCTAACAAGTACCGTATTTTCACCCTATTGAGCGCGCCTGAACATAAGCCGCACCAACTAGATTTAAAAAAGAAAAATGACAAAGTACATACATAGGCCGCACTTGTTAATAGTAAGTTTATGAGAGTCTATATTTTGCTGCATTGCCGTATAAGCCGCAGAGTTCAAAGTCTGTGAAAAAAGTAGCGGCTTATAGGCCAGAAATTACGGTAAAACTGTAATAACTTTTAACCATGTTATAGTTGTTGCTCTCATAATTTAACCTCTTGAAGTTGTATTTAGAGTGATTCATGAATATTTGATTTGGTCTCTGGTGGACAAGAGAGCTGTGACAGCTGTCAGTCGGCGTTTCACCAATCTCCAGAATTACCACTGATCCACTCCCAAAACAGTAGAGGAAGCTTGTCTTTTTAATTCAGTAGCTTAAGCTCAAAATTGCAATTAAAATGTCCGAAGTATATCATAAAAGTCCAATAGCTTAGACCTATATATTGAGTATGTACTTTTTTTAAAGGTACAACATCATGAAAAAATTATAGCCAGTGACTTTACTAATTTCCATCTTCAGTCGCTTGGTTCTTCTAATACAAAACAATCATTTGCAAAATTATTCATTAGATCATCCATGTCTATTTTTGAAAAAAAAAAAGGTCACAGAGCTTCTCAGATTTACAGACACTAACAGAATTTGAGAGATGAGGTGAGATGAGGGGGAGGAGGGGTACCTGATGACTGTGAGGGGGGTGAGGTGCTCAGGTGAGATGGAATAGTAGTGTTTCCAAAGGCCTCAAAGTTGGCAAAGTTGCTATTGGACTGAGTCTGAGGCGCTGCGGAGAATGCACAGTGAAAATGAAACAAACGATGGCAGAATGAGGTGAAGACACACAAGCAAAAGAGTAGAACATGATGTCGTTATACAGGGTTCTCACAAGCTTCTGGGACTGATTATCTTTTCCATGGACTGCTCAAAAGTCAAATATTCTTTGTCATTTGTCATGCCTTGCTAGAGACTTTGGGCTTTGTTTCTTGGGAAGCTGCTTGCAAATTTAGGAGTTGTAGGTAAAGCTTTTCTGAGTGTGTATCTGGCTAGGCAAATTCATGTCAAAACTGAAAAGACATTTTGCTTTTGGCTGTGCTGATTCATCATGACTTAAAGTGCGTATGACAAGTTTTTCCATTTTTTTTTCTTTATTTGGTAGACAAATATAAATGATAGTCTTGCATGAATCTTAAAACATATAAGTGAAGAAAAGCTTGAAAATATGTTCAAATCAACAAGAGCAGAGTTCAAAAAATCACAGAAGGGAGAAGACGATATTCTTAATGTTCTCTCAGGAAACGCATTTGTATGACCCTGTGAACATAAATTTAACTAAATAACTTTGTTTGTTCTAGTGAAAAAAATTGTCTCAAGTAAAAAAAAAAAAGCTAAATACACTCTGTGCATCGAACATCACTAAAATGCTAACGCTAACATGAAATACTAATAAGTACAGAAATGTGCTATTTTGAATATAAACAAGCCAACTGACGTTCTGTGCACAGAGGTTTAGGCCCAATTTATTACATGGTAGGCTAGACAACTACCTAGTGAGATGTTATCATTTATGAACAGGAAGAACAATTTTAATGCTAAAAACTGGGCTTAAATTTGTAAAAATGTTTAGTACTATCTTAAATTAACTCTCTAATAAGAATGGCTGAAGTGGCTGAAACACATTACTAATGCTGGTTTAGTAATATTCAAGATCGGTCTTGGTCTTGTCTCGGAGTCGAGCACATTTGAACTCTGTCTTGTTTTGGTTTTGAGGGTACTTAGACTTTTCTTGAGACCACATTGCATTACCATGACGCTCTGCTAAACTTTTCTGTCCCAGGCACAGTTTGCAATAAAACCATGTAGACACTGATATTTGTTTAAAATTACAAAGATGTCTTGATTTGGTCTCAGTGGGCTGCGGTTTTGGTCTCAACCTATAAACGTCTTAGACTTGTCTCGATCTCAGCCTTCGTGATCTTGGTCTGTCTCTGTCTTGGGACTTTGTGGGCTCAGAAAGGTCTTGGTCTTGATTACAGCGGTCTTACTGCACTAGTTAATGCTATAGAAATGTTAATGGTATTAAATATATACTGTATAATTGTCATCAAATACATGAGCATAAGATTAGAGCTGCATCAGTGTCTTCCAACGGACAGAAATATATAGTAAAGTAAATTAACAAGTTTATTTTATAGGTTTTTTGCATGATTTTTCCATGACTTCTCCAAAAAAATTGCCAACTTTCCTTTACTTTACTTTAACATATTTTTTAGTCAACAGCCGTCTTTCATTAACTGATTAGGACCAAAACACACAGCTTTTATGGATTTTTAGACATGAAAAAAAAATAAATAATAAAAAAAGTTAAATTCCAAATAATTTGGATCATAAAATATGTTCAACTTAATTTCAGTTTTAAACTGAAATGGAAAATTGTTCAGTTAAGTTCGAGTAATGTTTTTACCCATCTTTACGAATTTATTTTTATTCAGATTTTCCAAACACAAAATAAAAATTGCTTGAAGTACTGATTTTCTAAACATGATGCAGACGTTTATTATTTTTTACTGAAAAAAATATATAATATATAATTAATATTCTGCCTCAAAGCTTTTGATCCAAACCACAAGTTTTTACTGACAAAGGATAGGCTATCAATCTTTCGATTCAAAATCAAATAACTGACGATTGGACATGACTGAATCTTGATCTCTTGTTTTTTTTTTTTTTTTATATTAATTGCCCTGCCCTACCAACAGGACAGAATAAATTATCCCCAATTTATTTTTGAATCTAAAATAATTTAGATTTTTCCAAACTTTTTCAAAACTCATAGAACTCCAAAACTTTTCCAAGGCCTGGAAATTAGAATAGCATTTTTCTTTTCCACTGTACAAACCAAACAACAATTATAAACTCTAAACATACTGGGTTGTTTTTTTGTTTTTTTTTCTTCTATGGTTTGTGTGAGAACCCGCATTAGCTTCTGTGAATACATAGGTCTTCAGGGAGTTGTTCTGTGCTGAAAATAGCTTACCCGATTGGCTTGGGAAATGTGCAAAGTTGGCAAAGTTGGAGGTGGCAGTCTGAGCGGGCGGTGCGGCGAAGATGTCTCCTCCGAGGTCTGAGAGAAGGTCAAACTTCTTCTCTTGAGACGAGCTGTAGGCCTGCGAGCGACTTAGGCCTGGAGACTGGAGAGACACGCAAAGTCAACTCATTAAAACAGGAAAACTTAAATTGTGTAAGGACCAGCTTGTTGTCTTTCTTTTCAATGTGTTTATCAAAAGAAAGCACATTATTTTCTTTAGGGGAACTGGGTGATATTGAAAAAATGATATCTCGTTCATTTTCGATGTCGGTATTCAGATCATATTTTGTCAATCACCAGAAAAGTGTTCAAGCGTGTTTTTAATTATAAGTAAGTAAGTAGGTTTAATTATCAAATATGATTTATTGGACCAAAACACGATCTACTGATTGATTTTTGAATGAAAGTATTGGCTTTTTATGTTACTTGAAAAGTATTTTTTAAACAGCTCTTTTGGAAGCAATTTTAAAATGATAAATATTCTATTTTTGCATTTCTTCTAAACCACATTTACGAGAATATCTAAAACTCCATATATCGGCGAGCTCTAGTTCAGGTGCATGTTATTGTCTCTGTAGTGAAATGCGTTCTTGAATGTAGTTCTGACCTCAGATTTGACCTATTGTGTATGTTTTGGGTTGGTGTGGCACACTGAAGTGCTCCGAGAAAACCAACTAAGTCACTCTTATTAGGCAAACTCCACACAGAAAGACTTGGGACCGAAACAATAAGCAGAATATTCTTGGTGATCATACAATTTCTCGTAAAAGCACTCCAACAAAAAAAATGATGCTAACAAGAACACGACAAACTACAAGACTAAACTGTAAAGACTTGACTAAGCTTGAAATTATTTTGATCAATCAAGTGTTTGTTGGATATTGATGATTTAACTATTACAGTTTTAGCTAAATTAAGAGACAAATGAAAGTGACTATTAAAATGTTAGTTTACCTTTATTTATAAAAAAACACAAAAGTTAATTGTTCTGTGTATAATTTTGGTGTAGTAAGGCTTATGTCAAGTAATACAATCTCTTCTTTCACCTCATGGGAAGTTTTGGAATCTGAGTTCCCACGACCGGATTTTTTGAACTTTACCTGAGTTCTACAGAATATGGATTATTTTTGCACACTGGGACTTACAAATGATAAAGACAGAATAAAGTCATTTTGTGGCTGACAGACACCATTTTGACGAAAAAAAGTGGATTTCTGCAGCTGACCCACTGTCACAATTACATTAATTACATAATATTGGTTTGTATTTTAATATGGATAATAACTTAACTATCGTCTTAAAACAGTTCAAAATTTGCCCGATTCCATGTTTAATTAATTCATTAAATAAGCAGGAGTAATGTGAGGGGAAAACACTAGCAAATGCCAAAACAGTCTATGAAAAATTATGGTTTATTACAAGCACAAACTTAAGCTAAACCAATCTGACCAATGTTAAATCTAAAATCAGATTGTTTAAATGGTCAGTAGAAGTAAATATGTACAGGGCTTTAGAGTAAAATATATTTAACACAAACATCATCAGGGAAACGTTTTAATGAGATACGAAGGTGGAAAGTGTATCAGATGTCCAGAAATGGCAGATTCAGAGCAATTTACGTTATCTAAAGTCTAAAAAGCAAAGTCGGCCTACAACATGGTCGCTAATGTTTACTGGAGTTGTTTTTTAGACGTACGATTATTTACAGCCTAATTTTAGTTTATACAAGTTATTCAATCAGAAAAGTTTTTTAATATTTCGATAATAAACTAATGTGTTTTCAAGAGAGAGAATACGACCAAAATGCCTGCATCACTCATTATGATTTTTAAAGACTAGACACATCTAAAAATGAGAGTGATTAGTATGGCTCGTGTATTTGCATGAAATGAATAGTTCAAAGCAATCTTCTCATGACACCACACACACTATCCAAGGTCAATCTTATCAAGAGCTAATTACCTGCTATTTAATATGCACCGAAATACCTTCAGAACCTAAAATATGCTTTCTAACTTCAAGCATTTATGGAAGAACTGAACAATAATGAAACACTTTGCCCTAAACTGCCTATATGTAAACAATATTAAAAGCAATGTATACAGCTAAGAATCAGTATTATTTCAGCTTTGTATAGCCATAACTAACATTAAAGGTCCCATATTACACATAATTGACTTTTTTTTTAGATTTAGTCATGCTAGCTAGAATGTTGTAATGTCAGTAAAAAATATACTGAAATTTGTGTTTTGCTTCAATAACAAATGACAAACCCTGCTTTCTGCATCTGCAAATCAGAAAATGCTCTGTTCCACACTCTGATGTCATTAAGTGGTAGTTTTATAGCTAACAGCTTTTCAGGTTTACTGCACAGCTCTGTATTATTCAAATTACTAAATCGTATTAAATTGTTGCATATTTAGTTTTAATGGGCAATACTGTGATAAAATCGAATCGTGAGCTCATCTCTGTGACAATCTGCTTTTTTGATGAAATCATCAAATCGTGAGTTCTCATTTCTCCATTTAATGCCTTAGTCTGGTCAAAAACAGACTATTTTCCCATCTACCTCTTATGTTAGTCAGCCTCAGAGTTGCCAAGTCTGGTTTTTTTTTCTTCTTGTGAATTTTGACAGTTGTAGGATGACTTTTTCAGCTTTTGTGTCCAATTAGAAGTTAATTTTTGGCAGTTTTTCAGGTTTGATTAACTAAAATATATTTATCAATGACTGAAACATGGATTTTTTGTATTTCCATGTCTTAAAAAGTCGTTTTCAGTGTTAAAAATACAATTAAGATATGCCAAAATTATCAACTCTTGTTTTGCAGCGACACGTTTTAATTAATTGATTATTTCAAAAAATATTTTTTTCTGAAAAGCTGTGGTAGATGGTTTTCTTTTGTCTTCATTTTTTTTTTTAGACTTGGTCACTTGTTTCTCTCTAAATATCTGGTCAGCCTTTGACAGCTGGATTTAGCCAATGAATAAATCGTGATCTGGCTCCAAGAAAATCGTGATATTAATTTTTTGCCATAACGCCCAGCCCTATATGAGGTATGTTTTGAATTACCACATTGTGACATCATGAGGTGGAACAGCATGTTTTCAATTCAAGTGAAGAACGATACCTCTAAACATGCAGGATTTTTGCGTTAAACAAGTGTAATGAAGCGAAGCATGTTTTTGCTGAGGAAATGTGATCGTAACATAGATAAAAAATTAGCTTAATATGGGCCCTTTAAAGTTGAAAACAATTCTTAAAATTAAGACAAAAGCATCAACAAACAACAAAATGAGGACGACGTTTTGAATATTTTTTTGTCAAATACCTTATTCCTACAGTGCAGTGACGTAGCATTGCATATGTCCAGCCTGCGTATTCTCCACATAACAATTTGTGCTCATTACGTTCACTGTAACAACCCCATTAGTCACGATTAGGTCAATTACATGTACCAGGCCTAAAAAAAAAAAAAAAAAGGCTTCTCGCAACACAACACAGCAGTCTTTATGTGGCCCTGAGTGATGTCATAGTTTACATAGCTGCCCGTACAGTCACAGTAATGTAAACACACTGCACAGGAGCCGCTTGTACAAAGGCAGTTGTGCAAGTCGTGGATCGTACCTGGCAACGGAGGGCAATATCTGGCATGTTTGGGGGGCACGTTGTTCAGTGGTGGAATGTATTTAGGTCTTTGTAATGATTTCATTGTTTACTTTAGGACGTCCGAGAGCAGGTATTTGTACATTAACTCCACTAGTATTTATTGTTTGTATAAATGATCAATTAGTTCAGTTGCTTCTTTAAATGGAATACTTTTATTTAATTCTTGTGTTTCCCCGAGATAAAATTGAAAATGTAATACCAGGCTCAGATTTGTTTGATTCTGCATTTTAACAACAAAAGACAGCAGAAGAACAGCTTGTGTTTGGGGAACAAGTAAATCTATAGACAGTGGAGCTGTAAATACACACACATATCATAGGGATAAAACAGCATTCTAAATATGTGACTTTATGAAATGGGTAAAAATAGAACTTCATAAATGACACTCATGGATCATTATGTTACATTCTGGACAATTTTAGTTGCAATGTTCACAAATCTTCACCAAAACTATCATGTTTGTTTATTTCGAGATGCCTGTTTTTGTGCTGTGCTTTAAAGTGGGCCTATTATGTGAAATTTACTTTTGAGTTTTTGATCATGTTACAATAATGTTCTTTCATCATTAGTTTACCCAAAGTTGTATTTGGAATGAGTCATGCTTGTTTGAGTAATCTTGTATTGTCCTGCAGCTGATGCTCCAGCGCTCAGAAAACCCCTGTCTTCACCTATCACCTATCCCCGCCTACTTGTCTGCATTTACTTTCAAATACTTAAAAATTAGGATGGCTAGTAAAACACGTAGAGTTAAAAATTGTCATGTAGGCACTTTCCAACAACAATTTTTTTTTTGAACAGGAATTCAATTGACCCGTTTTTATTATTTTATTTTCTTGCAATGAACAAAATGTGAATTTATTGATCTGCATATGCCATAGTTTCTTCAGAAAAATCACAACAAAGTACTACTTTGACAGATCGCATGAAAAAAAGTTGAACAGCGCTGAAGGATGAATAAGATTCTCTACAGACACAATACCTTACCTGTAGATTTTTGTGTGTTTTTTTTACTGTTAGGCAAGTGACCTTTTGCTTTTGTATCAGTACTTTCAGATTGGTACAAAAAAAATTATGTACAGTACTTCAATCGACCTGACGTAAAAAGATCTATTTTGGTGTTTGTGGTCTTACTTGTTGTTGCGGAGTTTGTTTGGCGTTTGGAGAGTCTGTCTGGTTTTTGGAGGTCTTACCTGTCGTAGAGGAGTCTTGTTGAGTTGCAGGGACTTGAGCGGCTGGACCTCCGGTGTGCTCCCGGTGCTGCTGGCCGATGACCCCGACACCGAGGCCTGGACGGTAGCTACAGTCCGCGCCTGCTCCGGAGGGACATACCTGAGCAGCCCGAAAGAAAACATACAAAGGATTAAGGTTATGTTATTGAAACAGAGAAAAGCCAGTTCTAAACGTAAAACTTTCATTGTTTCTTTTATTTTTTGCCTCTCCTTTAAGTTTACTCCTTGTTACTTCTAAAAAAGTCTGAATTACAAGTTTATAAGTTACAAAAACAATATAAAACGTGAATTTTTGCACCTTCTAACTTGAGCCTAATATTAAGAATAACTGAAAAAAGTATTGGTGGTAGAGCCAGAATGTCAACTTTCTCCACTACTGGGTCTCCTTAAATAGCAGTAACTAAAGCCTCTTTGTGTTTTATATGAATGCAGTGCACCCCCCCGGGCCTTTAGGAAATGAAAACGTAGGCGGTGACCTAGAGTAGTCCACGTACCATCGCTTCTTCTCGTATTTTTCCTGTAGGAACTCTTTGACTTTCTGTGGTTCTCGGAAATCTGGCACCACCGATGTCCGGTCGTCGTAAAGGCCCAACCAGATGTGTTTACAGACCTACGAGACGAAAGAAGGGGAGGGGGGGCGAGGGAGAGGTGAGAGAAAGTAGTGGTAGGAGGAAAAAAGGGGGAGGGGAGGAGAAGAGGAGAGGGGCAGGGTGGAGGAAAAGAGGAATGCCAATAAAGCTGAGCAAGCAATGGCTGGAACATACCTTGAGAATCAAAGACAGACCCTCCGCAAGCGGGAGAGCTGACAATATGTGTGTCACTTGAGTACTGGCATTTACTGAAGGAAGTCCAAGAAATGTTTATTCTTTATTAAGTATAACATCGCTTGATCCTACTTGTTACACATTTCTTGTTCATTACACCTCATTACATATTAAGCTTTTATTTGTAACCATTTAAACATTAAATTATTCAAATTTCATAGTTAAGTTTCTTGGTTGGCAAATGAACACAAAGCAGATCATAACCAGGACAATATTCCAGAATGTAAAAATATAAAAAAAAAAATGAAATAATGCAAAAAATATGAACAAATCTTCTGTAAGAAAATGCCGTAATTCATGTTACTGTCATTCCCAGTGCAATTTGAGTCAAAGTTGATTGTGCTGCTAAGCTTCTTCAAGCGCATAAATGTTAGTGTTTATCATAAACTTTTTTAATGTGCTTATTTTGAGTTAAATATGAGCTTAACGTTTGTGAAATCACAATATTTAACTGTTAATAAACTTAAGCAAATAGCTCTGAGCAGTGAAACTTCGAGGTCACTGACATTAGTGTTAAATTGAATGTTTTCTGAGTGTAGAAAATACAAGGTTTCACGTGACTTTATAAAAAATAAAACGTTATTAAACTTTCTTAACTGACTTTTTTATCTCATGTGATTGAAGTTACAACAGACATAAGGTATTTTTAGCCGTTTCTGGCAGTTTATGCAATGAAATATAGTCAAGCTAACAACTAGCATGATTAACTTGATTTTGGCAAGTGACCCGATAGGGGAACGACAAGCAGTAATGCATTATATATCAACAGGCAAGTTAGTGTTAGCCTAGGACTATATTCTTGTCAAATTAGCAGTGTTTTTGGTGCATATTTATCAGAATAACATTTGAGTAAAAAATGTTTATTATGAGGTTATTAGCTTGTATGATAAATTTAACCCTAATGCTAGTGTGGTAGAAGTTTTAGTCTGTGACCAAATAGTCCTGGATTTTTTAGAGGGCACTTCAAAATCTACAGTACAGAATGTGAAATTTAGAAACCACAGGTCAAGTTAAGATATATGCTAGCTAGATTTTAAAATATCAGAATAAAAATGTCCTTTTTTGACTATCCAGGAGTCTAATAAAGTGAACTAAGTTGTACCTCATTGCTGTGCTTCTGTAGAAACTCGATTTCCTGTTGTGTGAAGGTGGTCATCGAGATGGACTTCACTCTGTGAGGGGGGTTCAGACCTCGCCTGGACAAATAATCAAGACAAAATTAAAAACCACAATTCCTGGAATAGGATAGTAAAAAAAAAAACACAACTCACTGAGCAATACTAAAGTAAATTTAAAACAAGTTACGATTTGAGCAAGCAATGTCATTGCCCATTCGTACCTCTGCTCGGCTCACTTTGTACTTTTAGTGCAATTACGCATGCGTAGGCTAATATTACGTCTTTTAAAACTATTTTTCATAAGTGTACAGTTAATATCATTTATTCATGTTGATATTTATGAATGTATCTCACAAAAGCTTGCCAATAAAAAGACAAACCGCCACACTTATTTATCGCCATTTTAAGCTAACAGCTAGCATCTGGAACCAGCTTAACCGGGCATTTACGACTTTGAAATAGCAATAATCTTATTTATAATCATTTACTGTGTTGAAATCTGTAAGGAGGTTTAGTGGTTGACAGTTTAGTTTCATCTGTGTTTAAATACATTTTCAAAACAAATAAACAATGAAGAGAAGTAAAGCTAAAGGTACGAAGTTGCTTCCAGTACCAAGTGGGCAATGACAAGCAAGTACTAAAATAAAAGATTTGGTGTGATTCTTGCATGTTTGAGTAGCCTTGTATGTCCTGCAGCTGATGCTTGAGAGCTGAGAAAATCCTTGTTTTCACCTACCACCTATTCCCACCACTTGTTTGTATTTAATTGCTATTAAACCTGTTCTGACATTTTGACCTTCAATGTATTACATTTCTAGTATCAAGATGTTTTCTTAGTAAAAACATACGCAGACAGAGAAGTTACTTTATCACCATATTTCAGAGGATATTTCAGGATATTTACACCTTTTTCCTAGCAGTCTAAAAACTCATCTAATTGTTCAGTTGTTGTGGGACTTTAACTAAAATAGTACATACAAGTTATTAACAAATGGGACAACAGAGATAAATTAGACAAAGAGGCCTTAGCTCACCACAGATTCCACGCTGCCTCTGGTGTTTGAGGTCTCTGCAGAGAAGAGACAGCTAAAGGGTGGACCACAAATTAAGAGCGGGACGTGCTAATGCCAAAGTGATTTACAACAGCGTGTCCGGAGTTTTTATGTAAAACAGACCCAGGTCACTAAAAGAGCTGACCCAAAACGAACTTCAAAAGACAGCTCAGATATTAGACGATTTCCTTTGGGAATTCTCAATGCTGTACATGCACTGGTACATTATACTCCTGATGTTTTGTCTTGTTTCTTAAAAGAAGCAGTCAGAACACTCTTGTCCAAATCTACATGAATAATCATATAACATTTTTAGTTTTACGATTATTGCCAGACAAGAAAACACGACTTGCGCTCTAATGTAATTAATCACTCTATGGGTCTTGGAGGACCAAAATTTGTATTGGTCAACACGTTTTTTAGTTCGATTTTAAACACCAACAAATAGAAGCACATTAGGGATGGAATCATTGGTCTAATCTGACTTTTTAGATACAAATGCACTCTTTCCTTCATTTCCTTTCATTTTCTGTAGTTGTTTGTTTCATGAAATCTATCAAAAAACAACAATTTTGATCAAACACAGAGTCAATCAAAAAGATATTTTTTAGTTTCTGAGCTTTTGCCACTCCTCCTTTTCAGTTCATTAATCTCCTCAAGTTTGTGAACTATTATATAAAATCAAACTTGCAAAAAGCTAATAAAAAAAAACAAACAAACAAAAAAAACATTTAGATGAATTAGTTTATACATAGAGAATATAGATTGTAAGACTTGTTTCTTTAATGATAATTTTCAATAAATTAAAGACATCAATTTGAAGATGGACCAGTTTAATTTTAATATTTTCTATGCCGATACAGAATTCATTATTAAACCTCCTGTTGTTGCAAACACATGTTTGCCAATATTTGGCATTTTAAATCCATAACAAGTCTCTTAAAATTACAAATTTACTTTTCACTGTAGTAAAAATTGCCTTCATCTAGGACAGCGGTCCCAAACCTTTTTTCTTGTAATGACCAGTAAAGTAACATTTTTTTTTCCAGGGACCGGCCGAGGTTGTGTATCGCCAACAATGTAAACGGATACAAATGATGATTAATTCATTTAAAACCAATCATAAACATTGGCTCAAGAATAACCAGGTCTGTAGACACTGACACTGCTTTCTCCTTTAATGTGCTGTAATGTATTCTCTGTCTTTTTTATTTTGATCTGCCAGGGACTACAGATGGAAAGTAGCCATTTGGTTAAATCTGGCATATTTACATTGTATGTTCATTAATATGCGATGTCCATTTAAAAAAAAAAATTATAGTATAGATTTTAGCTCTCTTATTATTGCCTGAATTTGCTGTTTATTGGGTGAAGTGGCTCTATATTTTCATACTAGAGGACTGATCTAGGATACAGCACATCTGAGCACATCTGAGCAATCGTGATTATTAATTAACCTAATTATCTTGACATTCCTAGTAGAAAGTGCATCTAGCAATTTAACATTAGCAGTAAAACGTTTTAATAAACAAATATGTGAAAACTCATTTACTATGAGCATTTAAAATGGAGTACTCCAGATGTGTTTATGTATTTGGAAGCTATAAATCACACCCTTCCAAGTTATCCTTGCATTTTTGAGATTCTGTTCAAATCAGACTACGCAGGGAATTTGGTTTTCCTGGCGTGCACATAAACAAAGTGATTGACTCAACTTTTCAGAGAAGTACAGAGATGAAGCTGAATGATATTTTAAAAGCTCAAACAATAATTACAACACAAAATGGAAACAGGAATCTTCAAAAGAATGGTTTTTGAGTGGATGACACACTGAACAGCGTCAGTTGACTTCTCAGAAATGTTGTACACTGGTATTGCGTAATGTTCTTTTTCAAAAACCTGCATTCACACTCAGGACTAGTTTGATGACGTCATATTTCCAGATGAAGGACAGAGACTTGCTTAACTCTGTGAGAGATTTACTAGCTCATGAACAGAGCTGCAATATATTAAATCTATATATTTAATCACAACTACTTGATTATTGGAATAAGTGTCAACTAATTTAGCAGTCGAATAATCGGTTAGATCAGTGTTTCCCAATCAACAAAAATAAAACTGAAATGGTATTTGAATAGAAAAGAGATTCTTGAAGCCAATTTAAGACAACTTTAAAGTAGTTAAGCCAACATTAATAAACAGATAATTGCTATAATTGTCAGTAATTAAAGTAAACTACTTTATTTGCCTAGTAGCTGTGTTAGGTTGGGTTGGTTAAACTCGTCATGAGCTGAAAGAAAAGGTTTTGGGCTCAGACAAAGCAGAAATTACTCCAAAATGAGCAACTTTTCTTAAACGTTGTCCCGCTCAAATTTGGAGAAATTTGCGAATTTACAAATCTTTGATCATGGCTTGATCATACCAAGAATTAGGTCCACAGCAGGGCTGGGCGATATGGCAAAAATGTATATCACAACGATTTTATCACGGCTCTTGTAGACCGTTATTTTCCTATTGTCTTTGAGATAAATACAATTCACTATTAACAACTAAATCCAGCTGACAAAAGCTGACCAGCGTTGCCAGATTTTCAGAGTAACAAGCGACCCTTCAATAAAAAGTTAATAAAGAATCGATTACATTGTGTGTTGCTGCAAAACAAGTGTTAGGGGTTTTGCTATATCATGTGTGTTTCTTATATTAATACAACTTTTAGACACAAAAAAATGATAAAAATCCATATTTCAGTCATAAAAATTTTCATTAATCAAACCTGACAAATAGTTAAAATATATTCCTTTCATGACTTAAAAGCGCAGTCCAAAAGAGACTGCAAAAAAGGTCGCTATAAAGACAACTCTGAGACTAAGAGTAATAGATTGGAAAAAAAATGTATCACAATATTGTCCATCCCTAGGCCATACACTTGTCATTTGACAGACAATGCATGTCTTGGGTTGAACTTGGTACTACTTTAAGATATGGATACTGAACTTGGTGACAGTTTTTGTTTCGTGTGGATAGGCCCAGTAATAGGCTGTCATGAGACATCATACCAATTCTATAGGCCAAAAAATGTAATACAGATGGAGGACAGTAAAAATTAATATTGCGTTATGCAATTTTGTTATAATACAAAAAGTTAATGTTTTTAGTCTAGTCTGATGATTGAAAATGTGAGAAATGACTAATTAATAAGCTAATTTATGGCAAAGTACAATGTTGGGATTAGGAATAACACTCTAGAACCTAAACGCAACCTATTACAGGAATATGAACCATTATCCAGGACAACAAATCTGATCCTAAACAGCATATAATCCGATCAAGGAATTCTGACATGTAGAAATCATAATAGGGCTCATTATTCTAACTAAGTATTCCATTTATCGTCAACTTACTTAGTAATTGGATAACATAACTTTCTTAACTGTACACTGATTGCAAAGCATGCCAATACAAAAACGTATTATTATTTCAAAAAGACACAAGACATTTCATTATTAAGAACAGAATCTTAAGTTTAGCAGATTTTTCTTGTTAGTTAAAAGATCTGAGATGGAACTGTACTTAAAAGAAAAAAAAAACATCTTTTAACTTTGAGTACGAAAAGAAATACACAGTATATGACGTAAATCAAGAAAATAATGTGTTTTTAACTGAATTCAAGTACTTGTCTTCACATTATTTTCGGTAAATTTTCATAATAATTGCAACTTGATCAGTACACAACTTCAGTATAACTAACCCTTGAACATTGAACAGAATTACAACGATGTGGAGCAACAATAAGCAGTAACATTCACAATAACAAATGTATTGGGTCTAAGAAGGAGCCAGCGTCACGTTTTATATTGATTTAGTCTGGCTTCTATATCGATTAAGTCTATGTTTTTTATTTATTTTTTTTCTAAATCAAATAATGTTTTTCAGTTGGATGTATGCTGCTTTTAAATGGCTAAAAGATGGATAGTAATGAAACCAATCAGATTATTTTCAGGTGAAGATGAGGTGAATCGGAGTGAATCCAGATGTAGTACTTAATTTAACTTTAATGATCATTTAACCTGGTTACAATGTGTTTTTATCATCATTTGTTCACTCAAAGTCTTCTGTTATTGATCATACATGTTTCCATAATCCTGCGACAAATCAGCAGCAATTGCTCTGAAAATTTCTGTTTTCACCTACCCACCATCCCAGTCAACATTTATACGAAATCAACTTTTTCTGGAGCTAAACTGTTGTGTGATCTATATTGTATTCTTAAAGGTGGGGTGGCTGTTTTTTACATTGCAAACACAACATAAGTTTTAAATCTGACATTTTCCTCTCATAAATCCTTCAGCAGATGATAATATCAACATGTATTCATTTTTGGTTGCAATTATGGCTTATAGACTTCTTTTTACAAACAGCAAAGTGAAACTGGAGCCCCAAACACAGCCAATCAGAGCACTGGATTCATCTACTGATTAGAACTTAAATTCTTTATTATTCAATTCAGACAGTATACAGTGGTCTCATTATTTATCTACTTTTTAGTGGAAACACAAAAGTTATTAATTTATAACTAAAAAAGTTGAACTCTTCCCAGTCCTTTTTGAACATTTTGGTGCAATTAGGCAAATTTGACGCTCTCATGTGAAAATAGTCAATGTGCTTAATGCAGTGGACATTGACAATGCAAATTCTAGTTTATATGCGACGTCATGATGGACTTAAAATCGTGTCTGACTGAACAGACAATCTTGTTGCAGGTATAATCCTGTTTTGACCGGTAACTGCTCCTTAGTCTTTACGGCTTCAGACTCTCTCACTTTTAATTCTCCAGCACTGCCCAGATAGTCAGCTATGTTTAAATGTGGTGTGGCAGATCTAGGCTTTAGATCCTGTAGNACTTTGGGAACCACGTGTGTTTTGATGCTCAAAACCAGCTTAATAAAACAATAAATTCTAAGTATGAGGAGGCTCACTTTTCCACAGATCTGACTTGTGATCTGGCCTGGTGACATAATCTGCCAGACTTCAAGCAGAAGTTATACTCTTCACTAAAGAAGTTACACTGTGCTCCTTTAACGTTACTGTCCTATCACAAGCTCTGAATGGTGAACAAGGAGGAGATGAAGCATAAATACACAACATCAAAAACAAATGTAATAGGCTTTTTAATTTAAAAATAATCCTAATATTATCAGCTCATTTGATCTAAATTTTATCTAAATCTTTATTGGGTTAATTTAGAAATCTATCTATCAAAGCTTACAGTGTTTAGTGCTATCAAGCGCTTTTGAAAACAGCTGTATTGTGAATATTTAGGGACCACATGTGTCGTTTATGTTTTGTGAAAGTGATCCTTTAAATACATCGTGAGACGGTGATCTTGGTTTGGGTTTCAAGCGCGCAGCGGGGAAACGTATTCATGCTACAGGCACGCAGACGCAAAACTAACCAGCGCATGTTCCACACAGGTCTACGCACATTCAAGTAAGCACAAAGATCGTGTCTGGGATTTGCCATAGAAGCTGCAGAACGCTTCTCTTTATCTCCGCGCTACTCTCTTGTACCAGAGCAAATAGTTCGTTGTGGACATGTTTCGCTAAACTTTCACCACGCTTTATCATTTCACATATTCAGAGTTGCAATGCATACACAAGACATTTCAGGCCGTCTTAGCGCTAAAAATGCAGCTCCACAAAGCAAACAACAAAGTAGAGCCCGTTTACACATGTAGGCTAAATATGAAGGCTATTTTTGCGTTACCTGATGGAGCAGATGTGGAATGCACGAGCACGTAGCCCGTGTGCTAATTCCGTGTAAAACAAATATTCCACTCTTCACGTTTGCGAACAATCCAATACAATACGTTCCATAAAAGTGCTTGAATGCTGCTGCGGAGGTTTTCGTTGCTGACGCCTGTCTCTGATCCAACTCGCTCGTCCTTTGCGCGCTTTGGTTGTTGAAGTTAAAAGTTTTGCGGTTTATTTCCAGCATCTTGAGATACTCGCTAGATCCCGTAACGTAAAGACACACGGTGTATTCCTTGGGCGCTCCGGGTCTCTGGTGGTCCACCTGTCCAAAATATAGGCCTCTGCTCCTCCTCGCTCTCGAGTTCTGTGCCTCCTCCGACCTACAGCTGTCACTCTCGTATCACTGCGCTTTCAGAGCGGAGTCTGACCGCAGCACCTAGGTTATTTATTTTTGCCTGTTTCACGCTCTGAAAATGTTATCAAACAAAGACGAATTATCAAGATCTATTTGATATATTGCTTTGCAAAAAATTAAGACTCTCAAATTAGAATTAAGACTTTTTAATACTTTTTAAGGGCCTTAATTTTGGCAAATTTCATTTATCAACTTTTAAGACTTTTTAAGACCCCGGGACACCCTGAATTAAAGTAAACTACTTTATTTGCCTAGTAGCTGTGTTAGGTTGGGTTGGTTAAACTCGTCATGAGCTGAAAGAAAAGGTTTTGGGCTCAGACAAAGCAGAAATTACTCCAAAATGAGCAACTTTTCTTAAACGTTGTCCCGCTCAAATTTGGAGAAATTTGCGAATTTACAAATCTTTGATCATGGCTTGATCATACCAAGAATTAGGTCCACAGCAGGGCTGGGCGATATGGCAAAAAATGTATATCACAACGATTTTATCACGGCTCTTGTAGACCGTTTATTTTCCTATTGTCTTTGAGATAAATACAATTCACTATTAACAACTAAATCCAGCTGACAAAAGCTGACCAGCGTTGCCAGATTTTCAGAGTAACAAGCGACCCTTCAATAAAAAGTTAATAAAAGAATCGATTACATTGTGTGTTGCTGCAAAACAAGTGTTAGGGGTTTTGCTATATCATGTGTGTTTCTTATATTTAATACAACTTTTAGACACAAAAAAATGCTAAAATCCATATTTCAGTCATAAAAATTTTCATTAATCAAACCTGACAAATAGTTAAAATATATTCCTTTCATGACTTAAAAGCGCAGTCCAAAAGAGACTGCAAAAAAGGTCGCTATAAAGACAACTCTGAGGCTAAGAGTAATAGATTGGAAAAAAAATGTATCACAATATTGTCCATCCCTAGGCCATACACTTGTCATTTGACAGACAACATGCATGTCTTGGGTTGAACTTGGTACTACTTTAAGATATGGATACTGAACTTGGTGACAGTTTTTGTTTCGTGTGGATAGGCCCAGTAATAGGCTGTCATGAGACATCATAACAATTCTATAGGTCAAAAAAATGTAATACAGATGGAGGACAGTAAAAATTAATATTGCTTAAATGCAGTTTTTGTTATAATACAAAAAGAGTTAATGGTTTAGTCTAGTCTGATGATTGAAAATGTGAGAAATTACTAAGTAATAAGCTAATTTAGGGCAAAGTACAATGTTGGGATTAGGAATAACACTCTAGAACCTAAACGCAACCTATTACAGACATATGAACCATTATCCAGGACAACAAATCTGATCCTAAACAGCATATTCGATCAAGGAATTCTGACATGTAGAAATCATAATAGGGCTGATTATTCTAACTAATTATTCCATTTATCGTCAACTTACTTAGTAATTGGATAACAATAACTTACTTAACTGTACACAGATTGCAAGTGTGCCAAGAGATGATGTTTTAGGAATTAGACAAAAACATATTATTATTTCAGAAAGTCACAAGACATTTCATTATTAAGAACATAATCTTAAATTTAGCAGATTTTTCTGTTGGGTAAAAAGTTCTGAGATGGAAGAAGTCTTTTTGTACTTAAAATAAGAAAAAAAACATCTTTATTTTTGTTCATTTACGTCATATACTGTATATTTCTTTTCATAATAATTTCAACTTGATCAGTACACAACTTCAGTATAACTAAACCCATGAACACTAACAGAATTACAACGATGTGGAGCAACAATAAGCGGCAACATTAACAATAACAAATGTATTGGGTCTAAGAAGGAGCCAGCGTCACGTTTTATATTGATTTAGTCTGGCTTCTATATTGATTAAGTCTATGTTTTTATTTTATTTTATTTTTTTCTAAATCAAATCAGTGTTGGATAGTAATGAAACCAATCAGATTATTTTCAGGTGAAGATGAGGTGAATAAGAGAATCCAGATGTAGTACTTAATTTAATTTTAATGATCATTTAACCTGGTTACAATTGTGTTTTATCATCATTTGTTCACTCAAAGTCTTCTGTTTATTGATCATACATGTTTCCATAATCCTGCGACAAATCAGCAGCAATTGCTCTGAAAATTCCTGTTTTCACCTACCCACCATCCCAGTCAACATTTTATACGAAATCAACTTTTTCCGGAGCTAAACTGTGTAATCTATATTGTATTCTTAAAGGTGGGGTGGCTGTTTTTTACATTGCAAACACAACATAAGTTTTAAATCTGCCATTTTCCTCTCATAAATCCTTCAGCAGATGATTAATATCAACATGTATTCATTTTTGGTTGCAATTATGGCTTATAGACTTCTTTTGACAAACAGCAAAGTGAAACTGGAGCCCCCAAACACAGCCAATCAGAGCACTGGATTCATCTCCTGATTAGAACTACAATTCTTTATTATTCAATTCAGACAGTACACAGTGGTCTCATTTTTTCATCTACTTTTTAGTGGAAAACACAAAAGTTATTAATTTATTACTAAAAAAGTCTTCCCGGTCCTTTTTGAACATTTTGGTGCAATTAGGCAAATTTGCCGCTCTCATGTGAAAATAGTCAATGTGCTCAGAGCAGTGGACATTGACAATGCAAATTCTAGTTTATATGCGACGTCATGATGGACTTAAAATCGTGTCTGACTGAACAGACAATCTTGTTGCAGGTATTAATCCTGTTTTGACCAATAACCTTAGTCCTTACGGCTTCAGACCCTCTCACTTTTGATTCTCCAGCACTGCCAGAGCTGTTGTCGACCAAAGAATTCTTAGTCGACTAAAAACATGTCTCATCGACCGATTAATCGACTAAAATGAGGCGTGGCAAGGCTCTGAAGCTAAAAGTGGAGTTGTCCAAAATATTGTAAAAAACATGAACAAGACAAACATTTGAACAAATCGGGTTTGAAATGTTAGTATTGTGACAAACCTTGCTCAAAAACACTAGTAATGTTCTGTAGTTCATGTAAAAACTCTAGTTTAAACAGAAACGAAAGGAAACAGTCACAGTGCAAAGTCAGTTCAGACAATGATTCTGTTACCATTGAATTTAAACTCCTTATAATCTAAATAAAAGAATTTGTCGACTAATAACATGTTGGTCGACCAAGACTCCATCGACCGATTAATCGACTAATCGACTAAACTACAGCACTATTGCCCAGTTTGCCAGCTATGTTTGAAATGTGGCTGTGGGCAGATTCTAGGGTTTAGATCACTGTAGCATCACTACATCACGTGTAGGGTTTTAAAATGTGACTTTTGAAAAATATATAATGAAAATGAAATCCTCTGTGTAAGATGTCACTGGGCTCAACATCTGCAGTTTTGAAAAGGACCTGCTTTATTACCAAATCAATTTCAAATCAGATTTGGGTTTACAATAGCTACAATGTGAATCTACGATCTACTTGTAGCTCAAAAATACTAGTTGGGACAATACTCATTTAGTCATTGTGCAATATACTGTTGTAGTTCTGTTGTATAGTATATTACAAATCCTGTATTACTTGAATGACATTTTTATTGCAGAGCTTAAAACAATTTAAATAGACTTTCAGGTTACATATTTTGTGCAGTAAAGATGATATTGACAAAATTATTGTCAACACCTAACTTTTTCATGATCAATCAATACCAATGTAGACTGATCGAAAAGGAAAGAAACCCCAAACGTTAATTTTAATTAATTTGAATCAATTTCACTTTTAAATTTCTTTGAATTTTTTTATATTTAACCATAAACATACCATCTGCAACTGTTAATCAATAAATCAATTTGCAACTAATTGATAAATGAAATGAACTAATTTAGTAATCAAATAACTGTAACTGGTCTCTACATACATTTAAAAACATTCCCTGAGCTGAGACAATAATAAAACAGTGTAAATGTATTGTTTTTGATGTAAACACTCTAATTCTGCAAAAATCCTGTAGTTTAGTGATCTTTCCATTCTAAACAACTAATCAGTTATTCAAAAGATCTATTACCGAACCAAAACGTATCATTCCCTAAACCTGGAAAAAGCATATCCTTCTTTAATAAACTATTTAATTATTTGAGTGATTAATATGGAGCCTAGCCATAAGCTTTCCACACATTCCAGTGACACATTAACACAATCTGAGCAAAAACGTCCTCACATTTCCTAAACATATGTGATGTGACTAAGCATCTATGACGGTGCACTGCTGACGCTACTGTAACACCAGTGTATTTCAGCAATGTCATGAGAGGAAGTTGCATAATCAAGCAAATTCCTCAAAATTAAAACTAGTGCAATCGAAGTCAAGGGTGCTGTGGGGCCGCGGCGATTTCGTCAGACGTTTGAGACGCGACCCACTGGCCCACTTTGAACAGCCTCCACATGTCTCGCTGGGTTCAGAGGCGCGCCCGCTCTTATCTGGAGAGGTGTGTGTGTGTGTAGTAGCCTGTTTGTCCCAGTCCTGTTCTGGCAAAAGTTTAACTATATGGACTACGACATGCTGGTTTGAAAGTGGCAACTTTAATATTGATCTGGATGCGATGTATTTTAAGTATGATTAATAGTAAAAGCTGAACATAACTGAAAATTCCTGTTTGATTCTTTTATAGGATACTGGCCATGCTAAGTCCCTATGTGATACCTGTTTGCTTTACAAATAGATGCTTGAATGCATTGATCCGGTTGCACTGTTAACCTTAATTGACTCTTAAAACAAAATTGTACTTAGAAACTCTTAGTTATGCACTTATTTGGATATAAGTTTTGATTACTCTTTCTTCTGTGAGTAAGTCTATAATCAGTTTTAATTTCAATGATTTGAACATTTTCTTGCTCTACTTTTTTTTTCCGTCTTCTTCATGTATAATGGAAGAATGGTAAGCACTTTTGCCTCTGCTCACTGCTATTAAAGAAATGGCCCAGAGGCATTGAAGGTGTCAAATGCAGGGTCAAATTTGCCTAAGGAGAGAATAAAGTGTACTTTAACCTTAACCTCTAAGTAATCTTGCTCTTACTTGAGTAATAGCTTTGCCAAACACTTGCTTTTTACTTGAGTGATTTCTTCAACTTCTTCTTTTTTTTACTTCTTTATGCCAAAAAGTTAAAACATGTTGCCTTAGCTGACCAGATAATGTCTCACAGAACAGTTAGCGCATGATATCACAGCTTTAGAACAACTTTTCTGTGACTTTATACAGATGCACAATGTCTATGTGCTTTATCTTTATAGAATCAATAAGAAACTAAGGGACTTTATATATATTTAATATCTAATGCTAGTTAAAGAAAAATGGACTGATGTTTCATTATTTGCATTACAACTAGTTATTATAATTGTTGTTATGTTTTATTTGTCTATTCCAATATTTGAATGTTCAGAATTTATTGAAAATGGGGATATCTATACTTTTTGTGAAGCTCATACTACTCTGAGGCCGTTTTTGTTTATTTCCAACTTTCATAGCAGAAAATTAGGCTACGTTTTCGATTAGGTCCTAAGCTTAGATAGACAAGAGCTAGTTTTTGTTTGTTTGTTTGTTTGTTTTTTTCAACCAGTGTGGCTATGAAACATTTAAAAGGTAAATTCACAAATTTTATCAGTGTCCTATCAGTATTAACATAATGGGCAATAGAATGTTATAATCTCACATGAACATAAACAATACTGTAATAAGATAATAATTAGTTTACTTCATTTTAAACATTCTGATAACACTGCGTTTTAATAGATCTACAGCTCTCAATCTTCAGGACATTCTAAAAGTTGTAAACTACCTGATTTAAACTCCTACTCTCAATATAATTGCGTAAAAACATTAGAAAACTCCTCATCCTTCCCATCTCCACTGAGTGAGCGGCAAGGGCGTGCTTCTGGGACTGCTAACCCTGGCACCGACTCAAAAGAGGGCACTACGATCCAAACAACGCGTATGACAACGTGTTAGAACGCCCTGTTACAAAACTAAACTCGACCAAGCCCAATCCCAGAGCCCTACAGTCTTACCTTACCTGTACGCGGGCTGACTGCACTATGTCGCCGGTGCTAACAGCGCTAACACCGGGGCTCAGCTGTAGCCTTCCCTCCCTCCTGCCTCAAATGACCCGCAGCAGAGCCTCGTCGAATTGCCCCACCAAAACAGCCCAAAAACACGGACATAAACTTACAAAATGCCGGAGCAGGTGGTACAGACGAAAGAGCCCACTGTCATGTTGACATAGGTCGGGCCGCGCTGGTCGCAGTCGAAGCATTTCCTATTCGCAGGGAGGCTCGTCATCTCCCGCAGCATCTTCAAATGGGTCTCCTCCTGCTTTCGCTTCGCGCTGGTCGCCATGGTGGTGGTGGTCAGCGGCAGCAGCGGTGAGGTGTGCCCGTGGAGGGTGGGGGACAGGCGGCGGCAGTGGCACACGGACCAGGGGCACAGGGAGGGCGGTAGGTAGACTGAGGTGAGGTGGGGCTGGCCGCGGGAGGACGGCGGTAGCCACGGGCGGAGGCAGACGGACGCCGCTGATGAGCTCTGTGCGGCGGGGAGACTGGAGACTGGCGGACCGCTGCTTCTACCGTGGGGGAAGAGTGGCGAGGGAACGGGAAGGGACGAGACAAGCGCCTGCTGAGGGATGGGAATGGAACTGCAGTTCATCCAAGGCAAAGGCATGAGCTGAAAAGTTGCCTTAAAATAAACTTGCCAACACCTTTAACCACATATCTAGATAGGCAATAACTCTTGATTAACATTCTGAAATGTAAAAAAAAAAAAAAAAAATCAAAGAATCTCTAGAATCTAAGTAAAAAGACTATGTTATCAATCTACAAATCTACATTATATTGTTTAACTTTGTTTTTTACATGTGTCTATTATATACTACTACAAGTATTGACAAGAATATATATTTTATTTACGTTGGCTGTGTCTGGTTGACATAGAAAATCTACATATATATAAAATAAAAAATATATATCATTAGGAGGACAAAAAACGTCTTTTTTTGTTCCATGATTTATTCAAACACAATAAAATACGGAACTTAACATAATAACTAGTATTTTAAAATCTTAAAAAGTAAAAGTAAAACAAATGTTGACATAAAATGTAATGTAAAAATGCATAAATGTAAACCATTAGTGTGGATTTAAACATCTCACTTTTTTTTACATTCAAGTCAATAGCCTTGACTTTGGCACCATCACACAACAGGTGCTTGTTGAATCTGTGATAAGAAGACTTCCTTTCTCCATCACTACACTGGGGCTTTCATAGTGGTTCAACTTGTCACTTAAATTAATTAGCATAATTTAATATCATATTTTAAAGAAATATTATTTAGATTGAAAATGTCTATGCTTTGAATAGATGACTATTCCTTTGCATGTCAAAGGCACTTGAGCTGCGATGATAATTCGCTGACAGGAGGTTGAGCAGGACAAGGACTCCCTTCATGGCGGCTCTGAGATTTGTGACCAGATGACAGCTTCATCCTTATTTAGTCTTTGGCTTTTTTCCTTTTCCGCTTGAGGACTCTGCGACATCCACAGTCTGAAAAATCAAAACACAAGCACTATTATCTGTATATAATGAATTACTCTATGCTATATTCTAAACATGTGAAAACAGACATTGGGATGGTGGAGGTGGAGGACAAGGTTTTTTACTTTTTAGTCCTCACTATGTTGTTTGTTTTGTATTTGATTTTATGTTATTACATATTTTGTCATACGTTGGTTAGAATTTTGAACTTTTTGAATTATATTAACAATAATAATGGAGAGTTGGCACAGTATAAACTTATATGTTGATAACAGATTCATGTATTTTACCCCACTTTAGTACATGGAAGTCAGCAGGGATAAAACAAGACTTCTCTGAATGCTTAGGTGTCAGATGCAGGACACAACAGCATTACTCAAACATGCATGGAACAAAGGTAAAAGCTCAGATGGGTTGATTTAGCACAAATAAGACCCCTTTAAAGAACAAACAAAGAAAAGGTTTGTTCTGCTAGAAAATAAAAAATATAGCCGAAATTTACCACCAGAGGTCGCCAAAAGGTCCACAACTATATGTGTAATAGGTATTTTTTGTCACTTACTGGTCCCCTTTTCCTGGTCACTCTGAAGAAGTCCTCCATCCGTGTCTGCTTACATCCTTTCACACCTTCATTTTTTTCTCTTTCTTCTCTTAACTTTTTGCGCTTTTGATAAAATGTTGCCAGTCGATTTCGAACCCTCTCTTCCCTTGAAAATTAATCAATATTTTATCAAAACATTAAGTAGGAAAAAGATAAGCTATGCAGAAGTACTCACTTGATACTATGTTTTTCGTAACTTAAAAACTAACCAAGGCTTCCTCATCAGGCTCTGTCCAGATAAGCTCAGGGTGGTTGTATTTGGTTGTTCAAGGAATAATTTTCTTGCTGCTTCAAAATTCCAAAAATGTGGAACTGGGTGCGTCTGAAGTTATAAACAGTTCAGGGTCAGTTTCATAAATAAACAAATAAATAATAAACCAATTCTCTTTGTTTAGCATTTACCAGTACCTTTCTGTTGACGTGTAAAACAACCTGTTCAATTGTTCTATGCTTTTGGATTAAGTCTAGAGCTCTTTTTGGACCCAATCCAGAAATCTTGTCACAGTAGTCACAGCCCAGTAAAATGCAAAGGTCTACAAACTACAAAACACAAAATTACTAAGTACATATTTTTCATAATTGCTCATTTGATGTTTGTGTACGTGTATTTCACTTACCTCCTTCTGACTGATGTTGAGTTTGTTTAGTAATTTCACAAGAGAGTACTCTATGACTTCACTGTGAAGAAAAAGAATGATTTATTGTAATATAGTTTTAACCTGATGATGTAGAAAACTTGACAATTTGGTAATTATAAATGTTAAAGTGGCAGAATCCTGAAAATCTAGCTAGTCTAGCCTAACACTAACCATACAAACAAAATAACAAAACAAGTTATTTTTTTGAATCACCTATTAAACAATAAGTTTCATTTGGAGGGCAGATGCCTATGTAACAATACAGAAAACTAAATATTTTGAAAGTATTATCTAAACCTAGGACCTACTAATGTCACCCTTACCATTTATTTATAAGATTGTTATTTTATAATACTCGCCATATTAATTTACTGCCATATTCTCTGAAATGCATTTGTGGTAGGAAAGTGAGAATTCAATACATGACGACAGCTCTGGTGGACATTACATGCTGCCTTAAATTAGGGATGCTACTATAGGATTGTGCTGTATGTTTCAGGGTGTCCTTTTATTGTGGCCTGCCTAATACACACCTGTGCAATATTCATGTGCTATATTTAGGTGGGATAAATTCTCTCAGCAAAGGAGGAGCTCGTACTAACACAAATATATGAAGAATTCTGAACAATATTTGCTAGAAATGGATCTTTTGTGCATAAGAAAAGGTTTGTTTTTTTCAGTCTAGCTTGTTAAAAAATGGAAGCATAAACGAAAAGGTTGCATTTTTTGTATTAGGGTTTGTTAGCTTGTTAGAATGACACAACAATCAGTCTGCTATCATCAAGATCTGTTCTACGGTATATTATGAGACTACAGTATGTTAACTAGGTTTTGATTTTACACTGAAATTAAGTCACACGCTATCAAAAGCTTTTACTTTGTTATTATGTTCGCGTGTGCATCTCTTACCTGTTCTTACTGCCGTTGAGTTGTCGGATCAGGAGAGCGGCCCCAAATGGCAGCGTGTCCATATCCTCAGAGGCCACAGCATGCACTACACCCCTCTTCACTAGCTGTGCGCAGAAGGCCTCAGCGTCGCCTGGAGCCTGGATGAAAAACAAGTGTCACACATTTACAGCTTAGAGCACAGCAAAGTGTAATAGCCCGCTGGGTTTGTACCTGAACAACTGGAACGCCCAATAGTTTCAGCAGATCCATGCAGTTTATGGTTTGTGTTGATGCTGTGAAAAAGGTCAGAGTATTTATCAATGTAAGATCATTGATTTCTTGTTCTATTTTTGCTGTGGATCATACCAACGCCTGAATAGTTGGTGAACTTCCTTCCATCTGCCTCTGCTCTTTTCTCAAGCTGCAAAGAAAGTACATATAATATTACTTTTCAGTTATATTACTAATATGTAGTTAATGCATTTTCTTATTGTTCAAATCATTTTTGTATTTAATAGAATGTTGCACAAGGTTTTTTTTTTAATTTGTAATGCTGTAAACAGTTACTCACAGTGGAAATTTTTTCAGTAGGAGGCTTCCCTTCAAACACAAAGACTGGCTTTATGTCATGTTCAAGTAAAGTCAGAGTGCGGTAGAAGAGGGGAGACAGGGTCAGACTGAGAATAGAAATTACAGTTAGTACACAAGACCAGATTACAATAGATTTCATTGGTTTGGCAAAACTGTGGCTGTAAGAGCTGAAGATAAAAACTTACCCTGGTGAAGAAGACAGTGCAGCCCGAATCTGTTGCATAATGATAGACGTATCCAGTGCAATCATTTTGCCTGGAAAATAGACAAGTTTTGTAAATCAGTGCAAGAAACTATTTCAAATTTGAGTTTTAGTCTCTTTGGATTTGGTCTTTTCAAAGCCAATAAAAATGACACTGCATACAAGTAAGCTTTTAATCGTTCAAATTCCAATGGTTCTTTAAAAGATAAATTAATTTTTGTTTGCCATCTTAAAAAACACAACAAATCAGCCTCCAGGAATAGTTAAAAGTGTAAATAAAATGGTTTTCATCACATTAACCATTCTGGAATGAACTACACCAGGTCGTGTCAAACTCAAACGAAGCTGGGCCAAATTGGTTGAAGTCAAAGTTGGTTGAGGGCTGCATTTTAAAATATAGGTCTAACTGTGTTATTTTCATACATTGCAATTGCACATATATGTGGCATATTACATACATATACACATACACATGTACATACATACAGTTTATATACTACATAAAGATTTATATTATACTACATTACGTTATGTAGCATTATATTAAATTGTACATACTGTCATCAAAAAAGTTTGGGAAAAAATGTTTGCAATTTGCAGCATTCCAGTGCATTTTAGGTTAACAGTCACATCTCAGTAATATAAGCCTTTATATTTCTTTAGGCTTATTATCATTCTAGCTGCAGTGTATTCTGGGACCTGTAGTTCAAATTGTTGTGCACTATCAACAATAATCAGAAGAAATAATCTCGAAGGCCACATTAAATCATTTTGGGCGCCACATTTGGCCCCTGGGTCTAAGCTTGACATCTCTGAATTACACACATACAAAAAATCTCAAAAAAATGTAATGTTAATGGATTTGGACTTTATTGGAAAAGAATTTTCAAAATCTAATACATGCCAAAACTATTGTCATTCAGGCCCTTCGGCAAACAACTGCTTAACCGCTCCTTGTATTTCAAAAAAATGTCTCCTCTGTACAGAGTTTGTGCTCACTTATGATTAGAGTCAGTTAAACATCAGAGCTGAAAGTACAAATCCTCAGCTTCACAATGAGTCCTCCAAAGGGTTCAGAAACGGTTTCAATTGAAAATTTAGATAATTTTAGTTAAGCATTTTAAATATGATAAGGGGTCAGTAGTCAATAATTATCTTTATTAGTAAAATTACATTTTCATAGATACTAAAAAAATACTGGCTATTGAAAACAACTTATGGTAGGTTTTTGTGTTTTCTAATTATTACCAAGCAAATCTGATGGCATAGTTTCTGTGGTAAAACGTCTTAACAAAACATGAAAAACTGAAAACAGAGGTTGAAAAAGTGACATTACATCAAAAAGCATAGCCTACACACTTCATAACACATTTTTTCAGCCAGTATGAACAAACAGTTTAGTAAAATGTTAGATAATATTTGGCAAAATGTAATGTATATATATTTTGGTCTCTCTCAAATCTCTCATAGATTAAATCAGAAAACGTTTGTCAAAAAGAAGATCTAAACATTCCTGAGTTTTGTTGTGTCACGTGACCTCACTAGCTTTAGCGCAGACTATGCTAAGTTTAGCTAGAACATCAAAAACACGTTTTACAAACATTAACCATAAATCAGACCCGCTGAGTCAATAAACTAATGAACATGTACCTGAATAGTCGCTGATGTCTTTGTGAGAAATGGCATCGGGAGCTTCAGAGCGAACTAAATCGGCAAGTTTTGTGATGCCCATTGTTGTTAAAAGTCGCACTGACTGAATGAACGACTGCTGCAGGAGTCCGCGCGAGTCAAAGGTGTTGAAGGAAGCAGAAATAATAGAAAAACTGTAGGTTGGCCATCGACTGAGAGGCGATTGCTTATTCCCAGTAAGACTGCTGTAATTTCGAGATCTTTAAACCAGAAGTCATGTGGGTTTGCATGGATGGATGGAGGAGGAGTGTCCCGTGTTTCCGACGGGTATCAAACACACCACTAGAGGGCAAATCAAAGAGGGCTGATAACAATAATTACAATTTTATAATATTTTTTTAACTGTGTGATTTGCAAACTTTATGTTAGTACATTAACGTGGCCTTCAACAAAATGAGAATTAGATTAATTAATTAAACCCAAACACATTTAACTGTTTACAAAATAATTCAACAATCCTAACAGAAATACAATTTTTAGTCAAAGACAAACATTTTCTGATTTTCTTAGCCAAAAACAATATTTAAAAACAGGCTTAAAATGATCAATCACTGCATGAAAAAAATGTAACTAATTAGGCTCTGCTCTGCAACAAGTTAATCGATTAATTGCAACTTATCGATTATTGAAATAATGGCCAGCTTAGTAATCGAATAACCGTTATTGGTACTTATACATGTTTCAAAAATCCATGATCTGTAGAAATGTGTCAGATTTAAAGAAAATTACATGAAATTTTTGTTTTTTGTAAAAACTAGTTTTGGGTGATACTAAATTTCAATACTTTAGATTGCATTGTTGATGAAGCCTAATAATGATAACAGAATAATCATTAAAATGTTCTCTTTACATCAGATTTCTAAGAAAATACAAAGTAGACATTTTGGTTTTAATCCAGTTTTGATAAAACCTCATCAGAAAGTATCCCTTTTTCTTTCATGCTATGGTATATTTAATCAATGCTTGTTCAATTGAGTATCAATTTTAGTCTTGATTAGTGTCAGACTTTTGGATACTTTGGACAACCTTGAAATCTACATCTCCAGAATGTCCTCAAGTGACATTAACTCAACTTAAATTTGGAAAAAATCTTGTATTCAAGTTACTTTTTGTGTTTTGATAAGTTTATCAATTAATCATTAGACTGATTGCTCAACTAATTAATTACCTAAATAAAAGTTGCAGCCCTAAAGCATCCACATCACATAATAATCAAATACGATTAAGACAACATCAAGCATTATGGCAGAAATAACATCAATTTATTACACTTTTCCCCCACATAAACATGTCATAACATGTGACAATAACATAGTAACATAACTCCCAACCATGCAAAACCAAAAATAATAATACTTAAAATAAAAGTGAATACTTTCATTATTCAAAAACAATGGTATTTCAAACATGATCAAATAAATACAAGACTTGTGTACCACTTAGTTAATAAAAAATAAGTGCTTAGAGCAGGTAACACAGATGGAAAACTGCGTTCACTGCATTGAAAATAAATATGTATAAACTTATCAGCAGTTTTGTAAGTACAAGGTCAAAATCATATAGTGGCGAAAATT
The DNA here is from genome assembly GCA_038363315.1 of Mugilogobius chulae. NCBI lineage: Eukaryota > Metazoa > Chordata > Actinopteri > Gobiiformes > Gobiidae > Mugilogobius > Mugilogobius chulae. Next base: position 31,555,698 of record CM076395.1, on the reverse strand, counting down.
ACATTTTTATTAGACAGCAACGAGTCACAGAATTTGAACAGCATTCAGGAAATATATGGCATCGATAGCTTATTCATCTTTGACACTTTTGTAATTGGAATTGGTCCTTTCACAAATGTAGAACTCCAAAAACATGTGCAGTTATAAGCTTGATTATGTTTATTATTTACTTAAAGATCACAATAAATATTAATAATGAATTTAATTATTTTACCAAAAATATGTATATTTCTGTAGTAGTGCATTACTTAATACACTCAGTAAACTTGATTCTACACAGATTTTAGCCACAAAAAGCAAACCATTGTGCTCTGTGACATGTTTTTTTTCCAGTTTTCCAGCAGGAAAATACACAAAAGACAATCATTTATACCTATAATACAACATTTCAGTAGTCAAGACGAATATGTTGAAACCAGAACACAACATAAATTGCCTTATTTTTAACATTTTAATTTGGGTTTTTATGGTTTATTACTGTTCAGCGGCGAAACCATATCCAGGTGTTGATGAGCCAAAAAGCCACAGTGGCAGAGTATAGCACTACTTCTCGTTTTGATCGCTCTTTATTTTCCTCCTCGAGTAGCTGCAGACGCCGGTTCAACTTCACAATCTTTACAAAACAAAACAAATATTTTTTATCAATCCTATTTATGTCATCATCTCCAGAAGCAGGTTGAGACAAAAAAAATTCAACACTTCAACAATTCAACACAAAAAATATTTCTTTATAATTTAACATCTATTTTAGAACTGTTTGAATAAATATTTTTTTAATTAGGACAATATGCCTAAAATGAAATGTCCCCTGTAACAAATGTAATAATGTTGTTTCAGATAATTTTATATTGCGATTCGGTGTAATGCTAAGCATCGGTAAGCGTCGCAACCTTTATCTACATCAGATTGATTTTTTTAAGAGTGGCGCTCCCCTAGTACACTAAACAATTAATAATAAATTGTCAATTGAATGGAATCTCAGTCGGCATCCAAACACGTGTTTTTTCTAAATACAATCTAGGAAGGAGTAGTTAGAAACTCTTTCCATTTCTGCAACACAAAAGCAATTTAGTCTATGCCGGTCTGGTACTTTTTTTTTTTTTTAAACAGATTAAAGATTAAATAGTATTCCGTTAGGATTAGGAACAGGCTACTTGGATAAGATTAGGACTTCGGGGCTGGTTTTGAACCAGGTTTTAGAAAAATGGCACACTTATGAACCCCTCATAGCACCCATTAAAAATGAATGTACCTGTCTGCGGAGTGAGGAAGCATCAACTAAACTTGATTCTTCATGAAAATCCAGAGCAAGGTCATGAGGTGTCCTGGTGAATCAGTCGTTTAAGAAGAATAGAAATAGAATAAGTCAGACATACATTTCCATCCTAAAGCCATCTATGGTTTTCAGACAAGTGACCACGTACCTGCGCTGGTTGTCGTCTATCATCTCGAGCACCTGTTGATAGGCCCTGCGTGTGGTAGACTGAACATACGAGAGGAACCCAGCCGCGGTGAACAGGTTCACGTTGGCGTCTTCGGGTGAAGAGAGAGGGGGGCACGGGCGAACAGGAGGGGCACAGGGAGACGGGCTGGCGCTTGGAGAGACAGAAAAATAGGGTTATATACACATATTATTTTCTGTTTACAGTTCTTCTACTGCTGAGAATCGGTCAGGGGCATTCAGTCACCACAGTGCAGCAGCAACAATCTCTAGACTGGACGATAGCTTAAATTCTAGCTCAATAGCTTATCAGCCATTAGCAAGTGAAGTATTGACGTATATGCTAGTTTAGGGTGAGTTAAAGTGCAACTCACAAGTTAGACATCTAAACATAGTGAACTTGTTTCTGAAGAGTACTATAACAGCTGTGCCTTTTTTTCTCCAGTTTGGCAATTTTTTAGAAATGTATGTTTTTTCCTGGTTGAATATGGGCAACAGATAATTCCACAACTGGTAGCTAGCAACAATACTTTTAACGAGGTGGATGTGAATTGTCCCTGCATTTTTTAAAAGTCGCTTGGTAATGAGATAAGTGGGTCATGGTAAGCAGGGACAGTTACATGTAGAACTTTGCTCCATATTCTTGAATTTCCACATTTAATATACATTTAATACACTTTTTTACAAAATCATTTCACAAATGTCACTTGTGTCAAATTATGATAAATACTTATTTACCACAAGGACTATTTTACCCAACAAAGTAACATTTGCATTCAGAATAACATGAGAAATTTATGCAAGCAATAGTTAATAAAATAACAGTATAACGTTACCTAGCTAATATAGTTTGAGTGTGCTTACCTGTACTGACTGCTGTGACGGCCAGAAACGTTTTCACTCACGCTGCGCTCCCTTCGAGACCGAGAGTGCTGTGTCTGTGGGAAGAGCATAGTTCTTATGATAGTGCCAACTTATCCAGCAATGTTAAACCAAACACTGAAATGTAACTTTACTTTTTTGTGCAAGTTGTTGTGATGCATTTTTGCATTGCCATAGCAACAATAAACCACTTCAAGTGGTGTGACTGAATAAGGATGAACAAAAACTAGAAAAATCTACCCCAACAGACGTACTGTAATTAGCAAAGTGATGCTTTTTTTGAGTATTTACAGTAAAAACTATAACTTCGTCTGATCGTGATCTTGTATTTTGTTCTTTCCCAGATTATTGTATATTGCAGGGGTCTCCAACTTTTTTCACCAGGAGAGCTACTTTTGCAAAAGAAAACTGGCGGCGAGCTACCACTTTTAGCAAAGACCAAAAAATTAAGTTAGCTTTAGGTTAAGAGGCCTATGTGAAAATTTTGCCAATATCTATTTAGAAGTGGACACAATTAGGCATCTAAAGATACATTTAAAGTAGAAATAGGCACGTAATACATACATTTTGAGTAATACATTTCTAAAATCCTTTGGCGATCTACTGGTACAGGTTGCAGACCCCTGGTATAATGCATGAAATTACGTTTAAATCTAGGCCTTTTTCATTAAGCCCTGATGTAGACCTCGAGGAAGACATGTTGGAGGGATGTCTCTCGTCTGGCCTGGAAATGCCTCGAGATTGCCCCGGAAGAGCTGGAGGAGGTGTGCGTGAAAAGAGAAGTCTGGGCTAGACTGTTGCATCCGCGACTCGACTTCGGATAAAGTGGAAGAAAATGGATGGAGACAACTAGTCACTTTTTTGATCCATGCATACAGTGCCCAGAGATGGATAGATCATAAGTCACAAGCCAAACCAGGCCTTTCCCTGCCCTCCCTCCCCTGGGAATACATTTTCCTCATGATGTACCCTTCAACCTCATGTACAAAGCATTGGGGGTTGAAAGGATGAAAAGTAGATCTTTCCGTGCCTGCTTTTTTTAGTTGTGTTTAGTCACATTCTTTATCCATTATAAACCCAGCTCACTTTAAGTAAATGTAAGTACTGCTTACCTGATGGGCGTTTTGTGCGCGAGCTTCCTCAGTCTCCAGTGAGTCCAGTGGCTGCTCTGATAGTGTTAGCACCCGAGGAGGAGCCTTCATGTTCAGCAGATCAGCCTGGGGAACAGACTGGATCAGATCCAAATCTCTGGGACGGGAGAACCTAGGATCATCTTCATCTCCTGTCAAGAAAAAAAAATCATGTTTAACTTCTGCAATATCTTTCTTTCTTTTTTTAAGGGATATTATCTTTATTTTATTTTTCCATAAGTACAATCATGGCTTAATATGCAAGTAAGTTATTTTGTGCCCTAAAATGTGCTTCTTTGCAAAATTATGCTGGGAAAAAAAAGGGTTTATTTCCTTACGCTAAAACTTGTTATGACATTTTGCAGATTTGTAAATACTAAATAAAGTCTTACCCTAATTTAGCAAAATCAAACCTTTTGAGTTTTAATATTGAAAGAAGATAACTTGCTTTATGACAAGCACAAAAAATATATTACAACCCATCTGACCTGCAACAATGATCCTCTCTGGCACTTGCATTATGGTGGTCTGGGGCAGTGGCTGCTGTAGAGGCAGGGGCCCGGCCTGGCTGTCAGGGCCCACTTTGAGAGTGTCTGGGATCCTCATGCGTTGGCTGATGCCCTCTGTGTACTCCAGCTCATAGTGGATGCGGTTCATCTCTGCCACATCCGCAGAAGGAGGTGCAAAAGCTGGACCACTCATCCTGCCTGCAGGGGGAACAAAAGAGAAAAATAAATGCTTCTAATATTTGAAACTGTATATTTATAAATAAAAGAATACAAGCTCCAGCAGAACTATCAGAAACCATGTTCAAGTAGTACTGGTACCTAGTACAAAAACTGTACAGCAAAAACTTGAAAAGTGCAGTAATATCAATAGATAGCTTCATGATAAATCCAAGATGCCACTTTCTCTTGAGAAGTGTGTATTTCAGTAGAGATGTGAGGTAGTTAGTGGTGTAGATGAAATGACCCAACGACAGCTCATATTGACACCTTCCTCATTGTCAATGTCAAAAGATTTAAACAACATAATCAACATAACCAGGTCGAATGCAAAGACAGAGATCAAATGCAAACAATATGCGCATTGTTTATGTTTATGGAACCAATTTGTGAGCAAAGAAACGACATCTATCAATCATAACACGTTAGCTAGCTTGTTGTGCTTTGGCAGCAGTGGTGTGTGTTTCATTCTTAGCTTGCCAAAAGCAGCTAACAGCACTAATCCGTGTTTAAATTTACTCACCGCTGTGTTTTAGCACCGGTTTAAAATGGCATGTGTCCAGTCGTAGGACAGCAGCATCCACTAGCCGCACGACAGGCCAGTGAAAAGCTACAGCAACGTAAAAAGAAAGGGTATGTCCACCGCAGGAGCTCGAGAGAAATATACCGGAAGTGCACGCTGGGGCGGCGCTAACAGATCACGCGTGACTAACGTGCTCGCTGTAGTTTTAACGGTGCGTCACTAAAACAAAAACGAACGTACACTGGAAAATGCATGTGTGTTTGATGTTGATAAATCAGCTGTCATGTAAAAAAGGATTAAAACAAAAAATATAGAAAGCTGCATGACCAGATAAATAAACACAAACATAATAAGCATTATTGTAGTTCATGGATTCAATCATACATAAAATAGCTCCATTTGAACGTATGTGTAAGAATCTATATTTTTACTTTTTATTTCAATGTATGTTGACTAAATTTATATGTGTAATGGTAACATAACTATTATTGTTTCTAAAGGCTAAATGAAAAACAAACAAACAACAAACAAGTTGCATGGATTATACATTGTGATGGAGCTTGGAGTGAAGCTGCTGATACAAGATGCGGAAACTCCACTTCATTGCTCTATTATTTATGGATTAGGTTTGGTATGAGTTTGTCTTGCTAGAATTCTCTGGAAGAGCTTAAATGAACTGTTCTGGAGACATGGAAACAAATGGAATGGGCTGCACTAAAGTCAGTGCGTTTACATGTACAGGGAAATCAGACTAGGCTAGAAAACCGGACTCTATTTGGTTTTCCCCTCAAATCGGTCGGACCAGTTTTGCTCCTGTTTACATGAGAGAGAGTATACCTATTACCCTGGAGAGACTGGTCCTGCTGAATCAGATTCACGACTGCATGATTCAGACTGTGTTATGTAGATTTCACCTAAACATTGTTTATTATTATTAAGTGTTTGTAATATTGTCTGTAAAATTACACAATAATCTTTTTGAACCATGTAAGACTGTTTTAAACTTATAAGACTGTGTTAAACATGTAGGGTGAAATCAGGTAAATTGAGCCATCAGGTAAAATGAGCCACTTAAGGTTTGAGCCTCCTGGCTCCTAAATAATCCACAGCCAATGAATGCAAAGTATGTTAAATTGTTGCCCTGCTTCTGCTGTACCAAAAACCTTGGTTTGATTGGTGTGTGGTTGACGTTGTGGGCGGTGCAAAGACTTAAATCCAGGCTGCAGAGGGGAAAGGTGAGAACAGTGCACTGGCAGACAAAGCTTCTTTGAAAATTATAAGATTCATAACTTTTGAAAAACTAACAACACAGCTGTTTGTTGGTATTAATGTTAGACCTTTTAGTCCCATGAGCACAATTCATGTGTATTTTTCATTGTGGAACTTTTAATTTTTAATAAAACTCTTTTAAAGGAGTGGCCCATATTACATTAGAGCAGTCAGTCAAATTGAGCCAGGCCTTTCAGCTAAAATGAGCCACCTTCATATAGGCTTTTTACAATGCAAACTGATGAGGACTAGTGTTAGAATATGCATTTAATACGTAAATGTGTAGATTTAATGTATAAATGGGTTTTATTGTCATAAATGTTTGTGAAATGTCACCTTGTGTCAAAAGTCTGTTGGGTGTTACATTTTAACAGGAAGCAAGAAGAAAAGATGGGAAGAAAACATGAAAATATAGGTGCAGAAAGAGAAAAGGATAGGCAACAAGAGAGGAAAGACAGACAAGTGAATCTCAGAGATACAGTAATGACAACAGAAGGGAGTTACAGTAAAGGAAGAAAGAAGAAGAAAACAAATGAAATGGGAAATATGGAGCAATAAATATTTTTAATTAAAGGAAAGAATTAGAGGAAACACTGATAAACAATTTGAATGGTTTTAGTCTTAAGTTCTGAGTTGCAACAAAGAAAGTGATGCAGAGCATGCCAGGCCAGCATCAGGACGCAAGGGTAGACTAAATGCTGTCTGTGTATAATCTTTGTGCACGCCACTGAGGATTGGTGTGAGCTATAGAATCTGCAAAAATAGGTTGTGTTCATGGGACTTCACAACATTGTCCAAACCAATAGTATAATATTGCAGCTAAAATAAGTCTTGTTTAAAGTCAGTTTGTTGTTGTAATACAAAAGTGAATGGTTCTAGTCACCAATAAAAATCACCAGATGAATGTAAAACAACAAAATGTGAAACAAGTTGTCAGAGACTTCTTGTGAAATGTGATCACATCAATGTCTTCACAATTTACAGTAGAAGTGAACAGAACCTACTGGTTCAGAACCTGTAGAGGGAAGACAATAACATTGGCAAAGATAAATACTTTCTTTTTTCAGGAAAAAAAAAATCCATGTTTATACTCAACAAAGAGAAAGAAGAGTCATTCTCATACTTTACAATGGTATTTTAATGATATTTTTCACTCTGTTACTAATTAGTTTAGTATCTTTTTAATGTCAATATCATGCTTACAGTCATTTTTTGCATGTTTTATGCTCTTAAAATTCTATTCAAATGAATGTATCTTATACAAAACCTAAAACTACACTCATTTAGATGGAAATTTTGGTGGCTCATTTTAGCTGACGAGTGACTCATTTTACCTGAACGTGTGGCTCATTTTACCTGATAATGGCACAATAAAATATTTTAGGAATGCTGAGCTTCCAAAAGCTCTAGCACCTAAATAAAAACATCTACTTGCCTGAATTACATCCTAAACTATAGCAGGCAACATACAATACATGTAATCACTCTAATTAGTATCATAGAGTGGTTTATTTTTAAATTCAACGAATTTACCAAAAAGTGGCTCAATTTACCTGACTTCACCCTAGTTAAACATGTGGCTGTGTTTGCCACTTTGTATTGGGAGTTTTTTTGTTGTAAAAAGTTAACCTTTATGCTGAATGTGCAGTGGGCAGTGGTTGTCAGCATGCTCAATTACATTTGTCCAGCTACAGACTGATTGTCTGTTTACATGAGTCTGAAATCAGACTACAATCGGTCGGGACCACGTGCGCCAACTGGTTTTCCAAAAAAAAGGGTTTACAGCTCTTCAATAGGTCTGCCTGGGTTTACATATAGCCTACATTTTGGAAAACTGGTTTAAATCAGACTAGGTTAGTTATCCGGTTTTCCTGACCTCCATGTAAACGCCCTGAATGATGTGCATGTGCCTTTAATAAGTAAACCTCAAAATATGTTATCTAAGAATGCAAAAATAAACTTTATTTATCTAATAATAAAGTATCGGATTTCTCAAGTGCTCTCTGATTGGTTAAGCTTGGGTGGTCCACTTGACTTTCACTTTGCTGTCTGTGTAACGTAGTTCTGTAATTGCAGGAAAAAAATGAATGAATGTGGGTATATTAACAACAAGTCGAAGGATTTGTGAGAGATAAAAGTAGCCTACTGGACAGATTTAAATAGCCTACTTTTTGTTTTGCAATGTGAAAATCAGGTCACAACTTAAAAAAGACATGGCTCAAACCATAAAATATTTTCTACATGCTGTTCTTAAACTATTTTCTAGTCTTGGGGTATTTAAGGGGTATGGAGTAGTGTTTGATCTACACGTTTTTATGCTAGGATTTATGATATTTGCACAATAATTAAGTCACCTACCCACAAGTTGTTTGAGATTTGTTATTACACAGTTATAAGTGTGTTGTTGTTACAGGCTAATTGTATTTATGTATGCATATAACAGCGTGGGAGAAAATACTCTAAAAAGAAAGTTGTGGCCTGGGTCTAAAATAAGACTACAAACGAAAGTAGTGTGAGAATACGACTCCCAGAATGCAGTGGTCTAGTGAGACATCACGCATGCGCTCACCATCTGGGCCATTATTTGTCCTGAAGCTTCAAATGAACAACGGGCTAAGCGTTCGTTCCTTGAAATGAATTAAATATTAAAAACGCGGAAGGAGAGTGTTTCGTGGTCGTGCTCGTCCCGGTTGAACTCCATGGCGTCGGTCGATCGCTAAAGCCGCCGTGGTGAGGGCTTCTCGGCCGGACTGACAGCCCATCCACAGACTGGGTGTTGATCTGCTGACTAGCCGCCTAAGCTAAGCACATCCCGGGGACAAGAAGAGCCGAAAGTGAACCTCTGAAAACGGAGTAAAGCGCGGAGCAGTGGACCGGGAAGCGAGCAGCCACCTTCGGAGAAGATGGCACACCTCCAGAGCCTTCAGAATCAGGTAAAAAGCCTTTGGAACAGGCTGTCACCCCGGCGTGAGAGAGAGACAGGGGCTGGGTGGAGGTACAAACATGTGTGGTACAAGTCAGACATGAGCCATCAGTGTTCTACTAAGCCTGTTACTAATGCATTGCAACAACACTCTTGATTTTATTATATAATAGGTCTATCATCACCATTATGTCACAAAATTAATGCAAACTTATGAAAAATATTGTAACATTAGCCTCACACAATGTATTAAAGGAGACTTGTGTATTTTTTTATATATTTAATAATAAACGTTGACATAATTAGATAATTATCGTTCATTGTTTAACACAAAATTGATCTAAAATGGTTTAAATAGCCTATATTAAACAACCCAGTTAACTTCTTATTCAAAAACTGTTAAATTGCTAAATTGCACTTCATTGTAAATTAGGTAGAAAAAAAAGTAGCAAACTCTTAAGTACTCACTTTTCTATGGGTTATAATTTTGCTCTCTATAAGTTTTACTCAGCATCTGAATGTTTTTGAGGTGGGTGGGTGTAGGGGGTAGGTGAAAACAGTGATTTTCTGAGCACTTGAACATCAGCTAGACGACAATACAAGATTAAATCAATCAAGTACCACTTTGAGGAAAATAATGATGAGAGAACATTGTTATAACATGGCTACAAACTCATAAAAGTGGCGTTTACATAACAGATCAAATTATTTAGTGCTACATGTGGTAATACTGTATATTAGTAGGTCTATATAAAGCTCAAAAACAGCAGCTAAGGAAACGTTTATGGCAGACATAGGCTATAAAAAATTTAAATATTAGACAATCACAAAAAGAAATAAAATAAGACATAACCTAAAATAACAACAATGGTAATTTTACTTAAATAGTAACATAAAAATAATAATAATAATAACAACAGTGCACTTTTCATGTAGAGCTCAAATCAAAAGTGCTACAGATAAGTGGAGACATCAAAAACAACGACAATACAACTATAAAACTATAAACGGCTTGTCGCTAACTTCCTTCAACATTTTCAATATTTGTCTTATTTACATTTACAAAGAAAAAACTTCCCAAGATTCCCGATCTGTGCGTGTGTCCACAAGACATGATTTTGACATAATTTTATTTCGATTTTTTTCAGGAAGCTAAAAAAGTATTTAGATAAGATGTTCTCGTCAGGCTTGTAATATTTTAATTGTTTTATTGTCACAGTTGACCCATTTTTATCATAAATAATTTCCTTCATTATAACCTTGGGAAAAAAATCTGATTCATAAACAAACAATGCTGACAGAATGAACAAATATCACGCAATCTCTATTTATTTTCTCTATTTCTATATTGCAAGTTAAATATGGGGAAACCAAACACCTGGATAAGATATGAGAGATTTAAAGTGGCGTACGAGAAAATGTGTCATGAAGCAATAAGGAAACAAAAACAGTCTTATAAAATCCATCTTTATAGTCAACAGTAGACAGTTTCTCAGTGTGATCACAGAATAGAACTTCTTGCATGATGCTCACCTTCTATCAGGTATTGACTATTTTATTTTTTGTTTTTAGTACTAAGGAATAGGCTATACTCAGTGCTAATTTTGATACCACTAAAAAAAATGTAGACAGCGGGTAAGGCAATTTGGGGACCTTTTATTGACCAATCTTGATTTTTTTATTTGAATGTATTTATTTATTCTTTGTACACCTGATTATTTAAAAGTTTTATGGCTTGTGGGAACAGTTTTTCCCACAAGCTGTAAGACTTATAAGACTAATTAAATAATCAGTGACTGTTGGTGTAATTGTTTTAAGCACAGTATGGTCTAAACAGTGTCTCTGGTATAGGTTTCTATGCTATTGTTGAAAGGGAAGCAAGCAAACAGATCAAAAAATCTTTGAATCTTGAATTTAGAAACAAATAAAATGACTTTAGGTAATGATTTCATGAGCATGACTATACAGATGTCTATCACAGAAAAATGTCTTCTTCTGACTTCTGCTCCAAACCACATGTTGTTACTGACAGGATTGTCTGTGGAGTTTAGGACTGGGCAATATGGCAAAAATGTATATCACACAATGTACGTTTACAATTGAGATTTTATCACAATTCTTGTAGACTGTCTATTTTCTGATTGCTTTTGAAGTAAATAAATCAGCTTTTATCCTGAAATTCCTACTTCAGTGACTAAATGTTGCTGTCAAAGGCTGATCAGATCAATTAAGCCTTTGACTAAACGCTCAAAGCAAGCGACCTCGGCTCTAAAGTTATTAAAATAATCAATTATTTTGGAATATAACACACAAAACAAGTTGGATATTTTAATTGTATTTCTAACATAAAAGAAGATATGCTAAAAGCAATGTTTCAGTCATAAATTGATATATTTTGTAAATCAAACTTGAAAAATTCCTAAAATTCAGCTCTTGTCTGATTTCAAAGTGCACAGTGAAGTAGGTTGGAAAAAAGTCTTTATTTGAACAGACAGATGCATTAAATAGAGAAATGACAAATGACGACAAGGCGATTTCATCAAAAGAGCAGTTGTCACACAGATGAGCTCAAAATGGATTTTTATCACAACATTGCCCAGTCCTAGTGGAGATCAAGACTCAACAAACAAAACCAAATAAATCTTAGTTACCTAATGTAACTGTAGTTCTATGAGTATGTGCGTAGCCCTCTACGGGCTTCGCTATTGGCTAACACTCGAGGCAGCGCCTCGCACCTGAAGATCAAACAATGTACCGCTCCAATCATGAGGACGTGGTTCCCCCACTGGCCGTATATAAGGCCCTGTCCACTATCGCTCGCCCTTCTTGAACTCTAGCACAGTGGAAGACATGCCTGCTGGGCCTGCAGGTAGAGGGCTACGCACATACTCATAGAACTACAGTTACATTAGGTAACTAAGATTTCTATGTCGTATGTGCTACGCCCTCTACGGGCTTCGCTATTGCATACTCTACGCGAAGGCCGTAGGATCAATGTACTCCCAGCAGGCATACATGATTGGAGCGCACCCGCAAACCTACTTCGTACCAAGTACAGAGAGGCAGCGGGCGAGGTTGAAACCGATGGAGAGAAGGCACATAGTCCTGCCCGGACCTGCCACAACCACCCGCATGAAAAAGAAACAAAGGTGATGAAAGGCCGCCTCTCCCAAGAGCGCCAAGTCACCACAAGAAAGCATCCAGAAGGAGTGCTAATGCATTGATGAACTGGTCGCCTCTCCCAAGAGCACCAGGACACCACCACAAAAGTATCCAGAAGGAGTACGAACGAAGGTGAACAGGCCGCCTCTCCCAAGAGCGCCAAGAACACCCAGGCAAAAGCCTCCAGAAGAAGACGCTGAAACTGGAAGCAATGCGCAGGTCGCCTCTCCAAAAAGCGCCTGAGGCACATCGCCAACAAAGAGGAAAGTCCTTAGGCCGTCACCTCATGACGACTCATCCGGCCCGCGATAAAGGACCAAATGAGTCACTGACCGCACTGTCACATCCAACAGATATGACTGCACAAACGTCGACAAGGAGACCAGGAGTTGCCAGACAATCTCCTCTAGGGGCACCCCCTCTAAGAGTAGCTGAAAGGTGGCCACACACCAGGTAAAACGAGCTCTGATGAGTGCAGGAGGGGAACGCCCCTCTGCCTCGTCAGTCATGTGACCCGCCTGGCACACCCAGTGGCTAAGCGCTGCGAAGAGAGAGCAGTGCCTCGATCCTTCGCATCAAAACCCACAAATAACTGTCAGAATACCTGAAGCCAGCCGTGCAGTGCAGGAAGCGGCGAAATGCCCTGACCGGACATGACAGGTGACACCCTTCACCCTCCGCTGACGCATGTGGGGATGACAACGCTGTCCCAAGCGGATGACCCTGGACATCCTAGGCTGGAAAGCCTGGTTCGCCATAATTCCACCAAGCCTCCATCACCGCTGAAGAACATGCAAGAAGGGTGGATGGAGTGGACGCATAATTCCCTTGCCCTCTTGGCAGAGGCGATCACCAAAAACGTCTTAAACGATAAGCAGCTGAGCTCAGCGCGATCCAGGGGCTCAAAAGGTGGACCCGAGAGCCCTCTAACAGACCTGCATTCCCAAGGGCGCAGAGCTTCTGGGGGGTGGGTTCGGACTGAGCGCACCCCGTAAGAAGCGCTTACGAGAGGATGGTTATGGGCCAGGAAACCACCAAAAACCAATGCGGCCGAAAGCGATGGCCGCAGCAAAGACGCCCAAGGTCGAAGCCGATCGACCTTTGGCCAGGAGACCCTGACAAAAACCCAAGACCTCCTGAATAGTGCAGGAGAGGGGATCCACTGACCTCTCCGTGCACCATGTGGCAACAACTGCCATCATAGCCTGTAGGCCCTAAACGTCGAAGGCGCACGGCCTCCTTGAATAGTCGAGACTACAGCAGAAGGGAGGCCTAGCCTAACCACCTTCCTTCTCGGCTTCCAAACCAGAGCCTGTGGCCTAGATTGGACGTGAGTAAAGGATCATTGGGCCTGAGTCAGCGTGTCTGGCGAGTCCGGGAGGGGCCAAGGTCCCCCCTGTGCCATGGACACCAAGTCCGGGTACCACCCGGCACTTGGACTGTTCGGGGCCATTTGTAGCCTGTCTCTCCTGACTCTGTGGAGCAGTGGAGGAGGAGCCGGAGGGGAAAATGCATAAAGAAGACCCCTCGGCCAAAGTCGGTGCGCCAACGCGTTGACGCCCAGAGGAGGCTCGTCCCCTGGTCTGAGTGAGAACTACAGGGGGCATAGAGTGCTTCAGGTCGGCCACCGGGTGGCCGAGCTGTTGCCAAACCTGCGCGCCACCCAAGGGGCTAGGCTCTATTCGCCGCGGGCTGCTCCGCTCCTGGACATTCTGTCCGCGCCTACGTTGAGAAGCCGGGATGTGCCGGGCCTCAAGGAAAGGAGGTGAGTGATGGCCATAGAAAGATCTCAGGCCGCCCTCCTGTGGAGCGAGGGAGATCTGGTTCCCCCTTGTCTGTTCAGATAAGCCACCACAGTCGTGTTGTCTGATCGGACTAAGACGTGGTGTCACTCCAGTTCCGCTCTGAAGTGCAGGACGTGCAGGAACGTTCCTCACTGCCTCCATCTACAGGACATTGATGTGGCTGGGCGTCGGAGACCAGGTGCCGCCCGTCGAGCATGGTCCAAGACCCCCCCCAACCTAACAGGGAGGCATCTGTGAACAACTCCGTGTAATGGGGACACAACCCAGCAGCACACCTGGCTCAGAAGAACCGGACGGTCCAGAACTGGATATCCTTCCGTGCGGGCATTGGGGCCTCAGCCATGTCCTCCTGTCGTGCGCCGGGTGCAACCTGAGACGGGAGTACCACCGAGGCGTCTCATGGGCAGTAGGCCAGCTGTACCACTGGTTGGGCCACTGCCATCAATCCGAGAAGCGATTGAATCTGATGGGACCGGACTTGCGTCCTTCAAACACAGTCTGTTGACCACAAAGCCCAGCCTGAAGATGTAATCCAGCACCACCTCTGTGTGAGCCTGAGCCTCCTGATGGGAGGAGGCCAGGATGAGCCAATGGCTGGTTCCAATACAACGCAGCAGGTCCAGCGCCGCCTCCACGCACTTTCTCCAAGTGCCAGCGAACAGCCAAACGGGAGTCAGCAATATTCCTGGCATCTCCTAGCCATGGAGAAGCGGTGGAACCTTCAGAGCTCCGAACAATGGAAACCTGGAAGCAAGCATCCATGAGGTTAACAGAGTCAGACAATCGCCCAGACTGACACACTTAACAGGTGTCGTGTGGTCAGCATGCGAAACGGCCTCTAGGCTATGCATCTGTGGAAACCAAGAAGTACGGGGAGCAGAAACCGTTCTATGTCGTCGGCCTTCCATGTAGATAAAGGCCAATAGCGAAGCCCGTAAAGGGCTATGCCACACTCATAGAACTACAGTTACGTAAGTAACTAAGATTTCTCTGCTCTCTCTGCCAGCACCTCCACTCCTGCGCCACGTAACAGGAAGGAGGAGACGCGCAGATCCAAAAAGGGCCGTATGCCGCCGCACTTTTGGCAACCAAGAAGTACGGGGAGTAGAAACCGTTCTATGTCGGCCTTCCATGTAGATAAAGGCCAGTAGCGAAGCCCGCAGAGGGCAACGCACACACTCATAGAACCACAGTTACGCAAGTAACTAAAATTTCTCTGCTCTCTCTGCCAGCACCTCCATTCCTGCGCACGTAACAGGAAGGAGGAGACGCGCAGATCCAAAAAGGGTCGTATGCCGCCGCACTTCTTGGCAACCAAGAAGTACGGGGAGTAGAAACCGTTCTATGTCGGCCTTCCATGTAGATAGAGGCCAATAGCGAAGCCCGTAAGGACTACGCACCAACTCATAGAACTACAGTTACGTAAGTAACTACATTTTCTCTCCTCTCTCTGCTAGCACCTCCAATCCTGCGCCACGTAACAGGAAGGAGGAGACACGCAGATCCAAAAGGGCCGTATGCCGCCGCACTTCTTGGCAACCAAGAAGTACGGGGAATAGGAACCGTTCTATGTCGGCCTTCCATGTAGATAAGGCCAAAAGCGAAGCCCGAGGAGGGCTATGCACATACTCATAGAACTGCAGTTACTTTCTCCGTTCTCTCCGCTTGCATATCGTAGCAGGAGGGACGGGAGCCAGAAGCTTGGGCCTGCCCACTATGTCCGTAGGGGGGGGGGGGGGGGGGGGGGGGGGGGTGCTCGTAAGGGACGTACGAACGAGAACCGGTCATAACGTCGCACCCGCGCAGTCTGCGCCTCCCTAGGGAATGAGGAGATAGACAAGCATTCCGCCGAGATGCTGTCAAGCTCCGGGCAGAGGCCGAGCGCTCACAGACTTGCCCCTGCTCCTAATGCTGGAAGGGACGAGCAGGCGTCTGATGCCGCGGCGCTACACTAACCGTAAGAGGAGAGGATCTATGGACTGTAGACTCTCCTCCAAAGCACGAGGGGAAGCGCGTCGATGCGCGACCCCTACGAGCCTGCACTTGCCCCTGCGTGCTGCGGGACAGCGCAAGAAGGCGTTTGGTGTAACTCCAACAGCAATGCCAGCTGGGGGACCGTCCGCAGCCGGGACAGGTGGAGCGCGCGTCCCCTGTCGCTGCGCAGCACTGACCAGGGAGGGAGCGGAGACGTGATGGGAGCTCCGCTGCTCGTGCATGTGTGACCCTGTGAGAGGGAGCGCATCAGAGCGCGCCCTAAACGGTCCTGCACTACACAAATCCGCATCCTCAAAGCAGAGCGAGGAGCGGGAAAAAACATCTACATAAAAAGATGAGTAAATGGAGATGACGCACAGAAGCCTGTCTTCTTCCCACATGCTTTCCAAGCGCAGATAGGAGCAGAACACGGTGCCCTGCTACCAGAGCAGCAGCGGTGGGTAAAGAACTGTCCTTACCCTGGACAGCTATCTGAGCTGCTGGAAACTCCGCCCTCACGACAGCGGCTGTGGTGAAGTACGTGGTTCTCACCTACGTCTTCTTCCCTGGGCGAGAGTGGGGGGTCACAGTCAACCTCTGCCCTTTCCTGACGCACTCATCCGCACCGCGACACTCAGCGGGGATGAGAGTGACAGGACAGCTGGAGCCAGCATCGGAGCTATAGCACCAGCAAGAACAGCAACAGAAACGCTACCAGTGCGTGTCTGTTGCATGGTGAGAAGTAACTCTAAATCATAACATAAAGAGCCTCTCCTCTCTCTTACAAGCTCCAGATAAAGGAGCGCGCCGCTCCGGACTCGCGCTCCTGATCTGTAGGAGCCGGAGCCCGAGGAACAGAACGCCGCAGCTGTAAGAGCGTGTCTCGGGGAAGAGCGGCTCCTCCTCCTTCTGACCCGAGCAGAAGAGCGAAGCAGCGGGCGAGCTGCTTTTCTCATGGTCCTAGAGGGAAGACAGACCCAGCCAGAGATGTCTGCCGCCCACTGTGCCGCGCACATATACCTACGCCCATGGCGAAAGCTTGTGACATGCAGAGGAAACAGCCACCGTGGTCCGCAGCTAACTAGGCCCTGCGCTAGTTGCTAGCTAATGCTACGGCCTGTGCAGCATTAGCATAACAGCTGTACACAATACAGTCGTCAGCCTGTCTCGGGCTGGAATAGAGGCTTACCGCCAGATCAGAGCGAGGAAGAGGGAAGCAGAGCCAGACTGATCCCGTCCTGCGCTAGTAGCTAGCTAGTTGCTAGCTAATGCTACGGCCTGTGTAGCATTAGCATAGCAGCGATACACGACACCGCCGTCAGCCTGTCTCGGGCTGGAATAGAGGCTTACCGCCAGATCAGAGCGAGGAAGAGGGAAGCAGAGCCAGACTGATCCCGTCCTGCGCTAGTAGCTAGCTAGTGCTATGACCGTGTAGCATTAGCATAGCAGCGATACACGACACCGCCGTCAGCCTGTCTCGGGCTGGAATAGAGGCTTACCGCCAGATCAGAGCGAGGAAGAGGGAAGCAGAGCCAAACTGATCCCGTCCTCGATGGATGGAGCCCCCGACTCGCTGCACCAGTGCACACAGCGATACGGCCGGTATGCTGGCACACGGTGTTGGCGCCAAGCAGCAGCCGCGGGAGAAGAGGAACGCCATGTCTTCTTCATAGGGGGACAATCCGGAGGGAAGGAGGCGCTGGAGCCTTGCTCGGCAAGGCTGCAGCACGGACCGGAGGCACGGTCTTCCCCTCGGACATCTCCGGGTCCGGACCGAGATGCTCCGGGGATTCGGGGCTCATGAAGCCACGGCGCCACTCTCGCTTCTCCCTGGGAAGCGAGCAGCAGACGGGGCGGTCTTATCCCTGTGTTGTGCTGCCAACAGAGGCAGAGGGAAACAGACGGTCCTCGGGGAGAAGAGGGTCTCACATCTGCCGTACCCACGGTGCTCGACACCGGAGGGTGACAATCTTCGAGCTGGTGAGTACGGCGAATCCCTAATCTTGATTGTAGAGAGTAAATCTTTCTTAAAGAACATGTTAAGAGATCTTCAAGTGCTGAGTGAAAAGAAGGGCGAGCGATAGTGGACAGGGCTTATATACGGCCAGTGGGGGAACCACGTCCTCATGATTGGAGCGGTACATTGTTTGATCTTCAGGTGCGAGGCGCTGCCTCGAGTGTTAGCCAATAGCGAAGCCGTAGAGGGCGTAGCACATACGACATAGAACTGACAATTTTGCGTGACTGATTTCCATCTGACAATCTTTTCTCAAATGTTTACAGCCCTAGAGTTGTTTACAATGTGCACTCTAAACAGAACCCACTTTATATCTAAGCACAATCACAGTGCATTTGTTGAAACCAGCAACAATGAGTCATCTAAAATGATGTAACACAAACAGTGAAGCAGCAGTTGTCATTACGAGTAAGTAAGTTCAAACCAAAAATGTATGATGAGATTCTTGTTAGCATGTTAGCAGTCTTTTCCCCCAAAATGTGTACTCTGTCTAAACACATCTGGTCATTAAAACTTAAATCGCAATTTGTGATTCTTTTTGGAAAATTTGCAATTAGATGATTACCCATATTGTTTAGTCCTACTTTCATTCATACAAATGAAAATAATCCGTGTATTTAGGCCATCTCCCTCTCACTAATTCTAAAAGTTACACCTTGTGACAAAAAGTAATCTGATCAAGGTTGCATCGACTGGACCGAAGACTTGTTTATAATCTATTTTATTTTATTTATGATTGATTGACTTATTTAGGTTTACCCTTGAGATGTTGTATACTCTGAAAACAGCAGAGTTGTCGGCCTTTAGTTGTTTAGTCAATTAATCAATTCATGATAACTTTGTTAGTCAACTAGGCTAAGGCTAGGCTACTGAACATTTGCTACAAGAGGAATGTTAAACTAGACTGTTTTTTTTGCATTTTTGAATACACATTAAACAATAAGTTATTTTCACAAATCCTCAAATTCAAACATTGATCTTCTCTGAGGACTGAAGATTATTGTATTGATAAGCAGAAAATTCAAAACGATGAATAATCCAGAGGCAGCTTATTCAACATTCACAGTAAACAAGCTATAATACATCTGTCCCAAAACACCCCCTTACCTACTCTCCTTCTTAATAAATAAAAATAAAAAAGGGGGTCCACTTCCTTGCGCAGATAAACTGTGGTTGTGACCAGGACTGAGGATCATCTGTAGAGTCAGAGTTCATCAGGCAGAGGGACAGAGGGTGATCCAACAGGACAGGGATAGAAGAGGAAGAAAGGAGGCTTAGGTCACCGGAACTGTGGAATTAGGGCCATATAAGGTCCTGTGATCAGCGAAGCCATAGCAGATTCTTATTTTTTTTCTTGCTCACACACCGTTCCACCTAAAGCCTCATGCATACTAGGGAATGTTATGTATGATTTTGAGTGTGATTTGCTTCGTTCTTCTTTGACTGTGAAACAAATATCATTGCAAAAAGTCTCTATGGCCTGCACTTTTCTTGCCAACTTTTAAAATAACGGAGGATTTAAAAAGTTTAGTGCGTGTACCAAGCTTTTATCCTGTTTTATTTTTGTGAACAGAACTCGCGCTGGACCGGAGGAGTACTTCACCAAACAGGAGCGCATCGGCAAAGGTTCGTTCGGTGAGGTCTATAAAGGTATAAACAACCGCACCAAGGAAGTGGTGGCCATTAAAATCATTGACCTGGAGGAGGCAGAAGACGAGATAGAAGACATCCAGCAAGAGATAACCGTGCTCAGCCAGTGTGACAGCCTTATGTCACCAAATACTACGGCTCTTATCTAAAGGTCAGACCGCAAGCTACAATGCACAGAAAATAAGTTGGATTTATGTTTGGTAATGTATGTCTTTGGTCTATTTTGCAGGCACAAAATTATGGATTATTATGGAGTATTTAGGCGGTGGTTCGGCTTTAGATTTGGTAAGTTTGTAGTTTCACAGTTGTCGAAAAAGTATGGCTGGCAACAAGTAAGATTTAGTCAAGTAAAGACATTTTGTTTGATTAAAACATTTCTCTGCATCAAAAAAATGAATAAAATCCATAAAACATCAACATTGTTATTAGGGAGTTACACAAGGACAATAGGAGTTGGAGCAAAACAGCATCTTTATTTGGTAAAATTAGATTTTATTTTCTTAAATGATATTATTTTTACAGTACAACAGTTTTTACAAAGTTCATGAAGAAAAGTTGTTGAAAACAGAAATAGAGCAGAGTGGACATTTGATATTTTTTTACCAGAAACACATTTTTTATGACCCTGTAAACTTAAATTTAACAAAATTACTGTGGTCTAGAGCAGTGATTCTTAACCATAGCAAAGTTGCGCCGCAAGCATCTCCGTGAGGGCCGCACAATACATGTGATATGAGATTGGGCCCCCAATTTGTACATGAATATTTGGGCCTCAAGGACCCTGATCTAGAGTGTCTTTATGTCTCAAGATAAAAAAGCCTATGACATTAGAGGAGTTTTGGTCCAATTTTTTACACAATCATCTGGCATTAACCTTGTGTAATGTCAGTTATCATGTTGTAGCCTTTCATAACAAATCCTTATGCACCAAAAACAAATTTTGAACAAATGTTTAGGCTTTTTAAACATAGAATGTAAGATCTAATTACATTTAAAACGTCTTCTTTATCATAGCTACGGCCTGGGCCTTTGGAAGAGACGTACATTGCGACTATTTGAGGGAAATCCTGAAAGGTTTGGAGTATTTGCACTCGGAGCGGAAGATCCACAGAGACATTAAAGGTATGCTTGTTTGAATTATCAGTGACATAGCTGTTTCCTAAAAATAATAACATGTTAATTTAACTAAGTGTTACAGGAAACTCACTAGGGCAAGAGAGTCACTTTCTAATGTATGTGACAATATTAAGTACATGAATTGTGATTAATTTGACAAAAATTTGGTAATTTTCACTGTTGGTAAATGTTCATAATGAGACATAGCAGGAATGAACCGAGAATTGTCATGTTAGCAGGTTTTTTTCTTAATAGGAAGTGTTGCACAGAAGCATATGCTACTATATTGAAAAGATTTGTATTTTTCACAACCTACAAGATATTAAAAAGGATCATAGCAAAAGATTGTTTTTAGGTTTATTTGGTCAGTTCCCTAAAGTCCCACATGAAAATTCATGGTAAATTCCAGAAATGTAAACTTGTCCATCCTTTTGTAACACTGATCATGACAGAATAGGTTCTAAAATCTTACCAACCACTCTTAGAAATGTACATACTTTTTCACCTGCATCATTTGTAATTATTGTGGGTCAAATTTAAATGTCTCTTTTGACATCTTGTCGACAGCTGCCAACGTGCTGTTGTCGGAGCAGGGCGATGTAAAGCTAGCAGACTTCGGCGTGGCGGGGCAGCTCACAGACACTCAGATCAAGAGGAACACGTTTGTGGGGACACCGTTTTGGATGGCCCCGAAGTCATCAAACAGTCCGCCTATGACTTTAAGGTGAAAACAAGCCCTGTGGTCAAATGTGTGGTCTCATCTCATAGCAAGAAAGTTCCAGATTTTATATTTATTCCGCCATCTGAAGTGGTTTTCTGTTTACCCCAGGCTGATATCTGGTCCCTGGGCATCACGGCTATCGAGCTGGCCAAAGGGGAACCACCCAACTCGGACCTTCATCCAATGAGAGTGCTGTTTCTGATCCCTAAAAACACACCCCCAACGCTGGAGGGCCCCTACAGCAAACCTTTCAAGGAGTTTGTGGAAGCGTGTTTAAATAAAGATCCACGATTTGTGAGTGAAGCTAACTTAATCCACTGCATTTGTAATAAATAACATTTCTGCTGTATTGCTAGTTTATTTACCTCATCGTCTTGTAGTAGTAAGTAGTACTTACAGTATTTATTTACAAATTGCACAAAACTACAGTGTAATGGCGCTCTGATTGGCTACGTCACCTTCAGCCTCACTTTGTTGTCTGTTAAAATAGTTTTTTAAAACTTTTAAGATAAAAAAATGTACGTGAATATTACTTTGTGCTTAAGCAGCAGTTCTTTGCAGTGTGAAAATCAGCTACCCCATCTTTGGTTGTTAGTTATAATCATGAAAATTGTAAATGTGGGCCCTGCAATGATCATGTTCGCTGTAAAAATATATCTTTAAGCCTGACACTTGGGCATTCCGCAATAACAAAACATGACTACATTTAACGTTGTATTTAAATGTTTAATATTCCATTATTGTTGTTTTTTTAATAACTTGCTGTTAAATCTTTCCAGAGACCGACAGCCAAAGAACTCCTGAAGCACAAGTTCATCACACGCTACACGAAGAAGACAGCTTACCTGACAGAGCTGATCGACCGCTACAGACGCTGGAAATCTGAGGGCCATGGAGAGGAGTCCAGCTCCGACGACTCAGACATGTACGGTTATCTCTTTTTTGTGTCTATAAAGAAGGGTGCTTTGTTCATTTTAGTCACAAAATTTTTGCAAAAAATAAGAGAAAAGCATGCACTACAATCTTACTTTCAAATATGTATTACTTTGATAAGACCATTTCATTGGTGGTTCAAACATAGAATTTACCTGGCAATCCAGTTCATCTTAGTTATCATAAAGTAGGAGGTCTCATACCAGAAAATGGGTCACACAATTGTACGTCCTACGTCCTTATTTGTAGCACATCTCTCAAATGCACAAGACATCTCAAATATTTTTGTCGCTTTCAGAGCAAATTATACAATTTATTTTTTCTCAGAAATCTGCAGTTTTTGTCTGTCCTTTTCAGACCCAAACATCTTTGAGAAGTACATTTTTGCATAAGCGTGTTGTCTTGTCCAACTAGACAAATATAGATTGGATCTTTTCTGAGTGGTCTCAGTCAATTTATTCATGTTTTTTTACTATCAATACTACTTCTAATGAGCATAGTTTTGATAGCTCTTACATAGATTAGTATCTGAGCAAATTTTTAAGAAATCTACCTGACCTAATTCAGGCTTTCTGTGTTCAGTTCCAGGACCAAAGGGGACATTTCTTTAATCCTCATTTCAACGACAATAGTTGTTTTTTTTAAACCCTGACTGTGTGTATTTTTCAGACACTAAGACATACTTTACTAAGACGCACCTTTAAAAAGTAAAAATTATTTTAAAAAAATAGAGATTTTTCCATGAGGGTTTACTGAAATCTTAAACTATTGTTAAATATTATGTTTTGTGTCCAGGGACGGCGATGACGTGGAGCCCGGTCCCATGTGGTCGTTCCCCACAGTTCGGTCACCAAACTCGAGCACACTGCAGGAGGACTACCCTCACAAAGTCCGCAAGGTGCACTGACGAAACTTTCATTCATTTACTCATTTGGTTTCTTTAGGTTTGAAAGTAATATGTTTTGTTTTTATTTCTTAGCCTTTACCTGGAGAATCTGTGCTACGGCAACCGAAATCCCAGTGCCTGTCTGCTTTGGTAACGCCCATCTTCAGAGAGGTAAAATCAATCTTTCTTAACTAAATATATTTTTGGTTGTATTATTAATGTTATTTTTAAGTTTTTAGATTCTCTGCTAACATGTAGGAAATGCTATAACAGGAGAGAAAGATTTTGGGGCCTAGATACAGGTGTAGATGAAGAGGAGATGGAGAGATTGTGTGGGCTGCTGCACTGGAGATGGAGCAAAGTTGTTGTAGTTGTATATACAGTACATGAGTATTTTTAGAGGATACTGTTGTGGTTGGTAATAGCACATACTGTACAAACCTTTCTATATATGGATTGTATCTGGGATTGGTTGAAATCTGTTTCTTGATTTGATTTGATTCCTATTTCTGATCTATTAACATTTTGACTCACTTAAGGCTGGGTTACACTGACAAAAATGAATGTTTCAATTTTGGGGGGCCATATCTTATCCATTATTCAACAGAAAAGCGTTAAAACCTGTTTTTAAACGTCATAGCTGAGGCTTAATTTTACAAGCAATTTTGAAACGTAAATGCAAATCCGTCACAAAAGAGCAAAGATATTACTTTTATTATCTTGTTTCAAAATGTACATTGTCATTTTTATTTTAGTTTGCTCTTTTTGAGAGCATTATACTAACATTTTGATAGGATAATGATATTCTGCTATTTTTGCAAATCTTCAAAATAACATTCAGTGAGAGCTGAGATCGACCAAAGAAATTTTTGATCAACTAAAGACATGTCCAATCGATCGAATAATTGTCTAAAAAGGGAGCGTGGCAAAACATTTTGAAGCTAAAAAGTATCTTTTGGATCTAAATATTAATTTCACCCAAAATTAAGTGGCTAAAAATGCAAATAGGTTCATGCAAAAACAATTTGAAAATTTTATTCAAATTTAAAAAGACAGATTAGACAAATTATTCAGTCCCAAAACTTTCGTTGCTATTTAAAATAAATACTTAAAATTTAAGAAAATATCTTAGTCGACTAATACAAATTTTGATCGACTAAGACTATCGAACGATTAATCGACGAAACAACTAAAGGACAACAGCACAAGTCCCAGTTAAGTCCACTTTTGGTCATGTTTTACTTTTATTTTATTTTTTTAAACACTTTTAATACCTGCATTCATTTTGCCTGCATCTACAACTTCACATCTTGTTAAAAAAGTAATACAATATTCAGTGTAGTAATCCACAGTTACATTGTGTGTGTTTGTGGGCAGCTGAAGGATAAGAGACGAGCGAGCGGTGGAGGCGTGGGGGCCATCGAGGAGCTGGAGAATGCCTTTAACCTGGCAGAGGAATCCTGTCCAGGCATCTCAGACAGACTGGTCACGCACATGATGGAGAGAGTGTGCAGGTTAGTGCTGGACTAACAAAATCTACCTACATACACTTTTCAAACAAAGCTGGCAAACTGAGCAGTGCTGGAGAACTAAAAGTGTGTGTGTTTGGAAGTATAAGGAGCTATGTGATTGGTCAGAACAGATATCTGTAGCAGGTGTTTTTAACCAGACACAATTACTGTAATTTCTGCCCTATTGAGCGCACCTGAATATAAGCCCCGGCCCCCGCCCACTAGATTTAAGTAAGAAAAATGTTAAAGTACATATATCCACCTTATTCCTGGGGCCGCTGATGTAAAACGGGTTATGGGCGCAACTTCCGGTATAGTAACCGGAAGTGTCACTGCGTTGTTGTTTTGATTGAGAGTTGGCGGTTTTATTAGCTTTAGCGGTGTAAACAAACTTTAGAAGCGTGTCTCATTTAATTCTCCGACGTTCACAAAAATGGCATTGCGCAGCTCGGGGACATGTTGTGCAGCTCGTGGTTGTACTAACAACCAAAGAAAATTAAATTTGTGGCTTAAAGAGCGTTGTGTGGAACATGGGCTGTAGACAACTGAAGAATAGCTGCAGCGTGACTGCAAGATCTGCCTTGACCAGCCACACATGTACACCCTGCAGTTTCTACGTTTCCTGACGTTGACACCAAAACCCAGGGTCCGTGATGAGGTACTTTGAGGCTT
Source organism: Mugilogobius chulae (assembly GCA_038363315.1). Lineage (NCBI taxonomy): Eukaryota > Metazoa > Chordata > Actinopteri > Gobiiformes > Gobiidae > Mugilogobius > Mugilogobius chulae. The sequence continues at coordinate 31,530,358 of CM076395.1, read as the reverse complement.
TGACTTGGCTCAACGTCTGCTTTTAAATACATTAGATTGTGCCCAACCTCTTTCAACAAAACCCGACCAACCTTATTGCTATGAAGGTACTGGTATGCCTCGGAGCTTTTAAGATTGTTCATAGCTTCGCCATCTGCCGCAATAGAGCTGAGAAAGTAGCTAGAAATGCTACTATAGGTGATGTTCGGCCACTTTTTCAGGTCATCCTCCCATCCTTTAATTTTAGTAGGCAACGGGATTGTTATATTGCCTCGTTTAAGACATGAAAGCTGGTGTTCCCACATTTTTATGTAGTTATCAATCCAGAAAAAAACAGGAATCGCGATCGGTTCAACATTTGTAATGTAAACAAACGCGTGTTCCGGTGTCTACCGGAAGTTTCGCCCATAATTCACGCAAAGGCTCATGGGGGCTAGGAATAAGGTGGATAGACCGCACTTGTTAATAGTAAGTCTATGAGAATCTATAATTTTGCTGCATTTCCCTATAAGCCGCATAGTTCAAAGCTCGTGAAAAAAGTAGCGGCTTATAATCCAGAAATTACGGTAGCTGTATCAGGGCCAAGCAGTAGCCTGAAATGTCAGAGACAAATGCCATTGTCACACAGTCAGTTTTTGAGTATTTTGATTTGCAAATTTGCCTAGTTTGCACTATAATTGCAGTTAATTTAGTGTGTAGTCACTCAGTCTTTGAATTTATTATTTTCTTAACACATTAGCTTATGCATTTAATCAAAATTGATTGCTTGATGTAAATTATTCACACAATCTGATCCTCATACAATACAATATGGGCTGGAAAGTTTCAATGACACAAAAGCACAGTAGAAAAACACAGTTCAGTATATATTATCAGTCAGCGGTGGGAGACTGAAATTACTTTACTAGACTCGAGTCATTCTTTTCATGACTAATGACTTTCTTGGCTTATGATCCCAACTTGTGACTTGAGTCTTCGTGACTTGAAACTTGACTTGAGGTTATTGACTTAATATGACTTGGGAATGACTTGAAAAACACAAATATTGAAAATGTACAAAGTTCAAGTAAACGCAGAAATCTAAAAAAAAAAATATATATATAATAATAATAAATTAAATACACATTGCCATTTTTGAATTGAAAACAACACTATGGGCACAAGAGTAGTTTTTAAATTTTTAATTTAAGTAAGTAAGGGTTTAAAACAGTGCAATGACAAATCAGATGCAAAGTAAAAATGTAGGTTTTTATTTTACTTAGTAGTTTTGTGGTGCCCATTGCTAAAAATAAGACACACAGCCACAGTGCATCTAATAATGTTTTTGTAGTCTTAAAATGTATGGCTTGCCAAGTTTTGATGCCAATCCAATGACTTCAAAAAGCTATAACCTAACTTGACTTACTTGATCCTGATGGCCCGCTGACTGTGACTTTACTTGTGACTTGGATGTTATGACTGAAACTTTCTTTTTGACTTGCACATACGTTGGTTGCTCCCACCTGCCATCAGTCTAGACAAGAATCAGTCAGTGGTTTAATTGCATCCAAGAGTGGAGTAACCAATGAGATTTTAAGTTGCCGGCTGGCTTCAACTGTTGCCTAACAAATAATTTCCTAACAAACAAACAAAATCAAAAACATTTTATTTAAGAAAAGAAAGGTATTGCATTGAACTGTGAGTGCTCGTAATGTGAGAGCCTCCTCAATGTTCTGTTGTTAATCTGGTTATTTGTAAGGTTTATTGTTGTATTTTAATATTCCCAATGAAAAGAGATCGCTAGTGAATAGTGCCATTTTGAGTTGTCTGTGAATAATGAAGGTAAAACACATTTGTAGTCCAACCTCAGATCTTAGCCCTCTGAAAAATTGGTCATTACTGAATTACTTGTCTTGTTTGATTCCAGGTTTTCATTGAACGGTAACACTGCCCCTTCTTCCGATGAGAGCGCCGCTTCACCAGCTCCAACCCCGTTCATTCTTCAGACGTGAGACCGGGACCTCCGCAGAATCCCCACTTTCCCACACTTCCCTCTGTTTACGGTCCAAACGAGCCGACGGTGGAATTAGCTATAATTAAATATTTTTACAGTTTTTGTGTTTAAAAGAGAGAGTATTTAAAACAGAGCCATGACATGTAGGGCGTTGTGTATAACTGTTAGACCAAGAGTAAAGATATAATAAAAGTCTATGGAAAAAAAACAAACACAACTGTGTCGTTTTATTTAATTCTTGACTGTGGAAGGTAATTTTTAGACCATAAAAAGAGGAAGTATGTATTTAAATCTGTCATGCTTTTAGACAACAAAGACTAAATTGAAAGTGGGGTTTAACGCAAAAGCTCAGTGAATCAGAGAGCTTTCTTCTGACTTAGCAAGAGATTACGGTAGATAACTTAATGGATAAAAAGGCTAATTAAATGCACACAGCAATGACAATAAGGAGGTCCTTTATTCAGGGTTTCTGCAGGGTCTTAAAATGTCCTGTAGGTTGTCAGATTTCCCAATTTATTGCACACTACTGCAGCTTTAACTATAGAAAAATTCTCAGTAATATTCTCAATGTGATAACACAACTAGTGTGTTTCTTCTACTTTTATTTGGTTGGTGAATAGATACAATGTCAGTTGCTGTATAAATTGTGTTTTTTGTTTTTCATAATTGTAGTGAAATATAAAATTATATGGAAAAGAAGCATCATTGTGAAATACGTCAAAACTCACAAACAGGTCTTAATTTGTTCGATCCCTACAAAAATCCTGTTTACTGTCTGAGTATCTTACAGTTTAAACATTCAGATCTGATTTGGCATAACCGTTTTTGGGTCAGCCACTTTTTTGGCTTATGACCATTTCAGTGCAAAGACATTCAAATTGTTCTTTTACATTTGAGTTAAGATTCATTTAGCCAGACTATATGTGTATAACTCTGAATTGAGTTCTACACAATATGAAATTCACAAATATCGTGAGAATTTTGCTGGTAGAACCTGGTTATTATAGGGTTTCTATGGGACACTCAAAAGAATTAAATATTTAATCATAAATAAACCTTTAAAATGCATTATTAAACAAAATTATTACAGTCATTATTTTATTAGATTTTGTTATTATTACTTATGTATGTTTGTATAGTCTTAGTTTTTTATTATTATTTGTATCCCCCCCCATTTTAATTTTAGTTAAAAAAAAAAAAAAGATCAGCTCATTGCATTTGCAAATTTCCTAAAATAGACTGCTGTTTTTTTTATTTGATTATACACTGCTCAAAAAAATAAAGGGAACACTTAAACAACTCAATGTAACTCCAAGTCAATCACACTTCTGTGAAATCACTGTTCACTTAAGGAAGCAACACTTACTGACAATCAATTTCACATTCTGTTGTAAAATGGAAGAGAGAACAGGTGGAAATATAGGCAATTGGTAAGACCAATCCACTAAAGGGAGTGGTTCTGCAGGTGGTGACCACAGACCACTTCTCAGTTCTGGATGCTTATTTGACAACAGAACACGATATTTATGCATTTTCTGCATCGAAATTATTGGGTTGGAACCACTGAAATCACTCGCATAAGTACGAGAGTAAAATGAACGAGAATACCATTTTAGATGACTTGTCTTAAAAATCCCATAGACATTTTCGACACATTATATTGTTGCTGGAATGAGAAGTTATGAGATTTATTGATAATATTCAGCGGAAAACCTTTTAAATATGCGTATTTATTGAACTGATCATTTTGTGTCAAACTCTGACTGTTTTTTCACTGAAACTCTTGTTTATATTATCATATCTCTATCTGTTAGATTTGTTAATAATTTAGCCAGTTAATATTCCTCTTTATTTAGCAATTTTCTTAGCAAAATGTTCATTTGCAGCCGTCTGAAACCCCAGTAAAATACATTTAAGAACAATCTATCTCACAAGCAAAAATTACCTGCTTTTGGGGGCCCCTTTCTGACCTGGGCCTGAGGAAACTGGCACCATTTACACCCACAGTCCGACGCCCCTGCTGGCGGTGTTTTCACTCTAGTGATAGCAGGAGACGGAGTCTACAACCCACACAAGTGGTTCAGGTAGTGCAGCTTATCCAGGATGGCACATCAATGCTAGCTGTGGCAAGGTTTGCTGTGTCTGATTACGTCTTGTATGGAGAATAGGATGATCAGGCTGGTGGACTTTTGGCCTTGTGAAGTGTATTTGGTTGGAATGAGGCGCAGCTCGCCCTCGCGCTGTGGAGACGCTGTGCCGTGTGCGTAAAAGCCGTGTCCAGGTCCATGGGGGCACACTCTTTGCCGTAGCGATGTTTCACAAAGTGACAAATTTAAATACGTTTCCAACACACAGTTCTAAAGTGTGGACTTGTGGCCTCAATCAGTCAACCAACACAAGAAACAAGTGTTTTTTATTTGTTTTTCGTCTTATCTACAATGATTGGTCTTAATGGCACTTCTATCAAAATCTGTAAGCCTGCATGTTAAAATGTGATAACAGAGAGCTAAACATGCCATTTAATAACTACTTTTTAGGCAACTTCTTCATAATAATTTGATTGAAATGCTTTTCAGTCTGCAGTATTATGGTGAAATGTCCAGTGCACCTGTCTATACAATAATCTGTGTGCACTGCAGTAGACTAATGTGTTTTGTAGGAAAACAAGTGAAAGACAAACAAATGAAAAAGATCTTTTCTCTGGCTTTATTTTGGAGCCAGGCTCAGATGGTTTTCGTCATCATATTAGATGTTCTTAAGTCCAGTGCTTGTACGAGGCATTGCTGTTGGAGTTGGAGAACTGAACTATGGCAGCAGCACATGCATGGGGCAAAGACAGCTGCTGTCAAGTCATCTTAAAGAAGTTTGATATCTGGTGTTTGGATTGAGTTTGGAAACAGATGTTGAAGAATTGAAGAAGAGCTCTGGCTGAAGTCTGAAGTTGACACACGGGGTTGTAAACTGTCTAATGAAAACAGAAAAAAAACATTACTTTATATGCAAAATACACAAAACCAAACTTATCAAATCATATATAGCAGGTCTTAAATTGAGGACACTTGATTCAGTGACATGTCATTTGTCACTGAGTCAAAAATCACATAAATATAACTTGTTTACAAACTTACTATGCAAGGGTATCATGGATTTGCCAAGAAATGCCTCTGACAGTGAATGTCCTGATTTGATCTGTAACATAAAGATTACAATGTAATGTTTAACACACATTTCTGCAAATGAGAAAAAAAAACATGTGCAATGATCTAATGTAACAGAACACAAAAGTGCACATGAAATCAACAAGACTATATTTGATTACCTTTTGGGTGGAGCGAGGTAGAGCCATGCTGGTGCAGATGGAGAGCTGAACGATGACCAGGCACAAACTGATGGTGGGACAAAGAGAATCTTGGAGCAACTTAAGAGCTGATGTTTAAGTCTTATTTCTGGTGAATTACATTTGGAGGCACTGATGTTGAAGAAGAGCTCTGGCAGATGATTAGAGGCTACAACAAAAATACAATGAAATTTCACTTTGTCAAGATCAAATGATTGTTTTTCTCTTTTTAAACTTACTCTGTAGGTGGAGCAACTTTTCCACAGATGATGCAGTGATGGTGAATGTTCTTCATGAACCAGATCCACTGTGGCTTTCCTCTTGAGCACTTTCTTTAGAAGACAGGAAAAAACAATGATCTTGTTCTACACAAACACATGTTCTCTAAGGAAGCTTAGCTGGACTAAAGCAGCAAATGATAATAGAAAAATTGAAAGAGCTAATAGAACTTGAAACTACAAAGTTGAAATCATGTTCAAAACATTAGTTAGGCTGAACCTTTTTAGAGTTGTGAGGACAAGGCCATGCTGTTTGGAGTTGGAGACCAGAGCCATGGTCAAATCACAGTTAGGGGCAAAGATGACTGTTGTCATGTGGTCTTGGTGAAGTTGGATGGCTGAAGTTTAACCTTTATTTCCAAACTGAAATTGGAGATTCAGATGTGAGCGAGGGGACACAGTGTGCTCTGGTCCTGGGGGTCACACAGAGGATCCTGAGTCCTGTGGGGGTTAAAACACAGAGGCTCTGATGCTGGAACAGGCTGCTGCAGGTCTATTAAAGGTGCACTGCGCAACTTTTTGGCCAAAAATAAACATAAATAAATGCATATTTTTGTCATTTAGATGCCTTTGTTACACTAAATAATTAATAAAAATCTCCGTTTTTACTTTGCCCACAAAATAGTCTATTATTTGACTTGGAGGAGGGCCTGAACAAGTCTGTTTCTGCAGAAAAGCTGTACCTTTAGCTGATTTTTTTTTTTCATAATATGGCATAAAATGTATTCATCTCCATTCAGAAAGTCCCAAAGTATTGCTTTAACTTTCTATTTCTGCTGAATTGTGTAGAAGACTTTTCACCTCCATAAAGTTACACAGTGCACCTTTAAAGGTATCTTTTTTGCACAACTGAACCTTTTTTGTTTCTAATATTTTTTATATACAATAATTTGTAAAATACATGACCTACAATCATGTAGGAATTTGACTCAATTAGAAAAGAAATACAATTCTGAAACAGCATTTTTTTTCTTCTTGCGAGTGCTCCTTCATTTTAAACTTACTAAGCGATTCCAGCTTGATTAAATTAATTTAAATCGTCAATAATCGTAATTTTTTTTTACCTTTTCTATTTTGTGAAGACAAGGACATGCTGGTTGGACTTGGAGAGCCAAACAACACCCGGAAATAAATTGATGTACTGTATGGGACAAAGACAGGGGCTGTGACGTCATCTTGGCTGATGCTCTGGCTGATGTCAGCGTCGTGAAGTTTCAGGAACTGGATCTTGGGCTGGCGGGCTAATCATCTATAATTATAATATAGTAAATGTTTGCACATTTCAAACTGACAACTTTGAAATACTTACATTGTGGTGAAGAGAATACACACATTAAAGTCTGTTTTTAACCTAAGGCTGCTAGTTATCTAACAAAACTTAATACGTAAAAACAACATTAAAATAGTGTCCCTGTCGTTGCTGGTGGTAGGCTGGGACACTGACAGAGAGAGGAGGATGTGGTCCCTGTAGATCAGGGGTGTCAAACTCAGGCCCGGGGCCAAATTCGGCCCTCAAGAAGATATCATGTGGCCCCTGAGCATGATTTAGATTATTATTTAAAGTGGCCCTTATATTGCTGAGATGTGACTCTTAAATGTATTATGCACTGGAATGAAGCAAAAGCATACAATCTGTCCACAAAGTTTTATTGCAATGAAATTATGTATTGCAACATAATGTATGTGATATCATTCATGGATATACAGTAAATGTGTTATATTAGCTTTATACAGCCCTATTGCCATATTTGAATTTAACACAGAGGGCCTATATTTTAAATGCGGCCCTCGACCAACTCTGACTCTGATCGATTTGGCCCTATAACCATTTGAGTTTGACACCCGTGCTGTAGATGGTGATGTTAGGCTGGGACACTGACTGAGAGAGAGGAGGATGTGGTCCCTGTAGATGGTGATGTTAGGCTGGGACACTGACTGAGAGAGGAGGATGTGGTCCCTGTAGATGGTGATGTTAGGCTGGGACACTGACTGACAGAGGAGGATGTGGTCCCTGTAGATGGTGATGTTAGGCTGGGACACTGACTGACAGAGGAGGATGTGGTCCCTGTAGATGGGATGTTAGGCTGGGACACTGATGAGAGAGGAGGATGTGGTCCCTGTAGATGGATGTTAGGCTGGGACACTGACTGACAGAGGAGGATGTGGTCCCTGTAGATGGTGATGTTAGGCTGGGACACTGACTGAGAGAGGAGGTTATGGTCCCTGTAGATGGTGATGTTAGGCTGGGACACTGACTGAGAGAGGAGGATGTGGTCCCTGTAGATGGTGATGTTAGGCTGGGACACTGACTGAGAGAGGAGGATGTGGTCCCTGTAGATGGTGATGTTAGGCTGGGACACTGACTGAGAGGAGGATGTGGTCCCTGTAGATGGGATGTTAGGCTGGGACACTGGCTGAGAGAGGAGGATGTGTCCTGTAGATGGTGATGTTAGGCTGGGACACTGACTGAGAGAGGAGGATGTGGTCCCTGTAGATGGTGATGTTAGGCTGGGACACTGCTGAGAGAGGAGAATGTGGTCCTGTAATGCTGATGTTAGGCTGGGACACTGACAGAGGGAGGATGGGTCCCTGTAGATGCTTACGTATGTTAGGCTGGGACACTGACTGAGAGAGGAGGATGTGGTCCCTGTAGATGTGATGTTAGGCTGGGACACTGACTGAGAGAGGAGGATGTGGTCCCTGTAGATGGGATGTTAGGCTGGGACACTGACTGGAGGAAATGGCTCGCCTGTGAAGATGTGGATGTGAAGCTCGGGCAGGAGCCGCTGAAATAATGGTGATTTTTACTTTACTCTTTTGAAGGCTGCTTTTGTAAACATGCATGCAAATACATTTAACACCACACAATGACTAAAAATGTACACAAAAACAAACATAAAAAATGTAAAAAGCACACACTAAAGTGTACTACTGAGTCTGTGGCCTTTGCTCGCAAATACAGAGTCCAAGGCCATTTGTGCTCAAAATACAGAGTCCATGGCCGTCTGTTCTTAAAATAAAGAGTCTTTGGCCATTTTGTTTCAAGAAAATAAGTCCATAGCCGTTTTTTCTCAAAATAAAGAGTCTTTGGCCATTTTGCTTCAAAATACTGAGTCAATGGCCGTTTGGTCTTAAAATAAAGACTCTTTGGCCATTTTGTTTCAAAATAATAAATCCAGGGCCGTTTGCGCTCAAAGAATAGAGTCTGGAACCCTTTGCTCTGTGAATACAGAGTCACTGCTGCCACATTGACAGGAGCCAGCTGAGGTGGCTTGGGCATGTGGTCTGGATGCCTCCTAGATAAAGCCTTCCTGGTGACATGGAGATGTACTACTGGAAAGAAGCCTCAGGGAAGAACCCGGACATGTCGAGGGGCTTTGTCTCTCCGTGCAGAGTCGTCGGGAGGCAAAGGAAGGCTGGTACTTCCAGTTCAGACTGCGGCACAGACACTGCGCTTGAAATAGAATGGATCACACTTTACGATACGTGATCCTTAACCTTGAAGTCGTTTTTGCAGCTGCTGCAGATAGGCCACCATCTGCAGCACCCCGTTGGGTTTAGGTCCAGGAAACAGGGCGGCAGGCACAATCTTTACCTTTGGGACGAGAGAAACAGGGTTAGAAGTAGAACTGGTGGAAGTCACCTCAGCAGAAGCAAAAGCAAGCATAAGAGGGTTAGCAACAGCGGCAAAAGCAGCAGAAGCAAGCTAAGGGAACATAGCAGCAAGGTTAGAGACGCAGAAGCAAGCTTACAACACTTAGCAGAGGAGCAAGAGCAGTAGAAGCAGAAGGAAGCTAAGGGGATTTAGCGGCAGCAGTTAGAGAAGCAGAAGCAAGCTTAGGACACTCAGCAGGAGGGGCAAGCGCAGTTAAAGCAGGGTAGGGATGCTTTGCAGCAGGAACAAACTTAACAGAAGGTACAAGCTTAGGAGCAGGGGTTAGAGCAGCAGAAGCAAGCCTAGGGATCTTAAAAGCAGGGGGAAGCTTAAGAGTGGGGGGAAGCTTAACAGCAGGGGTTAAAGCAGCAGAAGCAAGCTTAGGGATCTTAAAAGCACGCAGGGTTAGGCGCAGGGACAAGCTTAGCAGCAGGGGTGAGAGCAGCAGGGTGAGAGCAGCAGGGGTGAGAGCAGCAGAAGCAAGCTTGGGGATCTTAAAAGCAGGGGCAGGTAAGGCGCAGGGACAAGCTTACAGCGAGGTGAGAGCAGCAGAAGCAAGCTTAGGGATCTTAAAAGCACGGCAGGGTTAGGCGCAGGGATAAGCTTAGCAACGGGGTGAGAGCAGCAGAAGCAAGCTTGGGGATCTTAAAGCAGGGGCAGGGTAGGGTAGGGACAAGCTTAGACAGAGGTGAGAGCACAGAAGCAAGCTTAGGATCTTAAAAGCAGGCCAGCTTAGCAGCAGGGTTAGAGCAGCAGAAGCAAGCTTAGGGATCTTAAAAGCAGCAGCAGGCTTAGGAGCAGGGACAAGCTTAGCAGCAGGGATTAGAGCAGCAGAAGCAAGCTTGGGGATCTTAAAAGCAGGGGCAGGGTAAGGTGCAGGGACACGCTTAGCAGCAGGGGTTAAAGCTGCAGAAGCAAGCTTAAAGCACTTAGCAGCAGGGGCATTAGCAGTAGAAGCAAAAGCAAGTTTAGGGCGCTTAGCAGAGGGGCTAGAGCAGCAGCAGAAGAAGCAGGTTTTGGGAGCTTAGTAGCAGGGGCAATCTTAGCTGCAGGGGCAAGCTTAACAGCACAGGCAGGAGCAGCGGAAGCAAGCTTGGGAAGCTTAGCAGAAGCAAGCTTAGCAGCAGGGGCGGTAACAGCAGAAGCGAGCTTAGAACGCTTAGCTGCAGGGGTGAGCATAGCATCACAGGCACGAGCAGCAGAAGCAAGCTTAGAACGCTTAGTAGCAGGGGCAGCAGAAGCAAGCTTAGCAGCAGGGGCAAGAGAGCAGAAGCAAGCTTTGAGCACTTAGCAGCAGGAATGAGGTTAACAGTAGGGGCAGGAGCAAAAGAAACACGCTTAGAATGCTTAGCAGCAGGGCAAGCTTAACAGCACAGGCAGGAGCAGCGGAAGCAAGCTTGGGCAGCTTAGCAGCAGGGGCAGGAGCATCAGAAGCAACCTTAGGACGCTTAGCAGCAGGGCGAGCTTAGCATCACTGGCAAGAGCAGCAGAAGCAGCACGTTTGCGGGCCTGACGAGCTTGCTTAGCAGAGATATAGTCAGGAAGCATGTAGTCAGGAAGAGGAATGATTTGAAGTCTCCTCGGAGGAGAAGAAAAGGGCAAAGAGGAATTGGCAGAAGTGGCCATTGCAGAGGGAGAGAGTGTTTGTGTAAGTGTGTAGGTGAGTGTGTGTGTGTGGACTTAGTCCCAGAGGCGGCTCCTGTGCAGGAAGTCGAGGGTCTGAAGAGACACTGGGCCAAGAATCACACAGATCTGTGGAGAGGAACATAATGAGTCAGACAACAATATATAAAAAAATGTTAGTGATTCTTTTGTTCACATAATATTGAGACTTAACATGACCAGTTTGTTAATATCTTAGCCAAATGTATCAATTCAAACACACGACAAAACCCTATTTAGCATGCAAAGTTATAAATCAATATTGTAGTAGGCCCTATGCATGCAAATATAATATATCTAAGCATTCAACAATTTTTTATGTGTTCATATGCATAGTCATGATTCCCATACGGTTTCGATTTTGTGAAGAGTCACAAGAACAAACTACATTTTCTGTGAATTTACTAAATAAAGCGTGGCTTCAGTAAATACAAATATTACTGCTTTAATGTAGTTTTAGGGAAATAGTTCAGGAGTTTATTAGGAAAATATCTAAAAAGAGTTCATATTTTAGTCATTCCTGGGCCAATTTTTGTAAAACAGAAAAAGGACAGAATGACAGAACTGCCCACAAAAAATGTAACAATAAGCTGCTGTTTCTTCTGACTGAGAAAAGACAGTAGAATCGACCCTTTCCTAACTGGAAAAGGTTGATGAAAGGGATTAACAAAACCGAGCTAAAGAGGCACACATGAGGATCATGAAACACCACAATAGAACCATTCTAAACTGTTTCTGCTGTTGTTTCCGTTCCTATTATACCTATGTATACAGTACATTAGTGGGACAAAAAGTGGTATCTAAAGACATTCTGTTATGGTGTGTTTAGTAATAATATAGTGATAGTTTCTAGTGATCATAGTGATAGTTTCTAGTGATCATAGTGATCATTAATGGTACTTTTGTGGTACTTGTAGTGATAACAAATGGTATATATACTGCTAAAATTATTGATACTTAATGGTGTTTGTGATGGTACCTTTTGCAATAATTATTAGTAGCCTACTGGCATCAGTAGTGATAGTGTTAAATACCCACAGTCAGTGTTAATTAACTGTTGATGACTACAGCAACTGCCCTCTTTAAAGTAAAATAGCTTGCGCTCATACATTAATAATGAATAGTAGGTATCAATCAATCAAACTTTATTTATAAGGCACTTTAAAAACAGCAGTGTTGACCAAGGAGCTGTACGTATTAGATAAAACAGTAAAAACTAAAATAAAACAAGCAAAGTAAAAACTTAAACACAGTTAACAGAAAACAACACATTCCTGGTTAAAAGCTAAAGAATAAAAGTAGTTTTTAAAAGAGCTTAAAGACATTCAGTGAATGGGCCCGTCTTATACAGAGGCAGGTTGTTCCAGAGGCGAGGACCAGCCACTGAAAAAGCTCCATTCCTCTCTGCTTCCTTTTGGTTTTTGGTTCTGTCAGGATCAGTAAGTACCAGTGTAAGTACCTCATGCTGCTAAGCAATGTTCACACCAGTATAAGTCTTTATTAGATAAAGAGATTTAGTTTTTGACTTTGGTTAAATGTTGAAATTGTAATGATTTGTTTCATGCCTGTTATAACTAACCCGACAAACATACTGGTAACTATGTCTTTAGCTAACACTCCCCTTAAATAAGATCACAAAAGGTACCGTGAAATACAGAGCTACCAAAGCGTGTACATTTTTCAGAGGGCCATGGTCTCTGGACTGGAAGTGTACACAACACCTTTAGTTTGGGCTTGGACAAAATGCCCCAACACTAGATCCACTACATTAGATTTTGTGGAAAAGAAAATGCTAAAGCTTTACTAATATTTCCAAAAATGTCCTTCCAGTAGCTACTAAACTGGGACCAGACCAGATGAAATCCCATAAACAGACCAGGTCTACACCAGAACTGAACCAGGTCTAAAGCAGATTTCATTGCAATGAAACAGTAGGCTAAAAGACTAGAAAATATACATTTAAATAAGATTAGAAAAGGCTTATGTTTAATAGGCCTACTTTAGGTCTTGGGATCCGCTCAGGTCAGGGACTGGCATTTCATTGTAACACAAAGTCTCAAAAAGTCAGGTCTGAAAATGAGCTTTATGCATTTAGGTCTGATCAAATTAGGTTTGTAACATACAATAAAAGGAAAAGTGCTCTTGTAATGCTACACTGGCAAATTGAAATGCTAATTATCACAAAATCCGTCTTTTCTTCCTTTGGTCCTTGTATATGATCACAGTAATCACTGTTTTAGATCTGTCTAGTTGTGTCAGTATAGCGTGTTAGCGGCTGCAGCAGTAAGCTAGGTCTAAGCTAATGAAGCACAAAAACAAACATTTATTTGAGTAATCTTACCGAAAACATGATCTCTAGACTTTGACAAAAGGACATAGTGCTAGTGGTTGTTTTTGCACATAAAATGGTCAAAACTCATAAGAAATAAGGTTTTCAGGTAAAGTCATAAAAGCTCACGTTTTTCTTCACAAACGTCTCGTAGTTTGAGTCAGGGGCTGGTCAGTCGGTGTCTGAGTGAAAATGTCCAAGAGTTATGTCTCCTTTCTGTAGAATCCGTCGAATGAAGCTCACAAATTCAGTTTTGCTGCGTCTGGGTTTGCAAAGTTTGCAATGACCAGCGTCATTTAAAACGTACGCTAGCAACAGGTTCACGTGCGCGCTGACGTCAGAACGCACGTGGCTTTGGACGCAAATAAATACAAATTAAGAATAAAAAAATAAAATAAAGGGCATATTATTAACAAAGATAAAGAAAAAAACGAACGGATTAATGAACTAAATGTGAGGTTTAAGGTTTGTAATTGAATGTACAGATCTATGTATTTTACAGACTCATATTTGACCCAAACTGTATGTTGTGACATGCTGTTTTTACTCAGATGAGACAGAGTCTGGAGACACCGTGAGAACGCTGTGCTGCCCACACATCCTAAGCATGACCGTTTGCAGTGGGTCAGTATGTGTGGGATGGCATTTCTTTGGAGAACGCACAGCCTCCATGTGCTTGCCAGAGCCTGGTAGACTGACTGCCATGACCTGAGTCCGAGATGAGATCTCAACCCTTGTGAGACCATATGCTGGTGCGGGTGACCTCATGTGTCAGCAGTTCCTCCAACCTGAGGCATTGATGTTATGGACTGACCCGCCGTTTCCCAGACCTGAATCCATTGAGCACAACTGGGACATCATTTCTGCTCCATCCACAACGTCAAGTTGCATCACAGGAGCATGCCCAGGCGTTGTAGGGAGGTCATACGGCACGCCGAGGCCACACACTACTCATTTTGACTTGTTTAAAGGACATTACATCAAAGTTGGATCAACCTGTAGTGTGTTTTTCCACTTTAATTTTGAGCATAATTCCAAATCCAGACCACCATGGGTTGATACATTTGATTTTCATTGATAATTTTTGTGTGATTTTGTTGTCAGCTCATTCAACTATGCAAAGAAAAAAGTAATCAAAATATTTCATTAAGTCAGATCTACAGTGTGTTGCTTTAGCATTCCCTTTATTTTTTTGAGCAGTGTATTTTTGACTTAATCTAGTCATTTTATATCTCTAACAAACAAACATTTAAAATGTGATGATTGGGTTCAACACAATGTATACCTATTTTCAATTTCCTGTGAAGGGAGTATATCTTATTTATTTTTTCTGCCGTCCAACAGATCAGTTTTGATATTCTAGTAATAAACACATACATTTTTGTTTTGACTTACAACATAAACAAAAAAAAACACTTTTCAAAAGATAATGTAAAAAATTTCAGGCTCCAATTTTAAGTAAATCTCAATTGTTAATAATTTAGTAGGTGGCGTATCGTGATATAGCAGGATATATATTACGATTTTACTGTATTTTAAGAATTAATGTAAGTTGTTCAGATATAAGTTAAGGTTAGGGTTTACTCAATATGTTTTTTTCCCACAATTAACCAAAGATTAAACAAAAAGACAAGCCGTGAAATAAGTTGAATAAAACCTTTATTACAATAAAAGCATTTGGAATTTTTCTGTAACTACCAGACTGTTGGAATGTCTTTGGCTGGTGACTGGGAAACATTGGCTACATCAACCTCTTTAGGTCGCATACCTGTAGGATTTGGCAGTAAATAGTAACTTTCTTTTCTTTGACCAAAAATAGACATTATAAGTGTAACAGGAGCATGGTTTGACTGGCTTAAAATTCAAATGTTGATAATACTGTTGATTACTAAGGTAAATCGCACCCCACAAACGACAGGGTTGACAGATGCATGCAAAACGTATACTTCAGAATTTTCGTTGTAACTTCTTGTTGGCAAGTGTATAAATATGCTACTCCCAATACAGCCCTTCAGAGAGCAAAGGTGCTTAAGGCTCAATGACCCAAAGCACAAGCAGCATGACTTTGGTTTAAACGTCGTTAAGGACACTAAAAGTAACAGCGTTTCAAAAAAAAAAAAAAAGTTGGGTGCAGATACTTCATTTGACTGCTTCATAAAATACAAATAAAAAAGGTTGTTAAAGCAAGTAACATGGATATAGAAACACTGTGAAGAGACTATATGTTGTACAAAGGGAATCCCGCATGGGGCTGACGCAGGAGAGTGGCAGTAACAGTCCAGGGCTCTTCTGGACCAGATCCGGCAGCGGCTCAGAGATCTGGAATGAAGAGAAAATTTACAGTGAGAAACAAACAGCCATATTCTATACAGACATGTTGAAAAGGCTATAGAATACTGCAAGTCATACAATACATAAAAATGATAAAATTGCCAGAGCACCTCTCTATAAATACAGACTATGCTTTTGCAACATGATCATGATCCCCAGTTTTAGAGGCAAATCTTTGTTGCAAATTTGTAAATAATTACTACTGAAAGCAGGAATATTTCATCCTGCTTTCAGTAGTAATTATTTACAAATTTGCAATACATCAATACAAGTTTCACAAAGTCTGTTCAGGGCAAGTGACTCGTAGAACTGAAGAACGAAAAGGAGCGAAATACGCAAACTATCAAGGTCAGCAACAGAACTCAGAATGGCACCGTAGTAACAACCACACATGAGCATCGGCCAGTGGAATTTCAGTTTGTCTTTTCAAAAACAAAATAAAAACATTCTTTAGTAAAGATGGTATGAACTAATGTAGTAGTACTTGAGACCGGTCTTGTCATGGACTTGAGCACATTTGGACACTGAGACCACATTTAATTACCACCACACTTGCACCTGGAGTGCAGTGACCTGTCCCAGACACAGTTTGCTATATGCACTGCACAAGAAGATCTTATAGACACTAATAATTGTAAAAAAAACTTCAAAGGTGGTCTTGGTCTTGTTTCGGTGTCCACTTATAAACGTCTCGGTCTTGTCTCGGTCGTGCCCCTCAGTGGTCATAATCTTGTCTCGGTCTTGGAAAAGTCTTGGTCTTTAGAAGATGTTAAGGTTAGCCACGAAACATTTTTTAGGCCTTGCATCATATTAGTACTCAGTAAAATGCTTGATATGGGCTTAAAAAAAACAAATATATTTTCAAAATGTGTTACTTATTGCTTTTTGGGCCAAATGTTCAGAGGGTTTAAGGACCAACAGTAATTGCTATGAGGGCCCCAGTTTGGTGCCACTTAGCACAAAATAATCACATTTCTTCACTCCAAGGTACCGAAGGCAGTTCAACCAGGTTCATAGCTTTCTCAGTGCTGCCACCCATGAAAATTTACTTTTTCAAAATGTACTTTTGTGAAAATGTACTTTTTTTTTTTTTTTTTTTTTTGACAATTTTCAATGTAAAATGTTGTAATAAAAAAAATCCTAATGAAAGTCCTGGTTGGTTCTGTGACAAATTTTTATATGTGGGTCCATCAGAGCTCTGTAGAGTCTAACATTTGTGCGTGGGACAGGCGAGGGGCAAATTTGGGGCATTGCTATTTTCATAAATGCAGTGGAAAACAGAGCTACATCGTAGGTGTTGCAAATTTTGGATAGCTTTTCAGACACTCTTCTTGCGTTGCAACTTTGCTTCAAAATCTAACCTCCAAAACAAATGCTGACAAATGTACTGACGTAATAAACCAATGATTCAAAATCTCCAAACATGACATTACCGTCTCCCTGCTTCTGCATCTGGGCTTGCATCTTGGCAATCATCTCCTGCATCCGTCTCAACTGTAAGAAAACAGTTAAAGACAATGAATGTCATTTATTTTTATAATATGGTTTAAGCATCGTTGCATGTTCTATCTCACCTCAGCCTCCTTCTCCTGCAGAATCATGTCTTTGTCCATTTCCTCCGGCTCCGGGCCCTTCCTGAATCAACAATCAGTTTGAGTTACGTTGCAAAGAACATAGATTGTATAAGCTTCAATCATTGTTTATGTGCCGTTATTAATCATTTTGCTGTAAGTCGCTTGTACATGTTTGGAAGCCAAGCCAAAGCCACATTGAGAAAGTGAAAAGGGCAAGTGAGAGTGTTAGTTTTGGGCAGCTAAGGTTAGGAAGAAGTGGTCTCTAGCACAGAAATCTACTGAAAAGGCAAGGTTTGACAGAGAAGCGGCGGAGTCAGGGGAACAGCGGTACCTCCCCCGAGATTACAATACCTCAGCTGGTGCACAAACCGCTCCTGTTTCCTGGTTTGGCTTTAGAAGAAGACTACACATGATTTAAGATGTGGAAATGAAGTTAAAAGATGATAAAGATACACACTATGTTAAATAAACTACACAACAAACTCAAACTACTTACTGTAAATCTAAAAAAAAAAAAAAGTTTCCACCAAGTGTCACATCAATATACTGTATTTCAAGTGTACACCTGCCTACAAAACAGGCTATTCAAAGATCTGATCCAGCCCTCAATCAATTTTCCAAACATTACAAAAATATAGTAGAAAGGCTTCAAAGTTGTCACCTGGACAGCATTTTCAAAGATCAAGACGTTTCGACTCATCTGAAAGTCATTTGACAACTTTGAAGTCTTTCTACTATGGATTACTCCTGAACGAATGAGGGATTACACCATCATTACAAAAATCTGTTTTTCTTGCTTGCCAGTTTAATTCTGGATTACCTTACCTTATACTTAATTTGGTCCTGTTTTTGTCAGGGTTTTCATCTGTTTTAGACCTTGTTTGATCATGGTTTAATGCTGAGATTTTCAGATTTGTACAAGTCTAGTTCTTGCCTAATTGTAATCAGATTGGGAATTATTGTAAAACACTAGAAATGAAACAGAATATAGCAGTAGTTACTGAAACTGCATTCGAGTAAAACTACTGGCATACGCAGCCCACAAAGACAAAACAATAGGCTACTTGCAAAGTGATAAAGTTGCTTTTGTTGCTAATGTTTCATTGTATTCTAAGAACATTGGCCTATATCAGTTCATTTGGTTGACAAAAATGTTGAAATTTACATTTAAATGCTTACATATTTTTGGAGGGCCACAGATAGAAATCATCCCACAACCTTCTAGAAGAGAACCACTGCCTCAAGGTAGGACATACTATAATATGTATCCAATAAATAGATCTTAAATTGATATATTTTGTTCATTTGTTCATCAAATTTGATCTAAAAAAGGCTTAGTAATAGAAAGAGGTCAACTAATCTTAATTTTAAAATTTCAAATTTGGTAAGCCCTGCCTCTTCATGGAAACATGTCATTGTACAAATCAGCAGATTGTCGTTTACAAGTTTCAGAAAAGTGGCATTTTTGACCACTCCGCTTTTTTTTCCTTTTTCAGACAATCACAGTATAAATAAAGATGTGGGCGGTTGGTGAAAATGTGTATTTTTTGTCTGGTGTCTTTGCATGGAGGACATGCACAAGTCAATCAAAATATACTTGAAGAGACACTGATATGACAAAAAGCTCACCAAGGTTAATTCTGTATTATATATCTCCTTTAAGTAAATGTTTGCCTTATTCTCAGTTGAAGTAGATTTTTGTCTTTAAATATATTAATGTCATAAAGGTTAATAAATATCACAAAGATGAAGTAACTTGATAGAACTTCACGTCACTAGTTAAATCATGAAAGTCAGATCAATGAAGATCACTATGAAAAATCAACCACTTAAATCTATATGTATTTTTCCTAGACTTTAAATCAGAAACCTGCCAAAACTGAGAGTTTATTTAGTTGTGTACACTTTTTTTTAATTGGTGGAAACAAGATTCTGAAGAACTACAAACTTGATAAATCTATAAATGAAGTTAACATGCAAAAGGATGAATTCAAGCTAATATTCTAAGTAAATAAAACCTCAAAAAGACCAAACGTAGCCATTTAGCGATCATGTTTAAATACTGGTTTGGTTATTAAGTGTATATCAATATTTACTTTTTAAACTCCTTATAAATTTAAACTAAAATGCATCAAAGTTCAGATATCCTATTCTTTCCTGTCACCACGACGAACTTTGACGCGTCTGGCTTGTGTCTTGTAACCGAGTGCGTTGTGGGGAGGTGCAGAGGAGCAGCAGCAGACAGTACATACACAGGAGACAGAGGCAGAATGTAACCGTGCGATGACAACCTGCCCCCGCGCTTCAGCCGATCCGAGCGGAAGTTCTCGTAGTGCAGGTCCTGGGTCACTTCCTGGAGGTCCTGCATGTGTGTGCTGTGGGAGTAGCAACAGGAAGTCAGGACTCAAAAAGAAAAACAGTGAGAAGAAGAAACAGAGTGGTATTTTTTAAGGTTGGGAAAGTATTGCTTAAGTCAAAGTTTAGTTTTTGAAAGAAGAAAACAAAAAGGTTTAGCTGGTAGTAATACTAAACCACTGGAAGAACCAGAAAGATGGACCAGCCAATAAAACCTACTATTAACTTGATAAGAGGCATCTACTGTGATTCTGAATCATATAAAGATCATTAACTTTCAAAAGAAGAATTAACATAAATTACTCATTCTCATAAATACATGTATGTTAGGTATATATGTTTAATGTTAGGTATAATATGTTAGTCCAAGTCAAGTCCCAAGTCAGTGCCCCACATGTCCAAATCAAGGTCCAAGTCCTCTGGTTTTAGTTTCAAATCTTTACATCAAATTACCAAATACATTTGTATTTCTACAGTTTCATTGATTTTCATAAATGATCCCCATTAAAATACATTTTTATTCACAAAGGTCTGTTTCTGTAAATTTTCACTATAGGTCTTTTCGCACTGACTGTAAGAAGATTTTTTTCAGTTCATAGTACTTTTATAGTTCCAGTCCCAATTTTTATTTTTTAAGAAGTATCAAGTCACCTCAATTCACAAGGCTCTAAGTCCAAGTCAAGTCCCAAGTCAATGACCTTCAAGTCCAAGTCGAGTCCCAAGTCCTTTTTATCAAGTCAAGTCTCAAGTCATCAAAATAGTGACTCAAGTTTGACTTAAGTCCAAGTCACGACACATCTGGCCTCACATTATGTCTCATTATGTCACATTAATTTGTGAGAAAACACTGGAACAATAAAACTGAGTTATTATTATTATTTTTAACTACCTCAAATTGTACTTTTCAAAATATTGTTCTTTTTATTCTACTCCTTTTAAGCACTGATGTGCACATAAAGCACAAAATTATACATTTACAATATAACTCGATCACAATTATTACAATTCTGTTCTGCATCCACCGAATTTCTCATTTTTATAATGAATGTGACAGGTTTCCCCACAGTTATTCACCTTGTGAAAAAATACCAGCCTCAAAGCAGGAGATGGAGTTTTCTCAAATTATGCTATTATAGGTGCATAAAACTGGGACAGGAACTGAAGAAAAATATGGTAACCAGAACTGAAAAAGTTATCGTCCAATTCCTCAGCACTTAAAAAGGGATACATTATCTGGCACTCACATGAGCATGGTCCTGAGTTTGAGGAAGTCATTGTGTTCGGGGTTCTCCACCTCCACCACGCCCCAGGGGTACAGCCGGCCT
Organism: Mugilogobius chulae; assembly: GCA_038363315.1. Lineage (NCBI taxonomy): Eukaryota > Metazoa > Chordata > Actinopteri > Gobiiformes > Gobiidae > Mugilogobius > Mugilogobius chulae. The sequence continues at coordinate 31,509,540 of CM076395.1, read as the reverse complement.
CGCACCTTCTTCCCTTTGGCCTCGATCTGCTGGTTCGATCCCACCACTGCAAACGGAATACTAGCCTACAAAACAAAACAGTTCTGTGAGTCATTATAAAGCACTGGCTGAATATCTAGTTTGAAGTAATGCTTTTTGGTCCAGGGAAGACATTTTTATCCCAAACGAAGGCTTATTTGTACAGAACTGTGAAAAGAGTGAAAAAAAAAAGGCTTAAGAGAGATACATGACATAAATTGTCAGAGCAGAAACTCAATGCCGAAGTCAAGTTGTGCAGATTTTGAGACATCCAGGCAAAAATCAAAAAAAACAATGAAACTAAGTACAACAGGATTTACTAGTACTGAGAGGCAGATGTTTCACTCAGGTGGCTTCCTCAAGGCTTAAAGTAGTACAGCGTTGAAACCTTTTAACACCTTGCGCTCTCGACTTGTACACGCCAAAGATAAAATTCCAAAACTCAGGAAAGCTGGAGTAGTCTTTGAAGTCAAGTGCTTGGTCAAACAGCTAAGCCATTTGAAAAGCCTCTCTATCAGCATTGCCGTAAGTGTCATCACAAAATAAGCCAATGAAATGAATAGAATAAATGCTGCTATAGAGGTTATGGACTGCCATCATTTTATTTGAAAAATGCTCCTGAACATTCTGACTGAGGCAAACAATGGAGAAAATGTACGTTTTTGCTTTTTACTGACTTATTTTCATCCATGGAGTTTTAGTTTTACACAAATTAATTTTGATGCGGAAAAATGCAAGCTAGCAAATTAGCAATCATTTTCTGTTATCGTAGCAACAATGTAGTGCTTCACTAACTTTAATAACATTTAGAATTTTGACATTTTAACTGCAGAACTTCAATTTACATCCTTATCAAAAAGACTCAGGAACATTTTTAAGAAAAAAAAAAAGGTAAATACTTCAACTGTCTGTGTGTGATTCCAAAATCTGTGATAAAGGTAAGAGAGGCTAAAGTCTTTCTGCCACTAACCTTTAACCTGATTTTCTGCTTTTACATGTCAGTTACAAACCCATTGTTCAACAGAATTGTTGTGTGTTGAATTTTTTCTCATATATAGCTTTCTTTCCCAATTTTATCTTTATTTTCAGCTCTTAAACCTCGGGCGACACAGTGGTGCAGCGGATAGCGCTTTGGCGTCATAGCAAGAAGGTTCTGGGTTCGACTCCTGGGCCGCCCGGGGCCTTTCTATGTGGATTTTGCATGTTCTCCCCGTGTCTGCGTAGGTTTCCTCCGGGTACTCCGGTTTTCTCCTACAACTAAAAAAAAACATGCCCAATGTGACCCCTTTCCCTTCTCCAGGACTACAGATGGAAATTAGCTGTTAGCTACAATCTGGTACAAGCATCTCTGTCTTTGTGCCTAATGTAATTGTACATTGTCCTTACTTACAATTAGAATGCTGTGATGTCACCTGCATAATCTCTATAATGTTAACATTTTGAACTTAACTTTAATAAGAAAACAAAAAGCTTGATACACAATGTTTCACTTTTCTTTTCTTTTCTTTTTACAAATTAGAAGGTAAGTTTGTAGCACAGAATATACAAGTGTTTTTTTCATATTTAAACACCATTATATAACTTTTCTAAAAAAAAAAAAATCTAAATTTGTCCTTCTGTAATAATACTTGTTCAAAAGAGTATCTCACTACTTTTAGTATCAATACATATGTAATTTTGCATAGCACAGAGCAAAATTCAAATTGAATCTTTAATATCTTATTATTATAATTTTCTAGTCACTTATAAACATCAGCTCTACCTTCAAGATCCGGGTCTGCTCTTTAAAATCTTCATCTTCATCAGACTCTGCGTCAGGAAGGTGGTAGATTTTGATTCCATGTTCGTCGATCTCATCTAGAATCTATAGAACATAACAGTAACATGATACGTCACCTGCTACGATGGGCGTAACAGTTTAAGAAAACAGTAGTAATGCATTTCTCACCCTGCGCTTGAGCCTCTCTCTCTCCTTCAGGGTGAGAGTGTCTGCTTTGGCGATGACCGGCACCACGTTCACCTTGTTGTGGATGGCCTTCATGAACTGGACGTCCAGAGGTTTGAGTCTGTTTGGACAAAGTATGAAGAATTGAATCAACATGGGAACAACACGTAAAAGCAAACACTGATTCTGATACCCAACAAGGTCAATAAAATTATATAGATCAAGTCCGTAAAACTGAATTAGTTACTTAAAATTTTAAAGCCCATCATGAAGAACAAAAATTGGGTCAAAGGGGTAGAAATGCATAAGGTCAAACTTCATCCAATTCGTTTTCCAGCATGAAAATAGGTTTGTATCCTACTGAGGTTCATTACTGTAAAATTGAGTTAATCAATTAAAGACAGCTACTACAATCTATCCTTGTGCATATCAATAAACCAATCATTTTTATTTAATTTATTTATCTTTATTTAACCAGGAAGCCCACTTGAGATTCAGAGGTAGCAGCCAACAACATTTGTCCATTATACTATTCATAAATGTTGTAGTATCATACATGTTTAAAATCCATTTACTTTAAAAAAGTTAATTGATAAATTGACGCCCCCTATATTTTATTTCTCCTCATTTCTCAGGCAACATTGTTTATTTACAACACTAAACTACTACTAACAAATTTGTGTATTTATGAACTCTCCATTAGTTTGCCATGATGTTGTATTTAGTCTGGAAGAGCAAGTAATCCAAATAATAAAAAAACAAAATGGACTTTTTACAGTTGAAACCAATATCTGATATTGATGCTCTGAAGACAAAAATATAATAGACTGATAGTTTAATGTTTCCAAAAGAAATTCATGACATGCCAGGTGCCAGGAGGAGTATAGATTTTGAACTAATATGAACAAACAAAAAAGAATGTCAAATAATATCCGACATCAAGATTTGTCCCAATGTAACTTGATGATAAATAAAATGGTAAATGCATTCAAATAGATTTTGGGGTTTAACTGGATTAACTCCTAACTGTACTCAAAATTGAAAAATTACCCATGTCCCAGAGGGGAGATGAAGTAGAAGCAGCAGTGGACCCTGTTGTCGACGATGTGTCTTCTGTTCAGCCCGCTCTCATCGTGGAGGTAGCGCTCAAACTGGTCATCGATGTAACTGATGATAGTGCTGAAACTGGAGCAGAAAAAACTAAATGTGAATGTGTTTAAACAATGTTCATTTTAGCTGCCAAACATCTGTATAATATAATAATACATAAATAATAACAACATTATAATAAAATAATTTAAAAAATAATAATCTGGATTCAGTCAGTGTTTCAGCGACGTTTGGAGAAATTGTCTCCGCCAACAATCACACCTGATGGGAGTCACAATCAACCACTTAGCCCTGAGGAAGTGTCTTGGATGAGCGACTGAAAACACTGACTGAATCCAGCAGATCTAGTCTGATTGTGTTAGTAAAAAAAATAATAATAAAAAAAGTTAGTAAATGGATATTTACTGCAGTAATTAGTTAGGTTAACTCCTTAATTGTGAGTATTAACCATAATTTATAGATTCTAGGTGGTCCTAAACGATTATCAAATACATTTCCGAAGTTATTTTCGTGACATCAGTCACAGATTTAATTTTGTCTCCTTGGCGTCACTTTTGACAATGATTTTAAACTTGATAAACACGTGAACGCGATCGTAAAATTCGGCTTTTATCATTTACGTCTTTTATCCAAGGTTAAACCTTTTTTATGTTTTAAATCTTTTGAACAAGTTGTGCACGCTTTATTTCTTCTCGTTTAGACTACCGTAATGCACTTTTTAACGGCATCAGCCAACACGCTCTTTCCCGCTTACAGCTGGTCCAAAATTCTGCAGCGCGTCTTTTAACCAGCACCAAAAAACGAGAGCACATTACTCCGATTTTAGCTTCGTTGCACTGGCTTCCCATTCGTTTGATTTTAAAATTTTATTGTTCGTTTTTAAAACTCTGAATGGACTGGCTCCTCTTTACATCTCTGACCTCATCCAAATTTACTCCCCGGCACGCACTCTGAGGTCAGAGAGTCAGCTCCAGCTCGTGGTGCCTAAGACGAGCTTAAAACCATGCAGAGGAGACAGAGCATTCTCTGGTCCTAGGCTCTGGAACGCTCTGCCCCTCCATGTCCGTTCTGCTCCCACCGTGGACAGTTTAAGTCTCGTCCTAAGACCCACTTTTACTCTCTGGCTTTTAACACCGACTGAGTTGTGTGGTCCCCTGTTGTTGGGGATGTTGTTATTTTATTAGTTTTATTTGCTTTTACTTGTTTTATTGAGTGTTTTATGTTTTATTTATATACATTCTATTAGATTCTACTGGTTTTACTGTTTGAGACTAGTAGGTCAAACTGTATATTTATCATATGTTTTGCTTTTATCTGAAGCACTTTGGAAATGTTTTGTTCATGAAATGTGCTATATAAATAAAGTGGATTTGGATTTTGATATACTCTCTGCATTTAGGAGCATTCATGCTCTGCAGTCTCTCTAAGCAAACAAACCTAATGATTTAAATAATCATGATCATTAGTTTCATCATAATTGAGCAGCTCTGGTTCAGACTTTAGTCCTAAAAATGATCTAACTGTGCTGTTGTACCAGTCTTGGCTGTTGATGGCATCTCCATATCCCGGAGTGTCCACCACAGTGAGTCGCAGCTTCACTCCTCTCTCCTCGATCTCCACTGTAGACGCCTCAATCTGGACCGTCCTCTCAATCTTTTCTGTTGGATTCACATTCAGATACAAGGTCAACACAAAAAAAGAAATCTAAAAACATGAATAAATACGTTCTTCAGTCCGTTCTACCTGCTGCTCCAGGGATGACTCTCTCAGGGTAGAGATCAGTGAGGAAAAGGCTGTTGATCAGAGTAGATTTTCCCAGACCCGACTCACCTAAAAAATTAAGAAAAAAAAGGTTAACTTCACTTATAAAAAATTATTGATAACATAACAACAAATAATACTTCCTGATATGAAAATTGTGATGGCTTTTACTCATTCAAAGATAATTATTTTGACTTGAACTGAGCTGCTATGCTGTTAAAACAAAGGACTGTTGCCATGTCAGAGTCAGGTTAGGGTTAGGATTTAGTTTGGTTAGGGTTAGTTGTCTAGGCAACAGTGCGTTAACGTTTCATGTAAAGATGATCTGTAGTTATGGAGATATGAACAAATAAGCATTATATTATAACATTATATAATTGACCAGTTAATTCTATCACATAATTCTGACCTGCGCCGGCTCAATTTAAAATGCTTGAATGTTAAAGAAATGTTTTTTTATAAATACCTGAGAATAACCCTGAGAATAAAACCAACACAAACAGTATGCAATCTGGTTTAAGAGCTGACGCTAAGATTGCTATTCTTTAATCCTTTTTTATATTAATACAATGTTTAGACCTTTCAAGAAAAATTTTTGTCTTTCTTTAATGAACACTGACACAAAAACTTATGACATTTATGGGAAAGTAAACAAAGCTACACCAACACTCATGTAACAGAGCTGAAAAAGTGAAGATGGAGCTGTCAATTTCTAAAAATAGTTTAAGCTCACACTGAGCTGTCAAGCCATTGAATGACTCAGCATCACCCAAACAAAGAGCTGTGCGTGCTGAGAGGAATAGCCAAGCATACGTGCAATGCAGTGTTTTTTCTCAAATTGTAATTAATATAGTAGTAAATTGAAAATATGCAACATTTAAACATGGATTGTAAGGTTTAAATACAATTTCTGTGAATGGGAAAAAGTGATTCTGCAGTTTTGTGAGTAATTTGTAAAAAGACTAACACCTGATGAGATAAAACTGTATACTGTATATAGTAACTTCAGTTACATTACAACAGTGTGTGCCTTACCCAAATTATTAAATTTAAAGATAAAGTGTCATTTTTGACAAAAAATAGACTAAATAAGTTGCACTAAACAATAAAAATCTGTCTTTATTTTAAGTAGTATTAGGCAACAAATTTGACAGTTTTTTGTTGTAAGTTTCCACAGAAAAGATGTTTCTTTCATTTTTTATCTAGTGCTGCAACTAACGATTATTTTGCGAATTGAATAGTTGAGCGATTATTGACCTCATGCACATCATTTATTTAAAAATTAGACAAAATAGTAGCTTAGGTAGAATTTGGGTTTAATTAGCTACTTGTATATTTATATTTGGTTATACTATCTGACCCAGTCGTGTTTTTTAAAAATAAAAGAAAATCAGCCTCAGAAATCGACTTTGAAAATTGATATCAGCAAACCAGTCAAAGAAATAACGGCCAAACATTTAACGATCAACCTTTACTGAGTCCTATAGTTGACATTTCACCTTCAAAAATTACACAGTGCACTTTTAAAACAACATTAAAATCAGGAATAAAACCAGTCTTTTTAAAAGCTTTTTTTCCCTTGTGTGATGAATGGCAAACCCTCAAGTTATAGCAACACATTTAGTTTGTAGTCATTATTATTGCAATAACGGTACAAATATTGGGGTTTGGTGTGGTGTGGAGTAGAGCTGGGTTTAATGGTACTGATTGCAAATATAAGTAAGACTAAAAGTTGTTTGCTGTTGTTTGAAGTAAGAATAAGTTGTGATAAAGCAATATGAGGAAAAGATGCAGAAGAAACACAGTTGTCGCCATAATTGTTCAGCCTGATACTTCACATAACAGTAAATTGTAACTCTGCGGTGGAGTGGAAGAGAAACATGTAGTTCGTAGCAGCACAGGCCAACAGTAGGTTAAACCAACAGTGACGCAGGCCTGGTCCAGCAGCAGCCCCCAGCCCCACAGGCCGCATTCCTCGCCTTAATTTAGAGCCAAAAGATGAGCTCCCACCCTCCCTCCTCCTCCTCCCCTTCTCCCACAGCAGCTGGAGCTAAACATGAGCGTTTTCCACTCAGCGTCCGGGGCCCAGCGAAGGAGGAACACCTGGAGCAGAGAGCCAGCCCGGTCCTGGTGTGTGGAGAAAGCAGACTGTGACAAAGCAGGACAGTGGTGTGCGTGTGAGTCATTCATGTCGTGTGACCCAGTTGTGAAGCGAAAGACGAAAATACTCCGTCCAGCAGCTCTGTCTGTTATGTGCGAGAACAAGACTGCTCCGCACCAAACACTGTCACATGGGCTTACATCACTTTAGTCATGTACTGCTGCTACTCTCCTACAACAACTAACTACTACTACTACTACTTAGGAATGAGACAAGATCTAGTGAAATAAAAGATTATGCACACAGAGAAAAAGGCAGAGAGCAACTTGAACAATGTTTGCTGAAGCTCTGCAGATGCTAAGAACACATCAAACACAAGTAAAGCATATTTGTTTAGTGACATTGACATCTTTAAGAAACATGCTCTTTTATATCTAAAGCCTGGCACACACTAGTAGATTTTTCAAAATTTTAAAATATGTCAAAAAAAAAGTTCAGGCCAAAAATAACGACATAATAACACAATTATCTGTCTCACAGTTGTTACCTCAGTGTTGTCACCATAAGTAAGCAGCGAGCCTGGTGCAGTGGTGCTTTGGTTTGCTGTTTTAAAGTCCCTCATAACAAGCTGGAATTAGGGCTGCAACTAACAACTATTTTGTCATCAATTAGTTGGGCAATTCCAATTAGTTGCTTAGAGCACAAGAGTTTCTTGAATATAAAATATTATAAATATTAGGCCAATTTAGAGTTGCTTGAGAGCCATCTGAAGGTACAGCTTTACAAGTAAAAACACAAACATTTCACTATTTTCTAGTCACTGCTAATCTGCTTCAGGTTTTTCCCAGCTTGTTGTCATGATTAGATGTTCATATAAACTAACAGCTGTTTGATTACAAAAATTCAAAAAAAAAAAATCATTAGTTGCGTTAGCTGGAACCTTATAATACAAGAGGGTGATATTGAAGAAATGAATATCTCGATAATGTTTAGAACATATCTCGATTAGGATATTTGGATGATATAATTTCAAACCAAGCATGTCTTTTATGTATTATGAAGCTTAGTGATCAGAAAAATTTAGCTTGACTGGGTTGACTCCAGACATTCTGGGTTGACTTAAGTGTTACTACCAATCGATTAGTCAACAAAAGTAAAACTCTAGCAAGTGTCTCAATGACTGAAAAACATCTGACCCAAACTGAGAGACCACAGCCAGATGTTTGAATGCTAATTAACTACTCATAAGAAAAGAAAAAATGAAAACAGCTAAATGAGATTTTCATATAAAATATTCAGAATACATTTGTAATGTGCTTTCTAACTAATAAAAAGATTTGTCAAATAAAAGACCAATGGCTGATCAATTGACTAAAATATATCGTCAAATTTTAGTTGAACATTTACAATGTCATTTTCTTCATTTGTTGTTTTAAAACTGCTATTTTTGTTGCCTTTTTACCACAAACATACTTGATATTCTGTTTTTGCATATCTTCAAGACAGCAATCATGTTATTATCTAAAATTTGATTTAATGCACACCTCTGTGTGTTACACTTAACCCACAGACATTACATGTAACTCAGAACACGTTGTGGAAAGCAAAACAGGCTAAAAATCAAACTTAAACCAGATAGCGTTCAGAAGGCTTAAGCTACTCATAAACGTACGAGTTGTATTCCTCAAGTACCTTCTGTCTGTGCAGCTGTCATGTGATTTCACACTATGCACAAAAACACTGGCAAAACTCCCAGATAAGTTCTGTATTCTTTGGACACCAACATCCAGCATTAGTGAAATTCAAACTGTTTCACAAACTATCATTTTCTACACTAACCCTGTGTCAGTGAAGTGAGATGAAAAATAAAGAAAAATCACAGTGTAGCACTCACCGACCACCATCAGGGTGAACTCAAAACCCTTCTTCACGGACTTGCGATGGACCTGATTTGGCAAATTAGCAAATCCCACATAGCCTGGAGTCTCGGGTTTGTGAACTGGCCTTGCTGCAGAACAGAAACAGGAAGAGAACTGGGGTTACAATAGGAAAACAACATAAGCATGTACCTAAAAGGCTTGCTTAGTTGTGATGAATAGGCAAAAAACAATTAATTGAAATCTGAAAAAACCTGTGTGGAACATATCTTTAGTTTGATTCTTTGAGTATGACTAAATACATTTTTAATTAAACAAGGGAAACCAGGACATTAGTAATTGACACTACAAATAATAATATTTTTGTCTAATCCTAACTGGAGTAGACACTAAATACATTTAATGCACACATAGATTTTTTTTTTTAATTAGGACAATCTTACAATAAAATACAAAATTAATAAATGATAAACTAAACTATAATCAGTTGACTTGAATGCTTCAGTTATGACTTTACAACCTCTATTATTAGGGTAAACTTTTTATTCTAAATCTTTATGCACAATACAATAATTAATCATCATAATCATTGTGAACATAAATGATAAAATATACATCATCATTAATATTAATTAGATGATCTCTGTATCACACTACAATTAATACAAATTCAACGGCATAAGCAAATTCATTTAAAACAGTGTTGAAAAAGAGAAAAAAAACACGAGCTTGTGGATTTTTCTCACATAAATCATTATAATATCAACAAAACAACTATGGTCCCTTCGACTACAACAGTAATTATATCTATGACTAAACCGTGAATAAAGTCAGGCCTATATCAGGACAAAACTAGGTCAAAAGAATATAATCTTAATCAGCACTCTCTCACACAAAACATAACATGACTAAACAGTAAACTGAATTGGATCCAGTTGTCTCACATGTTTTCCCACAGACACAGAGGGCTTTCCCATCCTCATGACTGCCCCAAGAGGAGTGTCATACAGAAGAGAACAGCGCTTATCAGGCATCAGACGTACTCTATTATCCAGCAAAGAGCAAACTCACACGCCTTTGTATCACGGTTACCATTGTGCCACTTTAAGGTCAACTCCAATACAATGTTTAAGAAAAATGGTCCCTTTAGAAGTTCTGAAGAGTGCAGCAGTAAACGTTGAAAAGAAGTTCCTAAAGCAAACAGACTGTTCAAACGCTGGCGCAGAGCTGTAATAACTGCCTGTCATGTTTAGTCGTAATTACAGACTGGGCTATGACACCGTTGAAAAGTGTAGTAACTTTTGAAATACTTTACCTCTAATAAAGTACAATGCAAGTGGAGGTAAAAACAGCATTGTTATCAAATTCCTTACTGTACTTATAGATGAGTGAACAATAAATGGCATTATTAAAGGTCATACTGCTTAAAACAACCAGCAGTTGGTAATATTGTAGTATGTGCGTTCACAAATCCACTCATGTAGTACTGGTCTACCTCATGTTTACCCTTGGGTTTAGTTCTGACCTAATGTATGAATGTAGTCTCGGTTAAAGGTCACCTGTGGGTTGTGCTGAAAATAAAAAAGAATTAAAGTAATTTTTGTAATTTTTTAAAAAGATAAACACATAATTCAACAATAAAAAGGAAGGGTGATCCAAAAATCAATTCCCATTCATTCAGGGAACCAGAATAAAGTCAATATAGAGTATGTACAATTGGCTGATGTTAATGCTGAACAATACTTACTAAAGTCAGTAATTTAATTGCTATTAATGCTATACACGACTAGTTCCTGCAGTGGTATCAGTGGATATCGGTCACAGGCAGACACTTTTATCAAATCATAAAAAGCGGAATCTGTGCATCTCTTCTAACCTGCAGGGAAAGCTTGGTGGTGGACACAGAGGTTGAGGTGCCAGCTGTTAAGGCAAAACGCTTCTGCTGAGCTGCCCCAGGGCTGCTTACTGTCACTGACTTTTCTAAACCATCTTTGTACTATGTCTGTGAAAAGTGCTAATAAATAAAGCTTACATACTTATAATAATTAAGACTGATAAGTAATATTAAGAAAAATTGGGAAATATTTCTGTTGACACATACAACTCAAAAATACAAATCTGACCAATGTTGTCATACACAACTAATACCAAAAACAGTTGTAGCAGTCTTAATGCAGGCCTATATCTGCAACTCAATCTGCACAAACAGGAATCTGGAACAACTGGATAACAGCAATTTATCAGCATAGTAATTATTTCCTTTACACTCACCTTTAGTTTATCCTGAGACATTTCTGTTCCCTTTGGATCTAAAAACACAAAAGTTTTCTAGTAAACAGGATGACAAAAGGGCAAGTGAGAGGTTGTGGCAAACTCTTGTGAGTAACTGTGAGACAGGAAGTCGACAGTGTGAGAAAACACCAAACACAAAAAACAGCTTTGAATTTGTGCAGTAAACTCAGAATAAAAAAAATCTAGAAACTTTACGCACAATTTTTACGCATTTTCACTTCAGCTTTCCATTTGAAACCGCCTTATTAAAGTTTAATGATACGCTACAAGTGAATCAAAGTGGATTTAAAGTTGCAATTGTGCGTTTGGTTCGTTGTAAAGTGCAAACTATTAAACCAATTTGGAAATTTAATCGCAAAAGTTAGAATGAAGCTCCTATAAAAGACATTTTTTATAACGGGATGAGGCAAAATGGGTGTGGACGTGGTGATGCTAGTATCATTCATCGTATGTTTTGGTTAAGTTGTTCAGTAGCTAACTGTGCTCAGTGAAACACAAAATCTACCCAGTTTAATCAAGCTAACAGGCTGATCTGGCCACTCTCTGAGCCGTGACAAGCCTTTAGCATCGCGTTAACAAGAACGAGTAACTTAACGAGCTAATGTTAGCGTCTGCGCTGCACAACGCGGCAGCTAAACAAAAGGCGGAGATCAATATAGCGTTTGAAATGCGCTCCGTGGATAAAATGTGGAGTTTACTTTACCTCACAGTGGTGTGGTGGGAAAAGAAGAGGGGACGATACGATCCAGACGAGGCTGAGTTGGCGGCGGACACCTCAAATTCTTCGGATTCCGCTACAACAGCTTCCTCTGGCTCAAAAGACTACAAAGACCAGGATGCACCGCGCCTACGGGAGAGGAGATGTTCAACTCATTATGAAAAAGTCAAAATTATTAGTAGCTTTATTTAAACATGTTTGAAAACTAATGCAATGTTGGCAGTATAATGTGACAAACTTATATGTGGATAAGCTAACAGGGAGAAAGTCGTTGAGTTCTTAAAACCAGAGAAATAAATAGTAAAAGTATTTGCCCTTTACAGAGTCGCAGGCTTTGAAATATCTTTGAAATAATTGGATTGTTCAACAATTTAGTCTTTTGGTAAGTACATTGGTCAGTGGTATTTTGGTCATTATAATAATTCTAATTTTATAGAGCTGCAGTCACGAAAATCGAACAGAATGTCGAGGGACGCAAGTTTATAAAAGGATCGTCAACTAAATCAGGAAGCGTTGAGGCCAAATGTTATATTTTCAGTGCTTTATCTATTTGACCTAAACAGACGTTATTTGTATTTAGCTTGAACATTTACAACTTCTGTATGTGTATATCTACATAAACCCAACAGTTTCATTTACATTTAGGTGGCTCGTTGGTCTAGGGGTATGATTCTCGCTTTGGGTGCGAGAGGTCCCGGGTTCAAATCCCGGACGAGCCCACTCTTTTGATGTCAATCAATCTTAAAGATTCATTTTATGTACTGTTTTGCAGGACAACTGTGAATATTAGTAAATACAAAATGAGAACATAAATCGATTGTTTTGACATTTTTTTCCTTAAAATCTAGTGCTTTGTTGACCTCCAGTGGATGACACCGGTATTGCACTGAATAGACTCCAACAATATGATGATTACCATAACACAATGTAGAGTTCTGCCATTTTAAAAAGCTATTGATAAAAGATACCTAAACCTTAAACCTAGATAAACCACTAAAATCAGATTTTTTTTTTTTATATATATTTTTTTTCATAATTTATGTCTAGTGCTGCTTAAAGTCAATTTAAGACATGCCTGTATTTAAGAAAAAATGAAAACAACTAAGTATGTGTTTTATGTCCTAGTTTAGATTTATTTAGTTCTTGTGTTATCCTGATACAGACAAATATTAGTCTTCACAGAGTTTTTTTGTAATTGCTTTTTGGTTTAGCCGTTTGTGGCTCTTATTTTTATTGTCTAATTAGTGCTGACTATCTTTTGGTTGTGTACAGGAAAGTCCAGTGGTTGTCCCATCCCTACAGTTTGGAGCTGGGTCGTAGGATTAAGCAGTGACTGAAGCTGAACTGGGTCCTCGTCCCTGGAATAGAGATCAGTGGAGTGAAGTATGATCATAGTATATTCACATACAGTCACTATGAAAGCCTTATGGGCTCATAGTAGTGGGATCGTCTTCTCTTACATCTCTATCTCTACACTCTCTCTGTGCCTTTAAGTACTATAGCCCTGCCCCTGAAAAAACTCATTATTCCTATAAGCCTTTTAGCAGTCTCACTCTTTATTATGGCCCACAAAAGCTTTTTGGTTAGTGTCAATGACAGAAGTCACTAGACTCAAAATTTTTCAAATTGCGTTTTGGTGTTTTATGGTAAAATCCGAATTTGTTAATATGAAAAAAAATGTCCCTTGTCTTTCCACTGGCTCCATGATATGTATGTTTAATGTTATGATGTAGCACTGCACTATTTAAGGTTTAAAAGATAAAGATATGGTCTTATGAATACGTATTTATTATTTAAAAATTTAGTAGTATATTCATCCCATGTCTGGACTGGAGAACGATGAAAGTAACCTAATGTTACAATTGAGAAATTGAGAAAAGCTAGAATTTTTTTGCTTATTGATTTCATAATAAGTCAAACGTACATCTATAGCCAAGTACTAAATTCACATTTCTGTCAGATACAAAAATAATAAAATATAGCTATAGTGGTAATTCTCCTGCTGCATCTGCTTCACATTTAACTCTGCTCACTTCCTCACTCAGCAGCCCTCCTCCAACTTCACTCTCAGCACCATCTTTGCAGAACTTCATTTTCCTTCAGGTTTTACTTTTCTTTTTCACCACCACCTCTGCACCTTGGGCACACTGATTATTTTCCCTGCTGGGATCTAAGCGCCAAATCTGCTGATATCATAAGTACAGTATCTCTAAATTGCTTTCATTCATTCAAGCAGGTTTACATTTGCATTGACAAGTACCAAACAATACAAAAATAGAGATTATTGCTAAAAACATTCAGAATGGATAAACCTCTCTTAAACCTCTCCTATATTGAACAGGAAGTCAATGAAACTACTTGTCTCAAACTCAAATGGAGCTGAGGCTGAAATAATCAAAGTCAGAGTTGGTCGAGGGCCACATTTTAAAACAAAGGGCTGACTATGTTATATAGAAAAAGGCTATTAGACTATTAATCCCAATGTAGTATATATTATACAAGTGACAAATGTAATAAAAGTGGGTAACCAAGGTACAATTGTTTTCCTCAGGATAATTTTGGACAAACTGTATGTAATTTGCTGTATTCTAAGCATTTTAGAGGTTTTATAGTCACATCTCAACAATATATTTGAATGGTGCGCCACTATTAATAATTATCAGAAATAATCCTGGGGGCCACATTTGGCCCTGGGCTGCCAGTTTGAGACCCCTGTCTCAATATTGCAATTTACAATTGAAAGATTTTACACTTTGGTGTTTTACTTCAAAATCATCACGCGTCTCCTTTAAAGGTGCACTGTGTAACTTTCTGGAGGTGAAAAGTCATACACAGTAGAAATAGACACTAACAGCCCGATCTTGCCCCTTTGTCTTAGCCGGTCTTAGCCTTGGTCTTAAGTATTCCTCTGTTGGCCACTAGTGGCTCTCTCCAAGCTCTATACACTATCAGTGTAGAAGGTGTGGCTCCAGCCAGATATGAGGGGTGCAGTTTTTTTCATTGAACCTGACACATGCTCACGCCTGTGACAAGTGAGCAGCTGCTTTAGGATCACAGGCAAAAGAGAACTGTAGCAGCAGCTTCAGTTTGAAAAAAAAAAACTGCAAAAAATAATAAATAATGCAATCTATTTGGTGAAAGTCTATTTACTTGACAGATTTGATCAACTTGTCCAAAAATGAGGCCAACATTTTTTAACGCTTTTAACGCGTTGACACATAAAAAATGGTTTAAAAAATACATGATGGCCTCTTTGGCCTTTCCATAGCATTCACACTGACCCATGTTCACTCTCACATCTGATTATCTTTTTTATTAAGTCAACAAGTTTTATGTAAAAGAAAAGACACATTTTTAGACAAAGTTAAAGTCTGTCAAGTACATAGACTTTCCACAAATAGATTTCTATTATTACAGTTTTTTTCCAAACTGAAGCTGCTGCTACAGTTCTCTTTTGCCTGTGATCCTAAAGCAGCTGCTCACTTGTCACAGGCGTGAGCATGTGTCAGGTTCAATGAAAAAAACTGCACCCCCTCACATCTGGCTGGAGCCACACCTTCTATACTGACAGTGTATAGAGCTTGGAGAGAGCCACTAGTGGCCAACAGAGGAATACTTAAGACCAAGGCTAAGACCGGCTAAGACAAAAGGGCAAGATCGGGCTGTTAAAGTCATACTTTGGGTCATTCTGAATGGTAAAATATATGTTTAATGACATAGTGTAGAAAATAATACACCCAAAGGAACCATTATTCCATCGAAATCTAGAAGAGAAGGCCCTATTTAGTGGCCATGCAAGCTTTCAAAGTAATTAAGCATATTTTTTATAACTTATTTAGTGCAGCAAAGAAATCTAAATGACATAAACATGCTACCTTTAGTCAAATAGTTACACAGTGCACCACACTAAAACAGTTTTCTCTCTCCATACATATGTTGTATTTGGACTCATTCATGCATGTCTGAGTAATCTTGTATTACCCTGTAGCTGATGTTCAAGTACCAGAAACACCTTGTTTTACCCACCACCTATCATCGCCACTGTATTTACTTGCAATTCCTAAAAAAGTCAGATTCTGAATAAACCATGTAGGGTTCAGAATTTCGAGGCAGCCACTTTCCAATTATCAGTTCTGCCATTTTAAACAGGAAGTCAATGTTTTATTTCTATGCTGTTTTAGATCAATTTAGTATTTTACAATTAACAAAATGTGAGTTACTGCTTTACACATGTCATAATTCCACACACTAGATCACCTTTAAACATTGCATTTCTTTTTTACTAAGAATTCAGTTGCTGCACTAAACATCAGTTGAGTGCCCCCTCCCTCATCACCCCGGAGCACCTCTTTAACCACGTTAAGTAAGTATCCTTGTGCTTAGGCGGCACCTTTCACTTTCTCAAGTATTTTTAAAGCGGGGGGCCTTGTCAAACGCCCAGTGCAAATGTTACTACACCGTGATGCTGCTGACGGGGTTGTTATAAGCGGCCCCTGATAGGCTGTAACGCGGGCCCCCAAGTTTATCCACCCTCCTCCTCTCAGGCAGATATCTACCAAAGCATATTCCACTATCAACGTGTCAGGGCAAAGCTATTAAAACGGATTTACTTTTGGCTAAGTATCACGAGAATAAGCACAAGATTTATAAATCCCCCACAGCAGCAGCAGTAGCAGGGATTTGGGCACAAACTGTCTGCTGAAGGGCCACGCAGACGTGTCAGGGAACTGGGGTTAGGAGTTTTTAAAGAAGTCTTAGGAGAGAAATGTGTTTAAACAGAGCTGAGCGGACAAGAACTGGAGTGAGAAGGAGGAACTGTAGTCTAACTTTTATAGAAGTACTGTACACTGACAATCTGGACACTACACATTATCCAGAACAATGAAGGTCAAAATTGATTATTTATTCTTTTGAAGATCTAAGATACTCAGTTATAAAATGAAGGTTATAGGTTTATTGACCTCACAACATTCTATAGGCCAAATATGTATAGTTTAATAAGAGGCAGTAGGCCCACCATAGGCCCTCAAGCTGTTTCTTAATAAATCTTTTTGGTCACCATCTAATAAAATATAAACTACTAAGCTTGCAACATGTTAAACAAAAAGAAGTTGTAACCCTCTTGTTTAAAATATAACAAACCTTGGAATGAATCAGTAATAATCTAATGGTGCGTTCCTGGGAACTGGGTATTTCCACCTATAAAAATGTGCTGAAACACCACTCAAACTGGTAAATACACTCAATAGTCATCACAAAAACTGAATCTGGGGTGTTTAACTGCACAAAAACTATGTAGTTATTCATTGTATTTTTATTTAGCCCAAAGGTTACAATAGATTGTGTACACCAAATTATAGAAAATTGTCTTATTTTTGTTTTATTATATATTTTTATTAGAAATAAAACCAGAAATAGATAGATGGATGGAGGATGGATGGTGGTTATTTTCTTTAGGTCCAAAGGCAGCTTTTTCTCTCTTAAAGCCAGTACAGTCCTGTGTTGTTGAATTTTAACAATTTTTCCAGCTAACAATTTAACATTTTTTAAAACGTTTTTGTTTTTAGCAGTTACCTATTTGTCACAACAAGATTAAAACTGACTGACGCTCTTAAACCCCAGTCTTACAGGAGCAGAACAAGGGGAGACGTCCACGGCTGGAGCCCCCTTATTCAGGTCTATGGTTGAATCTATTTTTTTTATTGCCTAATGTCTTTTTAAATATGGCAAAGTTACATCACATAATAAGAATATCACATCTAAACTCACCAAAATGCAGGAAATTGCATTGAATTTTTAAAAATTCCCCAGACCTCCCTTTCTTTAAAGAGCAGCCTGATTCCAGCTGCTCAATGTCAAGACACATCAGAGAATTTCTCTCTTCTGCAACCTCCAATAGCAAATATATAAGTGACAATATAAGAAAAGACTATTTACTTTTGATCAAATCGTATTGGACTTCGGTATGTTCAAAATCCTGCGTAAGTGCGTATGACCCTGAACCTAAAATATAGTTCCCCACCTCCCAAATTCCACTTTAACCACTGGTTAGCATTAGCTATAATGTTTACATATGAGTTGATTCAGTTGGAACGCTTTGAACTGGGAATTGGTATTTGTCAATTAGGAAATATCCCAGTACCCTGGTGCCTGGAATGCAGCAAATTAACAAAAAATTAAAAGGTTTTTTGTATGTCTCTGCCCTAAAACGTATCTTTGGCAAAAAGAGATCAGCTTTTGAAGAAATTGTCAAAACCCATGACGCCTGAAATCTACATGTAATTTATCTCCAGTTCAAATTACTGAAAGGCTCATTTTTAGTAGACATTTTAGGAAAAATTGGCATGTGACCGTAAATGCTGTTTGTTTAGTTAGAGTGAATGGTCTAGTCACTACCAGAGTCACCAAATTGAACATTTGTGAAATGATCTTTTAGATATGTTTAGATATGTTATAAAAAGACAATGTCCTGTTACACTGAGAAGTGGCTTAAGCTTCCAAAGTCATTTCACTATTTCAATTTCTCATCAATGCAGAACGATTAAATGTAATGTTACATTACTTAATTTGACACTTTCATTCAAAGGTTCCTTCTCACTCACAGCTCTATAGACCCATGTTTGTTGACCCCTGCCTCTTACCTGTGCCTGTTGTGTTGTGTGTGCAGGACTCTATATAATCCACATGAGTGCACAGAGGACACTTTTACCAGAAAAAGAGACGACGTCCTGATGCGAGGCCTGTATCTGCGAGCCTGCGGATAACCGGATTACAGGTGCCATTTTGGACCGCTGGCACTTTCTCTGTCTTCTCCTAAGAGTTCAGACGCTGGCCTTTCACTCAAGTATAAAAAGAGCCCAAGAGTTAATGCTTTGTGCAGAAGAGAGGACAAAATAACAGTGCTTGGCAAAAAGGTTCTTTATAGATTAAACAATAGAGGATTTACTTACTCTGAGGTCATTCTCCAGATCTTAGTCAGCTGGTTAAGTGAATATAGCTGGTGGATTATTTCAATAAACTAGTTTCCTAGCACTGGACATTTCCTTGTACCCCACGATCCAACACGGATCCCGATACAGGGTCTATTCTGAACACTGTCACACCAACTAACTAATCAGAAATAAACTCTATACATTGTTAATGTGGTAAATGCTTTCTTGTTGGTTCAAATCTAAAAGCCCATTTCCAGCAACTATCACTCCATGTTCTAATGATACACTGTGTTTGTGCATTGGTCAGAAAGCTAATGGATGATTAGAAAACCTTTAAGCAATCATGTTAGCACCGCTGAAAACAGTTTAGTCAGATTAACACTCAAAAAGTCCAGAAAAAGAAACCTGTCATGTGAAACTTGACAGTCTGATCTTGTTCTTAGAAATCAGGAAAAACTAAATTTTTGAATGAACTGCAATTAATCGAATTTCAAACTAATTTATGATTATTGCTGCAATTGTTTACAAAAATTGTGTAACTGAGTAATCATGACTATTGACTGTGACTCATATTTGCTTGAGTTGTAAAAGTAGGTCTACTTTACAACTGTAGAATACATTTAAAACAGTCCATTTTAAGAAGATTCTCACCCATTTCATTTGATCTCTGTAAGCAAAGAATTGTTCGAATAATCATGATTTCAATCATTCCTTATGTTGCAGCTCTTTAGGCACAGAAGAAGATATATATGTTGTCTTTTTCACAAGGGATCTTTATTTTCAAGCCACAGAATTCAAGCACAAGCTCCTGCTTGAAAGTCTGCGCCTTCGCTGTGTGTAAACTGTTGAACTACTGAAGTCAGGTTCAAGTCACGTAGGCTAAAACAAAGCGGGGCTTACAAATGCATCTCGTAAATAACAGTACTTATAGTAATATGTCAAAATGACACCAAAAAACAATGGGGGGTGTCTTGAACCTCAAATAAAATTACAATGATGTTCAAAGCAATTACAATACATCATGTTTTAACTGTAAATCAATGAATATGTTTCTTGTAATACTGCAAAATGTCTATGTCTCTCACACTTAAATAATCTGATTATTATTGTCATCATAATAAGCATAAGGTAGTGTAAATTGCTGTATCACAGGAAATAAATGTAGTATGTAATAATGATATAGTGCATTGATTTAACAGCGCTTTCAGGACACCCAAAGACGCTTCTCAATATGCATTATTCACAACTGCAAATGTAGCCACAACAGTCAGAATTTTGTCAATATTTAGTCAGGTTAACATTTTTGCAGGTAAGAAGAAGCTCAGCTATTCTGTAATCATTTATCTCCAAACTCAGTGGTTACTATTCTATACAGCTGAGGTTAAACTGACAGAAGCAAGCTGCTATTCACTCACTCATAACTTTGTGCCTGGCCGATGCACAAGCTGATATCCAGCAGCCAACATTTAACTCTCATTAGGAGAGACTCATCACCAGAATTATGTGAACATTAAGCTGAGTCTTCTTTCATCATTTGTCTTGTCTGAGTTGTGTTCCAAATGATTATTGCATTCAAAGCTTGAGTGCTTGTTATTTTAAACTACTCTTTATCTCCAACCCATTGTCCTGTGCTTACTTGCAATTACTGACAAATTCATCTTTTTTTTTCTGATTCTGATGCTTACTATGTTTTAATGCCGTTTTGAAAAAGTCACTCGAATGCAATTACAACTTAAGATCAAACACTGCAAACTGTAAATTCAAGAAAAAGTCCTGTATGTCTTCTTTAAAGTAGAAAGCATCCACCTATCTCCTCCCATAAGAGGATTTTTTTTACAGTTTGAGGTGGACAGAGCGATGGAGACACAGTGACAGCAGCAGCACATATCAGCATTGTGCCACAGAGGAGGGCTTTATTCCATTTACCTCCCACAATCCCGCACTCCGCAGGGCTCCTCAAAGACCGGATCAGCGCGCACAAAGGATCCGGCGGCGCGCGCGGAGATGATAAAACCTGGCTTCGGGTTTAGGCTGGTGGTGGTGGTCCTGAGACTGGTCCTGTGGGCGACTGTTATCTCCAGAGCGCACACACTGACTGGACGTCCATACCTTCACACAGGGAGGATGATTAAACACTGACAAAACAGGGCCAAGACAATAACAAAAGCAAGATTACATCAAAACAGAAAGTGTATTTTGGGGACACTTTGGGAGAGCGACAAATTAGACAGAATCTATAAGTTTTATGTTTTTTATTTTTGAATTGTCTTATGAAAATCAATCAAAAGGACTGATATTCAACACCATAGTTTTTTTGTTAAAGCTTGCAAAAAAAAAAAAAAAAAAATAGCATGAAATATTTCTACTACTGGAGATTAAAACAGGACTACTTTTAAAAACACAAGCAATGCAGAATGACTCTTTCATATTTGGGTAATCTTTATTCTCTGGTGAACGAGCCGCCATTGCTCGGTCAGTCAGTGTCTTGAATTGCCACCTAGACTTTTCTTTAATTTGTTTAGCATTTTATTTACGTTTATGATTCTGCAATGCAAAAAGCAATGCTAAACCGACACCATGAATAAGTGAGAGCCTGAAACTATCAGTGCACAAGTCAGGATGTTTACATGAAGGCCAGGAAAACCGGATAACTGCCTAGTCTGATTCAAACCAGTTCTCCAAAGCTCACGTAAACCCAGGCAAACCAACTGAGGAACTGGTATTCAGAAAACCAATGGGCACACGTGGTCCTGATTGACTGTAGTTCGATTTCAGGCGTCACCGACAACAGGTCTGCAGCTGGACAAATGCAACTGTGCATGCTCACAAACCCGGCCCACTTCGCATTCCAGCATTGAAGATTTAGAACAGCTTCCTGCATAAATTACACCCAGCCACTTATTTAACTACATGTTTAATACAGTTTGAAATGTTTAACACATGCAGTTCTACATGCCCCAAAAAGACCAGTGTGTCATTTTGCAGACAATAATAAGTAATAATAAACAATAGTTAAGTAAATCAACAAAAGCTTGAATCATACAGTAGTGGACCTGACACAGGAGGACAAGTCTCTCTGTATTGGGTTTACAGTTTATTTTCTTACATGTAAACATGAGCAAAACTGATCAAACCAGTTTGAGGGCAAAAACCAATGACAGTCTGTTCTTTAGCCTAGTCCGATTTCCCTGATCATGTTAACGCACTGAGTGGAAAAAGTCTTTCATACCCGTACTGATGGGTATGTAATCCCCGATTGTGTAAGTACATTTGTGACTGACACGATCGGTTTTGTTGTTAATTACATAGACAGGACAGTTACTTTGTTGTAAAATGTTTGCTATGGTATAACATTAAGTAAGGCTCAGACGAAATACATTTGAAATGTGTTTAGGACAAATCAACATAAAGTTTAATTTTATGGAGTAGCATTGACTTGATCCTGACATTTGATGACACTTGATCTGAAAATACAAAAACCACAGATTTGTATTTTCTTCTTACCATCTTCACCTTATGTCTTTTTTATTATTATCTTGTTTGCAATATGTTGACCACTATCTATTTAACCTTTTATTCAGTCTTTCACGAAAATGAAAGAAAGTTGTGAGAATATTGTCCTTCTAATAACCTCTTAAAGAAGTTCTGTGATGGTTATTAGTCGCTGCGTAGGCGTGGTGTTGCTGTCAACACACAATGCACACATTTGGAAAAGACTCTTATCGTCTTTAAGTGACTTTTACTGAAGGGATTACAGTGTCACTCTCTTCGCCATTGGCTCTTCCGCGCCACAGCTCCATCCAAAAGGCAGCACGCGCACCATGACTGCCATTTACGCGCAGTACTTTCACCCTTTTACACCTTTGTTAAAAATACTTTTGTTCGTTGTTGACAGACAACACAACTCCTTGCGCGTAAAGTTGTTGAAGGCGCGTAGTTTGGCTTTTACGCACAGAGCGGTCATGGAGTTGTGACAGTTGCGCGGGGAAAGAGGGGTGATTTACGCAATGGCCAAACCTCTGGAGCACATCAAGAGACCCATGAACGCCTTTATGGTCTGGTCCCGGGGTCAGAGGCGGAAGATGGCGCAGGAGAATCCAAAGATGCACAACTCTGAGATCAGTAAACGGCTGGGAGCGGAGTGGAAACGGCTGAGTGACGCGGACAAGCGGCCGTATATAGACGAAGCCAAGCGACTACGTGCCCAACACATGAAGGAACATCCGGACTACAAGTACAGACCGCGGCGCAAAGCCAAGGGTCTGCGGAGGGAGCGCTACCTGTTCTCCATCCCGGCACTGCTCGGGGACGCGCCGGGGGCTCTGCTCGAGGACGCGCCTGTGGACACGTTTCTGACCGCTGCAGGTGAAAAGACGAGGAGTCTGCTGGGACCGCGGTCTGCCGCGCTCATGGAGCACAATGTGGGTAAAGAAATAACGACAAGTTTTCAGATTTTTTTCTCTCAAGATTTTTTGGGGGAAAGTAAGCAGCCCACGGTAAATTCTTTTTTTTGTTTTGTTTGTTTTTTTGGGTCATGGTCGAGTACGAAAAAAGTAGACTGGAAAAGTGACAACAATACAATCAGTCGAGAAAGTTTTAAAACGAAAAGCCTCTATGACAAATTGACAATGACATTGAATGTTACATTTCAGAAAATAATTAGTGAGGGTAATGTATCATTTGTAAAGCCCTCGTAAGCTGAGCAGGAGGACGGAGGACATCCGCCGTGAGACCAGCCCCCAAAAAACTATGGTTGTCCCTTAGGCAAGACCCAAGTGAATGGTATAGTGGCGTAGATTGGCAGCCGCGTTAGTCTGCCCCAGGGCAGCTGTGGTAATGAGTGACTTTACCACCTTAGAATGTGAGTAATGACAGCAAAGCACTCTGAGACGCTTCAAAATGACGGTGAAGCGCATTGCAAGTGGCAATATTTGCA
The DNA here is from genome assembly GCA_038363315.1 of Mugilogobius chulae. Taxonomy (NCBI): domain Eukaryota; kingdom Metazoa; phylum Chordata; class Actinopteri; order Gobiiformes; family Gobiidae; genus Mugilogobius; species Mugilogobius chulae. The sequence goes on along the minus strand of CM076395.1, from coordinate 31,485,850 downwards.
GTTTTTTGTTGTAATACGAGAATTTAAAAGGGATCTAGTCACTCATCAATTTTCACAAATAAGTTGTTTGATGGCAATATATTTTTTAGTTTTGGCAATCTTTACCAAGTTTTTTTTTTATTTTTAAAATGTTGATATTAGCAGTAGTTTAAGTCATCATAATTATGCACTCACTGTAATTAAGTTGTGCATTTACCCATGAATGAAGAAAGCATGTGCGTTTGGAGCTTATTTTACTTTCATTCAGATAAGCCCATGCCAACATTTTGATCATTAGGAATTGTGTCTTTTTAATGAACCTGTCTTTTGCTTGTTCTTCCTGTGCACAGCTGCTGATGGGTCACTTCAGCCCCAGCTCAGTCCCATTCAGTGCGTTTGGACTCCACTCTCACCACCACCCTCCTCCTCCTCCTCAGGCCCACAGTAGTCCTCTGGGGGCCTGTCCTGGGGCCCACGGTGCAGGATACATGGTGCCCTGTGGATGTGCTCCTCCTTGGGGCTCTCTGCAGCCTCAGGTGGCCTACATCCTGCTCCCGGGGCCAGGAGGGGGCGCTAAAGGACTAGATGGGTATGGACCTTCCACCGCAGTGTGAGGCTGGCTGGATAAGCACACGCTTCTGGAAAGTTTGGACACAAGAACATTTCATATTAAAACAAAGATGATGTGCTGTGCATTGAACTTGAGGAGACACTTTACAATAAATGCCAAAATCACAGAACTTACATCATTTCACAAGAAAACTGTGTTGTAGTAACCACTGGTTACTAACCAGTACTAGTCATATTATCAGATTTCTGACTGGAGGCTATCGCAGTAACGTTTTGGGAACACTTATAACATGATAATTTACACATACATAACAATGAACACAGAAGCAGTCACTTACAAATGTGAGTAAATGTTTAAGATCACATTACCTGATCATTACTAAATGATCTGATACTATTCACTAATAATGAAAAATATTAACCAATCCTTTACTTCCAGCCCTTGTTCTGAAGCTTTATACAACACATGCTTATAATTATATCTTGATGATATTTCATCCTATTTCAGCGTTGTTGGAAGTAAAGGTTTGTTCATCATTTGTAAATACTATCTAATCATGATCAGGTAATGTTATCTTAATAGTTAACTTTTGTAAATATTTGTATTTAGTAGTTTTTATAAAGTAATATAAATATTTTTAACTAAATACCACGACATCCACTTGTGCAGTTGACAGGCCTCCATTTGTTTGGTTCATAGTTGATTGTCATAAATGACATTATGTGCTATTTATTTGTCTATTTTATTGTTTACAGAAAGCATATCTTTGAACATTCAGGCTGAAAAAAGTAAATAAAAACAAATACTAGTGCTTGTAAAAGTAATCCACTCAAATACCTAATTTCTACTTGTAATATGTGAAAAATAAGTTTATTACTGTAATCCCTGACTTTATTTTGATTGTACATAACCCACTCAACATTCCAACATGCTAACAGTGCTACATTTCTTGTTTTTAAGGCTTAGCAAGACAATAGGCTTTACTGACTTCTACTAAAAAATAGTTTATTTAGATAAATATGTAAGGTATTTTTTATGTTTTGATATTGCTAAAATCTGCTATGTATTATGTGTTCAAGTTGTGTCTTTTGTAATGAAATAACTTAACATATTAAAAACTGTCTCTGAAAACCACACTTCAGCAGTAAGCGGAACAGAAACTCCCAAACAGACACATGACGTTCGGAAAGTCCTCCGTCTCATTTGAATCCAAACAGTTTCCCTGTGACTGTGTTTGATAAGAGCAGAATCAGACTTCTCCTGCTGCTGTTGACAAAATGATAACTTGGATAATGAATCACACAGTCTAGAAGTCACTGAGTCACTGCTGCACTGAAACTTCAGCTGCATAAATCTTGGATCGATGTATCAAAAGTGTATAATTGTTCCCCTGACAACTGGTACTTTTTTGCTTACTTGTTTATAACTATACATAAAAGATTTATAATTGACCCTATTTTGCCCCGCCTACTTTTCTAGGACATGCACTTCCTGTTTAGCTGCATTTAACCGGTAGACTTCAGTCGATGGGTTTATTTTAACTGTCAATATGTTTAATTTAAATTGCCCCACAAGACAGATAAACAAACACGTTAGCTACCTTAACAGAGCTAAACAGGAAGTGCATTTCCAAGCCAAGTGGGCGGGACAAAATAGGGTCAATAGCCTTGCTAAAGAATAGTAGAAGTCTTCAAAGTAGTCATCTGGACAGTGTTTCCGAACATCAAGACGTTTCGACTCTCATCCGAAAGTCATTTTCAATCTGATGGAAGTAGACTGAGACTGGCTGTATTTATATACTAAGATAAGCCCTCCCCCTAGGAGGGGCTAAACCCACCCAAACTTGTTCCTGAAACCTGTTCCTAAAACTGGTTTGGTAAGCCCTAGCTTCCTATCCATTGTTCCCTGTTCCATCAGATTGAAAATGATTTACGGATGAGAGTCGAAACGTCTTGATCTTCGGAAACACTGTCCAGATGACTACTTTGAAGACTTCTACTATGGATCACTCCTGGATGAATGAGGGACTACACCGTCTTGCTAAAGAATACCAAAAATACAGAAATTGCGGACAGATAAAACTTCAGCCAATAGAAAACAAGGCTGTCTAGTTACCTATTGGTCTGTTAGCCTGTCAATCAAACTCACTAGTAACTGGATCAGGAACTAACACAGCAGCTGGTTATGTGTTTTTAAAGAAAATAATCCATTCAACATTTTAATAGCAGAAATATTTTTCATTCAATAATTTATTCATTCATTTTCTATACTGCTTTTTCACTCTCTTTCACTCTCTCTAATTCATCCATGAGGGGAAATTTACAGTGATGCCCAATTAAAGAGACTATAACCATTTTTTTTACTTACAATAAAATATTTTAAAATCAATATTTTATTTTTTTTCCTTCTCGCACAGTCGTCTTGTTGTTATTGCATCTATTCAGTAGGAAATTAGTCCGCAATGTTCTGATATGTCTGTTGTTTTCCTTGTGGCTAACTCCCATTAGCATGCCTCCTAACAAAAAAAGATTAAAACACATCATGGTAGCTTAAAATTTATTATTTTCTGTTTGTTTACATTTTTAAGGAAACAAAAATCGAGGAAAGAACTTTTTTGGAGGTGGGATGAAGAGATTTTGCGGTAACATGGGGAGAACATAAAAGTCCACACTGAGAGACTGTGAGATGTTGACTTGGTTAGACCCAGGAGTCGACCTTTTTTTTTCAGTTCTAATCATTAATGCAGCTCTCTGATTGGCTGTGCTTAGGTGATCCTCTCCTGTTTCACTTTGTTGTCTGTAAAAAAAGTTTATAAACCATAATAAAAATTAATACATGTTTATATTGACGCGTGTCGAAGGATTTACAAGAGGAAGTTGTCAGATTTTAAACCCAAATTATGTTTGCAATGTGAAAATCAGCTACCTCATCTTTAACCTATCCCAAGCCCCAAACATAAACTCACCCATTTTAGTAACTTAAAGTTTAAACCTTTTACCTGGTTTACCTGGTAAACAAAAGAAAATGAACCCACATGACTTCAACCAAGACTTCTGTGTATTTTAATCTATGAAATATTGTATAATTTTTACGCCTTTTCATATTGTGCAAAATACATGGCGTAACACAAAAAAATCATGCTCATCATACGCTATTTTTGTGTCGTGGTATATATACACGTTCTTGTTCTGTGGAATCAGACTCACTGACACAATTTGTCAATCTCACTCAGACTTGAGTCAGACTCAAATGTATCTAAAATATACCTCATATACTAAATACATGTAAAAACGCAGTAGCTTTAACATGCACGCTTATTCATCTTAGGTCAATACTGAGAACAACTTTTTACCATCGTCATGCGTCACTCACCTGCCCTGCCCCTTTTTGCCAGTGCCAGTCTCCCCTATCACCTCCTCCACACCTTTCTCCAAGTGTTAAACCACCAGGGCACCACCCAAACATCCATCACACCACTTCACTCACCGCTCTGCTCCTGCTCCTGTTCTCTTCTTCCATCACCTCACCATGGCCCCCTCAGTGCTGCAGAACGGAGGCTTCTTGCTGGGTCTGCTGGGCTCCGCACTCATGATCGCGGCTACGCCATGAGCAAGTGGAGCGTGAAGGACAGACAGGGCGATCTGCTGACCTCCGTCTACACCTACAAGGGGCTGTGGCAGGACTGTGAGACCACGACGGCGGGCATGACCGAGTGCAGGCCGCTCTACGGACTGCTGGGATTCTCAGGTAAGGACGACAGGTGGAGGGCAGTGGTTTGTAATAGAGCTGTAGTGAAGAAAACAGAAAACGTTAATGGGAGTTCAGTAAAAAAACATTTTTCAAAGGCTTCTATCAAATGGCTCCGTATTTTATTAAGGTTGGGATGTAACTTTTTTAATTATCATTAAGTTTTAATAATCAACTTGTCATCATTTCTACTGTACATTGAGATGTCTTAATTAGATAAATACCTGAACTAATTTGCAAAAGGTTGAAAAATGGTGACAGAAAATCAATAAAAATAAACTTTGTGGCACTAAATAACTAATAAAAATTTTTAATTTTACTATGAGCATGGCCACAAAAGTAACAATTATTTGACCAAGAGGAGGGCCTTCTGTCTATTTCTATAGAAAAGCTGTGCCTTTAGCTATATTTTCTCACATTATGACATAAAAGTATTTATCCCCAATAGGAATGTTCTAAAGAATGATTTTATCTTCCTATTTGCACAGAATTGTGAAGTTCACTTTTCACCTTCATACATAAAGTTACATAGTGCACTTTCAGGTAAAAGCATGCTTTTGTAATTTATATGTGTTTCTGTCACTAAATAAATGTGTCTTTACTTTGAGCAGGCTTGCATAGCCACTAAATGGACTGTTGTTAGTCCTAAGAAGAGATGTACTGGCCCAGTATGTTTTTACAAATAAAGGCAAATGTATCATTCCCATTACGAATGTTCCAAAGTATGGCTTTAACTTTCTGTTTTAATTATATGATGATTTTTCAACTTTAGAAGGTTACGCTGTGCGTCATCTAATAAAAACTAGTTAATAAATTGTTGCACACTAAAGTAAAGTAATGTTGCAATGACATTTATACCTGATCATATAGAGTAAATACAGTACATACAGTATATACAACACTGACTTGGTAAATGCCCTCAGTGCTATAATATTGGAACATTTAGTCAAGATCAGTCTTCAGAAAGCAGTTGAGAAAGAATGGCAAAAAAAATCTATTTAAAGTTGACGTTTTTATAAGGTAAATACGAAATTAGGTGGAATAGCTATTTTTCCCACCGCAAACACAATTTAGGTTTTAATTTTGACAATTTAATATCAACAGTTTAATATCGACATGTATTTATTTTTATTGAATTATGGCCTAAAAACAAACACTTCTTACAACAACAAAGAGAAACTGAGAGGACCACCAGAGCACAGCCAATCAGAGTGCAGCATCGGCTCCTGATGAGAACTGAAAGTCTTTATTAATTAGTGGTCAGTGGTCTATTTTTTCTCAAAGTGCTGCATTTATCATGTACTTTTTAGTGGAAAACACAAAGATTACTATTTTAGAACTACAAAAGTGAATTACTCCAATTTAAGCAAATGTATGTGAATAATGTAACATAAAAGAAAAAGTAGATAATGATATATAAAAGAAGTCAACTTAATCAGGACAATTAACATAATCTGAGTAAATACTGTATGTTGTCACCTTTTCTTTTAGGCCTGCCCTTTTTGCATTATTATGAAATGGGTATTCGTAAGGCTTGGTTCACCTGCTTCTGATTGTGGCCTGTTTACCTTTACTACCCATAATGCACTTCAGCTCACTTATCAAAACGGAACAAACAGTGAATTTGCTCTGCCACCGACCTGCGCTCTAATTATGAGCAATGTAAACCTGTGCAGTTAGAAAGAGGTGGAGGCCAGACTCACCTGATGTTGCCTTTTATCATTTTATAAATATACAATAGGCATTAAAGAGAAATCCCATAAATTATCATGTTTAACTTAGAGGTAGACAGTGGTTTACTTATTTTTTTGTAATAAATTGTACTTTTAAGACTGCAGATGTATATTGAGCTTTAGTTGTATTTTAGTTTTTTTTTATGACTCAAGTGAGAGTCTAAAATTGTGTTGTCATCAAGTTCTGTCTTGTTCCAAATCTCACCGACCTCAGAGTCTTGTGTCCTCTGTAGGCTGGTCCCAGGCCTCACTGACCTCACTGTCTCGTGTCCTCTGCAGACAGGTTTTAGGGCTCACTAACCTCACAGTCTCATGTGCTCTGTAGATAGGTTTTAGGGCTCGCTGACCTCACCATCTTGTGTCCTTTCTAAACATATTTTAGGGCTCGCTGACCTCACCATCTTGTGTCCTTTCTAGACATATTTTAGGGCTCGCTGACCTCACCGTCTCGTGTCCTTTCTAGACAGGTTTTAGGGCTCACTGACCTCACCGTCTCGTGTCCTTTCTAGACAGGTTTTAGGGCTCCCTGACCTCACTGTCTCGTGTCCTTTCTAGACAGGTTTTAGGGCTCCCTGACCTCACTGTCTCGTGTCCTTTCTAGACAGGTTTTAGGGCTCACTGACCTCACAGTCTCGTGTCCTCTGCAGACAGGTTTTAGGGCTCACTAACCTCACAGTCTCGTATCCTCTGTAGACAGGTTTTAGGGCTCACTGACCTCACCGTCTGTGTCCTCTGTAGACAAGTTTTAGGGCTCGTTCACCTCACCGTCTTGGGTCCTCTGTAGACAGGTTTTAGAGTTCACTGACCTCGCCGTCTCGTGTCCTCTGTAGACAGGTTTTAGGGCTCACTGACCTCACCGTCTTGTGTCCTCTGTAGAAAGGTTTTAGGGCTCACTGACCTCACCATCTCGTGCCCTTTCTAGACAGGTTTTAGGGCTGACTAACCTCGCAGTCTCGTGTCCTCTGTAGACAGGTTTTAGGGCTCGCTGACCTCACCGTCTCGTGTCCTCTGCAGGTTCGTTCCAGGCGGTGCGGGCGCTGATGATTGTGGGGGTGGTACTGAGCGTGCTGGCTACACTGCTGTCCATCTTCTCTCTGCATTGTTTGACCATGAATAAAATGGAAGACAGCACCAAGGCCAAGATGAGCCTCACCGCTGGGATCATGTTCATCACTGCTGGTAACAGTTACACACTTTTGTGAAAAAAGTTTTTAGTCTCTAACGATTACGTATATTTTAATCATTCAATATTGTTATTTGTTAATGCATATAATTAACATACAATTAGGCTATGTTTTGTCATAATTGCAAACTGTCCCCATCAGTCCCTAAGAAGACGCAACATGATGGCAGTGGCAGCACCCACTTCTTACAATAACCAGGTTTATAGTGTGAATTCTGGGTCTTTCTGCATGTTTCTCTTCATGCTTGAGTTTCCTCCAGGCATTCCAGTTAACTCAAACAAGAACTAGAGTTTAAAAGTCCTCCAGCGGCTGTAGTCCTGATCAAGTCTAGCCATAACATCTGGAGCTGTGTCCCTAAGCACTGCGCTGTGGCTTTCACTGTCCCTGAGATGTCAGAGTGGTGCTGGTGGGACACATGAGGGTGTGAAGTGTTATGTACCTAGTGTAGCAGAGCCAGTTACTTTTTCACGTCTGACCGCCTCTATTATTTATAATTTTACATTCTGTTGACAAAGCATTTGTCTTTTTTTGTGAAATAATACATTCATTGAATTATTCCTTTATCAGGTGTATGTGGCATTGCTGGAGCATCTGTCTATGCCAACCAGATTGTGTCTAGTTTCCAAATGACCGCCAACAACAACTACAACAATAACTATGGAGGAGGAGGTTTTGGAGGCCAGTATGGAGGAGGCATGGGAGGCATGGGCGTCGGCATACCAACGTATAAGAACTCCATATTTTAAACAATAAAGTTTATTTGACATAAATAATGTGTAACCTGTGTATCTCTGTATATCTTCTGCAGCTACACATTTGGCCCTGCGCTCTTTGTGGCGTGGATCGGAGGTGGCGTCCTGCTGATCGGAGGAATTCTCAAGTCTTTGGCCTTTAGGGGAATGATGAAAGATGAGAAACCAAGGTGAGAGGGACTCTTAAGACACTTTTATACACATTAATACCACTTACATGCAAAATGTGGATTGTTGATCGTACTGTGTGTCGTAGGTATCCTGGAGTGGTCTACAAGCCTCAGTCTCACAGCAAAGCAGAGGACCACCATACAGAAGGACCCAAAGCTTTTGTGTAACTTTACAGCCATTTTACTTCATTTGCTTTTGATAAATGCATTTGTATTATATTCATGCAGAATTTTATACTTGTATCTAAAAATAAATAAAATTAAATACTTTATTTTTTGAGGGATTAAATGCGTAGACTAATATACCTTGAAATGACACATAAAGTGATGAATCATAACTGTAAATAGCAATAAACTTAATATTTGGTCTTTATTACTGTTGTTAATCACGCATGTTACATTACTTATTGATATGCAATCTTTAGTTATATCTAGATAAACCACACACACTGCTTTAGTTACTTGTTGTAGTATCACTCTTGATGTTTTTCAGTGTTATGTTGCTATGTCATTGAATTTGTGCATCAGTGAGTTTTGACATAGATTTGTTTCATTAATTAATATAATATCCTCTAACACAACACTTTAACATAAGGTGACTCTGCAAATTAGTTAAAAACAAGTCAGTGAATTATTAAATAAAACCAACAGAATCTCACTACACAACTTCTTAAAAGTCGTATTTCTAATTATTGTGTTTATTTGAACATGCAAATGACATTACAACTGCAACTAAAATAAAGTTGGAAGGAGATCTGGGCAATTGGGAGAACAAATTAGTCAAGATCTTTTAAATCTCAATTTTTGATTTGATTTTAATCTAATGCAGTGCTGTAAAAAGCTAATATGAAAAAAAAAAATAAAAATCATGTGTAAATATTGTGTAGGACTGAAAAAGTGTACGCGTCTTTCCACAGCTTTGAATTGGACCAATAAAAAAAAATTTAAGTCAGAAAGAGCCATAACTATAGTTAATAATATACAATGCAATGAATTTACGTGCTTTGTACAAAGTAGGTTTATCATGCTTGATCGAATAATCTGTCACTTTCTGCATTCTGGTGCATTTTAGATGCTTTTCTGATGAGGAAAAGCAAAATAACTGCGTATATTCGGAAAAAAGCTTGGACTGCCGAGATGAGAATGGCCAAGATGGAATGTTTATGACATTTTTGAATTTCTTGAAGTATTATGTAACTGTTCGAGGTCCCAGATTGAGTTTTTGTTCCTTGTCCGCGCTTTAGTGTCATATGTGACCTCACACAAGCCGTATAATAAATTTGTATGATTGATTTATCATGCTATTATCACATAAGTGTGCTAATAACGACCGAAGAGCACACTTGTAAGACCTGATAGTCCTCAGTACGCAGACAAGTATCACATTTACACGCATTAATACCATATAATAAAGTGTTTCTGCTTTTTCTCTTAACAGTGTACTACGATTTTATGTGAATTAAGTCACCATGACACGTTTCAAAATTTTTAAAAAGTGTTGGAAATGGGTCTGCTTGCATCTTGAAGAACTACCTTAACAGAATGGCTTCAAACCATAGCTGCAAAGTTTCTTCTTCTCCAGTAGAGGTCACTGAAACCATGGCTTTAACATGAGAATCATCCACTGCCTGCCTTTGCCACTTCTCTCTTTTTCCTAGATAAAAATAAAAACAACAACAACAAAGCATGCATTACATTTGGACTGTGTTTTATTGTTGCATAATTCTTCCCTTTTCAAACCAAAACAATATCATTCCTCCACAAAAAGCAGTCTCTATACAATGCCCCCGACATCAGACGTCACATGCCACAGACTGGTTTACTGCGACGTCTTCACTACGGCAGGCTCCCACAGGACTAGTTTTACAGAGAAATGAAATTTTTTTTGATCTGACAACAAACCCCACAAAAGCGAGAGATATAAAAAATAATTATACAAGATATTTGACGTACAGAACAAGGGACAGTTAAAAAAAAGTCAAATCAAATGCTTACCGGTGATACAAAACAGTCTAAATCTTACAAGGCTTAATAGAATTTGTTAAATCCTAAACAGTCAGGAATAATTATCAAAATTTCTGTCTAAAAATTCAATTGAACTATAGTCAAAAGTCATACAGTCTTTGCAAATTTGTGATTTAAGTCGAAATTTAACGTCTTGAGGTAAAATTGGCCAGGTCTGTATTCTCTATATTCGGTCTAGTTTCTCGCTCAGAAACTCCTCCACGCTGTCTGTGTTCCACTTGAGGATGCTGAGTTCTTCGGCAATGTTCCCGCTGTCGTCTAAGAGTTTGAGGATGGGATCTGCGCCGCGGACGTACTGTCGACACAAAAGAACAAGGAGATTAGGAAGGCTTAACCCACCAACTGGTTAGGTGTTTTCTGAAATGCAGGAAAAACTAGGAAACTATTCATGGTTCTTAATATTTTTCTCTCAGTGGCCTTTAGATACACTCAATTATTTTCTTGTTAATGTATACCATAAATAATGTATGAATATAGACCTTAAATATGTAAATAACACACCAAGAGGCCTTTTTGCACTGTGGTGTAAGCTAGTTCAGATCTGAAAACACCTGTCGATAGTCCCTTCTCGTCCCATTCATTCCCTATAGAGGATTAGCTGTAAACTCCAAAATAAATTAAATATTTGATTGACACAACGCGGACAAGAAGTTACAATCAGACGTTTCTGGACGTTCAGCCGTCAAAAGAAAAAAAAGATGTGTAGCTATGCTTAGCTACACATCTATATATATAGTATGGCCTAAAAAGTACATCATCATTAAGAATGTTCCAAAGTATTATTTTATTTTCTATTTCCATAGGATGATGCAGGTAAGTTTTTTCTACCTTCAAAAAGTTTGGTTTATGTTAATAGATGTTCACATACACAGAACTAGGTCATTGGACAAGTTAAAAAACGCCAGGCAACTACAGGTAGAGGAGTTGCATTTAAAAACGTGACTTATGGTTTTGTGAGCTGTACAGACTTACAGATATGCAGATGTTACTAAATGCTAAGGCAGCTCAGAAGTTCAAACTTAATTTAAGGGTCACAGATTGTATTATGTAATGTATAACAGGTTAATGCACATCAGCTGAAACGTCTGCAAGTGAGTTAAATGTTCTATGAACTTAGGGATGAGACATTCCAATGAGACATTCTCTGTGCATGGCAATATCTGGCCAATGGGAACAGTTAAAGAGACAACAGTTGCATTATAATTGTGTCGCATTTAAGAGAAATATGATGATTTCACCAAAATCACAGTTTGTAAGAGAAATGACTTATTTGAATTCTTATTGCCATATATCCCTCCTCTAAAGAAATCCAAGGCACAACAAGTAGCCTGTATAAGAAGTTTAACTTGACCAGGGGTGTCCAAATTTTCATCAAGAGTCACTCTGACTAAATGAAGGATTGAACTGGGCATCAAAAAAGTCTCCATATAGTGAACTTATTCAATTAGACATTCAGTCATTCTGAAAATGAATAATAAAATGTAGTAAAACAACTTGGTGTAAATAATACAATTAAACTTGGTGTAAAACGCATTACATACTTATTGCTGTTTGGGACAATTTTTTAAAAAGTTTGAGAGCCAAGAAACATTGGTCTAATGACCGCATGAACAAAAAACAAACAAACAAACAAACAAACAAACATAAGAATATTCTGGGTAGTGTACTTACTTTATCAAAATGCTGTATATGCATAATATTCCACAAGCAAGTTCATAGTTTTCAGTTCATTTGTGTAAATGAAAACTGTTAAAGTGCATACCGGTATGTCAAGTTATTCTAATTTTTTAATGTAAACTTCATTTGGTAGATTTAATACCTGTTGTGAACATAAATACTAATTTTACAAGAATTAAGAACAGGTTTTCGGAGAAAAGTAAAAAAAAAAAAAAAAAAAAAGAACCAAAAATCAGATTTTGGTGTAATGACATCACAATAAATAGACAAATACATTTTCAGTTTTCTTAAAGTATATTTAGCAAAAAAATGAATGTGCCATGTCGTATTTTATTTGTCAACTAATTTTTAAAAATCTTATTCTTAAAGAGTTTCAGCCCAGAGTTCCACATTGATGATCGGTGACTTCCTATTGTGATATTATTACTAATAATAAAAAAAAAAAAAGACTAAACTGGGATAAAAAATCTTGAATAACTGTTTTAACTGTGTTCTAGTGAGATAAGTCATCCAATGCATTGTATGCACTTTAAGCTGCTATTATCTGTTAATACCTTATGAATCCTATCTTAAAAATATTGATAACATAGTATTACCAAGTATACCGTGGTTTTAAAATGCTATCTATTATCCCATTTGCACAAAAGGCAGGGTAACCGATTTTTACACTGCAAACACAATTTTAGGTTTTAAATCTGACAACTTCCTCTCATAAATCCTTCGACACATGGTTTATATCCACATGTATTTATTTTGGTTGCAACTATGGCTTATAAACTTAATTTTACAAGTTGAAACTGACCATCCAAGCACAGTCAATCAGAGCGCAGCATTCGGTTCTTGATAAGAACTAAAATTCTTTCTTTTTCAGTTAAAACAGTGCACAGTGGTCTTATTTTTTCACAAAGTGCGGCATTTATCATGACCTTTTGTAGTAGAAAACACAAAGTTTACTCATTTACAACTAAAAAAGTTACTACCCCAACTTGAATATAGTGACTGTAATATTTGATTTCTTCACATCCACATTCTCACCTTGATCTGAAGACCTTTGAACATCTTGGGCTTATCGCTCCTCACAAACGCTGGGGGAAGACAAAAGCAGAGTTAAAAACGACGTTGACGTAACAGAAGCTCCTCACAGAGCTACTCGAGTCCGGAGACAGCGCGTAGTGACAGCTGCAGAGACTTTTGAGAACATGACGGGCAGGAGGACAGCAGACCACAGCTGAGGAAAACACACCGACAAATGGAGGACTATAAAACCGAAGGGACGTCTCTGTTACACAAACATGACACGAATGCTAAGTGAGGCTTTGACAGACAGACAGCACACAGACAAGACAAGATCACTTCAAAAGACCGGGGGAAAGATGGACACGCGTAGACATCACAAACTGGAAAAACGTAGGAGAATCTGGGAATGAAGAAAAAGTTGGGTAAAGTTAGCGTAGCATAGAAAGCTAGTTTATAGTTAGCCTACCTTTTTTGTTCTAAAATCACTTCTTTACATTGTGACTGTTTTGTTAAATTTAAAGGAGAAATAATACGTTTCAAAAAATTTAAAAAAGAATAATGCTTTGTGCTTATAATAGACCTGTTTCTATTACTAACCCACTTTAGATCAATATTTCATCTTGTAAACAAAATATCTTTCATCAGTGAACAAAACAACATTAGGATGTATATAGAAATGTAAAAAAAAAACTCTGTTCTCTAGACACACAAGAAGAACAGCAGCAGCTAGAGGAGAACAGTGCATGCTTCATGTGATTGAGTGCAAACTAAGGGTTTTCATTCATGTGCACGGTTGTAAAAGTGAAACAAAAATGAAATGCAAGTCAGGTTTATAAACATAACAGGAGAACGGGCAAGTCATTAAAGGAAAGGAGCTTTTACACTGGGGTAAATGAAAAAGATTTCACAAACTGTGTGTTGGCCATATTCTAAACGTAAGAGCTTCACAGATCATTGAAGGAGCAGGGGTGTTCGAGATGATGTGTGGAATGCTCATTCATATATGATATAGAGGAATCCCACACTTTGACTACGTGCACAAAGCAAAAGGTCGTAACGGAATCACTGTGATCCACAGACATAAAAAGAGAAATGACAAAGAAAATCTCTTCTTAAAATCCTTTCTCTTGCTACATCTTCTTGAACTCATAGAGGGGTACATCGGGCTTACAATCAGGCCAAAACTCCTGGAGTGTGCAGAAGCCTTTAGTTGTCGATTTACACAATATATACAGCCATTTCGGCCTTAATTTTTCTCCCTCACTAAAGGTTTGTTTAAAATGACGCAGAGTGTCACAGCATTAACTCCACAGGAGTGCTTTGATGTGAGTTGGCCTTTACTAAGGATTCATCAAACATGTCTGAATAAACCTAAATACAAATCTGGGTATGTTTTTGTTCAGGTAACAATGTCATAATAATAACTACAATATATATAACAATGTACAGCTGTGCAATTAATCGAATTTCAATTATGAGTATTGCTGTAATCCAGTCTTTGTGATTATTAACATTAACTTGCAACTTGCAAGTGTGTTTTTAAGTGAGTGAGTTAAAAACAACAAACTATTTCAATGAGATATACCACCTATTTCATTTTAACTTATAATACTAAAGTATCGAAAACCGAACACTAATCGATCAATATTGATAATGTGAAAAAAATGACTAATAATGCAAAATGTTATATTTTCTGAAGATTTTTTAGAAAAGAAAAGAATGTATGTATATTTTATGTTGAAAATGTCAATTTTCTGTACAAAAATGTCAATAAAAAAGCTTTTTGAAATAGCATTGTGATATCAAAATTGGCATCAAGAATTGGCATCTTTTTAAAAAGTTTTCTTTTGCCTAAATTATACACTTAATTGTGACTGATTAATTCCAGCTGTCAATCACTCAAAACAGGACAAATGTTAATTATTAAGAGAAGTCGAGAAAAATGCTTGGAATTCAGCAAACAGAAATGGTAAATAGCAATTTCATTCAAAAAGCAAATTGTCACAGCCCCAAGAGCAAATTTACAGCACAAACAAAACATTTCACAAAAAAACCACAATATAAACTTGCCTTGAACTTGTGGGAACCTGCCCAATTTTCATCCGCACACCTCTAGGATGGCTCCCGGATAGAGCTGCGAACACATAACGACACAACATTAGACACTAGAAAGCCTCCAGTCCAGATCGATGCAGAACGCCACCTGATGTGAAGCCAGCTTTTGATAAATAGTCGGTTCCACGGCACTCTGGTAATAAAACCTCCACCGCCAAAGTACATTAGGTTAGTGGCAATTGAAGTCACAGCGGTAAAGGGCTCACTCGGATGGATCAAGTCAAAACGACACATGCAAAACTCTCATCCAGACGACCGCTCGCTGTGTCAAAGGTAAACAACCGAGCTGGTAAGGAGTTTTATTTGAATGACTAAAGCGCGCGACATGTTCTCAAGCAAATGGGATAGAAAAGACTGCATGCACTTTAAGTATTTTTTCTAGACAGCTTTCAAAAAAGGGCCACTGACTAAACTATAGACATGTAATCCTATTTAAGCTTTTTATTTAAGTTATGTTACTCTTGGTTGTAGATTATCACATGAACACTGGGAATTGCATATAAACTATGAATGCGAATGAAACTAAATTTCTAGGTGCATTCAGTGACAATATTAGACAATAATTTAGATATTAACTGTCAAAATTCAGTATCTAACCAAAATAACATTTTGTAAAGGTTGTCCTGATACATACAGTAGTTCTATAGCACACATGAACGGGTGCTGTCCGGCTCTTTGTAGGCAGTGAAGTTCGCATTAAGAAGAGGAGACACAAATGTGGTTAGTGCAGCAGCTAACAACTTGAAGCTAACACGCAAAGAAGTGAAAAGTTCTTTACACAAGCGTTGTTTTAAAATCTGATATTTTTAAATACGTGTCCGCGATCTATGCTTAAATATATAAGAAAAAAGTAAACAAAAGCCTTTTCACAGCTGGATTTGTGTTACTGCACAGCACACTGAGCCTTAAAACCTGCTCGCTTGTAAATGACATGTGCCTTACTTTGGCCACATCGTTTCAAGTTCTTGGCAAATGGTGCTAATCACATGAGCTAACATGCCTCTCTGCGCTGTAGCGCCATCTGACACTTATTTACATGACTAACTACATAAACACTACATTTGAGATAAACACTACACTTTGACAGAAACACACACATTCTTCTTCTAAATTAGATGTGATTGCTTGAAAAATCAGTTCTTAAAAATGCTGTTTAAAATTTTAGGCTTAAAGATCTAACTTGAAAAAATGTGTTTTAAATTCATTCAATTTTTTATTTCCTATTTAAGACATTTTAAAGGGGCACTGTGCAAGATTGAGAGGAATTTTAATTATCACATACATACATTTAAATGTTTTATTACGGGCCGGAATGTGAATATTGACGCTAGATGTCACCATGGTAGATAGACAAACTGCACTGAAATGCGCACCCTGGTGTTCAAAAGTGGACATTACTTGGACCGCTTTATTTTATTTTTTTTCTTACACAGTGCCCCTTAAGACTTTTTAAAACTCCGTGGAATCCTGTATTGAAAATTTCTAACTTTTTTTCTTTAGGTTTAATGGCTTGCTTTAAAACTCTAAAATACGATGATGCATAGTCCAGAAGATGAGCAAGAGCCATTTTGTCCGATTAATAACACTGCTACCATGAAATCTCTGAAAGGTCATTTCACACATTTTCAATCAAGTGATTTCTTCTAGTGACTGGACCCATTACTTGCACACAACAAAAACTGACTTTAAACAAGATATCATTTAGCTGCTAAACATATGTACTGTATAATATTATTTGTTTGAGAATGTTCGATGTCACTGAAGACAAGAAGAAGGCAAACGAATCATATAAATGCAGAAATATATGCCTTATGTTGAAACTTTCACACATAATTTTTAATTTGGAGCAATTTTGGTCATAAACAATACACTCAATTTTTGGGGAATCTTGAAAACAATATTCATCTATAATCTAATATGCAATTAGCTGTATTGTCCAGCCCTAATAGCAACCATGTTTTACAGTGGGACAAAACTCATGCGTCACAAAAACTAAATAAAAATATGTATTTGGTGAAGATTTAAAAATGGTTTCTTTTGTGAAAATTCTGGACACCATATTTTTTTTGATGGCCATTCACAAATATGTCTTTTTTTTTTAAACTCCATTTTAAATCTGTTTAATTCATTCATTCAAAATCAATCAAATAGTTTTGTTTATATATAAATGCATTCATAACGAAATCTAGAAAATCTGTCAGATGCACTTTGACGCTGACACTGCAATGAAAAAGAAAAAGATACAAGAATCCCATTTGGCAGTCAAACAAAGAGTCCGGAATATCTTTTGTTTAGCTCGTTCCATTAAGTCAGCAGATTTCTGTAGATACTGGGGTGGAGAGAGAGATTTTACACAGCAAGCAAAATCCACCTCGAGCTACGGTTTATGACATTTGTGTTGCTTTTATTGTCTTCACATTCTGCTTCTGATTTTAGGAACATTTAGTTTACAAAAAAAATTAAGTCCCCGTTTCCAGTTAACAGAAAAGATCACCGACACTTTTAGTACTCTAGCTGCCTTTGGTGCTACTTAAAAACATCTGTAATTTGTTATATTTAGAGACAAATCTAGCGATGCTTTGGTTTTCTTTTGGGCTTTAAATCTGACTTATTTATAGTTTACCATTGCCCAGACTTGATTTTGTCTGCTTTTAAACATTCTCGAGGTCTAATTAAGTCTTTGTGTTTTATAAAGACTACATAAGTTATGAAATGAGATTAAACGCCTATAACAAATAGTTTTACACATGATCATGTCGGCCACTATGTTAATATGGTCTTGGGATGAAATAAAAGCCACACTTCTAGATCTAGATATTAAATTTGCCAACGTGCATTTGCACTGCACAGTACGTGCATCATTGTTTCTGTCCTCAGTGCAGTTTACCTAAAGCTGAATAATTGGTCAGTGAAGAACAATTAAACACACTTTGTATGTTTACAGCCCACTATAAAATGTATTGTTAATGTTGCGCAATTTGGGAAAAACATCTAATTGTAGTATTTCTGATCAGAAATGACTGCGATTTAATTTGTGATTATATATATTATGTATGTTTTTGTAACAATTATAGTCAATAGGCATCTTTTTACAAACAACAAAGTGAAATTGGAGAGAACCACCCAAGCACAGCCAATCAGAACGCTGCATTCGGCTCCTGATTAGAACTACAATTCTTTATTATTCAATTCAGACAGTACTCAGTGGTCTCTTTTTTTTTCACAAAAAGTTGCATTTATTATATACTTTTTTATTGGAAAACACAAAATTTACAACTAAAAAAGCTACCTACCCCAACTTTGACTACTACATTTATTGTTATTTGTTACATTTTCTAAGTCTGTCCATTGACATTGTGATTTTGATTATTTGTCTTCATGCAGTTTTACTGTATTTATTTTTCACAAAAACGGAAAGTGTATTTGTGAATTTACATTAGCATAACACATGTTGCAGGCCTAAGGACTGATTATTATTTTTGTGGATTTTTTTTTTTTTTTTTTTTAGTTTTTGCGACAAAGCAGACTCTACAAAAAACAACAACACACTTTTATTTATTATTAGGTATTGTTTTTGCATATGATTATTTTGCCTTTTTCAGCTCTGTGAGTGTATTTTCACATGGCAGCTACATATCGTTAATGTTACTTAGTGCTGCTTTCTTTATCTCAATAGCAAACGTAGCTTCTTGATCAACACAGCAAGACAATTAGATGTTGACACTGTGTAAACAAAAAACTCATATCCGACCACATTGCGTTTTACTAATTGCCTTTTCAATTTGGACGTGTCTGCATTTAAACTCTCATCCATGGCACAGACAGCCTCTCCACACTTAGCTTTACCACTGTCAGGCCCTGGCTCCTGACATTTTACCTGAAAAGCTGCTCTCGTCCCCAGAGCTTCTCCTGTCTAGAATTACCATCAGCGGCTGTAATGAGGCGCGACTGTACTACGCTGTGCCGAGGTGCTGTTGCTAAGATACCAACGCGCTCCGGGCTTAACAAAGGACAAATTACATTGTTGTGTGTTTTTTTTTTTTTCTCCGTCATCCTTTCATGACTCATTTTAATCCACCAAAAAGCGCAGTGGGTGTTTTCAATGCGCAGTAATCACCGAAGTACAACAGTGAGAGAAATGTTCTGAGCAGGTGGAGGAGGAGGAGAGAGGCTGTCGGAGGGGTTTTAGGGGAGAATTGGAAGGATCAGAGGAGACGACATGGGGAGTGGGCAGAAGGCGAGTCGACGAATGGCTGGAGAGACAACGGTGCTGCAAAAGAATATGGACAATATGTTTCTTATGTATATTTGTTAGGGGCTCATTCAGGTGCACTGTCACGGCCCCTTTTGTACTGGAAGACCCAATTTTACCTTTAGCTTTACTTCTTTTACATTTTATTATTTGTATTGAAATTTTAATTGAACACAGACGAAACTAAACTGTTAAACACAAAATTTCCTTACAGATTTCAACTAAGCAAATGATTGTAAAATGAGATTTTTACCGTTTAAAGTCGTAAATGCCTGATTAAACTAGTTCCCAATGGCGAGAAATAAATGTGCCGTTTGGGGCTTTCTATTGGCAAACTTTTGCAAGATACATTCATAAATATAATATTAACTGTACACTTACAAATAATGTGTTTAAAAGAGTAATTTCGGTCTGCGTATGCGTAGTTGGCCTTAAAAGGAACTTCCGGACAAATCGGGTCTTCCGGTACGAAAGGGGCCGCGACATGGACAACAGTAAGCCAGTCAGAATGTAAAAAGTTTTAAAAAGTTGGTTCTAAATATTGTGGTAAAATACCATCTCAGTTCTCTGCTCTGTGCACAAGCCTCTTTTAAAATGCAGAATATACGTATTTCAAACAAGCATTTGAAATAAAGACTGCCTGGTTGTTTTTATATGAAGAGGATTTGAATTAAGGCAGGGCAAAATGGCCTAAGGATTATATCACAATATATTAAAAAAAAAACATTTGCGATAACAACGGTTTAATTGATATAGCTAAAGCTGGTGTTTTAAAAAAGTTGTAATTAGCGTTTGGGTTTTTATTTCAGTTAGAGTTGTAATTTGCTTCCGCTCTCATCCATGTTTTAGCCTCTGCAGAGCCTACACAGGCCATGTTCAAGTTTTAGACTAGAGCGATTAGAAATTTTTTTTTTTTTTCTGCAAAGTAGAATTTTGATAATGAAGGTACATTTTGGCTCTTTTCCAGGTTTATCCACAGAAAATACCCACTAATAACACACATTTACATTTAGCATAATTTCATATCTTAAATAAAAAAAAAAAAAAGTGTTGAAAATGACATGACACATTGGCAACTTGGGACACGTGCCAGTTTCTTTCAAAGTGGCTTGAAAACCAGCTCCAGTCCACTGAGGTCCTTATTTACCCAAAGCCACACGGATTCACATGGATTCCCACGAGAATGCTCATATTATGACTTGAAAGTTGCATCAGGCCACTGCAACCTCCGAGAAAGATAGACTTACGCAAATCACGGACGTGGAAAACCGCAATTATATCACCATATTCTTAGAGCTGGGCAATATATCGAATTTTAGATAATATCTAATGTTGTTTTGAAATGCAAAAATGTATGATTATGAATATCGAGTATTGTGCAGTAAAAACATGCTACAAAAGAGCTCATTTACAAGAAAAGTGATGCTATACTTTCTTTAAGGCAAGGCAAGTTTAAATTACTGTATCATTAATCAATTCTAATTGGTTTACAATAGAAGATTGCTGCTCTTTTTTAAAATTAGAAAAAACAAGGGACTATGTGTACCTAGATTAGTAGTATTTTACATGTTTTAAGTTAAGTTAATTGGTTTAAACTTGTTTGCCAGTAAAACATGTATAAAATACTGTATGTAATTTTACTTAAAGAACACAAACTAATTTTAAATTATGAGATAACTCAATTTACTTGTTCTACCTTACTTAAGACAGTCAAACATGCTCAAATCACAACAAACACTACGTGTTTAGTCAGTTTTAAACTTATTAGAATATTTAAGGTGCTCATTTTCCAGTGTAACTAATTTGAAGACAGATTTGAACACATTTATGTTGAACTGACAAAATATATTGTCCAAATATTGTTATCGAGATTAGACAATAAATTATCTAGATATTCATGTATATATATATGTTGAAATTCCTTATTGATGGATACAAGATTTTGATTGCACAAATGAACATACTTACTTAAATCAAGATATTCCTTGAAAAATAATTTCTAAGTGTAATATATTGCATTATTAATAAAACGCATTTAATAAATATTTACAATAAAAATATAGTTTCAATATTATCTAATAGGAGATGTGTAGATACCATTTGTGACAAAACTAATTATAAATTTATCTATCCTTTCAAAATTAATAAAATATATGTATTGTAATGTGAAAGTAATTTTTTCATGCATTAAAGTCAAAGAATGTGATTGTTACACATGACTGTATAACTTTGCAGCAAAATACAGTATAATTACTTGCATTATGTTGTTGTGGGTCCTGACAAATTAGGCAGAATTACCACAAATCTAGAAAACAGTGATCCAAAAAGACTTAATAATAACAATAATAACAATTTGGCAGACGCAGACCCCCTGAACATAGCTGTCCCGAGTGTGATCCTCACCTTGCGCCCCTCCAGCTGGGCCTCCTGTTGGCAGCACCTCCGACAATCGGGCTGCAGAGCGTTCAGACTGAACTCTCCCAGCAGATCACAGCCGCTACACAGCAGGTTACTGGAGAAGCCTATCTCCCTGCAGGCTTCAGAGGACAGCTCGGCTCCATACGCTGACAGCTGAAAGGGCAGAGCACGGACACAAAACAGACCACGTTAGACTGAAGGGTTGTCACACAATTGTTGGAAGATAAAGCTCACCAAATAAGCTGTTGTTTTACAATGAAATCACAGATGAGAATTAACCTCATTGTAGGGGTGAGCCGTAGGTTTGGACTTTTTTTGGAGCCTGAAACCCATCACAAGTTAATAGGGTTGCAAAAGTCATGCTACTTTTTTTCTCATAATTCTATTTCCACCACTGAAAATTGATTGTAAAGGCAGAACTTAGTGAGATTAGCATAGCTGATCGGCTATGCAGAGAATGGCATGCTTTACATTTGTGTCTGTTATAAAGCTGTGCTAGTGGACAAAACTAAACAAACAGCATGCAACTGAAACTACTGAGGTGCCAAATAGAAGAGTAAAGAATGTTAAAAAAATCTGTATTTTAATGTAATAAAACATCTTATCTTTTACATAATATATCACATCTTAATCTGCATTTTCAGCTTCATACTTCATTGAAATTGGTTTGTTAAATTAGCTAAATGCAACTAGAGCTGTGCAATATATCGAATTTTAGATAATATGGTGAATGTGGGTTTCAAGATATCCAAAAATTTAATATCAATTATATCGTTTATAGTTAAAATTGGAACAAAAAGAACCCTGTAAGAATAGAAATAGAGAACATTATGTAGTAACTATTCATTACAACATGTCACATGTTCACGTGACATCCCAGCATTTCTAGACCAATAATCTTCCCACAGATGTTGCAGCTCAACTAAATCTTGTTTAAGTCAGTTTTTGTTGTAATACAATGATTGCATCTAGCAGTAGTTACATCTACAGCCTGTCCGTCCATGGGAGTGGATCCCTCTTCACTGTGGTTCTCTGAGGTTTCTTTTTTCCTTAGGTTTTTTTGAGTTTTTCCTTGCGAGAAGGAGGGTCTAAGGACAGGGGATGCTCTGGACAATCATTCATTTGCTCTACTAATATCTGCTTTGACATGCTTGATCAAATGTTTCATTTAATGTGTATTGTTTCATTGAATATGTATTGTTTTATTTTGATTTCCTATTATTCATGTTTGCTAAATTAATAATCTTGGGAAGTCCTAAGAGACGACTGTTGTTGTGATTTTGGGCTATACAAAAATAAATTGATTGATTGATTGATTGATTGATTGATTGATTGATAGTCACTAAACAGTTTGAAATGATCTTTTAGATATTTCATGACAAAGTACTGTTATTAATCAGAAATCTTGTTCACATCTTGAACTTAAAACTTGAACGCAGCCTATTGAGTAATAACTGTCTGAATATCGTTATCAATATGTGCCAAAAAATATCGAGATATTCAGTTTTATTAATATCGCCCAACCGTAAATGCAACTCATTCAGAGATTAATTAAACATTTGCAAACCATAGATAAGGCATTTCTAAAAGATTCTTTGCCCAAAAGAGGACCAAAACATGAATAAATATGTCTCTACATAAAACAAACACATAAACTGCAGATGGCTTCAAGTAGCACCAGTTGTGCACGCACCACAGCTTGAGAAACAGCGGTTTGGGCTAAAGAATGAAGCTGCAGCATAAACATTAAATGGAAGAAGTGTGTAAGAGATCTGACAATACGATCAAAATCAAAGCAAACATTTAACATGGGTCAGATTACAATACAGGACTACCGTTCCCTTATTTGAGATCATTTAGGATAAATAGACTGTAGTCAGGCACTGGCAATAAAGATGACATAATAGGTTTATCGTTACAGAACAAGCAATGAAGTGCGGAAGAAAATCATGATGAAAACATAGGCCCTTATTTGATTATGATTTCATTGAAAAGCATTGCCCAAGAGTATTTCCGTGATCCTCTAGGTAGGTACTGGAAATGAAATGACGAGTATGCACGAAGAGACAAAATAAGCACCAACACTCGTAACAAAGCAAAAGGTTTCATTATCTGACACTTTAAAACAGTGAGTGAGAGAGGATGAGCCACGTCAGTGCTTTGCCGCAGATACGGATGTGGTAACAACAGAGCGCAGCTAAAAGCTAACAGCTAACATGTAATGTCACTGCTTTATTCTGACTCTGTGCTATTGAAGCTGTTTATATACGTGTCTATTAAAACTCACCGTTTGTAATAGGGACAGGAGCCACAGGAGATACACCTCTCCCGACATTTTGAAGCAGCGGCTAGCATAAAAAAAATGCTCTGAGGACCTCTTTATTGGAGCGAAGGGCTGCCCAGCCACTGCCTGATCAAAATTTACATGTTACTGTTAATGGCATAAATTATGTAAATCCACCAAAATCCACTAACTTTAGGATTTTAACATTGTAACAATGCAATTGCATGGTGAGAAATTCTTCTTCTTCTTATTGTTGTTATTTTTAAAATTGTTTCATATGTCCTGCAGGGATCGAGTGATCAAAGTCTTATTTTTACCTACCCTCTATCTCCGCCCACATCCCTCTTTTTATTTGTGACTTTTGAAAAATATAAATCTGCTGCTGGTTAAGGTGATTTTGCCATTTGGTCCCAAGGGCAGAACTTTAAAGATGCACTTTAAGAAGAAAGATTTTGTCTTGTAAACCTAGATTGATGCACTAAATAAATAATAAAAATAATAGTTTTTACTCTGTGCTCTGTGCTGCTATTACTTTGCCCAAAGAGGCCCTCCTCCTGTTTGGTTTTGGAAAAAAAAAGTTTCTTTAGTTACAGCAATTTTTTCACATTATAACATAACACCCAATTTTCACAATTAAAGATGTTCCAATATGGTTTTGACTTTCAATTTCTTCTGAATTGTGTAATTGACTTTTAAGTAGCTTCACAAAGAAAAGGTGAGATTTCTTAATTCATTTTTAAACAAGAACCTGTTTATAAGTTGTTTTAGGTCATTTTTCCCCAAATGATATTTAAAACAAATCAGAAGGTGTTTTTTGAATCAGAAAACAACACGAAAAATATGTCCATAATTCATTATATGCATTACTTTTTGTTTATGCATCTCTTGTGGCACATTTCAATAGCTTGTTGCTCTCTATAACTAATAACTACACTTGCACTACACCTTGCCGCTCTCACTTTCTCCTAAGTGCGCCCTCTGCTGCGCAAGTACGGTTCATTCTACATTAACATCCAATCCCGTTTGCTGAGGCTGTGATCAGGGGCGAATGGCGAGGCTTTGCGCTGTGTTGGACTCCCGCTACATCCAATGACCTGCGCGCTTACATTTGGACAGCGGCAGTCAGTGCGTAGTGCAGTGGCGATCACACGGGATGGGACAGGACCGCGACTGTGCGTAAAGACACCGCTACGAGACACCAACAGACTCTCTCTGCCGGGAAGAAGCAAATAAACCGCCACGAACATGATCATTTCGAGGTAACGAGTGGATTTACGCACCTGAAGCAGACGTGCCGAGTGCGCGCGCTGTGTGAGAGAGAGGGCCATGCATTGACACTTCTTTGTAAGCAGCGTCGTGTGCGTGCTCAGAGCAGCAGCAGCATGGAGTGAGTGACCAAACCCCTTTTCCGAGCGTGGAGGATTTGATGGGGTTGCTCCGAGTCATGATGCCGCCGAAGTTGCAGCTGCTGGCGCTACTGGCGTTCGCAGTGGCCATGTTCTTCTTGGAGAACCAGATCCAAAAGCTGGAGGAGTCCAGAGGAAAGCTAGGTAAGTTGTCCCCGTGTTTGTACTACAGCGGCATATGGCAGTGGGCAGCAACATGAGGGTCGTTTTTGTTGTTGTGGTCACATTGTTGAGTGAGGGTCAGTGTTAGAAAAGCTTTGAGCTCTTCCACGCACTGCTTTGTGGTTTAAAATGTTGAAGGTGGTTCCATTCTTAAACTTTTAATTAATTATGGGTGTTAGTTCTTTGGCGTCACGCTGGGAAAATGTCAATCGTGAATAAGATAATAATAATAAGTGCTTGAATTAAAGGAGATATTACACATATATTTTTATTTAATATAGCTGTTTTCTCAATAATGAAATACTGGAGTTGTGGTAGACCTAAGTAGACCTATAACTGACCAAAAGGGGAAATTTAATGATTGTGGTATATTGTTGAGTAAAACAGTTCAATTGCGTCTAAAACAAGTCTTTAAAGGTGTGAATATAGGTTGTTACTGAATAAACTTTGTCTTGTCTACCAAAAAGTATATTGCACAAGCAGCAGATTGTGACAAAATCAGGTGAGTGTTCACTGTCTATATCAAAATGAAAGGCATTTTCTTTCTCCTTAAGAGCCAAATGCGGCGCTCTGATTGGCTGTGCTTGAGCGATCGCCTCCAGTCTCATTTTGTCATCTGTAAAAATATGTTTCTAAGGTTTAATTGCAGACAATATTGTTTGTGGATATTAACATGTGCTGAAGGATTTGTGAGAGTCAGGAACTATGAAGCTTGTTTTGGGTTTTGTTGTGTGAAAATCAGCTACTTCATCTTTAACTTTAAATCTTCCACTTCATGACATCAGGTTCATGCCAGCATTTGGAGCATAGATAGTAATATTACAGCACTAGTTGAATGAAGCATAGAACTCTTTTGAGCTGTTTTATAGGACACAAAAATGTAATTTGTCTAAAGGATCGAGGCTCATAGAAGTAATTTTTGTGCTATATGTGAGCTGGGACTGGCAATTTATTGAAAAATTGAGAGAAAGAGATTTTGTCCTGTTGAATCGTAAATTATTTGGTTGAATGATTTAAATAGAATGATCGTCAAGCAATCCTTTGTCAGTAAAACTTGTGGTTTGGAGCAGAAGTCAAAGCAGAATAATCATACTGTATATTTTAAATTTTTGTGCAAAGTTGAACATATTAAACATCTATCTTGTTTCCTCATAAAATCATTTCTAAAAGGATAAAAAAAAGTTCATTTGAAACTTGAGATTGATCAATATGAAGGATAACATCATGATTATGTTTTTTACCAGATTGTTCAGGCCTTAATGTGAGCTTTGAATAATATGTATGTGTCTTTTATAGTGTTCTATATTTTTAATACAATATGATTACTTATTTCAAGCTCAGGAGTAAGAAAAAAAGAAAATCTTGCCTTTTCATACTTGTTCCATTAACAGTTTTATTTGCGATATGCCATACTATTCAGCCATAAAGCACTTTGAACTGCTTTTAGCATAACAAAGCGCTCTACAAATAAATGTTGATTGATTGAAGACACTAGAAACACTTATTCCCTTGTCATTTTTTCCAGTGCATTAGCTGTGTTTACGTGGATAATTATCTGATTTTGGGAATTTCAGCCTGTTTAAATGGCATGTAAACAATTCTATCTGATGTGCGTAATCTGTTAAATCCTTTTCATTTTTTGAACAAGGAACATGAAGGAACAAGCTAAAAACACATAAGAGAAGTGTTATATTGAAACTCATTGTATTTTTATTCCAAATGCAGCGTCTTTCTAAAAATCTATTTATTGATTATATTCTTTGTGCATGTAAAATTGATCTGTGCGTACTAGGTTATGTTATCTTTTTCTTTTACCCGTGGTGTAACTGTATCTACTGTCAACAGGAAGACAGATGTGGTCAGTTCTGTCAGATAATCAAGATCACTCATTTGTAAAAGCCTATTTTAAACTCCCGTAACTGCTTCAAGTATCTGTCGAGTATGCACGAGTAGCCATGGCGATGCTCATAGTGACATCATCATATGTTGTAAAAACTATTCAGAAGAGTGATATTACTGCTTGATTGTGGTTATGTGGACATTTTTAATATAAAGAGACCCGTTAAGGTTTTTGAAAGACGCTCATTGCTTTTACTTGTGTTGGTAAAAATGATAAAAAGTGACTTCTCAATTTATCTTGCAGCGTGGAACAATTGTAATCCCATATTTTGCCACCATTTTGTGATTCATGTTGTCATCATTTTCCATCTCCTGAGGATCTGGTCTGACTTTGCGCTTGTACTTGTCAGGTAAATAAAAACGACTATTGCAAAGTGCCATAAAATCTAATAGGAAGATGTCTTTTTGGTGAAATGAATTGGATACATTTGGAATTCTGGAGTAGATTGTTGTTAATGCAGTCTATTTAGAGCTGAATCGTGTTGCTTTTTGTAGTATTGCAATAATGCTGCAGGCTTTATATTAAAATCTAGTTTGTAATATGTATTGTTATCTAATACCTAAACTTTTCAGACCGGATCTCCAAAATAGCTGTAATTTCAAGCTAGAAAACTAAAACTATTAAAACTGAATTAACATGTATTTATTTTGGTAATATATTGTTTTATTGTCATGTCTATGTATTGTCAGCATTCAACAGGATTAAGCTTTGTTTTTGTACCCATTTATTGTGGTATTTTGAAGAGGTTCACTGAATAGACATGAAATATAACAGTAGTAAACATGACTTACTATCAGCAATGAAATAGTGCAAAGGTCATCTTGCCTGGTCTATTTTTAGCTCCCTCTGTTTTTGTAAATATAGAATATGTCATTTATATGAAGCTAAATACCTATTTAATACAAGGACAACTCAGGATGTCATGATATGAATTTTGTGTGTTGCAATTCTGGGCTCAAAAAACGTAATTTAGTGGTTACCGGTATTCACGATTGCGATCGTTGCTTTTCCTCAAGTTTGTGATCTGTTTTTGTGACAAAAAGTGACATTTGTGTAGATGGAAGTAAAATATTTAAATTTGTCTCCAAAAATGAAAAATGTATCAATTAAAAGACAGAAATTTGCTTCTAAAATGTTTGTGTTTAAGAATGGCTCAACTTTTTGATTTATTTATGTTTTGCAAATATTGATATCTGTTATTTGATCAATTATTTGCCCGTATCAAAATTTGAATTTTTAGAACAAAAATTTACAAAAAACATCCTCGTCAATCTTTTTTCCCACTTCCAGTTTCTACAGAATCAACTCAAGACGCTTCTGGCAACGATTATTATTCTGTTTTCATTTATGTGACATAGATCATGATTATAATACAACAAGTAAGTAAGTAAGTAAGTAATTAGTAACAATTACTTACTTATTTATTTACTTAGTAACAATTATCGATTCACTTTATAATCCTGACATTCCTAGTGAAATTCACTATATTATAGGGGAAACCTTTGCCACGCCCCTTTTAGTCGATCAATCGGTCGATTAGACATGTCTTTAGTCTATCAAGAAGTCTGTTGGTTGATTACAGCCTCAGATGAACCATTCACGTTTTGTATAACAATGAATTCTAGCTGCTCTAAGTTGAACATGAACGCAACCTCTTGCCGGACAAATGTAAAATCAATCACAAAGCTGCAAATTATAACTTTTGTGCCTTTAGTAGAAGTTTTTCATTTTTTTTTTTCAAATTTGATATTTTTGATTAACTTGTTGAAGCGTTTTTCTATGCGCAATTTCTGGATACCTTGAAAACAACATTTAAAATTAGATATACCACATAACTCTATGCTGCAGCTGTACTGTGATGCATTTCTTTGGTTAAAAATAAAGAAACTGTCTGAAATACCACCACATAACAGCACCAAAATAGTCCATCAAAATGTGTATTCTTGAGTCATATTTTTGGTCCACGTATTTAGTTACTTCCCCGACTATATTTGTCACCGGGCGGCCTCCACTCACATGTCTCTATCTACACTCACTGACACTAACTCCATAGAGAACCTGTAAGCTCCATACGTGAAGCCCATAAGCAGGTGTTAAGTTCACTGACAGCTATTGTTAGGTTGACGCGGGGCTCGGTGGAACATTCCCCAGTACGTTGTAATGTTAAGTGCCCCGAAAGCGCCTTAATTGAAAGCTTACCCCGGGTCGCGCTCTGACACACCGCAGTAGCAGCAGTCATGACTCCTGGGAGGCCTCCGGATGGGACGGCTGTATCGGCCCCTCCTGACATGCTTTACTGCCGCAGATAAAGGAGCGTGTAAACCAAAATATACACAAGGAGGTCCTTTCCGATGTATGCAGGCCTTTGTCCGCTCGGTAAATCGTGGAGTGTGTGATGGATGAGCCGCTGGGACCAGTTCAGAGGAGCAAAGAATTATGGGATTTATGTGCTGCGTGGATAAAAATGCTGGAACCCAGAACGTAGCTCTTTTTGGGTTTGCTGTGTATGCTTGTTTTGCGGTTGTATATAGTGAGATTTGGATAACAACTTAAAAAGGACACATGTTAAACCAACTTTAATGAGCTATGACAATGTTTTCTCATCATTAGTGTCTTCAAAGTTGTATTTTACTTTATGTATTGTATGGCAACTGACTAATCACAAATGTCCTGTTTTTCCTAGCCCTACTTAGGTCATATGAAATATTAAGTCTTACAAATCTCATTCCTGTTACACTCTGCTGTTCTGGACTCACAATATCTTCATTCCTAAATTGTCTCTTGAATGCAGCTTTATCCTCAAACCAGAGTTGTAGATTTGCAAGGCATAACTTGACCTTGACTGAGTCAGACTTAAGTTAGATTTTGTTTGCTTGAGATTTGACTTGGTTGACTCTGGACTGGACTTGAAGCTCTGAGACTTGAGGCGATTTGATGCTTCTTCTTCTTCTTCTTTGGTAATTTTACATTAACTAACTGGAATGTCTCTCCTCAATTCTGCATTTGTGCTCAGAACTTAATTTTAAATATGATCCTTTATCAAAATTAATGAAGCTGTAAAAATATAAACTGTATTCTAGAAATCCTTCAAAAGGCTTAAAACTAATTTGGACTTTAGGGGCACTAACTTGATACTTGATTTGGACTTGTCTGTCTTTGACTTGAGACCCAACTCTGACTTGTCTCTCTTTGATTTGGGACTTGACTTGGACTTGTCTTTCTTTGACTTGGAACTTGACTTGGACTTGTCTCTCTTTGACTTGGAACTTGACTTGGACTTGTCTTTCTTTGACTTGGTACTTGACTTGGACTTGTCTCTCTTTGATTTGAGACTTGACTTGGACTTGTCTCTCTTTGACCTGGAACTTGACTTGGACTTGTCTCTCTTTGATTTGGGACTTGACTTGGACTTGTCTCTCTTTGATTTGGGACTTGACTTGGACTTGTCTCTCTTTGATTTGGGACTTGACTTGGACTTGTCTCTCTTTGATTTGAGACTTGACTTGGACTTGTCTCTCTTTGACTTGAGACTTGAATTGGACTTGTCTGTCTTTCACTTGGAACTTGACTTGGACTTGTCGGTCTTTCACTTGGAACTTGACTTGGACTTGTTTGTCTTTGACTTGGTACTTGATTTGGAGGTCGGTACTTGACTTGGACCTGTCTGTCTTAACTGTTTATGAGCAGGTGTGTCTTGCTTAGCAACACAATGGCAGTGTGCATTATAGGTCAACAATTTATTTTGTGAGTGATGCAGATCTGACTGAAAATTTGCAAAAATGTTCATAATTTGACACATTTTTAGACTTCAAACTTCAATAAATCTTAGTCTTAGAAGTTTTAAAATTAAATATTAACAAATTCCCCTGTAAAAACCTTAAAATGATGTACAGTTCAGTTCAAGATTGTTAACTTTAGTGTGTGTAGAAGCTGCTTTAGAGAAGGACGGCCTCAAGGAAAATTTTGTTTGTACAAAAGTTTTTGAAATATTCCTCTGAACTCTATAGATAAAGTGGATAAAAAACTAAAACAAAACAGTAACTAAACACTTTTAAGAGCTGATTTGAAAATTGTGTTTTAATGTGAATGCTAATACAGAGAAGAATGAGAAAGCAAACTGACCAGAAAACAGAAAAAGGACCAAATTTACTGTTACCTGTAGTTTCTTGCATGTATAATAAGGTTTGGTATAATAGTCTTTTTTATTTCAACTTGTAAATTGTAAGACTTCTCTTTCTGTTTCCACACCTTCTGCACATTTCAATCAAACACGTTTACTTTGGCTTAGCTCGGTCAGAAAAAATGGATTGTATCACAGAGCGACCAAGACTAAAAGGCAAAAGGCTTTGAGAGAGTGTTTGGTTGTGAGGCAGCAGCCCACAGCTTGTGCACCCGGCCGGTGGTAAACAGGAGCGAAGCTGCTGTGTCTCCCACGCTCATGCCGCCTGTAGCTAGAATGTGAAAAAGACCTGAGGGCCAACAACCGCGTTTCCTCCAGAGCGCTGGAAAAATCACAGGAGTCAGCCAGGTGTCAATCTAATCAACAACTACAGCGCTCCACACGGCAGAAACAAGATGGTCTGAGCGACTGATGCATTACATTTGAGTTAGAGGGAGTGGATACAGGAAGGGTTAGAGAGGCATTCTATATAGGCTACTCTTGACATAGTAAATGTTAAAGATGTACAAACATTCAAATATGTTCTGTTAAAAGGACATATGTGTTGGATCATGTTATAAAAGTGTCTCATTATTGGTTTTCTCAAAGTTGTATTTGGATTGATTCTTGCATGTTTGAGTCAACTGTGAATTGTCAAAAGCTGAAGTTCGAGTGCTTAGAAAATCTATGTTTTAATTTACTCCAAGCTTCGCCCACTTGTATCTATTTACATACTAGAACTCCAAAAAGCCAGATTTAGAGTAAAACATGTGATAACCACTTTCCAACAATACAAATTAGTAAGTTAAGTCTGCTGCTTAGTATACTGAAATTTTACACTGAAGAGGCGGAGCACATCAGTTCTGCAGTCAATGGACCAGTTAATTTTCCTAAACTGTTCCTAAATACATTTTGTGTTTTACAAAGAACAAAATATAGTGATCTCCATCATAGTGTATTATTAAATACATTAAATACATGTCCATCTAGTTAGCTGAGGAAACTTCTTTGATTAAAACAACAAAACGGGACGAGAGCTAGCTGTTTGGATCAGGTATATGACATCTGTCTCCTGAAGCTTGAGACAGTGTTTTTCTCACAGTTTTTCACTCACCTGAATGTTACTTTTAAGGGTCGTAGGCTCGAATTTCATTCACAAATGTTGATTTAATTAACAGCATAACTTTTGTTTTCGCGCAGTGATAAACTCTTGTATTCAGCTGACAACAGCGCTGGCTCCTTTTGTTGCCACTGTTTGTGTCTATGAGCAGTGGCTCTTTCTGCTTATCAGGTGCGTGCATGTCGCCCCTGTTGATAAACAAAAACTCCCTCTATAGATCCTTGACCCATTGCTGTCTATCACTTTCTCATAATAGTTTGAAAAGATTCAGTTCAGGACTTATCAAAGGAGACAGATGTGTCTCTAATGCTGCGTTCCAGTTCTCCTCAAAGATCAGCATTCTGACCTCAGAGACCTTCAAGCAACATATTACAGTTTATGTAGCCTTCTGTAGCTCAAATCAAGCGCTCTAATCAGCCACAATGTGTAAATGTATGAACCTGGACAGGTTTCATACATGTGCAATTTGTAAATGAACATTTGAAAGTGATTCTGATTTGGTTATCATAAGTGCTGTATAGACATTATCAACATTAACATAATGCTATCTTATAAAGCATCTTTAACTCAATGGGAACTCAAGAGCAGTTACCTCAGGTGCCACAGTGGGGCGGATAGAGGAGTAACTTGTTGTAGTGTCCTTTCACCTACATTGCCCCGAATGGTTCTGGTGTGAGTGGTTGGTGGTGGTTGGAGGGGCAAATGTGTATTAATAGTACTTTCATTTGAGTAGCTTTATAATGCAGCTTTACTACTAATTGGGTACATTTTTTGCTCTTCTGCTTATGAGTGCTTCTTTTATTACTTTGAATTGCTTTGTAATGTCTTTCGTTCTAACTTTGCCCGTGCAGTCCTGCCTGTTGATGGATGATTCCCAGCTCACTGTGAGGCTGGCCGCGGTGCAGTCAGTGTGGGGCTGGATGGTGGATGTTTTTGGGCAGGAGGAAGAGCCCCTGTAGCCACACCAGAGGCACTTCATTACACGGACCACTGCCTCCTCCTGTGGAACATCTGTGCTCTACCTGCTGCTGCTGCTGTCCCCTCACTTTATCTCCTCAGGGACCAAGTCTTTTCTGCTTCCTCCACTGCTCCTGCTTCTCGACAGAATAACTTGTGCCTGTTACTATCACAGGGAGGAAAATGGAGAAAATGTACAAAGCTGTCAGAAACCTCAATGTATAGCTTCTTTTAGTAGTTCTTTCAAAATATGCAGAGTTTAAAAGCACAGTCGTTTTGTCGGTGTGCATTATAGCAAAAAATACTATGACTGTTTTTGCTTTAGGTTAGTTGTTATTTGATGTAATACAAAAGGTTAAGTGGTCTAGTCACCAGCAGAAATGACCAGATTTTAAATATTCTTTCATGTATTTTATGACAAAGCACTATAATGTTATAATTATAAAAAAACTGCCCCTTGCCCTCCAACTGGCCTCAGTGAATTCTAGAAAGTGAACGGAAGTTACAACAGCATTGCCTGGGATCTTCGTGGGTCTGGTCACCACTCCCCCCCGCCTGCATTTTAATCTAACTTCAGAAATGTGAGATGTTTTTCAGTTCCACGTGTTATTTTTTCCATGTATTTTTTTTAATCATTAGCAGCCATGTTGTTTTTCATAATGGGAGATGATGCGCATCCCTGATTGGCTAAAAATTTGTCAGTCACATCCACTGAATTTCAAAAAAGGGACACAGAGGCCAGACGATATATTTTTTACATATTGACTGACATAGACATGATTCTAACTTTATGTACAATTGCAAACATATACTTTCTTACATTTTCTTATTAAAATGGGAGACCTATTGTGTTTTTTTAGGGCTGTCAAAGTTAACGCGTTAATCATGCGATTAATCATACAAAATTAACGCATTAATCATGAATTATCGCAGATTAATCGCAGTATCGCACTATTTAATTTGACCGCTCAGTACGCGCTTCAGCGCGGAGGGAGCGCGTACTGCGCGGAGGGATACCTGGAAGGCGGCGGCGCAGGTTGTTATTAGGTCTGCGTAGTAGCTCAAGTGAATGCATACGCGGTGTAAAAATGAATGGGGAGACTGCGACTGGTGCGCTCGCCTCGGCAGAACTCGGCGGAACATCCAGACGGGACTCTAGTTAAAACGAAGGTAGTGTGCATATATTGCAATGATGAACTCTCCTTTCACCGAAGCACAACAAGCTTGAAATGCCACCTTAAAGTCAAACGTGTTTGAGGCAGCGGCTGCAGGAGCGCTGCTACTAACTTACATCAACACCAAGCCGTGCACGGCAATGTTAATAAAAGCATCACAGATAAGTTAAGCAACGCTTTTGCTAAATGGAGCCACAGCATGAAGACCTATCAACATCGTTAAAGACCAAGGGACACAAAATATCAATGATTATGCATATGGCCACAGGTGATCCACATACAAGTTACCTTCCAGAGGAACAATCATAACCAGAATAAACCAACTGTATAGCGCGAATAACAATAATTGACATATTCAAGTAACAAACATTTGACTGTTAAGACAACAGTCATTTTCAAAATGTTGTGGTCATTTATAGAATATCTTTGAAAGTCTGCAATCAAGCAATTAACTGCGATTAATCGTGATTAATCAAAATTTGAAAGTGTGATTAATCTGATTAAAAAAATTAATCGTTTGACAGCACTAGTTTTTTTCCAACTATTTAGTAAGAAACTAGAACATCTGCAGAACAGTAATTTACCTTTTGTTCATTGTAAAACACAAAGTTGATCTAAAGCAGCTTGACTTCCTGTTCAAAACTGCAGAACTGATAAGCCCCGCCTCTTCATTTTAAAATGTAACTGCAACAGATTTAAATAACTATTTTTATTGTTGGAAAGTTGCTAGAGGACAGTTTTGAACCATATTAGCATTAATCCTTTGAATTATAACAAGTAAATACAGACAAGTGGGAGGGGATAGGTGGTAGGTGAGAACGGGGATTTCTGGGCACTTGAGCTCCAACTGAAGAACAATACAAGATTACTCCAACATGCATGAATCAATTTAAACATAACTTTTTGAGTAAATTAATGGGTAAAAACTTAAAAAAGTGAATTTTACATAATAGGTCCCTTTAAACTTCTGAAGTTTCATGTGATAACAATGAATAAATGAAGTCCTTGGATTTTTTTTCGAACCAATAAGGTGTTCCAGGTCTGAAAAAGTTTGAGAACCTGTATATGATTGTTCAGATCAGAAATAACTGCAAAAGGACAAACAATCTAGGTTGAAACATTCTGACTGTCCCTCAGCTCAACTTTATTTGGCAGTTTTGGATGTTCTAATTTTCTCTCAATATTACATTCTCTATGATGATCACATTATTCATCTGAAATTATGTTGAGGAAAAACCGTTTTTTGGTTCTAAAACAAGAAAATTTGCTGTTGGCGTGTCAGTAGTTGTTGTTGCTAGTCAGCTGTAATGCTAGGACTTCTGAACTTTGTGAAAAAGCATTTCTAAACTTATCGTAGTGAATAATGAGGAGTCTCGTAATAACTGAGAAATCGGGTAGTAGCTTTGGACTGCTGCATACACCTTAAAATTAACTAGTAAAAGAAAGTTTTAAGACAATACAAAAATCAGATAGAGTGTCTAACTGAAATCGTTTTAGCCCAGATGAAGAATCCATTCTGTGATGTCCGTCTTCATTGAACACAAACAGGGGCTGTATCTTCAGTAACTCACACAGCACTGCTCCGAGCATGTTTACATCGATTCACATAAGTCATGACTGTTCTGCATAAATCCATATGTTCGATCACTGTGAGCACAAGTCACATCCCACAGCAAACTCAGAAAGGGCGGACATGAGGATTATATATTATAAGGTCAAGCTAGAGTAAATACTTATTTCAAATGTGTCTAAAGCAGTTAATCTCGTGGCTCACAGTACTTTGCAGTATTAGCAGATTAGACTACGTAGGTCAGTTGTTAAACCAATGAGGATTTTAAAGCTTATTACTAAAAAGTAGTGTAGTCGTTTTTTAAGTTCCTGGTCTTGTTTCGGATTCGAGCGCATTTGGATTTGGTCTTGTGCTGTCTCGATGTTGCATGATCTTGGTTTTGTCTTGAACTCATGGTCTGACATCAAGGTATTAGCATCATGCTCTGCTAAACTTGCCCCAGGAGTTCATGGCTCCAGCGCAGTGACCTATCCCAGGCACAGTTTGCAACATGGACCTGCACAATAAGATAAATGTAAAAAGTTACAAAGATGGTCTTGATTTGGTCTCGATGGATCGATGGATGGTCTTGGTCTTAGCTGGATTTTAATTTTTACACTGAGAATTCTTTTCGTGGTCTTGGTCTTGTCTGTGTCTCAGGACATTGTGGCTTTGAAAAGATCTTGGTCTCGGGACGATTCTGATTTGCTACGGAGTATCCAAAACATTTCATATTTCAGTCATTCCTGGGTTTCATGAAACAAAAAGTTACAGAATGAGAAAACTAACCTCAATAACAGAATATCATTAAAAATGGAGAAGCTGCCTTCTCTCATTATGGCCCCGTATTGGAATGCACTTCCAAATGAAATGAAATGCGCTCCAACCCTGAGCTCAAAAGTAAATTAAAGACACATCTTTTTAGATTCGCCTTTCAATAGATCTTTTCTTCTTAAATTGTTTTTATTGTTGTTTTGTGTATTCTTGTGGGAAGCACATTGTTTTACAGTTTCTGTATGAAATGTGCTATACAATATTTACAAAACACAGCCACTGGCATGGAGTTCAAAAGAATTGAACTCCATGCCAGAATTGAATTGAAACAGCAGCATTCAACAATTCAGTAGTATTTTTTATATTGTCTCATCTCTGAACTTGACACTTGAGGACAAACACTATTTCAGATAACATATGGCTGTTTTTCTACTGGTGCCAAAAGCATGGCAGCTATGGCACTTTATGGTGTTCAGTCCAGACTCTATTGCACTTGTCACTCATGGCATCAGGGTAAATAATACAAAATCCAACTTCAGCATTAAGAACAGACAACAGTTTGCAATTTGGTTGAAATACATCACAGTTTGAAACTCAGACATTGCTGATTTTGTGTATGCTATTGTGCAGTGCTACAATGTGTTGTTTGAAGAAAATAAGCTTTATTAATAATTAATTGAATGTATTTCCATTGAATAATGAAGATTTCAAGATACCCGTTCTCTAAAAATAGTCCACAATTACAGATTATGATTTGTAATATATTGATTGTCACATGTATTGCATATTTTTGATCCAAGCAAGGAGTAAACTCAAGCATTTGGAACTCTAGAGTAAATGTGCGAATGAATATAGATTTAAGTGGTTTGTTCTGATTTAAAGAGGTTGTACCCAATTTTTTCCTGTGTGTTTGGGACTAAAAGAACAAAGTAACTATTTTACCTAATTAAATGTCTTTCTAAGTCTCTGTGCTGGTTACATATGTATCTTTTGGTTAATTGAAGCAAGCGGTAGCTTAGCTGCCTCGTCGTGGAAATCCTGCATTTGCAGTTTCTGACCCGACACCAGCTCTCCTCAAAGTCCCTGGCTCTTTGTTTTTTTAACTGCAGTGTAAAATGTGTTTGAACCTGTTTTTGCTGCAATACAAAAGATACTCCACTGTTAGAATGCTAGCTGTTGTTAGCTTATCGTGGCAAAGCTAACTCTGAAGTAGCTTGTAAACTCATTGTGAAAAATCAAAGACTTGGAATACATGAGGTGTTTTAAGAAAATAGGATCTATAATGTTGGTGATTAGAAATTGCTAACGACCGTGTGTGACTGTAAAAATGCAACACAAAATGTATATTGTGACATACAGCTTCAAGCGTTATTTCCAGTCGTTAGCATTCCAAATTAGCAGTTGGCAGGCACGTTTTTTTCCACCAAAACAAGTGACATTCAGAAATAGCCTTGAACCATCCGACCTGTGACCCGTGTGGGGCCGCGGTCTGTGCAGCTCCGGGACACTTTTCTCCTCATTCAGCCGCATTAAAAGAATTGGATTAGCATGTGTTAGCGCCGCGCACACTGCCCTCTCTGTGAAACCGGGGCCGCTGTAGACCCAAAAGGATGGCTGCCCTCATTGTCCCGACGCTGAACAAGCTGACGCAACACGACGGGCATTCGAGCGAGCAGACGAACCATCGCACTTTCAAACCGTGCCAAGAGACGCCTCACAGTTTCTCAAAGCGATAAACACAGATTCATCAAGGCTTTTATTGTTCACACTCGTGGTGACGGGGAAACATGGAGTTAATTGAGTTAATTCAATGGATGACTTATGCCATTCAGGAGCATGCGTTCTATTGTCTTCTTAGTGATGGGTACTTACCAGATTTTGTAATTATATTCTAGGCCTGTACGTAGGTGATGTTATGGTGAAATTGAACTGCAATCTCCAATATTGATATGGATAATTTATTATTGCTCAATATCAACCAATGTATTTGCTAGGAACTGAAAATGACTTTTTCTCTTTTCAAAACACAGTTAACTTATTAGAAAAAGGATCAAGGGTGTCAATAATTATTGTTATCACATCCCTTTACAAGCCTAATTAGATAACGGTGTCAGAATATTGAACCGATACAGCAAAACGTCCCAGATCAGCACAGATCCAATCCCAGTATGATATTGGTGCATTCCTAGTCTTTAGATCTTTATACGTTCGCACATAACGCGACAACGCAATACAAGGTTGGCAAAGCAGTGCTCGAATCACACTGGCGACACTGCACGAAATCAGCAAGAGGCGGTGCTGACAAAGCGAACAAGGGTCTAAGCGCGACCGGCAAATAAGTGGGTGAACAGTGACTCAGAACGACCAGTGCTACAGCTTTAACATGATCAGGCTTCTGAGTTAATAAGCTATTCTAGTCAAATACTGCAGAAACATAAAAGACCATGGACCATGTGTGACTGTGACTTACCCTGTTGCTCCACAAAGGACAAAAGTTTCTATTCACAAAGTTTAGTCCAGTCACGTCCTTCTTCACTGACAGTGTCCTTAATTAATGTAAGACTGTTTTGTTTATAACAAAACAAATTAACTTTTACACACGGCAAAACAAACACATCTCTGCATTAGAAAAGGTGTTAGCACAATTGAACTACACAGAGTGTCACTGAAAGTAGGGATGCACCGATCCAGCTTTTTCTGTTCTGATACAGATTCCGATACTTTAGCTAAAGTATTTACCGATACCCAATATCAACCGATACTAAGTGTAAGAATAGAAGACCTTGTTTTTCTTATCAAAGCATAAACATTTGGTTATGTAGTGTTATGTAACTGTTATTTCTTTTGCAAGTCACAATTTAACAACTTAATGTGAACAAAATGTCAAACATTATGACATGTTCTGAATCAACATCA
Source organism: Mugilogobius chulae (assembly GCA_038363315.1). NCBI lineage: Eukaryota > Metazoa > Chordata > Actinopteri > Gobiiformes > Gobiidae > Mugilogobius > Mugilogobius chulae. The sequence continues at coordinate 31,445,808 of CM076395.1, read as the reverse complement.
GCCAGTAAATTTATTAGTCTTATTATGTCCAATTAAAGGCACAACAATGGTATCGGCTGAACCGATATCATAGAGCTGATACCCGATCCAGCAAATTTGCCACCGATCCAAGACGATCGGTGCATCCTAACTGAAAGACCATTGTCCAAACGTTCAGTTCAGTCTGTGAAGAGCGTGGTTGCGGTCGTAAGGATCTGAGTTCAAGACCACAGGATTGTTATTTTTTCTCTGCACATTTAGAAATATTTTTTTGTTTCATATTTTTAAATGATAATATTGTGTATTTGTAATGAAAGCAAAGGTTATAAAAGCAAAAGTGTGTTTTTGTTTTACTAAAGTTACTTTTTTCAGATGTAAAATTAGAACTCGCTACTGATGACAGGAGCGCTATCCACTCGACCACAAGCGACTAACTGGATCATGCATCATACTGGCGATCAACGCTGTGAATCTGGTACGACTTGCGCTCCATATGTGAACGCACCATTAGGCTGTAGGTACTTCGACAGAGTCATACAACCACAGTTTGTATTAGTTGCTTTTATTTAGCTAAGGACTTACATAAAACAGGAGCCAAATTGAGTGGGTGAGCTAAAAATCATTGGGTTAATAGGCTGACGAAGAAATACAAAGTTGCCTATTACTTTTTGACATAAATCATTGTTTTGCATAAATTTCAATGCATTTTTAACACTGTTTGGGTCTGATGAAAGATAAAATTTTTAAAAGACGCTTTTTAGTCGATTAAAAGTCAAACAAGATTTTTTTTTTTTTTTGACAGCCTACAGCTGTAGATGTCTTTTGGGTCAAATACAACGCATATGTTTTGAGAGTTTACAATGCCCCACTTAGCAACATTTTAGTCAACTAAACAACTGGCATGGGATGTTTTTAGTCAACCAAGAATTTCTTTAGTCCCCTACAGGTCCATAAATCTGCTATAACGAAAACGAAATCTATTATGATGCTGGCAGTCTCACCTTGTCGACTCTGATTCTTGTGCACTTAGATGAAATAGCTTATACGCAGTTATCCCTATCTTTCTGTGTGAGTGCAGAAGTACCTTACCTTCTCTCTCCCGCAGGAGGAGATGCCTTTAAAAGGACTGTGGTCGGACTCGTCTCAGACTCATTTCTCTCTGGGCTCATTCAGTGCACATCACTCATTTCGACAGGGCCTAGTTTATTCTGACGGCAACACTCTCAAGCTTTTAACAGGCCACCTCACTTATTGTTTAAAACTGTCTTTCCTTGAATATAAACTGCGGTGGCTTTTCATAGATCCTTATCAAATGTTTTAGAAAGTCCACATATGTACAATGTATTATAAGTTCCATAAACCGTCTTATTTTATGTGGTTTTAGTGGAAAAAGTCCAAATGGATAATGCTGTTGTTTATGTTTGCTTAGCTAATAAAAATGCAAATGACTGTGAGCAGGACTAAGCAGCTTATCTTGTCATGGAAACCTATTCCAGCTGCTTCAAATGCCTTGTAAATGTTTAAGCCAGGGCTATTCAACTTAACTTTACACAGGGACAGATTTTCTTTTTTTTGGAGGGGTTCTACCATTTTGGGTCGCAAATTTAGATTGCACAAACTATCTGCAAGATCTGTTTCAGTAATGATTAAAGAATTACTGCTGGTATTTTTGTTTTTGTTTCAGAAACACATAGAATACAGAAACATTGCAACATATTTCTACTTTTGTAGCAGACGCACCAATACAATTAACCTTTTTATGTTTAAAGCAGAACTAAGCTATTTCAGCAGTAGTGCGCCCCCTACAGATCTCTTGAGTAAATGCACTGTCAAATCGAAAGTAAAAATAGATATTATTTTTATGTTGTGTATCTTAGTAGTAGTACTTATTGTCTTGTAAAATTGATTTGCAGTGAGTAAAAAGACTTTCAACAAAACACAAGACTTCTGCGTCAAGCCGACGACAGCAAGAAAGCATTTACACATAAAAACATGGAAAAGAAAATAATAAAAACAGGCTTGACAGAATCTTGAATAAAACCATTTCCTACAAAGTACACCTTAAAAAGAATAATTAATTCAATGTCATCAATGTGTTCAGTCCTTTGAGCAAAACCTAAAAGATATATATTAAATAAAGTTCACTTGAATGTTGAAGTTTTTGTAATTGCCCAATCACCGAGGCACAAATGAGTATTTTACCTGTTTTTAGTGAAAGCAGGGAATCTGAACCTTCGACCTGAAAGAAGCAGCTCAAACTCCCTGAAACAGTGGATGTTTAGGTCAGAAAGGACCTTATGATCTCTGTCTTTAACTTGAGAGAAGTAAATATCTTGTAGACTGCTCAACGTAATGCCCTGCTGCAACTAAAAAATAAAAAATTAACGTGAGGAGAAAGAAGTTGAATTTCATTTTAAATTACAGACGACGAATGAGCTTCTTTGTTTCATGTTTCCAAATAAACTAGTTTGACTACACGGTATGTTGTGGATTGGATCTGAGATGTAGCAGGAAACTGAAAAAAAACCTTCTCCTGCTTGTTTACTTTGAAATACAGTTTATTTAGCTGTATTTGTATGGTTTAAAACCTGTATCTAGATAAAAACTATTACAGCTACATGTCATTTTTCTGTCAATGTAAATTTACTTAAGTTAATTTGCAATTATCTTATTCTTACAGGAAAATACTTAAAGCGGACATATTGTGGCCAAAATCAACATAAGTAAACTTTTAATCTTGTAGCAACAATGTTTACTACTTGTAGCTCAAAGTTGTATTTGATGTATTTATTTAATGTTTGATACTGTGATTTCAGTGTAGGTCACGTAGGCATTTTCAAAAACAAAAACGTGTACGTAAATCTGCTGCTTGTTACTATGAAAAGGACATTACTATGTAGGACAGTTCTGTAATTCTGAACTGAAATTTAATACACCTGTTTTGCTTTAGATCGACATGAACAAAAAATAAAACTAGAATCTACTAATATTAGCTTTTAGTTCAATATACACAATGAAAAATTGTAACGCATCTCCTTTAATATTAAATCCCCTTTAAAACATTTTTAAATAAACTAACAATAATCCAAATTCAGTGTTTAGTTCCATAAATCTCTGCATAAAGTGTAAATACTTTCTCCTTTAACGCGTTACACAATGTCGCTCTCTAAACATCCTCACATTGATTTTCCAAAGCGCTCCCAGGACACTCTTCTGGGCTGCTGCTGCTCGGGTTGCCCTGACCTCCGGCTGAATGCTCGCTCGTGCTACTGTTTTTAGCCTGGCCTGTGGTAAAATGGGCGCATGAGTCACTTTAGCTGGTGGTGGGCTAGCGTTTCTAACCCTGTTGATTGCTAAAAGGATGGAAGATGAGTGATTCTTTGTGCTAACCATGGAAAAAAATTTATTTATCTTTATACTTTTTTGTTGTATTTTAATAACAATAATCAAACTAGAATTGGACAATACATCGAATTTATAGAAAGATTACATTTTCATCTTCGAAAGTATAGAAAGATGACATTTTCATTCATTTTTTTTCACATTAAAATCTACTTGGTGAAGCAGTTGAGTCATATGTCAATCATGAAATTTACATTAGTCACATTAGGCTGCTTAGTATAAGAATGTTTTGGTCCAGTCCAATAAGCTTCAACTAAATTCTTGAACATTTTCCTGTTGGACTGACAATCTTTATCAAAAATACAAAAGCAAAAGTGAATTTTATCATGAATTACATACACTGAATAAAATCTAATCTTTAATAAGAAACAAGATAAATAGTGCTTGAAATAGCTTTGAATAAAAATTTGAGATGCCAGTGGAACAAGCATCTTCTAAAGCAGTACACTTAAACTTTTACAAATATACTGTTCTATAAGCAAAGCTTATTGTTAAACAGTAAAAACAAACCCAAAATGACATAAGTGTTACTTACCGGTTATTTAAGGTTCTATACCCATATTTGCTTTCTAATTAATTGTAAACTTCCTACATCATTTCCATCTTTGCTCACTTACCTAATGCATTCTGGCCTACATTTTAAGTTTTTTTCATAGCTTAGCAGGGGTTCTTAACCTTTTGACCTCGAGGCCCGAATATTCTTGTAGAAAGTAACCTGGGCCCAATCTCATATCAATGTATTGTATTTACTGATTTTGTGGCCTCAGGAGGTGCTCGGGCCCAACTTTGGGCCCGGCCCTATGGTTAAGAATCACTTGCTTATAGGGTAGACTGACCAGACGTCCCTTTTTACTTGGGACAGTCCCTGTTTTGAGCCGCGTCTCATGTGCATCCAAAAGCATTGCTTTGTCCCAATTTTACACAAGACATGTCCCAGTTGTCCCGATTTTTGACACTTTGACACTTCTCAACAGTGAGGGAGGAATATATTGATATTTCTTTTTTCAAACTAGACAAAATTGCACTTGAAAATAACTAAAACACAACAAAAAATGCATCAATCGCACTGACAGAAGTTTTATACAATATACATGAATGTGAAGGAGCCCCGAATTGACTAAACGCACAAAAATGTTCTTATTACTGTACTTGTTATTTCACAAAACTTGAGTGTCCTAGTTTTTAATTCTGAAAATCTGGTCACCCTATTTCAAGGGCAAGACCTGCTGTATGCTAACTATGGTTAGCCACAATGCTAACAACAACACCAGACTATCTTAGTGGAGTTTAATGAACAAACAGGACATTATTAGATGTAGTCAGGACATTATTATTATTTTATTTAAAAAAAAAAAAAAATCATGTATAGTTAATTTGATTTAAGCCTATATTCACGTAATGTCAAATTAAAATTTTTTGCAGTGTAAGTAATACCTTTATTTCAATGTTTAACTAGCCTATTTCATGTAGCCTATGAATTTAGCTGTGTCTGTTTGAAAGTTACTTACTTAACTGTTTTGTTAGATTATTTGTTGCATTCTTTTACAACACAATATACTCAATATAACATACACATCTTCCAAATGACATTCACAGTACTATCTCAAAGACCCACCTCTAGCGCTAACATGCTAACGGTTGTGTTCTTTGATTAGCGCCGTGCTAGCTGTGTTGTCAGCGCAGAGACTCCGGAGCAGATGGTCGTGACGGGTTAATCAGAGGAAAGTCACAGAAGATGGACAACTGCCTGCTCTCGTGTTACTACTCCAGCTAACGCGATGGTCAGGTCTGCTGGGGTGACAGACGCTAGCTCAGTGGAAAGTGGGCAAGGCAATAAGATAGTAAAAATTGAATCATAATCTCGTCTGATCTCCATTATAACTTGGCTCACTCCAGACTGATATGTGTGTAGCACTCGGAATTGAGTTCTAAGCATTTATCCATCTGCAGAGTCTCGCTGAAATATGATGGGAAGGGAGAAAGCCGTGATAAACGTTGAACATGATTGGTCAAAGCGGCAAAAGAGATATCAAACGGCTGTTAAATCCAGTTTTTCCATATGCATGACTGTTGGTGCGCGTTGAACAACAGATAACAAAGGAGACACATTTACCTTTTCAATTTGACATATCAGCTTAATCTTAGTTGAAGTCCTGCTTAAAACTAGATGAAATGAAAGCTGCAGATCTTGGCTTGACATGTGAACAGGTTTGGATTCTCTAGAGCTATTTATTTTGAAGCTGTTATCATTTCAAGACAAGAAAGTCAAGTGTTACATCTGCCCTACATGGGTCAGTTGTAACACACCAAAGGGGCAAATGTAACACATGAAATTACAACAAAGATTTATTTTTTCTTTATTTAAGATAATACATTTGACAGACTGGAAGGTTGTCCACATTTAACCTTAACTCTGTAATCTTAAAAAAAACACAAAACTGCTGTGGAAAAAAAAAAATACAATCGCTATAACTTTACTTATGTCTTTCTTGAACTAAAATGAGAATTATTCTGAAAAATATTAAGGCTCTGATAAAAATCAAACAAATGATACACAAATTTTTTTGGACAAAAAACATAAATCTAAATAAATCCACCCAAAATAAATAAAAAATGGCCAAGAGGCAATTGTAACACATTCTTACATTTGCCCCAGATAAGGGCGGCCATATTTGGAGGGATTTTTTCTCTGTTGCATTCATATTTGTTGTTGTAAAACTTACGAAATACAGACCACAAAACCTATTTTTAACCATATAAAAATGATCAATCACATCTGTTTCCAGAACAAAAACATGAGTAGTGATGTAGAACTTTACTACTTTTGATGTAAAAGTTTCCTGAAATCTCAAATATCTTCCCACTCAAACAGCAGGTGGAGATGAAATGAGCAGGTTCTGTGCAAAGCTTAAGCTTCTGGTTTGCTTCTGCTACAAATGGGAGCCTCTGTTACATTTGCCCCGTGTTACAATTGGCCCCCGGTCTCCCCTACTTTACATTCAGTAGTATTTTCTAATAAGGACTGAAAATCATGGTTATATATTAAACATCTTGACGTCCCTTGAGATGCATATACAGAGTTGAGTGTGTGGTGGTTCTATCTCACTTGTGGCACTTCACACTCTATGAAGTGCCATAAGTGTGAATGTGTGAGGCTGGCTACACACGATGTGATATAAAGTGTGCAGAGCAGGACATTTTGCAAAGATTATTTGTGACACACTCGCATGAAGGACAGTGATACAACTCCCTTTTCTTTCTTTTGTATGTGACCGCAGTCTGCGACGTGAACATGTGTCTTTCCATGTGCTTTTGTTTAGAGCAAGAAACAAACAGAAGAAATTGTTAATTAAAAAATGTCCATAGCTGCAGGATGAGCTGTGCTAAAGAGTCACTTAGCATTGTCAGTATACAGGAAAAAAGAAACGTTTTGGGGGGGCCGAATAATTTTATTTTGAGATCGCCTGTTTCATATGAACCCTACATCCATTTCTAAATCCTCGGGCCCAATAACACAACCAAACAATAGAGCAACCCCAAACCAGACAGACTTTCATCAGACTGTCAATAGTTCACGTGACCCTCGTTGGCATCCTGGACAGCGATTATTCGTCGCCTCATGGATAGCAGTATATTGAGTTGATCTAGGGAATTGTCGCCATCTCCAGGCCTCAGCTGCTGAGTTTCTCCCAACGTCTCTGTACACCCACCTCGGCCATCTGCTCTGAAGCACTGGAACCTTTTTTCGTCACTGAACATGACTTGGGACGACCTCTGCAAAGTCCAACGACGATGTGCAGTGCACCATTCGACCCGAGCTCGGCGATGTTGGAGAGTAAGCACTGATACAAGATATGGCCAATATGGTCGAATACCGTCAGCGCGGAGGCAATTACGGATGGTTCTGGCCGACACTGGCCTGTGGTGTGTCCCAATGGTCTCGGCTGTGGACCTGGTGGAGGCTGAACCTGTCACGGAGATGTGCGGGGCGGTTGTCTTGTGCAGTGGTCGTTATACGGAGGCGACCAGTACGAGGGCGGTCGTTAGAGGAACCAGTGGCCTGGTATCGCTCCACAAGACGACTAATGGTAGAGCGGTGGACTCCAAACACCCTGGGACACAAGACAACACCGTCCAGCTTGGAGCGCCAATAGCTCCATCCCTTCTGGTTGCGACAGTCGTGGCATCATGAAGAAGTGTGTTTTTGGCTTCATTCTGGTGCCTTTTATAGAGAAGACTTGAGCACAGTTAACCAGCGGTAAAAGTAACTCTGAGTTTCAAACATGAGTTTGTGTGAATAAATGACCCTGTAATACACTCTTTATTGTTCTCACAATCAGTCAAGCCAACCCCTTGAGTGTTATTTCATCTAAAGCCCAATCTCTAGTACTAGAGCTGCTACAAGTTAATCGATTATTCACAACTAATCGATTATTGAAATAATTGTCAACTAATTAAGTAATCGAATAAATGGTGACTGGTTTAGTGTTTAGGGCAAGCGGCGATAACATACCGTTGTAAATGTATATTACTGATGATATAAATTTTGGAATTTTGCATATAATTGTGCAGACACACACAGAAACTTTGGCCAAATACTTTTAAAGCCTAGAACTGAGTGACTTTGCGCTGATGCAGAGGCTAAAGCAGAACAAGAGAAGATGTGAGGAGTGAAAACATCAATATCAAAGAATGCATTTGATTCTCGATACCATACCAATGTCATCACCACAATTCAAGAGTGCTTTTTGACATTGACATTTTCAACAAAAAGTAATAGTTTTTTGGTTGTTTAAAATGTATGTTTTGTTGTTATTTTATTTTAAAAACTGTTCAACAAAGGCCAAACTGTGTTCTCTTAAAGTAGTTCAAATAATTGAGAGTCTATCTAGTTTTGATACCAGCTTTAGTATTGAGTATGTGATTTTGGATAAATCCTTTTTACATAGGTTTCAAAACCGTTGAGAAAATGCTCAGACTGAACAGTGATGATGATAATGAGCGATAATGAGATGTTCAAGGCCCTGTAAAGACAGAATTATAATATCTTCATCAAAAACATAACCAAAGTTATCTCTAAAACAAAAGCTGTTAGTTCAAAGGCAGTTCCAGGGATGAAATTATCCAAATGTTTCAAATGAAGCTGGAGTTTCAAAACTATCTGTATGGCTGGGCGATTTGGGGAGCAAATGAATGTATATTTTTTCTAGATTTAGTATTTCTGCCATTTAACACAGAAAATCCAATTTCTTCTACCAAAGTGTGACTTCAGCTTTAAACCACTAACTAAGAAATAGGATTAGCTGTGAAGCTCTCGATTCAAAAAGCACACCTAAGTAATTTATGATTAGACATGACTGGATCTTTCAGTCTTTGATTAATTGCCAGCCTTACTATACTATAGCCTACAGTGTAAGGCCATCTTTTGTTGTCAAACGGTTTGCTGTTGAATAGAGATTGACTGATATGGGTTTTTCTTTGGCCAATGCCAATACCGATACTTCAAAATGTTGTCATCAGCTGCCAATAGCAATGGACTATTTTTTAAGGCCGATTTCTGAGGCAGATATTCTTATTTTAGTTTTAAAAGCAGCTGAGGTGAGATAGTAGAATAAAAAAAGAAGAAAAAAAAACTTCAACCGAAGCTATTATTCACCACAGCACATGTGTGCTCTTTCACACAATGATGATAATGATGATGTTCGATTGTCCCAAGAAACAATCATTTCATAGCATTATGAAAAAAACAAACAAGCATTATAAAAAGTCACAGAAGAATAAAACTTAAATTTATGTTAATGATTAAAAAGAAACACAGACCAACCAACGAAGACTGTGAGTGCGGCATTCACACAGATATCGGCCAAAATTGAAGCAGATAGCCATAATATGGCCAAAATGCAAAAAAAATCTCTACTGTTGAATTGTTACTCTAAGAAATGCTTGATCAGTTGTTTAATTGAATATGTATTTTTTATTTTTATTTCCTATATTCATGTTTGCTAAATTAATAATCTTGGGAAGTCCTCAGCGACGACTGTTGTTGTGATTTTGGGCTCTACAAAATAAATTGATTTGATTTGAATATGCATCATTGACTGGACTAAAAAATACTTTTTTTTTCTAATTCACACACAGCATGCAGAGTCAGACACTGGAACAAGAGTTTTGACTATTTTTGTGTTAAATGGCTTTGGCTAAAAGTCTAAATTATTGATGTTCAGGAAATTAAACTTTAAAGTCTTTGAATAATCTCGCCCAAACAAAAAGTGATTTCTAGTCAAAACATCATAAAATATAAATCCATTTTCCACTCGTGCATTCTAAAACCACCTAACCCAGCGTCATTCTCAGCTCGACTCTGTCTGTCACATCAAGCATGATCACAAGCACGACTTAGTAACTCTTCAAATCGAATCAACTAGTGAAAGAGAAACCCGCCTTCCTGTAATGGAGACACATCTGGGGTACTTAGCATTAACATTAAGGCATGTTTGATAGACTGGATGGAGACACTTTAATTTGTTCTTGTCGTGCCATCTCCCCTCAGACAGGATCACGTTCCCCAGGCCAAACTAATGTGCGCGGATCGGGTTTCATTTCAGACCTGCTCGTATCGACTGCAGAACTCACCATCGCCGTGATGAATGTGGCACAAGTGGACAGCAGCGTCTGAGGAGGAGCGGCGGCTAATAAGACTGGATTTAACACCAGCCCGGCACAACCCTCTGAGGAGACACTAAACCACAGAGTATGTGTGTGGCATGTTGTAGGCTGGGGCGCTTTCATTTTCTTTGAGATGGAACAGTCACTAGCTGTGAATTTAAACGTGGAATGGACAATGGCTAATTAAAATGTCTCCATGGCGTCAATCGACTGTGCTTTAATGTTGATGCCACACAGTATTTGACGTACTTAACACGTACACTGATATGCTGGTTGATTTAACTATGGATCATGTGTCTGCACTTGTGTTCTTATTAAATTTACAATAAATGCATAAAATAATAGATTAAATTAACTTATTTTACAGAAATGTGCTTGCAATATTGAGAATTTTTAACATCAATGATGACTGCCTTCTGGATTCGAATATGGCCCTCGGAGAAAAATAATTTCCTGCCCTGCAGTACCTGATATGTATAAAGATGCCAGTGCTATTACATTACAGTGATATCAATGCTTTACAATACACATAAAGTGATACCAGTGCTTTACAATATCCATAGTGATACCTAGGAACCAAAATGCATCAGCTCTCTGTTGATCTTTTTGATAGGCCTATTATAAAAAGGTTAGAGAAAGGCTACACAGTGCTACTGTTAAATTCTACGTGTTTTCTTGAAATTTGATTTCATTGAGTAAGTTGCAAGTAATGCAGAAAAGTGGGGGGGATAGGTTACCTGGAAAATCCAGAGGATATACAGTATTAGAAATATCATCTGCCACTATGTTTATTTAGCTTAGCTTCGGTGGGCTGATTGACAGATGGATCAGACATGATCATGAGTGACTGCAGAATTTGAATGAGCAAAAAAAAACTATTTTAATGTCACATGAGTAAATTAGATCTAAACCAATGAGCTCCTTGTTTCATGTGAGTCATTGCACAGGGGGATGATGGGATGTTGATATTGAGTCACAGTAGAGTTCATGTGACCAGACCCACTCTTCCTAAAGTGGGTTTGGATCCCAAGTATAGCATTGTATATTAGTGCTATACAGTATATATGTTAGTGTAAACACTTAATTTCTGCAATTCCGCGACCCGCGTCTATATGACTGTATTTTTTCGCGCTAAATTTACAATGTTTAGGACTAAATATCTCTCCGTCAATATTTGTTCTAATAAAATAATCGAAATTTCGAATAAAAACTGAGACAGAGTTTAGACTGTTTCCTGTGTTATAATGGCACTACAAGTCAATATGTGGAGGAGACTTTTTACTACAGCTGCTCAAAGATACACAACTGAACCCTTTATGAACATCAAGACTGCGAGACCATTCTGTACGTGTCTAAATCGTGTTTGCGTGTGTAAATCAGCTACCACAACTTTATGTTATATTGTACAAAGTTCTACAACTAATCTATGCACTGAAGCAGGTTGTGTAATCTAATGATGAGAAAAAAACTGTTTTGACATGATTAGGAACTCAAAAAAGTGGAAATAGATTGTACTTAGGCAGACCTGGGCAAACAGCGGCCGGGGGTTTTAATGTGGCTCCCAATGCTTTTTTTCTACTCTTTACATTCCTTTAATTCGATTGACTTGGCTACAGAGCATGTGTCATTGCTTGTTGTCTTATTATTATCACAATAAATGGTCAAAATTGTAGATTAAAAACCCTGTTATTTACAAAAATGTGCCGTAATAATGATAATCTGTTACACCCTTGCCTTGACCGTGGTCCGGCCGTCCACTACATGTTCTAGTTCAAATATGGTCAGCGGAAAAATTAACTGCCCACCCCTGCGCTATAGGTATTCTTTACTATTGTGTTTTGTTTTTCTTTTGTCAAGATTGCCAAAAAAAGAAATATTTTAATAATCAATACAAACTATTCAGTCTTATTGCTTTATCCAAATTGTCACTGTGCTTGCAATGTCTGAAAATCCCCCTCTCCAGACTCTCCAGACGCTCCCTGCTGCCCCCAGTCAAGGCTTTACATTGTGCCTGTATAGTAACACTCTCTGATTCTTGGAGCGCCCGTGCTAATAGCTGCAGCGGTCGGTCCCCGTGCCGCGCTAACCTGCTTGGATGGAAGCGGGATGTTAGCCGCCGGCTCTGGAAGCGCCGGTCTTCAAAGGGATGATTTCATTTTCGGCGTGACACAAGAATAATCAAAGTGCGGACTCGGGGAAATACCGGCGCCGACGTTATGAAAGATGAAAAAGACCCGGAGCCAGTTTTTCCAACAAGTTTTATTAGAGAAGCGCGAACAAGAGAGTTTTATTTTCTCCGACGCAAGTTCACACTGATTCGACATTATTCAAATGCACTTCAGCTATTGAGGTTGTCGTCGTGGATCATTTGTTGAGTCACACGGAAAAAGATAAAGGACAGTATTGTTCTTAGAGTTTTATAGAAGTCTTGATTAGCTGGCAATATATCACATTTTAGATAATAAAAGTATATCGTGCATTAAAAATAAAAGAGCTAAATTACAACAAAAACTATAATGTGATGCTGTGTACTTTTTAATAGATGGTTTCAATTTATATTTACATAAAATTGTGTACATTAAGTAATTCAAAGGGCTTTACAAAATTGAAACATTTGATTTGACAAATATTTGTCTGATGATTAAACATGAGAAGTGACCCTTTTCCTGGAATAGGTAGTGTTTCATTTGTTTTGAGTCGATTTTGTCTGGTTTAAGCTAAGATTGTCAGTGGAACAAGCATAAAATATATATATAAAAGAAAACTAAGGTCAGTTCATGGAAAAGGGTTTCGTTCTTGATATAAAGACTAAAATTACTTGTTTTATTGGCAAATGTTTGTTTAAGAAAGTTAAAATATGCTCAGATTATGATAAACATTACATCATTTTATCAAGATCGTTTGGACTGACAGAATATTGTCCAAATATTGTGATTGGATATAATTAAAAGGATCTAGATATTAATTTTTTACCAATATCGTCTAGAACCTGGTCTTGATCATAATTAGACAACAACATAACTATTAACTACTTTTTAAAATAGGGCCATGCAGTTTTATTTAGGTTTAACCCTAACCTTTAGCTATGTTTGTTTTTTGTGCATGTTTTAGACCTATCATGTATTGGTTTCATGTATGTCTGAAAAACCTAAATAATTCACTCCAACTACAAGGTCAGGTATTGCAGAACAGCTTCTCAAAACCAGGAGCTAAAAATTGTTGAACAGAGATGAAGCAGTGTATTGGTCAGAAAAACCAACCTGAGTTAAGAGATCAGACTCTATGTTCTCCTCCTCTGACCTTGTGTCAAATATTCTTTTAGAATATGATAGTGTATCTGCACAGAAATGGCAACGATCTCTGACACACAAGTTTATGCCGTCCTTCAGCGACTGGTTAAAGTAAAAATGTTCCCACCTACCATGGACTGAACGAACGCTAATGGTGCAAGAAAAAAATTGAAATCTAAACTGCTATGTTGGCTGTCTAGCTAAAGCAAACCGCCCAGTAACTAATCAAGTATAAAGCTAGTACTAAAGTTTCATAGTGCAGTTAATGTTTAAAGTGTAAAAATGCATAAAGTGATACAGTAAAAGGCAAGATTAGATCTTCTTTGTCTATGTTTGTATTGGGGAAGCTGCTGCACATTAGCTGGAGTAAACATGTCTGTAAACTATCCCAGCTTCTGTGTTAAATATTTACATGATCCTTGTTTTACTAAATAGTCGCAGCACAGTTTTGGTTTGACTCTAAACTAGAAGTGCAAAGTGACTCACAGTTATTGACTGTCTGCAACAGCGTTTTAGTTACTCACCATGAGCACGTTCAGGGCTACGGAAGTCCAGAGCTGCCAGTGTGGAGTAAACATTTTTTCCAGCTTTTCTCGTTATAACGACTTTATATTTACGTTCAAACGACAATATTCTCGTTATTACGACTTTTTATTTACGTTCAAACGACTTTTTTTTACGTTCAAACGAGAATATATTCTCGTTCGAACGACTTTTTATTTACGTTAAAACGAAAATATATTCTCGTTCGAACGACTTTTTTTTTATGATAAACAGACTGCTCTTCCCATGATGCGCCACAAGCTGGATGGCTCAGAGCCATACTACGAAGCTAGATTTGGGGTTTAACGAGGTCCTGGGTTAAACCTGGTCTGGCGGTCGAAACTGGATCATTCCTATCGGGGCAGATCTCAACGACAACATGCGGCAAACTCATAACCTGCTCCGGACCAGGATAAGTTAAAAGACGAGGCGCTGGCCAATCAGAGACGATCGAGAAGAGACGGGGGGGAGAGAGAGAGAGAGAGAGAGAGAGAGAGAGAGAGAGAGAGAGAGAGAGAGAGAGAGAGCAGCGGAGAAATGAGGAAAGACGAAAGTCGGCGTATTTTATATCAAAGCGATGCGCACGTAATTATAAAAAGGAGCCATGAGATCTTATATGTCGCAATAACACTGGAAGAATCCTGTTTAATCTGTGTAATGATTAATAAACGGAGCATCATGGTAAGGGCTGTCTATTTTTCATTAAAAGTCGTTTTAACGAAAATATATTGTCGTTTTAATGTAAATAAAAAGTCGTTCGAACGAGAATATATTTCGTTTTAACGTAAATAAAAAGTCGTTATAACGACATTATATTCTCGTTTGAACGTAAAAAAAAGTCGTTTGAACGTAAATAAAAAGTCGTAATAACGAGAATATTGTCGTTTGAACGTAAATATAAAGTCGTTATAACGAGAAAAGCTGGAAAAAATGTTTACTCCACACTGGCAGCTCTGGACTTCCGTACAGGGCTCATACATTTAAATCTATTTTACTTTTTATGTCCCAGGAAGGCACATCTTATGAAAATTGTGTGAAAATGATCTCAAAGTGGAAAACAAAAGGTATGTTTGCACTGTAGTCCAATTTCATGTCATAAGTGATTACAGAACTTTTTTCTGAACAACTGTACTACAGTTAAAAATATTTTAAAATGATCACTTGTGTCTACTGTATAATACAGATCGAATTAGGCAAAAACACGGTGTCTGCCTGACTACAGTTGCCATGTACAGTACACAACGCCGAGTCTAGTAAGTAATCACCAATTCGTTTTTACTTCTTGTAATTCTCAAAATAGTAAGAATCGGCCAAGTATGTATTTTTTGAGCCGATATCCGATATCTACCTGCTCTGGCAGCTACAAGATCACAAACTTACTTTTTTTTTTTAAAGCTTTTGCTCTTCACCATAAAAACAGAAAACAAAACATATTTATCTGGGACATCAAATATTCTGTGACATAATGATGTAGGGTTGTACTCTATGCATCAATACATTTTATACTTATAATGAAGCTGGACTGCAGCTTTAAGGCTGAAACTATTTTATCATTCATAAGACACTTGTATGCAACATGTAAAAGCAGTGTGAAAATACAATTCTTCTGCATTTTGTTATTCTGCACAATCAAAGTTACATTCTTAACATTAATTTTTAGAAGAGTTCTGCTCAGAAACACAGTGAAAACATACAATACTTTTATAGTTTTTCCACCTTTTCTCATTTTGGTCACTAAGTCGAATGTTATGTATTACAAGGCTAATGTTATTAATTTTTAAATCAGCTGTGCTCTGATAAAGGCCATGTAGATAAAAAACAAAATGCAGATTTTCCAATTTTGCAGAATACCTTTTTTCAAAAATGTAGATATGCCTCCATGTTTGTAGTTTTGTTTAATTCAATTAGTGTTCTTTTTTTCCATTTACACATTTAATGTTTTTAGGACAAATTGGGACTGACACATGTCACACAGAGACTTGTAGAAAACCTGATCTATTTAACATTTCCTTTACCAGTCTTGTCAAAATGTCATAAATATTGTCCAATATGAATAAATCACCCACTCCTACAAAATGTATCCACTTTGCTTCACAAACCGCAGCTTGATTGGTATAAAACTGCCATTCAGGTTTACAACAGATAATAATCCAAAATCAGAATGAGAAAACCCAAACCTCTCACACTGTATATGCACTTTAAAAATCGTCTGCACTATCACACTTTAGGTTGCTTCGCTGTCACAGAGAAGACCTCAATCTGTCTCCACATCTCCAACCCGATCTGATAAACACCAGTCCTGCCTCCTCTCCGACTCTCCGTGCATCCGCGACACTCTCACGGCGACGAGGAGATAAGAAACCTTCAAAGACGCGACCCGACAGTGAAGCGGAGAGATGGCCTGTAACGCGCTTAGTTCCACCTGTCCATCTCATCCGCATCTCGTTCCGGATAAAGAGCGGATCTGTTTGCGGCTAATAGGCTGCGGAGTAAGTTTTCCCCCGACACGAGCCATCTCTGCATTATTAATGAGCGGCTGATGTCCAAGAGCAGATACAAGTAGGTTCGGCTTTACAGCAAATGAGTCAGAGGCCATTTGTAAGTCTGAATAGTTTATTAAGGTGTGAGGAGATTGTAAATGGGCTGTTTTGTCTTTAGGGCTTGTGAATATTTTATGGTTGACTTGTCAGGTTTTTCTTTCTGTTGTTTTGTAGAAAATGTGCGTTTCTGAGTTTTGTGATTGCGATGATCAAAACGTCACTACGCAGATACTGTATCTGTGAAGTTCTGTGGTTCATTATTGGCGACACAAATTGCTGTACATGTTCTAAATTGTAGACGTTTGTTGATTCATTGATCAATGGAGTTTAAAGCAGGTCAGATTAATGCTCGTAAAGAACAATACAAGTCTTTACAGATGTTGATTAGGATGTCACGATATCAAATGTTAGTATTGCGATTATGTGAGAGAAAATATCATGATTTAGCGATTATTCACGATTACAATACGACCATGACAACAGCAAACATCAACCATTCTCATTGTCTACCATGTCACTTTAATTGAGTGAGTGAAGCAATCTACATGTGACAAAATATTCTGCTGCATTTGTTTTTTAAAAGTTTGTATTTGAAAATATAATGTAAAATGTAAACGATTCTTATTCTTTTGTTCTTACGATTATATTGTGCTTGGAATAATCACGATTATCGATTAACCTAATAATCTTGACATCCTAATGTTGAGGCAATGTTTTTTCTTTATTTTACATTTTAAGAGCTGCCGTCACAAGCATATGCGAGTCAATAAGATAAACAAAATGAAAGAATGAATGTGGGCATGTGCTATGAGACATGTTAGACCTTATAAAGCCTAGTAACCTTTTTTATATAGAAAATAACATAGTCAGGCCTTTATAATAAAAACTGATCCTTGACTCAAGACGTCCTTGGAAGTCGGACTTCAGAGTGATGTTTTCTTCGAGTGTTGTGTGTTCCATTGGTCAAGTCAGATTACTTTTACAGGAATGAGCCAAACAAGTAACAAATAGCTTGGAAATTCTTCAAAACAGCCAAAATACTAGTGCTGTAGTCCTTTAGTCATTTAGTCCATTAATCAGTCGATGACATCTTAGTTGACCAAAATTTGTATTAGCCGATTAAAGTTTTTAAATAGATAAGGTTTTATATTCAACAGGGACTAAAAGTAGTGATTTAGTTGAGGATCTATCTATTCTATTCATGTTGTGTATAAATTGTTGTTTTTGCATGAACTCCATTGGATTTTTAGTATTTCGTTTGGGTCAGGAAAATAGAATTAAACAGAATTTTTAGCTTCAAAGCTTTAGCCACGCCCCCTTTTAAGTCGATTAAGCGGTCGATGGGACATACCTGTAGTCGACCAAGAATTTCTTTGGTCGACTACAGCCCTACAAAATACAGATTTATTTCAACTCAGACATAAAACATCAACAGTGAATTTGGGTTTTTGTTTGCATTAGTTTTATATAGCAACATTAGCACTGCAGGTTTATAACGGCAGAAACGCATAAGCGCATGTTTGATTTTCTAGCTAGATTTCTGAAAAACTCAAAAGATCTGAGTACTCTGACTCTCTATTGAGTCTGACTTCATGGTTTGTCATAAGAACTTTTACTTTTTAGGGCGTTAATTCTTATCTGATCATACAGCGACTCAGTGTCCACTTGTGGCTAAGCCTGGTTAGAGCAAACTGAGGTTGTATTTATGAATGAGTGTCTAGTATGAGTGTGTGTGTGTGAGTGATTGATGTTGGTCGGAGACAACAATGGTGCAAATTGGCAGCCTGGCTTGTGTCAGTCTGCCTCAAAGAAGCAGCTGTGGCTATAATAGTAGTGTAGAACCGCAGAGTGTGGAATGAATGGATAATGTTCAAAGTTTAATTAATGATTTATTAATTAGAGTAATGTCTATGCAACGCCACACACTTGAACGTTTTGGCTGACTCAGTTTTCTCGTAAATCTTTTTCCTACAGCTTTACCTGCTGGCGTTCGAGCTCTGATCAACATCCTCAAACTTGTACAGACTTAGAGCAATTCTATTTTCAAAACAAGTGCAGATAACCTGTTTTGGGAGATGTAATGTGTTTAAGCTTGCTCTTACATGCAGATGAGGTTATAGTACTTATAACATTCACTCACTCACAGAAGAAACTGTTGTGTTTTTGTCCGGTATATAGTGTAGTTTTAATCTACAAAACTCATAGATCGCTAACCTTCGCATTACATCACTCTATAAACAACTATGTTTTAGGATAATGAGCAGCACAGTGTTTTCATCTGCACCAAAATGGTTCCATTATGACACAGAATTCAGCATGTGTCACAACTGAAGAAAATAAAATGGCAGAAGTAAGTGCAGGAAGCACAGAGTACACTTCTCTAAAACACTGAAGAGGTGAAGCCGCTCAGAGAGATTAAAGGACATCAAGTAATTTAGCAATTCATCGAAACTTTGTATATAACCACACACTTGTCAAATGTGCGACAAGTCATTTATAATGAACACAGTGACAAATTTAGAAAATTATAGGCCCATGATGAAATTGAATACGGGGCCCTTCACATCATGTACTGTATGTTTTATGTTTATGTTTATGCACAAAATGAATCTGTCTTGTTCAAATGGCTCTTTTAAGTGAACCTAAACTCAGAGCCCATCTTTTTTCACTGTCGAACTGTTTGTAGGGGGTCAAAACTGAATTATCTATTGTTTATTTTTGTGCAAACTCACTAATTTTGCAGTTATGTTTACAAAAACCGCAACTGTGCTGCCACAATGGTCAACTGCTGTCAGTGCATTTTCAGTACACGCCGAAAAAAGCGGGCTCTTGGAAAAGGGTGCGCAATGATATTATTAGTCATTTGGCTCAGATGGATAAGCAAGTTATGCAAGGTGCAAAGATTTAGAGGTTCGAAAGTCATGTCAGCGTTTCTTTTTTCTCATTTTCAATTTTAGACAAAATACTCACATGAGCTCATGTGCTTATGTAAAGGAAAGGTTTCATACGATGTCTGCAAAATGAATAAAGAGGAATCTTAAAGTGCATATAAGCAACTAGATTTGTGCTAAACAGGATCACTACCACACAAAACTCACATCACTGGTCAAGCTTGCTGTCCATATTTGATGCTGTCAATCATCTTGTGTTCACACCCACAGGGAGTCCCTTAAAAGACCTCTGGGCATCTCCCACTTTTGCGAGCCTGTTTGGAGTTCAGTTGTGGGCAGAGTAAGTCTTTGATCACGCGCTTAGCTTCATTTATATTTGCAGCTTCATTTATATTATTTAGTCTTATTGTAGTGTTTTTTTTAGAAGTTTGTAACTCCAATTACCCCAGTTTGGTCTTTTCTAGTCCTGCAGATCAGTTGAAAATTATGCAGCCTCATTTTCTATTGGCCAGTATTTTTACTACCTTCAACATTTTTACGTTTGATAGAATGGCATGATTCTTTTTCTGTTTACCCACCATAAGGCTGGTTTTGAAACTCCTCCAAATAACCTTTAAAGTGAAACGAAACACTAAATCAGCATATTTTCTACTAAGCTCTCCATATGGTGTTCAAATAGAATTACCTACAATGTATTTATGAATCCATTTTAGCTGTTGTAGTGCAAACTAAGCAAACCAGTCTATTATTTTCCACTGCTCTTCTTCACAGATTATAAAATACAAGATTAAATTAAGCTAATCCAAAAATTGTTATTCGTAAACCTCCTTATAAGAGTCCAAAGCAACATTTCTACACTTTTGTAATCATTTTTGTCGTGCATTCACCAGCCATAACTTGTTTACCTCGCGACGGCCAAATGTCTGTTTTGTGCGAGTGCGTGCTTTGTCATCGCCGCTCCGTGCCAGATCTCCGTCCCTCCTCTTCTCCTCCTCTCCTCCTGCTGTAACCAGACGCCCAACCGTTCTCCATCTGTGAGAATGCCTCTATAATCTCCATAATAATGTCTTCTGTTCACCTGTCAACTTGTCTCTAGTCCGCGCTCATCTCCTCAGCTCGGCGATCGGACAGAGAGTGCCAGTTTAAGCCGGGATGATTGCCTCCGTCTGCCGCGCTTTTAGACTTGTGGGAAAATGGTCAAGATGGCGCGGAAAATATCGAACACAGAAAGTTTCAGAGTTGATTTTGTTTGAAGTTGGGCCAGGCAAACTAATCAGTTGCAGTTGCAAGTGCTATGATGAGTATTGACGCGCTGAGAATGTGTTGGAGGAGATTGTTGCGCGGATGAGATTAGTAATTGAGGTGCACTTGGTTTTTATGTTGCAGGTTATTGCAAAGTTTTTTTATTTGGAAAAAACTTGGTTTTTGGTCAAGATAATATGCTACAAAGATACAGTAATGCTTGCCTGGACCACTTAATAAATTATTGATTAACTGAAGACATATACCCTTTGTTTCAATAAGTGTCTAACACAATATTATTAGTGACAATGTGTGATTTATGATATTCTGTCATACATGATCTATTAATTGCTATACATTCATCAAATTAACATTAACAGTTGTCTTAATATGTAAAAATAAATGGTTTGACACATTTTCTTTTGTCCAATGTCAATATAGATTATACAGAATTCTTAGAAATCAACATGCTGATGAATAAAGTAAGCGCAAGAGTCTGTTCATTGCGGAGTAGAACAGTGTGGACATCGATCCGATACTGGGATTGGATATCAGTGTCGATTCATAAAGAATATCGGCTGTATATCAAGATATGAAAAAATATATCGACATTTTTGTTCATATCGCCCAGCCCTACCAGAAGATAATGTTTAAAATGTTATTCACATTAAGTTATTACATTATTTGCACAATAAATAACAGTTAAATAATGTAAGTAATAAGTTTTGCTAAATAGAAAAAAAGTGAAATAAATGCAAAAAGTGACAAAAAAACTGGAGGTAGTATCTTGTTTCCACCAGCCTGACACAAACGTGGAAGTATGACTCATGATTTACTCATGTTGATGCAAGGAAGAAAAAGCATAATTCATGTACAAGATTAGATTTTTTTTCTCTCAGAAACCATGTGTTATGTGTGAGTGACGTCAGCTGCTCACGTAGCAGACCTTCAGGAGGCTGGACCTGCAGTAGAAACACTCACCATCATTAACAGAAGTGGCCCAAACCGATCCAAAGTGAACCGGTTTGAGGTCTCCAGGCTAATGAAACATGACTTATGTGTGTTTTGTGTGCCAGTTGTTGAGCAGTAGATAACAGAGCAGCTCTTCTACATTCCAATAAATGAATTGTTCCCCACAGAGGTCTATTTGTGAGCAATGTTTCCTCAGATACCAACTGTGTCTAATCAATGCAATAAAATCAGCTAATCTCTTTTTCCCCACAACTCTCTTAGATCACAAATCCTTATTCTTTTTCGAAGCCATAATTCCAAACTGTACTGCTTGTGTATTGCCTGACTTAACTGCTTTATTTGTACTACTTCCCCCGACCACCAGTGTGAGTCAACATTAGTCTGTCCCCTGTGTCTGTGTGGCCTTTCTGTCCGCACACTTCTCCTCAGTCACCGCGCAGAGTGGTTAGCCTGTGGCGTTTTAGCTGACCTTTTATAGCCAGACTTTCATTTACATTTGCTCTGGCAAAGTCGAGACAAACCGCTGGGCCAAGGAGTGTAAAAAACTGAATTTAGAGAAAGTAATTTTTTTTTATTTAGAAGGAAAATACATAGTCAATGTTTCTAAGTTATTGTACATCTAGTATAATTTATTGTATTGCTTTTTATGATTTAGTCTTGACCAATCAGCTAATGCCTATGACTGGGATCTATCAATATTCCAATTTTGCATTTGTCAATACCAGTGCCCTGAAGTCAATTGAATTAAAAATACACTCTCCGACAAAACCTGCTTCACATCAAATCAACCAGAGTTGGTTTTTATTTTGTCTTGAAATAATAGACCCTTGTCACGATGCAGCTGGGCTAGTTCTGGTCTGAAAATACCTGTGGATAATCCTGTCTGGTCTGTTCATTACCAAATGGAAAATTGGCTGAAACACCCTTAAAAAATCAATATTTAATTGACACACACAAGTTACAATCAGATAATCATTTTCTTAATGTTCAGACATTAACATACAAGGTCAATATTTCACCAGGAAAACTCGTGTTTCTAAAATGAGTTGTTTGTTGTCTCAAAGCTAGGGCTAACCTGTATTTAATTTAATTTAATAAATAGTGTTATACTAACTCTAACTACAACAGAACTAGCTTTTTACAAAAACTATCGACCTGATATTTATGGGTTGTTTTTTTTTGTTTTTTTTTTATCAAATTGAGATTCAATTGAAATTGCCTGTCTTTAATTAGATTCATTTATTTGTTAGCATTTAGCATTGTGCTAAAAATGCACTTAGTCACATAGTCTTTGTTTGTAAGTATTTACCTCTCTCTGCCAGTGGTTAGTTGAAATTCGCTCTCTGCTTTGTGATTTGTAATAGATTCATTTTTGCGCATCTCGACAGATTCTGCATAAAGAATGAATGGAGATGTCCACAGGTATTAGGCAAACCAGAATTAGCCTAGCCGCAGTGTGAAAAGGGTCAATACACCATTTAGCCCAGGGTCTCCAACCTTTTTCCCTGGAGACTTTTACAAAACAAAAAGCTACCCATGCTAACTGTCACAATGACTTGGGTATAGCGGCAATCTCAAAAGATGGATTATTTGTTTAGCAGCATGGGAGATGCGCCCGCACCCGGAATGCAGACAGAGCGCAGCTGATTGACACAAGCTGAAGCAACAACACTAGCCAGCGCTGTTGTTCCGCTAACTACAAGAGTTCATCACTTGTGAAAACAAAAGTTATGCTAATCCCTTATGTTTAGATGGGCTAAAATTTGATGCTATTACAACATAAACTGTTCTCCATGTATCAGTGCACAGCTGCTAAAGTGTAACTTTACTTGTCTTGATGGTGGTTATTTTTGGTTAAGTGTGAATGGGCTACATTTAAATGGAAAAAAAAGATGATATGATTTGAACATACAACTCTGAGTTATGAACTGGATGTTACTTACAGTTAGAGTACTCTTAGAGTTAGTCTAACTTGTTTCCCCAAACTTTTTGCTTAAATAATTTTTTGGGCCAATACTTGTTTTCTCTCAAAATTTTTATTTAAAAGAAACCTTAATTGAGTACAAATTTTAACTATACACCGCTATATGACCAGGTCAAAATCAAATGTTAATTATATATGAATAAATTCTTTCACTTTTCTCTTCCAGTCATTTATGGAGTGCATTTACTGTATTTGCAAATGTACAGTAATTAATCAATATGTGATAAAAAACTAAAAGGAGACATTATAAATATTTTGCCATTTTGCTAGCATCTCGTGTGTATTTCTTTGTGACCAGTCTGAAAAAGTCATCTCTTCACACTGTCAATGCAACAATTCCCTCTCCTTTTTATTTCCTCAAATCAAAGAGCATTGTGTGAGCCGTTGTATGTCCTCAGATACAACAGCTGTGGACAGAAGCAGGACGTTTCCCAGAGCCACGGCCAGATTGGATTTCTGTGCGTTTCTGCGGTGCATCACTCAACACTGTACATTACCGCTGCTGTTCACATTCACAGAGCCGGGCCGTGCCAAACCAGGCCGTTGGAATTCTATTCAATCTTCACTGTTGGCATTCATGAGTGGAACTTACTTTCTGAACCTAAAAAGTGTACAGTTGCTGTGCTTTCTCATCGCTCACTGACTAAATGTAGAGAATACATTTTCTTCTGAAGATTTAAGATGAGGTTTGGCTCACTTTTGTACTTTGGAGAGAGGTCATTGGACAGGAGAGTCCCAAATGAAAAAGTAGATAGATACAGAAAGAACAAAACGAAAACAAAACTGACTTGATTTTGTGATAAACCGCTGCATTTTTAGTCATGATAATTATAAATCTTGAGCCCAAGACTGCAACAATTTATATTTGGTGTATAGTACCAAAGTTGCAACTCAAAAACTTGGCTAAGTTCACATTTAGACAGCGGAAAAGATCAATCTTAGAGTCGTTTTATGATCAAAGACGAGCTGCGATTGATTGCCTGATAGTTTGGATTTCTGTCACAGAGGGAGATCTTTTGTGACTGCGCTTATGATGATCTTTGTCAAAACATGTAAACAGCTGCGCCGCTCAAAGGGATGGCAGAAGAGTTCCATCGTTACAGTTTTTCTCAGTCGCTTTGATACACTTGTGCATTCTTAAAATGCAACACACACATAATCACAAACAATGTTTTTCCAAGCAAAACTCAGCTCAGCAAAATGTTTTGCATTAAAACGGTTCAACTTTCACTTGAAAAGAAAGACACTTATTAAAGTTTTTCCTTTTGGTCACACAGGAGTATTGTTTGTTCATATGTTTCAGTACTTCCTGCGCCTTCCTCAGAAGTGTTGCTGGTTGTATGGTGACATGTCTTGTATGCTACTTACATGGGTTTTGCCAGACAAAAATGGTGTCTTCTCCAGGACAGTATCCCATGTGTGTGATAAGGTGTAGACTCCCTCATCACATTTATTCTGTTAGGAGGACCTCGTTTGTTACATTATGGACTGAAGAATGATCCTGGCATTCCTCAGTCTCTTGCAGTGGTCTGATATGACTGATTTTAGGTTCTCCTGATCTGCTTGTTCTCTGTTTGTCTTTGGCTGTTTGAAAAAAGGCAACATTGTGCACCGACACCAGGCTTTAACCCAATACATTGCAAAGGAGATTTTAAAACAGAAAGAAGAGTATAGTTTCTTGTTATTTTAGTATCTTATGTTTTTTTCTTAGCTAAGACATGCTAGCTGACCAGCACCACTGCTCAGTTTTATTTCCCTCCATTTACTTGGTCAGGTATTACAGAACTGTAGATAGTTCTCGAAAAGTAGGAAGTATAATCGGCTTCTCAGTGAACGCAGCTGAAGTGATGAATTAGTCAGAACCAACCAGAGTTGAGATATTACAGGCAACATGTTTCTGGTGACTACAGATTGTGCTAACTGCACAGAAAGAATAATACTGCACATTAGCGTCCGGACGCGAATTTGGACAGCGATGGTAAAGCAAAAAGTATACTTGTATATGCGCCATAAAGGAATAAATAACGTGTAGTATTTGAGTAAAGAAAATACACAGCAGGTAGATATTATTTTAGAGAAAACTTATACTACATACGTCTTATATTTGGCTGCTCATGTTGGTACAAACACACTGGGTTTATTGTAATCTCTGGAGAATAGAAGGTGCTCCACAGAGCCCAGTGCACATTTTTAAATAGCATCTGCAGGTCAATACTTTGACCCATTTTACCTGGTCATTTGTTCAATCATTTCCACACTGTGCCCAGCCGCTTCATCACAAAGGTCGAGATTAAGGTCATATTATTTCTGCTTAAAATGTGAAGATTCTTGAACAAAACAATAATATTCTATGTGAAATTTACGACCCAACGTGCTGGACAGGATCTTGCCTAAACGGTCAAATGTTGCTCCACTGAGTGTTAGGAGGAGCATCCGGACCTGTCCCATTTGTGGGTAATAAAATGTCAATGTAAAACACACGGTCAATGTTAGCACCGCTTTGCCAGAAGATTTAGTCAACTTTGCACACAGCAAGTGCATCCTAACATCCACTGGCAATAGCAATGTTTGAAAATCTTATCTTTTTAACCTTTGGGGCTTGTTTATGATTGTTTATTGAAATGCAAGCCAGTAAATATAGAGACTGAAACTAAGCCTCCATAATCCAAATGAATATTCTTCTGCAGTTTTATAAACTTCAAAAACGCTGAACCTGGACTCTGAAGACGAAGAGCCTGGAATTTATTCATTGGCACTTTAAGGATTAAGATTAACCTGGCTTGTGCCAGATGGATATGTGTTCAAGTCCAATTTAAGTTCTTCCACATTATCCACCTGGAACTTCCCCCACTGAAAGTATTCGGAAAAGGTAGGGCCTTGAATGAAATACTTCGAGCTGATTGGGTGTGTTTCCTACCTTAGTTTGTGTTTAACCAATCACAACAACAAAGTGTAATGACATATAGCTAGTGAGATAGATACGGCAAGCACTCTGTTCTTCTTTTAAAAACAGAAATACTTTGTTTCTGCTAAAACAGAATCAAAAGCATCAGAAGCACGTACATCCACAGGAGCTGCCTCTTTGTTGTGCTTGATTCAGGTGCTACTTGGTGTCGTGCCCTGCTGACTGCAACCCAGATGGAGCCCAGATGGATTTCTCAAGTTTGTGAATGCACAATTTGTGAAACTTGTTTTAGTGCCTGATTTTCAAATACTTTTGACAAGCGTAGTGGGTAGGGATTGAAAACATGAATTTTCTCAGCAGTCGAGCATCAGTTGCAAAACAATACTCAAAAAAAGATCACTAAAAATGCATGAATCAACCCAAATTCTACTTTCAGTAAACTAATGATGAGCAAACACAGGTTGATTTTTACATAATATGTCCTTTTATTCATAATACAGAAAATGCCTTCAGTATAGTTAATATCCATTTCAAAGTAAAGCATTAAAGGGCTCTATCCGGCTGCTTGTGTTAAACAGGTCCTCCTCTAAGTGCTTTTGTCCATTCGTCTTGTTTGGAGTGTCTTTGGTCCAACCTCTGTAAAAGTTATAGGCCTCTCTGCATCTCAGCTTTGTCCAAACACTGAATTAGTCTGATTGGAAGCTGTGGCCAGTGATGGAGAGCCAGCGCACTGCAGTGGTGGTGACATAACATGGGTCGTGGAGGTCTGTGAAATCAGTCTATCTGGATGTCACGCAGTCACTGGCTCTGGGACCGGCTTTGGAGAGGCGGGACAAAGTCATTGATTTGCAAGTC
This sequence comes from Mugilogobius chulae, assembly GCA_038363315.1. Classification (NCBI taxonomy): domain Eukaryota; kingdom Metazoa; phylum Chordata; class Actinopteri; order Gobiiformes; family Gobiidae; genus Mugilogobius; species Mugilogobius chulae. The sequence goes on along the minus strand of CM076395.1, from coordinate 31,418,539 downwards.
TCAAGTAGGAATAAGTCTTTGGTCTTGAATTCTGTTGAAGCACAAAGTCGAGTACAAACCTTCTGCTAAATTATTATGTAAGTGAAGTGATACATCTTCCAGTTTGCATCAAGTCGTCTAAGTCACAGAGGTCCAGGCAATATTAAATAGAGTGTAGCAAATAATAGATGACAATATGAGATTTTACCAAAATATAAGATTACGGTTTGATTTTTATCCCAATATTGCAGCCATACTTCTAAGTTTTAATCCATTGTGTAAAGCCAAACACAACTTGTTTTACAGTAGCTGCAGTACACATGTTTGTCCAGCAAAAAAGTGTTTTGCTCCCAACTGGCCAAGCACTACAGCGCAGACATAATCTCACTTTGTTTTCCAATTTTGAGATAACTTTCATGTTTTTGTTTTTCCAGGGTTTTGCTGGTACATTTCAAAGTAAAAAAAACTTGGAAGTGTAGTTTGTGATCATGGGTAAATTGTAAAATGGTAAATGGTCTATTTATATAGCGTTTCTACCCAGCATCAAAGGCTTACAATCTAGCATCATCACCAGTGTACGCAGACACTGAGCAGTGGGTAGTGTCTTGCCCAAGGACAAACGACAACACTCCTGTCTACTGTCATGTGAATCCAAGTACTACCAGGCTTAGCTTCTGAGATTGACATCAGCTTGACAAGCATATGGCCATGACACTTTTGTGCCATTTTTGGTTCCTTGTCTTTAAATCTCCGCACCAATAAGCAAACAGAAATAATGACAAGAATTGCTCCACAAACAGCAAAAACACCACATAGCCTATGTGCCAAATGCACACTCCACAATGTCACTCACTTCTCTCAAACTGTGTGTGAGCTTTTGACTGTGCCTGCACAAGCTGCAAGTCTCCCAAACAAAGCGAAGCGTGTCAGCTTACTTCTTAAACACAAGAAACGACTGGTCTGGAGTTATAAATAATTTTCAATTAAAATAAGATAAATCAACGTTATACATTCACAGTTTGAAGTTTATGCAAGAATGTCGCCAAGCACATAATATAAGCAAACTTTGCAGTATCATCCTGCTGTTGGTGCAGCCAAACAAGACAAAGAAAAAATATGTAATCCAGTCTTTCTCGTTTTCTTTCTTCAGGTAAAAAAAGTATAAAGTTTTCAGTGTTGCATGTGCGACAAAAAAGTGAAACTTATCGCCCCTTGAGGAGGTTCACTTGAGGAATAACTGATTCAATTGCATGTGCGTAACCAAACAGATTGGTGTGCTTCAAAATATTGTTTACATATAACATTCTTGAAGACTGAAAAAAAAATGTTTTGGGCCTATAACTAACAAAAAAAAAGCAAGAACCGAAAAAAGAACCATTCAGAAACCGGTCTTGAAAAGCAAGTACTGTTAAAGTACTGGTATCGAAAGCCCTAGTCACTTGTGAGGTTTCAATGTGTGAAAAGGTCATCTAGTATTAATGTGCTCAAAACGGCCTCATGTCCAACCAATCGACGTTTTCGTTTTCGGCAGTGAAAGCAGATTGATTAAACACATAGCTCATTGAAATCTAAAAACCAATCCAATCTGACATCACAACATTGCGGCTTTGTGAAATCGTGTTGTTGTGTAAACTAGGCCTGACTCCACTCCAAGTCACGACTTGCAAGTTCACAACTCTCCTGACTTGTGACTGTTTAGCATGGATGTGTGCTCTTTTCTCTCAGGGCTTTTTCACACTCATACCAACTACTGTAGTGTCAATGAAAAACAACTTTGCTCAAAGAGAGGTGCCAGATCAATCCAAAAGTCAGATAAGCAGTACAGAGCACATCCACAGTTTACAAAGTTAAGTAACACAAGCAGAGATTATGTAAATTATCTGTGTATGCAAATCACTTTTAATTGACTGACAAACAACTATTCTTCTAAACTATCAAATAATTATAGTCACATTTGCTCCAGCTGCAGTTTCAAAAATTAATCAAGTCTGTTTTAGGCAAACTCATTCTTTTATTGTTCAGAAAGTTTACAAAGTTCTTTTTATTCAAGATGTCTTATTGTTTTGTTTTGCATTCTGGTTCATGTTTGGCATTAAATAAAATTAGCAAGTCTGTTCTTTGTGTTGGAAACATTGGATAAACCTGCAGGCTTCCGCAGTGTTTTGGCAGCTACAGTGGCACAGCTGTGTGAAATATTACAGGTCATATTTGCAGATGTTTAATATTTGCATATGTTTCTGCGCCGGAGAAAACTCTGGCTGGATTTTGATCTTTTTTTTTTCTGGTTAAGATGATTTTACTTGATAGAACTCAATTATTTAACTTATTTCGAGTGGTTTCTGCTTTGTTTCAGTAAGTTTTAAAGCTAAAATATCTGGATTGCTCTTATCAAACCTGTTAGCACACCGAGTTACACAGCAAGAGACAAACATTGTCTTTTTTCGTGTTTGTTTAGCTTGCCGCCAATACGTTTTAACTACACTCAAGGCAAAAAGAAACGCAACATTTTAATATTCGAAAATTCCTTAGAAAACGAGTCCATTTGTACAAATGGGCTAGCATCATGATTTCAGTCCACAGTAACAGTGAACAGATTTCTTGGTTTGGCTTGACTGATTGTGAGAACAATACAGGGTCGTTTATTCAACAAACTCATGTTTAAACTCAGAGTTGACTTTTACCGCTGGTTAACTGTGCTCAAATCTTCTCTATAAAAGGCACCAGAATGAAGCCAAAAACACACTTCTTCACGATGCCACGATTGTCCAACCAGAGAGGGATGGAGCTATTGGCTGCTCCAAGCTGGACGGTGTGTCTTGCCTCCGCGCTTACGGTTTTCCACCATATCGGCCATATGTTGGATCAGTGCTTACCCTCAACATTGCCGAGCTCGGGTCGAATGGTGCACTGCACATCATCGTTGGACTTTATAGAGGTGGTCCCAATGGTCCCATTGAAAACGTCTGGGATCTGCTCAGTGAGCCAACATGAGCATCCCCCCGAAACTCAGCAACAGCTGAGGCGACACTGGTGGTAGAATAGGCTCCAATTCCCAGGATTAACTCAGACACTATGCCGATCCATGAGGCGACGAATAACCACTGTCCAGGATGCAAACGAGGGTCACGTGAACTATTGACAGTATGATAAAATTTCTGTCACTTTTGGTTTGGGCTATTGTTTGGTTGTGTTATTGGACTTAAAAATGTGTAAACGCAGCAATAGTTGGAATGAGGATTAGAAATGGATGTAATGGAAATGAAACTCCGAAAACTAAGTGTTGCTTGTCTTTTTTCCTTGAGTGTACTTCTGCCAACCAATGAGTCATGTGATCAACATGTGACAACACAGCGAACAACCCTATTGTAGACAGTCAAAAATGTCTTGAAACAAGTGAAATATGCTACCAAATATTAACAATTTTGTTCCAGTCTGGCTAAAATAAGTAAAATGAAGTAATATTCTGAATTCTAGTTTTATCCGGGACCAATAATGTTCGCAGTGTAATGCCTATTCTCAAAAACATGCTGGAAGCCTAATTAAACAGGTTGAGGGCTGCATCTGGTGCCCGGGCTGCAGTTTGCAGGTCTGGTCATAGCAAATCCAACAGAACACATGAGTGAAAAGGTCTTTCTGTGGAAGTGCCAGCGCTGTGTTGTGTCCTGCAGCTCCACTAACAGGCTTGTGCTTGTAACAGTGTCTAAGACCATGTTGCCTTCACGCTCTGTAATGAGACTGCACACAGCTCGGAGAAGGGCCCAGGGGCTGGAGCTGGCAACAAGCGGCCGTGAGACCAGAGCAGAGCAGTGTTTTGTTCTAGAATTAGACCGACTGGAAGGGAGTGCCAACCCAGGGCCGTGCCAACTAAGAATGAATGAGGAGGACAGTATAAAGAGCCCGCGCTTCAGCATGTGGAGCCTAACAAGAAGTTTTCAAAGCGCAGACCTCAGAAAGCTTTAGAATTGGTTCAAAAGAAAAGTAGCAATGTATTCATGAGTCTGTTTGGCTATGGAAATGTGTCTGCAACAAGAGTTCGAGTCAACGTTGGCAATCCAGTGGGAGGTTTTCAATCTTTTGTGTGAATTAGCATAGAATAAATAGGTGTTTGTCAAACTGTCCTCAGAAAACATCTACAATTCGAAGTTTAGAATGCTTTTTTGACAAACATGTTCTATAGATGCACTTAAAGGCACACCGCCCAAAAAAAAATTAAGTAAAATACCTTAAAAAACGCATTCTGTTGACTAAGATCCAGTGCAGTTGTTTATGTCTTTAGCCCTCGTTAGCTTCTGTTAGCATACTGACATGCAGGCTGGCTAATGTTGTGAAATCTAATTAGCCTACATTTTGGTGAATAATAATCAGGCTCTGAATGTATTAGGTAAGTGAGGAAAACAACTCCCCAAAAAACTAAAATTAAATAGTTAAATGGATGCATTTTAGTTCGTCTGGCTAGTGAAAATACTTTTATTAGCATTAGCATGGTTTGTCTCTATCAAGACATTGAATTGTGTAGTCAAAGCACATGAAGGATAGGATACAAACAATTAATACTCCTACATTTGCAAGTGGCTGTATTTAAATCATGTTATGCCACTGAAACAATACTCTAGAATAGAAAAATTCAGACAAAATAGTGTATGTTGCCTAAATAAAATGATGCTGCGAGACTCGTAGTGCACTTCATTTGTCTGCTTTGACCAGTTTGCTAGAGTGGCCAGGAGCTAAGGCAGGCAGTTTTTGTTTGGAATATTGAAAGATTTTGAATAGAGAAAAGGTTCATGAACCCAAAATAAGCATGTAAAGCTCCAGGTGCTCTCTAATGGTACGTTCAGACATGGGGCGTCAAAAACGCGCCAGACGCCTAGCGTTGAACGCAGAAAACAAGCCAAGAAGCCGCGTCAGACGCGCGAATAAAACGCGTTGTCCGCCAGGCGTCTATTCGCTTCAACGTCATAAAAAGGAGGAGCTCTCGGTTCTCTGGTGCGAGCGATGCGAGGAAACCAAACCAGGAAACTGGAAACTGCAGGTGCGATTTGTCGCCAAGTTTATGAATCTGAATAAACATCAGTGTTTGTCTGTCCAGCGATCCTGGTTAAAAGCACAAATCCTCTTGAAATCAGACCGACAAAACTCTGTTCATTCAGTTGTTTTTGAGAAATGAAGCCTTATCCGCGCGGCCGGAGCTAAAGTGTGGTCCGTGAAACTGCAGCCTCCTGACAGACTCATAGATTACGTATTTGCACATGAACACTTTGCGCTACACAGGCGCCAGTCTCACGGCCTCCCAGACGGAACAGCAGCCCGCAAAGCGGCATTTTTCTGTCTTTGTGTTCTAATTGAGAGAGCGGAGAGCGGAGGGATGCAGCTCTCTAAATTAGTAGACTATTATAGCCTGTTTAAAAAGAATTTTCAATCCGTTAAAATGATGGAGAGCCTTGGAAATTTTCCGTCAAAGCAAAATACAATACGTAAATGAAAATTGTCGGTTAACCTACTGTATATTGAAGCTTTTGACGCTGCCTACATGTTCATTTAATTGTCCTGAGGTCAAATAAATGGAACAAATAAATCCGAATCAGACAAACATTTATTGTGAACTGTTTGTGAGGATGAACACTTTTACAAGCAATGAATTTGCCTGGTGCAACTTCAAATACGCCTGATAATGTAACCTTAGATTTATTTTACCAATCATTATTTATTTATTTTAATTTGTATTATTTGTAATTTTTATATTTTTGCATATGGGTTTATTGCATATTAATTATTATTTCATTAACAGTAACATTATTTTATTATTATAATTAGAGGTACACTTTAAGAAAAATAATAGCATGAATTTTGTCTGCTTAAAACAGACTATTTACCGCAAACACAGAAGAGAAAATAACGGTGGTATCAGCATTCAGCTTGTTTCTTGGTGGCAGCAAAGCGCGTACGTTTCTTGGTGATAACAAAGTGCGTAAAATGCACTTTGTTCATGAGAAACACAGTCAATAGACCAACCCAGTCTCTAAAAAATATGTTCTATAGCTATTTACATTTTTGCAAAGTCATTTTACGCGCCCACTGAACGTATTTATAAGCAAATTACGTAAAATGACCACTTCATCAAATTACGTCTATTCCCGACATTTTCAAAGCTTTTGCGCAGTAACGGCAAAACGTACCATTTTTAATAAAACGTACTCATTTTACATATAATAAAATAAGTATGTTTCATTATATAGGCCTATGTAAAATGAGTACGTTTTATTAAAAATGTAAAATAAGTACGTTTTATTAGGCCTATATATGTAAAATTATTACGTTTTATTATATATGTAAAATAAGTATGTTTTATTATATATGTAAAATAATTACGTTTTATTGAAAATGTAAAATAATTACGTTTTATTATATATGTAAAATAGGTACGTTTTATTATAGGCCTATATGTAAAATAAGTATAGAACATATTTTTCCAAGGCAGGCAGCACTCGTGTCTGTAGTCGGAATATTCTTTTGCAGGAGGCTACATTAAACAGACTATCATCATGACTGGAGTGACGTGGTCTACATTTGCAGGTGAGAACGCTGCACCTGCAAGGACAATGAACAGACCTAGCCTATAAACCTATGCGTGCTTTTCAGGGCTAGAGCCATTTTGGCCACTTTTGTAAAGAAAATCATTTAGACGTGGCAAGTATAAGTGTTACTAAGTGTAAGATTACATTTGCTAATATTTAGGCTATACTTTACACACGAGTGGATCCTGCTATGCATATGTGACATGTGAGCGCGTTAAAGAAAGAGAGAGAGAGTGAGAGAGAGAGAGAGCGAGAGAGCGTCTATCTTCTCTCTGCTCCTCGGCCGCTGTTTGTCGCACAGTTGCAGTTTTTAGTTGCACAGAAGAACTCCGGCGGCCGTGACCCTATGGCCAATTCGCCCTTGCTTTGTAGGCCTACTCCTATATTTTAAAATCAGTTAGGCCTAATTCTTACATCCACAAACTTTTTATTTTATTTTATTTTTTTAAGCACTATTCTGCCAAAAGTTTGTACTTTCAAGTACAAGGCCTTATACCAAAATTAGGAGAAATATTAACCGAATTCAATAAAAAGTTTCATACATTGACAAAAATGCAAAATTAAACAAAAAATGTAATGCCCGACAGATCAAGGCCTTCAACCGCAAACCTGCCGCTTGTGCACAAATAATGGCCAAGGGTTGTTTATGTGAATATAGGCCTAATGCGAAGGGATTGAATAGAAAAAATAATGTGTCTTTACACGTAAATGTAAGATTATATAATATTACGACAGCTGGTCTAGCCATCATGCGCTCTTAATTTATGGATTGAGGCAAACGGAACCAAATGAAAATCATGAAATACATAGCTAAAAAATAACTTTTCCTCTGTTCATAAACCTATCAATCACAGAGGAACAAGCGATTTACTGTTGCAGGCCACGTGTAGAGGTCGAGTAGGCTACGTCTTGTGCGAGTATGAACAGTTCTGTTCACGTTACATTTTTCGTTTCTTACTTATAGGTGCATAAATTATTATCATGAATGGCATTATTTTTGCTCATGTACGATAATTGGGCTGCAGCCTTGCTATCAAACTGTACCGGATAAAAAACATAGGCTATATTTTTCATACAAGTTACGTTCATGCAGTATTGAGACTCTAATTCTTTTTACCGATTTCCAAATACAAAACGTGTTTAACTTGATTCAGTTTCAATAGGCTATAGCCTAATTGAACATCACTGTATTCTTTTAAAACGGACCAAGTGGACTATGGGTCTAAATATTCTAGGGTGTGCTATTATTATGAACGCTTAAACCCTACAGCCGGGTGGCCTAAATAAACATTTACCTGGCTGTCCAGCGTGGCGCTGATTGTCTCCAAACTAGGTCTTTGTTTGTTCGTCTCTGTAGAAGAGAGATGATGTGTCGTACTTTCCTGTTGCTTACAGCGCGAACGAGCGTCTCCTCCTCGCTGCTCGGCTCGCTGCACCTGTTCACATTGCTGCCGCCACGTCCAGTCGGGGGCGTGTACATTCACAGCGACTGCTCTGCTTCTACCACTCGCAGGCCATGCCCACTGCTCGCTCGTGGTCGCACTAGACGCTCGTTTGAAACGCTCCACAGTGAACACCGCGCCGCGCCGCCAGTGTGAGACGCTTCGCAACGCTGAAAACGCTACTCTTCGCGCGTCTACATAGACTTTACATGGGACGCGTACGCCTGTTCGCGTTATATGTGAACGTACCATAAGATGAACACAATAAGCGTCCTGTAGAAGTGCTTTCTCAACTGTGCTGTGGAGAATTCTTTTGCTATGAGTTCTCAACTCAACTTTATTTATAAAGGGCTTTAAAACAACAATGTTTGCAATGTGCGGCACAAGAGACATAAAATAGTGAAGTAGAATAAAACAAGGGGAATCAAACAAATAAAAAATGATGGTAAAATGTCCAACTCACAACATGTTAGCAATACTTGAATAGACCCAGCAGTGCTCAGTGAAATATGCCATGTTTGTGAAACAGCCATGTGGGGATTCAATTAATGCCAACTGTTTCTTCCAATTTGGATGCAAATAAAATGTTGAATTTGAATGCTTTATTCAAATACCATTTGTATTATTTATATTTGTAAAAATGTAATTTATTCATACATTTTCTACTGCTTGGTTGTTCCTGTTTGGGATCATGGATGGCTGGAACCTATCCCAGTGACTTTGGGCCTTAAGGTGGGGAACACCTTAAGGCATTCACCCTCTCATTCATTTACTAGGGGATTTTAGACTTGCCAAGTGACCCAGCAATAGGTGGGTTTCACATTCTAGAATTCTTGGCAGTTACAGCCAGGTGGAGGGCAAGAGGCACTTTTCCTATTAATAACATTGGACTTTGCCATGGAATAATTCAAAAAATATTTAGCCAATTTAAAAAGTGGCTATATAGGATGACTAGACCCATTACTCGTTTGCTTGCAAAAAATAAGCTGCATTTAAACAATCTTCATTTTAGCTGCCCTCCACCTCATTGAAATAACACTGGCCAGTCTAATGTTGTGATGTCACGTGAAACCAACCTATTCCTTAAAGGTGGAGTAGGTGATTTCACACTGCAAACACAATTTAGGTTTTAAATCTGACAACTTTCTCTCATACATCCTTCACACATTGTTAATATCAACATGTATTAAGTTCAGATTGCAATGTTGACTTAAAACCCTCTTTTTTGTTCTTTTAAAATGAAACTGGAGTGGACCACTCAAGCAGCCAATCAGAATTAGAACTAAAAGCCTTATTATTCAATTCAGAGAGTACTCTGTGGGCTAAGTTTTCACAAAGTGCTGCATTTTTTCATATGCTTTTTGGTGGAAAACACAAAGTTTACTTATTTACAACTAAAAAGGTTACCAACCCAACTTTAAATCATTGTGAAAGCATGATCCAATCTGTTTGATCTTGTATGGACAATGTTTTATTTCTTTGTCTAAAACTACTGAACAATTGTAAACAGGATACAACCTCAACATTAAAATGATATGTGAGATCTATCTTTCTCTAACCATCTCTAAACCGTAAAATGGTCCCAGTACACAGCATCATTGGCTCGTTCACAGCCAGTTGGAGCAGTAGCCTGAATGCCTGCGCCGTGTAAGAGTTCACACCTCCAGCTCAGCCATGTGTCGGCTTTGGGCCCACAACACCAGTCCTACAGCTGTCCACCGTATTTTTTACTGAGTCCACAGCAGCGTGACATTCAGAGGGGACGCGACGTGACAATAGTCGTAAAAACCAAACGCCTGAGTGTGAACAGAGCCGACAGGTGCGTGGAGACACCTTCACTGTGAGGACAGCAAAAGGTCACTAGGGAGAAAAAAGCGGAACTAAACCATGACTAAGCAAGTGCACTATAGGGACTTATGCTGCAACCTATCTCTGCAACAGAACCAGCCTCTTACTAATAAAACTCATTAGCTCCACCACTAGAAAGGTTATGCAGATGACATCACAGCTTCTAAATGTTAATGTGAGTGGCAAAAATTAATTAATCAATTGATAAGTTACATTTTCTACCATAAGAAAAACACAACTAAACACAAAAGCAGCTATACACTATGATATCAAGTACGTTATAATGACTGAATTTTCCTAACTATAGCTAAACAGTGCACTGCTAAGAAAAGTGGCAGAATAAGGTGAATAGACGTATTGCTGGGTTTTACATTCTAGAATGTATGGGGCTAGGCCAGGTTGGGGGCAAGAGGCAGTTTTTCCTATTAATAACATTGTATTTTGCCAATATGTCATGGCAAAATACAAAGCAATACAGCAATAGATGCTTTGAGTAATTGTCATTGTGTCGTTGGGCAAGACACTTAACTTGCTTGAGTGGTTTCCATGAGGTAAAAGCTCTTTAAGTGACTTGAAAATTGTGAAATTCTAATGGAAATTGTAATTAGTTGGCATTAACTGATCAAAATGACAACATGTTTCATGTATGGTGAAGGCTGTATTCAAAGTAAAAAACAATAAGAACAGCACTACATTAATCATTATCAAAAGAGATTACTAAAAACTGTATAAACTTTGCAATGTGTAACAAAGCTTTTAATTGTGATTGATAGGTTTGTATCAATTAACGTACACACTGGAATAATCATAACTTGCGAATTTTGTGGGCTGATCTTAAGGGTACGCTGTGTAACTTTTACCCAAAACATAGTCCTGCATAAAACCATGTTTTGCTTTGTTTTTTTGGACTAAAAACTTGTGTTTTCTTTCATGGGGGCATGCATCTATTCAAAACTGACTACTTTGACATGTTTCTATAGAAATCTTTACTGTCCCTTTAGCTGCTACAGTATATTCTACTGGGTGGCATAAAACTGCATTGACCTTCCATAGTGTGGTTTTATATTTCAATGAGAGCATGCAGTTGATTTTTTGTCTCCAGAAAGTTACTCGGTGTCACTTTAAAGGTGCCCTGTGATAGACTTGAATAAACTCACATTTACATTTCCTTGTTGCACTAAATAAATAATCTTTGCTTTGAACAGGCTTGGATGACCACAAAAGGAACTGTTATTTAGCCTGGAGGAAGGCCCGCTCATCTTTATTTCTACATAAATGTGGTTATTAATGGAGCTGGATTTTTCACATTATGGCATAAAATGTATTTGGACCCTTCTAGAATATCCCAAAGTACGTTTTAGTAATTATAGTGAAATACGTAGTTGACTTTTGCAGCTTTAAAGGCATACAGATGTCACTCCAGTACACATTATACTGCACTTGCTAAGATGCTCAGTGATCGATATAGTATAAGAATTGAAAGCTGTGTGAAATTATTTGTGGATGGAATGATTTGTTCAGTTAGTTTCTGAACTCAAAAGAACAAGATTCTTTGCACAGAACACTAAAGGATGCTCTTGTCAGTGTTTGTATTGGTGTTCACCCGGGTTATTGCTAACATTCCGGTTATGAAAAAGGTTATTGACTGCATGTAAGCATAGTCAGTGTGAGCCTGAGTGAGTTGGCAGCTGTAGACTGCTCTGAGGGACACTGGAGTCTTACAGCAGGAAGCACAACAGCTGCTTCTACAGGCCCAGAGAGAAGAGACAATGTCCACAGAGCTGCAGGACAACTGAGATCAGCTGTGCCAAAGTGAGCTCACACTAGCACTAAATGTTATCGAGTCTGTAAAGTCTATTTGTTCTGCTATCACAACCAGTATAACCGAGACTAAATCTTTTTTTTTTTTACCTAACTCTAAGTTCCTCCTGCCTAAACTTCTGCAAACGTCTTTATTTCCTCTCCTGACCCACAATGCCGCAGTGCTGGTGTGTGTGTGAGTGCAGGGGCTCCCACGGGTATTAGGTGCTGTGAGGAGGCCTGGGTGGGACAAGGGGTCGGTGCTCTTTTGTCCCGGTTCTATTGAGAGCTGGGCCCTGTCCTGGCTCCGCGTTGAGACCAAACTGTAGCCTACACCAGCGGCCTCCCTTTGCCGTCTTAATTAAACGCACATAAATCAGGGTAGACGTGGACTTACATGGAGAAGGACCAGCCAAGTGTCACTCAACCACTGGCTTTAATTAATTAATAGGTAATCTGTAGTTAATCTTTTAGTTTTTAGTATACCTACCTAAATGTTACTGTCTTAGAACACAAGGAAAACTAATGACTGTAGTTCATCTTAAAGTTGGTTTAAGAAAGGTGTTTAAAGTTAGTTCTCACTTTCTTAGAAGTTTACAAGCCAATGTATGAAACCAGTGAGGGCATGACATGCTGGCACAGAGTGTCTGTTTGAACTGCAGTCACTGACCCTCGAAGGACACAGTTGTGTCTCACCCAGAGACTATTGAAGAAATGGACATGAGGACATTATACTATTTGGTCCTAGCCAATTAGTGCTGCATCGCTGATCTCCATCTGCACTGTAAAAAAAAGGATAAAAAAAAACATCACAAAAGAGTGAATTTGGGTTTTTGTTCACATTAGCTCTGTGTAACCGCTAGCAACATTACATACAATGCTAATGTCATTAGCATTGTAGCACAAACAGCAAGTTTATAACGATAAGCAGCGCAGGAGCAGAGTCAAGAGGCGAGTGAACTGTAGAGACAATCTGAAGACAAAATAACACATGTATGATCACTGATGAAGCTATCGGAAGTTTATTCTTCCTAAAACGCAGGGCTCTGCCATGTTCCATTTTCGAGTATCCGAGTAGGAACTCCGAGTTGGAGGGCTGTTCCAGTGGGAATTTATAAGTCGGAACTTAGAAGATCCAAGCTTCGAGTACTATAATAACTAATTTCTTGAAACAAGATATATATTTTGAATAATACAAAACATTTTTTGAAAAAATCAGGTTTGTCAAAAAATAGAGAATAATTTGTCAAAATTTCTGAAATGAAGATTGAATTTTAAAACCCAGACATTTTAGCTTGTTTTGAAATTAAGGTTTTTGTAGTGTATAAAAGTAGGTTGATGTTGTTTATGATGGTCCCCATAGAGATGGAGCTTAACATGGCATATTTGTTTGACTTTACAGTATATGTTGTTGCTAAAACAACAAATGTTTTTCTGTATTTTTTGTACAGAATGAACGTTTGTGATTTAGGCCTATACAAAGACAATCTGACGTAGAAAAGCAATCCAATCCAAAATATCTCACCTTTGTGCCTTTGTGCTATCTCTAAACTTTGGTTTATAGATGAGGCAGAAAGTAAGACTATCTATTTTCTTATTGTCTTGAAGGTAAATACAATCATCTGCTTTTTTCAGAATGTTCCTACTTCACTTTCAATGGCCAAATTCCAGCTAACCACAACCGGTGTTGTCAGATCAGATTTTCAGAGAGAAACCATCAACCAAGCCTTTGAAAAAAAATCTCAAAACAAGTGACCATAGTCCTTCAATAAAGTTATTAAAATAATCACTTAATTAGAGAATTGTGTGTCTCCACAACCAAGTTAAACACAAGCATGTTTCCGTCATAAATGAACATATACTTTTGCAAATAAATCAAAAATTGCTAAACCTCTTTTATGACTTGAAAAAGCTGCCCAAAAAAACACAACCTTCAAAATTCCTGAATGACTTAAAAAAAAAAAAAAGAAGAAGCCCAAGGTCACTATAAGAAGCAGCCTTGGCAACTAGAGGCTTAAAGAAGAAAGTTGTAAAAAATAGTCTGTATTTGAACAGTGCATCAGAATAACAGTTTTATCACTCACTGCTCAACAACTACAACAGCAAATGTGTACTTATATGTGGAAATATATTGTAATAATGTTATACAAGACATGGAGATGAATAAAGTGATCCCACAGTCCAACTATGTAAATATATCTGCAATTCTAACAATAGTTGCGAGCTAGCTAACATGATGCTAGCGCTGCTGAACATTTTCACAGAACAGCTACAGAAGATTTCAGCGGTACAAGCAGGTAGCAAAGAAATACTTGCTTTCGTAATAGTTTTGTATTTGGTTTGTTATGTTTTTTTCAGCCAAAGCAGAAAGAAAATGGTACTTGATAATGTATGTTTTCAAACCTACTTGTTTGAGATTAGTGAAATAAGCTGCTCAGCGGATGATTAGGTTGTCTCCAGCTGTCTGCGGGTGCCCACAACAGTGAATGGGAAATCCACTTTTAATGAAGTCAGTCTAAAAAGAGGAAGACATGTTAAGAGCTTTGGAGACTATCACTCAATGTACAACAAGGGCTTCTATTCTTACGGACAAAATGGAACAAGTGGAGAGAGAAGAAAGGGAAATGAGTGCTGCTGTGGCCACCTGTGTTTTCTGAATGATAAAGTGTGTTCCATTCTCCATTTTGGCTTGGAAGAGTGTTCAAAAAATGACTTTTAAATACAAAATGTATGTTTTTCGGAGTGGTTTTAGAGCAATCTTGATCTGTATTTAAACTAATATAAGAATGCATGGTTTTAGAGCGGCCTATTAGAAGGACAAAGTTTTGATTTCTGTTGGTTCTGGAAAGTTTTGCATTTGAATAAACAAATCTTTCTCTTAACATACAAAAAATACAATGATTTTGGTTTGAAAATGACAGTGATTTTGTTGTTTGCCATAATTGTGCTATTGACTAGGCCTGATAGAAGTACAAGATTCTATTCTTCATATATAGTATATTAAAAAAAATTGGAGAATATTTGTAGTGGTGCCCAAATGTCCAGCAGGTCAAAAAGTAGTGCACTCAAAATTTCCCACAATGCATCTGGAAAGGTAGTAAGCCTCATTGTCACTATAGAGCGGTCAATATAGACCACATTTTAATTGCAAAAATCAGAAAAAGAAACGGACTGCTTCAGGTCTTTAACTAGAAACAACACGACTGAATGAAAGATGATAAAGGGGCCACTTAAACGCACTGTTTAGCTGAGATAATCAACAAAACACTCGTAACTAAATGCTGTTAGCCATAATGACGCTAGCGGTAGTTGTTTGATGCTAATTACTACTTACCTACCTTAGTTTGGCCTGTAAAAGTTGAATCATCCAGTTGTTCTGTTAATGTGGGTCCAAGGTAAAATGTATATGAATATTGTCCATAAACTTGACCGGTATTTGTAACAAAAGTTCTTTTTATGGGATCTTGGCCGACTATTTATTTATTTTTTTTTCAAGAAGTAGTGCGCTTTGCGTCTGAAAGACCATGTGAATGAGTGCACTGACTAGTCACTGAATAGGGCAGGACTAGCGTTTGAGTGGCTAGGGAACGAGTGTAGATGTTTCGGACACAGCGAGACAGAAAATAATTATTACGCTTCCTACACAAGTGCACATGTTTTGCTCACTTAACTAATTCATTCATAGTTCATCATATTGTGCTTTGATATTTTTTTTCACACTTAAGAAGATTGAGTATGCTAACGACTGTTAGCCACAATGTTAACAACATAACTGATCAAATGTGTAGATTTTGGTGAACAAACAAGACTTTATAAGATCTAGACATGACAGTGTGGACTCATTTTTCACTTGAATAGACACATTAATAAGATATCTGTGGTAGAAGAAATTTATGTAAAAAAATGTAATTGCACAAAATCTGGTAGGGCCCATTAAAAACTTGCAAAATCTTTATCATTGTGCTGTTTGCTAAGCTAATATAGTGTTGATTCCAACATTGTGACCACCATAATATTGTGCAATAAATAGGCCTATCCTTTTGTTTTACCTTGATACTTAGCGCACTTGTTAATAGTAAGTCTATGAGAATCTGTAATTTGCTGCATTGCTTATAAGCCGCATTGTTGTAATCCAGAAATTACTGTAATTATTTTTGTTATAACTGGCCTAAAGACTAATTATATCCTCTTGTCATTTGTGTTGTGTTCAGAGCGTGCCATGGCGAGGCACGAGGTGCGTGAGCTGGAGCAGAGGCAGAGTCAGGACTGGGGCGTGAGGGAGCAGAGCTGGGTCCAGTCAGACTCAGACGAGGACCTGGTCATCGTCTACAACAGGGTCCCAAAGACGGCCAGCACCTCCTTCACGAACATCGCCTACGACCTGTGCGGCAAGAACCACTATCACGTCCTGCACATCAACACGTCCAAGAACAACCCTGTCATGTCCATACAGGATCAGGTAAACCATTTATTGTAGACGTAATTTTACAAATGTGGGACGGCTAAAGATTGAAATAACACAATAATATTTTCATTATTTACGACTTTTCTTCTACTTTTGTTTTCTTTTAGGTAGAGCTGAGCGTTATGGTATAAATTTTTAATCATGATGTAAAAGAGAATATTTGTGATAACTGTATAACTGATGATATATATCTAAGTTGCCTAAGCATGGCATTTCTTTTTTATATATTTGGATTTAGTGGAAGTCTGTTTTCACATCTCCTCTTGTTCTCCGATGTCAGTGGTAATATGACTAAATTGTAGACTTAAGAAATATTTAGCCAAACTTTCTGTCACATATCAGCTGCTGTGTACGCACAATATCACAAATTGCCCTAATTTATATAGTCCAAGATATATACTTTTTTATTGCAATATTATTACCGATTATACTGTATAATGACTTATTTCAAAAGTTCATTTTTATGGCCACCATATTTGGGGCTTAGTCGATGTTCAGTATCACATCTGTTTTTTTTTAAGCAATAAGCCTATAAAATAAAAAAAGAAATAAAATAAAATCTAATATTTACCACAATGCAGATCAAATGTGATAGTTTCAAAATTCTCAGGGTAGGACTCTCAAATACATTAAGGACAACACTGATGGCTACAGTGTCACTAAAATAAAATAGTTTGGGGGCTCCTAAGCACTGCTGTATGGATATGTTTTCTCTACCCTAGATTTTACTTTTGGGACCCAGCACACAGATGGTAAACTTTTTTTAAATGAAGTGACTCGAAATTGGTGTCCTGAAATCTATGTTTAATGTCTATTTATTCCAGACACGGTTTGTGAGGAATGTGACCGAGTGGAGAGAGATGAAACCAGCCTTCTACCACGGCCATGTTTCCTTCATTGACTTCACCAAGTAAGACTCAATCACTCTGCTCGACACCAGCAGGATGAGACAAGAGGTTAAATATGAGTGTAACTGTGATTCTATGAATGTCAGATAATCGCCTGTTAATAAAAATGTGCTTAATATCCTATATCTTATTGTGAAAAAAGACACCTCTCCACAGATCTGACCTGTATGTTGATTTGGTAGCATCATGACAGGTAAATCCAGGATGATATCTCTGTGTATTTTAATGCAGTGTTAAATTGTCTGGGTAGATGTGATTGACAGGTGGATTAACCAATCATGGAACTAACAAAAACAATATAAAAATAAATAAAAAATAAGTGAAGCACAAAAACTATAACATGAGAAAAAGCTTTGTTTTTGTTCTAACAGACAAACAAATGAGCTTTTTGCTTTCATGTGCCACACAGACTGGTTGTATGATATAAATTTGACTCAGGACACAATAGAAAAAACGAGACGAGACCCACTCTTTGTAAAGTACTGAAGAAGTGTGGATCTGGTTGTCTTGATAAAGAAAACAAAGTTTAACTCCAGGATCACACTGTGGTGTCAGAGACATTTCTGTAGCGCGACTTGAGCATTTCCCACAGTGTGAAAGTCTGAACTTTTGGCAAAATTTGTGATGCTTCAACACTAATAATGAGCTTCCTCCAGAGCAGCAGCCTCTCCTCTGAACAACTGTCCCTGCTAAAGGCAGCGAGACAAGGATTTAAGCCAAGTTCAAACAAGCTTCCAGGGCGTCGAAGATGCGTGAATCCAGCTTCAAAAGTGCAGAATAATGAAACTGTGAAAGCGTGGCTTGACTGTGGATGGCCGTAGATATCCTGATTAAAAAGTTCCAAGCTGATCAGTAACTCCTTGAAATGATTGGATTTTCATTTGATTAAAATCTAATTAATTGCATAGTCTTACTTTTTACTTTTCCATTGACCTTTCTGCTCTCCAGAGCTCAGTTTGATTTATATCACCTTCATTCCCTTGTTCATTACTCACTTTACTTGGTTCACTCTCCTCCACTGTGTATTCTTTAGTTAAAGCAATGAAAATACTTTCTAATCTACTGCAGAGCAAATAACCATGTAATTAATATTTTCATACTTTTCATACTAGTAATAGTTGAGCTTTTACTGTAACACAGGACTTTAAATACAACTCTGTTAAAGGAGAAATATCCAACTAATGAGACAACAGAGTTTAATTAAAAAACTTTAATATTATTGTGTAGTTCTAAGTTGTAATTTACAAAAGGTGAACAAAATGTAATGATGATTGACATATGTTAGTATGTCTCCTCTAATGGGGCTGTCATGGATACATACTTTTCCTCATCATATTGAATGATTCACGCACACACCTATAATAATAATTTTGACTCTTGGTCATACACAAATGCTCAAAAACAGTGGCAGAATAATTAACCCAAAATTACTTGGGTTCAGAATTTTATTTGTCATTTTAACTAAACACGCTGGTTTCAAAGCATTTTTAACTGATTATAAAGAAATTTGCTAATAAGTGACTCAGCTGTGCTTAACCCATTGATAATAAATTGTCTCAAAGTAACATTTTCAGACAAGACAGAAATCGTTTGAAACAAGGAAAATCAAGTACAACTTCAATTTGTTCACATCTTTTAAATTAAGTTTAAAATCCTAGAATCAAGCAAGTCTTAAAATTGATTTTTTGCAATGTTTCTGTTCATTATTTTGTTCATTTATTGTGACCTTTCACACAGGTGCAGACAGAGGCCAAACTAAATAATAAAAAACAATATAAACATTAACATCTATTGTCATAAATGTGCAGAGGCCTGTTATAAACATAATTTTTTTTGTTTTTCTTTCTTTAGGTTCGGGGTGAAAAGAAAACCCATTTACATAAACGTGATCCGGGACCCTATCGAACGCCTGGTGTCCTACTACTACTTCCTACGCTTCGGCGATGATTACAGGCCAGGGCTGAGGAGGAGGAAGCAAGGAGACAAGAAGGTGATAAGATCTGTTACCTGATCAATACAATTCTAACTGCAGCTATTATGTCTGATCAGTATAATTAATTCTCCTCTCATGCTTCTTCTTGTGTTTCAGACTTTTGATGAATGTGTATCGGCCGGTGGATCGGATTGTGCTCCGGAGAAACTGTGGCTGCAGATTCCATTTTTCTGCGGACATTACTCTGAATGCTGGTCAGTTTACTCAAGCCTGAAAATGGATATGATATGTTGTATTTTTATTTCAGAGGTGGGTAGAGTATTGCTAAAATGTATTCTAGTAAATGGAATAAAAATAGATATGTTCTGCTTATATTTTTGGGACATGTTGAGCCAAATTGGATTTTTTTTTTCTCCCAAATATTTAACTTGCTCATCCACAACTGTGTTATATTTTAAACAGTAGCCCCTATGTGAAAATAAGGCTTTATTCATAAATTTTAGGCAGCATGTCAGCCCCAAACAAACTATCAAGCCAATAAAAAATAAGCTAAAAAGTGAAATTGACCAACCTATAACTGTATTCAATTATTCTACCCCACCCACTTTTCTTGGCAGTGCACTCGTGTTTAGTTCTGTTAAAGTAGCTAACATGAACAGGAAGTGCGCTGATGGACGGCTCCCACTTCTGTGTGATGGTGGTGCGAGAAAGCAGACAGATAGTCCACAGTGGTGATGGAGGAGTCTGTCAGGGCGAGGGGGGCTGGGGGCTGTGACTTTCTATCCCACTGTCTTCTGAGCATTGAGCTCCAGGTTGTTGCTGCTGCACCAGGACACCAGCCTCTACCTCCCTCCTGTAGGCAGACTCATCACCGTCAGAGATGAGCCCGATGAGGGTGGTGTCGTCCACAAACTTGATCAGTTTAACAGAGTCATGCCTTTAGGTGCACAGTTGGTGTACAGAGAGAAGAGCAGGGGAGAAAGAACACAGCCTCGTGGAGATCCTGTGCTTATAGTCCAAGTAGTGGAAACATTCTACCCCATCCGCAGGCACGGGCCTCCGGTCTGTCAGGAAGTCAGTGATCCACCTGCAGGTAGACGTCACGTTGAGCTGGGAGAGCTTGTCCTAGAGCAGATCAGGGAGGATGGTGTTGAATGCAGAGCTGAAGTCCACAAACAGGACCAGAAACCTTTTGGGGACACAAGCACATTTACTCTAACTTTGTTCTCATATATAGTAGTTTTGGGTACTTTCATGTGCAAAAACATCTATGAAGGAAGTTGTCCTGATAAAATTTTCTGACTTTAGTAATTTTGTTCACAAATTTCAGCACAAGGAGCAGTGATCTATTAACCAACCTGGTGCCACCTCGTACCTTCACTCAATTTCATTTCAGTCCAGCTACTAGGTATCGCAGGACTGCAGTCGTTTCCCATAAAGCAGGAAGTTACAGTGAGCGGTGGTGGGCTAGTCCAAATCAACCCGACTTGAGATAGCAGACTATATATATGTTCTAGTAAACTGTGAGGAATTTATCTTCTAAAAGTATATTATAAACCTCTGAATGTCGCTGTGCCATTAGGGAGAACAATACCTTGGCAGTTCTATTTTTGACAGTCCACATGATTATACAATAATTAATGGAATTAACATGGCATAATTAACCTTAGCAACAGCTCCTAAGCAGAGAGTATACTAACAGGCAGGAGAGGTGTTATTAAAATCACCCTGTTTGGTTCTTATTGCATCACTTCAGGCCTCAGTGCATTTCCATCTGCACTGTTCTCAGCCCTTATCTGCACCATCCTTCTGTTTCGCCTCAACTTGTGAATAAAAAGAAGCTGAAACTCTTTTATTATAGACAGCAGGGGTGCAATAGGCCGACACCACCAGTTTTCTCTCTCCAAAAGCTGTATTCAGACCGTTCCCCTTAATGCTCAGTTTGGACGCGTTCCAAGACTCTGTTATGGACTATAAAATGTGATTTCTGCTGCAGATATACGGCCAGGGTTGGGTCGCGGCATGCTTTTAGAGATGCTGTCAAAAAGGATACTGCCGTGTGAAATATCAGAAATACCTGTTATTTTCTGAAGGTCGCTCTACATACGGTCAGAGAAGAGACAAAATGATACTATTAAAGCGTGTGTGTGGCAGATTTTTATGTTTGTTATGTTATTTCGATGGGTAATTGATAAGTTTTACAAAATAAGAACTAGATTGTGAAGGTTTAAAATGTATTGAAATTAACAAGAGCAAGTTTGCACATCCAGAGACACATTTTTTTCTGACAACTTAATTCAACAAAATATATAAAATGTTTTTTTTTGTCATTCAAAATAACTGGTTGAGGCAAAAAAAAATATATATATATATATACTTTGAGCAAATTGTTGAGTTTTCCAGACAGTCAAGGGCAAATTAAAGGTATCATATCTAATATTTATTAGGACTTTAAATCAGTTTTCTCCCAGCAGAGATGCGTATTTTGCCAAAGTATCTTTTAGGGTGAAAATTCTTTTGCAGTGTCTCATCTATGTCTAATAATAGATCATTTTCCCACTAGATCCAGGAAGTGTGCTTGTTTATATTGCTAACATATAGAGGAATCTTTGGTCAACATCACTTTCAGCCCTACTGCGCTTGCTTTATGCAGAAAGAGCCGCTCTCCATCTGCTTAGCTGGGGAAACTTCTTGAATAAAACAACAAAACGAGAGCTAGCTGTTTCGATCAGGTCTGAACCAGCTGTTTTTTTCACTCACCTGAATTAACTTTAAGTCTTGATTTCACAAAATTAGCATAACTTTTGTTTTCACACAGTGATAAACTCTTGTAGTTAGCTGACAACAGAGCTTTTCGACTTGTTTCTATTGTTTGTGTCAATGAACGGCGGCATTTTCTGCAGGTTGGATGCGAGCGCATCGCCCATGTTGATAAAAGAGAGAAAGAGAGAGAGACAAGAAAGAAAGAGAGAGAGGGAGAAAGACAGAGAGCAAAAAAAGAGGAAGATGAGGGAGAGAGAAATTAAAGGTGGGGTAGCTAACTTTTTTAGCTGTAAATTAGTAAATTTTGTGCTTTCTACTAAACAGTATATAGTAAATGCAGCACATTGTGGAAAAATGAGACCTCTGTGTACTGTCTGAACTGAATAATAAAGAATTGTAGTTCTAATATGGAGCAGAATGCTGCGCTCTGATTGGCTGAGCTAGGGTGGTCCTCTCCAATTTCACTTTGTTGTTTGTAAAAGAGGTTTATAAGCCAAAATACAATAAAAAAAATACATGTTGATATCAACCATGTGTCGAAGGTTTTATGAGCAGAAGTTGTCAGATTTAAAACCTAAATCGTGTTTGCAGTGTGAAAATCAGCTACACCACCTTTAAGAAAGAGAGTTAAATTGACATAAAACTTAAGGCAGAAATTAAACTTACATTTTTAAGTTAAATTGCCTTATATTTTTTACAGTGTAGTGCACCTTTAGGTAAATAGCAAATAATAGCAAAAGTGCATTATGAATCATTTGAAAACTAACTTTATAACAATGCACACTGTGGTAAAGTAGTTAGCTTGAAAACAAAACTATATGATAGAGCTGCACATATATAGCAATCAAACCCAAATGGTAAACTGAGTTGGCGCAATCACACAGATAATAGATGTCCTGTCTGTTTTGAAATGCATGAGATTTGTGCATTAGTTCATCAGTTTATCTTTCAGTTTTCTCTCCAATATTAATGTGTTTGAGCCGGCTACAATGTGCACTCAGAACACAATGCTACTTTTAAAAGAGAAATTGCAAATCCCACAGCAATCACAAGCAGCTCTTTGTTTGAAAACGATTCTATTTTAGTGAAGCAAGATGGATTTATTTATTTGAAAAGTGACATTGCACATTTATCAACAACAAAACTATGTAATTATCCTCAAGAGAGCGTGGTTTTGTTTTTATATCAGGCAATTAGTGAGACACAATATTGTCTTTGTCAGATATGCACCAGGATAAGCAAATAATGTGCTTTTGTGATATCAAAAACACATTTTAATACATTTGGGCTGCATTATTTCAACATCATAACTGCATGTAAAATGTCACATAAAATGAACAATGTTTCATTAGTTTGCTCAGTGTTGGATCTTGACTGATTTGTTAATGTTAGGCTAATTCTGTGTTTGTCTTTGTCTTGAAAATCTAGAATATGTTGTCTGGTTACCATGTTTATTGACCCTATTTTGTCCCGCCCACTTGGCTTGGAAATGCACTTCCTGTTTAGCTCTGTTAAGGTAGCTAACGTGTTTGTTTGTCTGTCTTGTGGGGCAATTTTAATTAAATATAATGACAGTTAAAATAAACCCATCGACTGAAATCTACAGGCTAAATGCAGCTAAACAGGAAGTGCACGTCCTAGAAAAGTAGGCGGGACAAAATAGGGTCAATATCCCTTTTAGTGGAAGTGATTGACAGATGAATTAGCCAATCAGGGACACTCAAATCCAGCAAGAAAAAAATAAAGGCTGCTTACTGGAAATGTCCAAATTAAATGCATCTCTGCGAGAAAAGTCAAAAACAGAAAAGTATTTCAATCTGAAGAGAAAGAAGGTTGATTTTGTTGAGACGACCAATGAGTTTCTTTGTTTCATGTGCGTCAATGCAAACGAACAAATCTGACTGCACAGTACGTTGTGAATTTGACTCGAGACACAATGAAGAGAGTGTTTGAGAAGTATAAAATCACAGAAAAAAATGTTGGTACCTCTCTATTGATGAAAGAAAATCTCACTATAGTCACTGAAATCACTTGAATTGCAAAAATGCATGTTGACAAGCTTCTGGGAGAATGACCTTTGGACAGATGAGACAAAATTGGAACTTTTTTGTAAACATCAACTCTATGTTCATCGAAGCAAAAATCAAGCAAACCACGGAAAAGAACACTATCTCTTTTATGAAACATGAAATCTGAAGACCATCAAGGCGTTTTGGAGAGAAATGTGCTACCTAGTGTCAGAAAGCTTGGTGTCAGTTGCAGGTCATGGGTCTTCAACATGAGAACGATCCAAAACAGCCAAAAACACCCAAGAATATCTCAGACCAAAGATCTCAATACCATTAAACATCTGTTTCATAATTCTTTTAAATATATAATTCTGTTGAAAAATTATTCTGAAGTAATGGCTGATTTATATTGTTTATTTTTACAATGTACCCGTAATTGTTATTTATGGCAAAAAAAAAGAAGGAAAAAAAAAAGAAAACAGAGAGATGACAAAAAATATCCCATAGCTTCCAAAAAATGTGTAAATAACAATGCTTTTTGTTGCTGTTTTACCGTCTGTGTAATTCTTTCTACGAAGGGGCGGGGCTTAACAGAAGGCCAATGAACTTTACTAAGTCATTTTAGATCTATAATGAGGTTTACAGTGAGTTAAAACTTGATCTACAGATTCAAGACTAAACTAAAGCTACAAACAGTACCTGTATTTACATGTTGCACTGAAGGCAGTTTGATCATCTATAGTAACTCAACAAAGCTATAATGTTGTATAAATTGGCCACTGGACCATGTTTAAGTCTAACTCTCATGACTGGCTCTGTGCTCAGGAACGTGGGCAGTCCGTGGGCTCTGGAGCAGGCCAAGGCCACACTGGTGAATGAGTACCTGCTGGTGGGAGTAACCGAGGAGCTGGAGGACTTCGTCATGATGCTGGAGGCTGCTCTGCCACGCTTCTTCAGAGGAGCCACGGACCTGTACAGAACAGGTGAGCCGCCCGGGACAAAATGTGCTTTACATGAAAACATAAGAATTGTTGTGTTGTGTTGTGTAGAGGGTAGTGTTGAGGTTTTTCAATCTTGTACAACAGTTTGTTTTATTTTGTTGTTAAACCAGCAGTGTAGAGGAAAAAAAAAAGTTATTGTCAGAATCTTGTGACTTTGCTTAGTGTGATAATCATCCTGGTAAATATGGATCATATTTCTACATTAGTCAAGTTGCAGTTTGTTAAAGAATTGAAGAGTAGACCTATAAGAGCTTACAAAAATTGAGAAATCAAGATTTATTTGTGTAAAATTGTCAATTATTTGTTTGGAGATTTTAGACTTTTAAACTTTGAGACAGAATATTGACACAGATTATTATTTTCGGTTAAAGTTGGGGTAACTAACTTATTTAGTTATGAATTAGTAGTGCTTGTCATCTACAGTTTCACTTTGTTGTTTATAAATGAAGTTTATGAGCCATAATTGCAGCCAAAATTAGTACATGTCAATATTACCCATGGTTCGAAGGATTTATGAGAAGAAGTTGCCAGATTTAAAACTTAAATTGTGTTTGCAGTGAGAAAATCAACTACACCTTTAAATGGACCTCACTGAAAGCTTTTTTTTTTTGCTTAGGTTTATAAATGTATAACAAATTTAAATCGAAAATTGAGATTGGTCGTGATTATATTTTTTCCCAGATCACCCACTCCTATTTACACATGTCATAAAAAGCAAAATTCCAAAAAAATTTAGAAAAGAAAAGTTTTATCAGGTCATTTTTGTCAAATGCGTTATGTTGGCCCTTGTTTACAATACGATTGGACGAAATAACTGCCAGCATTTTTACCTTTTCACTTCTAATAAATCATACCAGCTTGTCAACGTCTAATCTACTGTAGTTAAATCTCAGAAGCTAAGCATGTTAGGCCTGGTCTCCACATGGATGGGAGACCAGTGGAGGAACCTCAAGTGCCACAGTGGGTCGAACAGAGGAGAAACTCGTTGTGTCCAAAGGCAAGACACTTCACCCACATGCCAGTATGGTTCTGGTGTGTGTGTGAATGGTTAGTGGTGGTTGACGCAAAATGGCAGCCTTGGGTCTTTGGGTGTCTTGGAAAAACCGCTGTATAAATCCAGTGTATTATTGTAATTATTATAAACCAGGACAGTTTAAACACCACCATCTGGGTAAAATCTTAAAATACAATTATGTTTGCTAGGTTTTATTGAGAGCTGTTGTCTGGCTTGTCAGATACTGCAACAAGTGATTGGATTTAGCATTTTGAATTATCCAATGATAAGGCCAACACTACCAATAAGTAATTGACAAAACATGAACTGAAGAATAAATATACTAACTTAACAGTCAAATAATCTTTCTTACAAATAAATAAACAAATACACAAATAATAGTCAGCTTGAATTGAGTTCTTTATGAATCCATGAAATGTGATCTTTCTATTGTTCTCACTCTCACTTAACATGCTTCCTGTGTGTTTGTGAGGCGGCTCCTTGGGGAAACAGGACTACTAAGTGTCCATCTCCATCTCTCTGATGTGGTTACAGTAAAAGGCTCCGATGAGTAATACTACACACACAGACAGATAGAGAGTGACACTCATAAAGCTGGCCCTCAGATGAAATCAGCGCTGCCTTAGGTAATGAGTTTGGAGACCGCGTTAGTCACCAGGCTCTAGACAAGGGAAATTATAAGGAAGGGAATAAGTATACAATTGCTTAGAATGTTTTATTGAGAAACTAATATGCCCTAGTAAAATGAACGGCTTGGTTCTGTTTAAAATGGTGTGGATCAAAACTAAAGCATTATTAGGTGTTATAGTGGTCTCTTGTGGTAGTGAATGGTATTATACTGGCCTGCTTTTTCTGTTCAGGGAGCATTGATACTTGGTATGCTTTGTTTACTATGCACTGTTCAACTTAAGGCCCAGGACCCAATCAGGCCCCTCCAGCCATTAAATCTGGCCCTCGATCCCATTTTCCAAATAAAAAATATAGATTTAGTTATTATTGACTGGTTTAATTTTGTATCAGGACTACTTTAGACCTGTTTGATCCTGGTTTAGACATCTATTAGATCTGCAACATGTTATTGATTAATCTCAACTAATCTATTATTTAAATAATTGATATCAATTGATTTAGTAATTGAATAATCATTAACTGGTCTTTATTTAGGTTTCAAAACATGCCCTGAGCTGAGAAATACCTCAGATTGAAAAGCAATAATGATAATCAATAAAAATTTTGTTTTTATTTTTTTACACTTTCAAAATGTTCTCCAACAAAAAAAACTGGCTTACATAAACCAAAAAAAAAGGGCTTGAATCAAGTAAAATGGTATTGTTTTAGGCATAATTTGACTTTACCCCATGATTTGTCACTAGAACAAGCTAGTTTTTTCCTATCAAGTGAAGTGACTTTTTTTTTTTTTTTCAAGTGAGAAAAAGTTATCCTTTTCTTATTTTAAATAAAACTACATAGTTTACATATCTTGTTTCATCAGCAAATCATATCTTAAGAAAATCCTTACCTGGCTATGCCTCCTTGATCTTCTAGAGGGGCACATCTGGCTTGAAATTGATTATTGGATGACAATAATTTTAAAATATTTATTAACATTGCGCTGTAGATTTTTGCGTGATTTTGAGTCCAATTTACCATACCATACAATTGTTGAGAAGGTGACTATACTTTCAATGATGAACTGTATGAGAAGGTTGGGTCTGACTTTTGTTTTGTTGGAGATTGAAGTTTGAAAGAATCAATGGTGGTAATTGGTTGAGATGAACACAGGTGATTTTGATGTAGCAGTCGGGAGAAGTTAACAATGATTTGCTGGAGTTTTCAGTTGAAGATGACCAAGTGACTGTTTGGGCTATCTGTTGACAGTAAAATGGCTCATTTATGGTCATCATTAACATACTTGATGATACTTGGTTGTAGGAGGAAGTGAGGTTATTGGTGTACAAAGAGAAAAGCTAGGGAGCGAGTACACAACCTTGAGGGACCCCTGTGCTAAGGGTCAGAGGCACTGTTTCTTATAGTTTACCAAATAATACACTTTTAGAAATCCCAGGCGCAGAAAAAAACTGCACCACAAGAACGGAATGTCCCTTTGTATCTTCTTAGTTGCTAGTTTACAAAATAATGTAAACTAAAACATTTTTTAAAAGTGTATTCTACTGAGTCACTAACCTTTGTCTTTATGTTCTATAGGTAAAAAGTCCCACCTGAGGAAGACCACAGAGAAGAAAGCTCCCACTAAAGAGTCCGTGGCTAAACTCCAACAATCTGCAATCTGGAAAATGGAAAACGACTTTTACGAATTCGCCCTGGAGCAGTTTCAGTTCGTCCGGGCCCACGCTGTCCGAGAGAAAGACGGCGAACTCTACCTTTTGGCCCAGAACTACTTCTACGAGAAAATCTACCCCAAAAACAGAGACAAGAAATGAACTCGTGCGTAACTTGTTTTGGGGGAATTTGCAACACTGACACTGAAGCATCATTTTTAACCAGACGAGTGCTGAGACTGAACAGGACTACGGTTCCCAGAATGCCTCACTTCGTTTGGAGATTGCTGGAGAGACATGGAGGCGTTTCCCATTGGCGCTGTACTGTTGTTTTAGTTGTGTTGGAATCGTTTTAAATGTAAAAAAAATATGCCTCATGACCAGGGCAGTTTCTGGAGTTTAAATGGACTGTATGGGACATTATGACAATGGTTTTGTGATTTACATTGGCTCTAAGCAACTGATACTTTGACAGCAAAATATGAGCTAATAGTAGTTCCCTAAATTTAAGGTAAAGCTAACTTAAAGAACCTATATTACGCTAATTTGTGATGGTTTACTGTTGTTTTCTTTTCAAAAACATTGCTGAATTCCTGCAAATTAGGCTGAAAACACTCTTTCACACACACACTTATTTTCTTGTTTTAGCCTTTTGTAAATTAAATGGGTTCATCAAAAAAGTTAAACAAAAATATTAAAGCGTGGGGTACTTGATTTTCACACTGAAAAACAGAATATTAGGTACGGTAGTTAAATCTAACGCTCACTAATTCTTCAACAGAGTGTAAATATCATCTTACATTTATATTTGTGTCCAACATCGGCAGACAGCAAGTGAAACTAGAGTGGACCACCCAAGGACAGCCAATCAGAGCACTGCTTTATCACATTTAAATACTTTTTTATTTAATCCAGGCAGAACACTGGGTTTATACATTTACAGTACTCACAAGTGCTGGAGTAATTTTTTAATTATTTTTCTTTTTGTGGAAACAACAAAGCGTCCTATGTTACAAAAAAAAGTGCAGTGGTTCCTCAGTTTATCAACTACCACTTAAAATAATATCCAAGTGCCACTAGATAAACACTGGTCACATGAATGTACTAAGGGTTATAGTAACCTCATTTATCATGCATTTGCTCCAATAACCTATTTCTGCTTTCTTAAAAATGGAAATAAACAGCTGTTCGGAGCAAGACCCGCTATGCTAGCTTGCAGTTAGCCACAATGCTAACATTAACAACAACAGACAAACCTTATGGAGATAGGTGAACAAGCTGGACATTGTGGACTAATTTCCATTCGTATAGATACATTAACAAGATATCTGTGCTGGGGAAATTGATTTTAAGTCATTTTATCCACTTTTTGTTATTTATTTTTATAACTAGGCCACAAAACCTGGCACTTTCCGGCTACTCTGATTGGCTGCTTTTAAAGTTCCTCATAACATGTAGGAATCTTACCATTTGACAAACAGTTGTAACAGACGTGCACAACTTCCTGAAATTGAAGAGAAGCAAATGAAGTTAAAAATCTGAACTTACGTAGATAGACAATGCATTTCCACATTTTGTCCCACATTCAGTCACTCTTTAAACTCCAGCCTGTACCACGTACTGAAGAGTGTGATTCCGACTTGAATGACCACTTTTTATAAAACAGAATGTTGTAAAGACTGTACATTTTCTACTGAGATGGGGCTTCTCTGAATCTTGTACATTTGGTTTGAGATGAGAGGAGACTCGTGTGTATGTGTGTGTGTTTGCGTATGTATGCTGCTACTACTGTTGTATATATTCTACTAGTTTACACAGTTGATTTCAGATCGTCGTGTGTAAAATGAACCTATTTATACTGTCAGATAAGTAGCCTATGTTTGTGGGTTTGCTCCTCTATGCTACCTTTCATTATAGCTGATTTCTTTTTCAGGTTTTGTCACTGGTTTCAAGTCCAAGCATTGTCATCAAACTGGTTTATTTAGGTTGTTTTAATGTGAATGTTGAAGTGACAGGGTGGTGTTCCACTGTTGACAACCAAGCCAAATTATCTCATAAATCTACAGAAGTAATTAATAAGGTAGGTACATGGAAATAGGAAGAAAATACATCTAATATTTAAATATATACTGGTTTTTAGTTTACACAAAATAAGAGAAATGTATTACCAATTCTGGCTTTTCATCAATGTCCTAAAATGGCAGAAAGTGCAAAAATATTTTGAACGTAAAATTCTGAAAACTGAACAAAGTGAGAATTTAAGTTGCTTTTTTTTTACATGGGGCATTTTGGACAATAATTTTAGATTAAAGGTGCACTGTGTAACTTGGAGATGAGAAGTCAACAACATACTCAGAAATAGATAGAACCATATTACCATATGGCTACCATACTTTATTATGATAGTGATAATTGTGTGTAATGCCATAATGATTAAAGCACTGGTCTCCAACCTGTAGCTCGGGAGATATAGTAGTTGGCCACCACCTGACAAGTAGCTCCCCATACAAAAAACACTTTCTTATATTATTTATCAACTTTTCATTAATTCATTTATTCATTTTCTTCCATTTTATCTCGAGTCGGGTCACGGAGGCAGCAGTCTGAGCAGGGAGGCCCAGACTTCCCTGTCCACACACCTCCTCCAGCTCTTCCGGTGGAGTCCCAAGCGTTCCCAGGCCAGTCGAGAGACATAGTCCCTCCATTGTGTCCTGGGTCTTCCTCGAGGTCTCCTCCCGGTGAGACATGCCCGGGACACCTCCCCAGGGAGGCGTCCAGGAGGCATCCAGAACAGATGCCTGAACCACCTGAGCTGGCTCTTTTCGATGTGGAGGAGCAGCGAAAGGAAAGCATTTATCAACTTGTAAATTAATAATGCTAATATTTCATGCATCCGTGCCATATTTAACTTACATTTCTTGTAATCGCTAAAAGTAGTAACTTGTTCAGTCAGATGGATTATTTTGTGATATTTGTAAAGTCACAAACTCAAGAGAAATCCAAAAGTAGTAGTTTTGTTTTGCAAAAGTATCTCTGCTGAGGAAAAGGGTTGGAGACAGCTGGACTTGTTTTCCATGAAAGCAAACAAGACGAGGCCCTTCTCCAGGTTAAATAATGGTCCAAGTGGGCTTAAAGTAAACATACTTTTTTAATATTTATTTATCTAGTGCATCAAAAACATCTTAAGCCCAATTTACACATACACCCTAACACGGGAATGTTCCTACAATGTGGATCAAGTTTATTTTTTGACAAAACACAAGCTTACGCAGTGCACCATTAGATTATAAGGATCTTATCGAAAACTGAAAAATGTAGTGTTATATTTTTTCAAATTGAAATTCTGAATAATCTAAATTTCAACACATTTTTGGACAGCTCTTAAAAATTGTTGACACTATTTTAAAGGCAGATTCTTCCCTTAAGGCCAAAATGAGCTAATTCATAATTATCTATAGAAGCAGATTGGACAATGCTGCTGTTTCCATGAAAGCCTGTTTGTTAAAAGAGCAAACAGAAAGACAAAAAGCAACATTTTAAAAATGAACTTTGCCAGCAGTGTCTCTCTCTCTCTTGTCGGTCACCTTGAAGGTATAAGATTGAAATCATCATTATCAAGAATGTTCCATGCCAAATAAATTGAAATTCACTTTTGTAACAACTTGTTTTTAAGTACCGTCCAATCCTTGACAGTTTGCTGTTTTCGAGTTCTCCTCCCAAAGTACTGTGGGCCATTCATACAGTATCTATGGACATATATTTAATTTTTTGTCCATTTTCGTGTCTAATATCTTTGCCAAAGCCATCTTGTCTACCCACAATGTGCTTTTTTAGAACTGAATGCTATATTACTGATCATTTAGAAATGATTTTGTTTGCCAAATGACAGAAGTACTTAATCCTAGTTGCAAATGTTTTCTTCTTGGGCCTATGTAGTTCATTTGCACATGTACAAAGCATATTATGTTGTTTTCAGTTGCAATATTTACAGTCCAGTTTCGAAGCCTACAGACTCAGTTGCCATTCTCCGAGAAAGTTCTACAGAATTGTATGAACTGTGCCGATGTTAGTCCCGTGGTGTCAGAATTGCAGCTCAGAGTGGAAAGGGTTAACTGCTCATTGTGCCTTTACGACCCGATGTCCTTGTGTTGCAAACTGTGTTCATCTTCTGATTGCCAAAAATATGTCAATAAAAACATAGAAAATATTTCATGTTTGTTTTGTTTATAGAAAAAAATCTATTATGACCAAGTATACACTATTTACAACCTTTGATGTTGCTTCACAGATATTGCGTGAGAGCCTTGACTTTATTAGTGACATAGGCCATAGCATAAATGTATAGAAAAATAAAACATTTGTACATGGAACTAAATATTTAAAGGACATCACTTATAATTAATGATTTTGTGTGTGTAATATAGGTCTACAAGGTTAGCCACAACAATTAAGTTCAAATGGGTGCATTTTTCTTTAGAATATTTGTTAAAAGAGTTACTTTTTCCTAGATTACAATATAAAGTCTGGGGGTCAAAACAAGCCTCCAACCTGATGATACTTGGTTTAGTATTAGCATCATTTCTAATTTATCATCCAAATGTCATTTGCATTTTATTTTTCCACAAAAGTCTATCACAGCAGTGGTTAATTTTACAATGCAAAAACTGACGCTATGATATTTTGTATGACCTCAAATAAAAATTATAGCTCGTCATGCACCTCCGGCCCAATGGCCTGCTATAAAGCTAGCATTAGGAAAAATAGTTGAATACATACTGTATGCATTAGAGCTTACTGTATAGACTACAATAATAAAAAAAGAACAAGCGTAAGTGTTCATTTTAGCTGCCTCTATCTGTTAAATAATATTGCTCCACCATCATGTAGCCTAATTTTGGGAAAATGTAACATCATAGAATCTACAACTCAGCATTGCATTACAGAACATTTTCATGATGAAAAGATACGTTTTAATTTCTAAAACAGCTTTCTTATTATTATTATTATTATTATTATTATTATTTATTATTTATTATTATTATTATTATTATTTATTTATTTATTTATTATTTATTATTTTACTACTACTATGAGTAAGAAAGTATACAAATAAATAAAAGCAAACATATAAAGAGAACTGGAGAATTTGAGTTGTTAATGTGTGATAGGCTATATGCCTACATGCCTAAAGATTTGCTGTGTATTCTATTTTATGCAGCTTCCTGGGTTCTGTTCACGTTCTAAAATTCGATAATGTCATACATCCTGATAGAAAAAAAAGAAAAAGCATTCGTCCCTGGGTGGGCTCGAACCACCAACCTTTCGGTTAACAGCCGAACGCGCTAACCGATTGCGCCACAGAGACTTGTGAATGTACGAGGAGGCGGGATCTCTTCTTATAGGTCAGCTAAACAGTCGCTTAGTAAAGAGGAAGCATGAAAATACATGTAATAAGACATTTGTTCCACCAGGTGTCACCAAAAGACCAACACATCACATCACAGTTCATCACAATTGAACAAACATAATTCACATTTCACACTTTGTTTCAACACAGCACTAAATAAACAGAATGTAAATATATATTCAAATAACCGATGTAAATGTTTTGAGTTCTACAAGCTGGCTGTGTGTTGTGTAGTGAGAGCATATGGTTGAATCACCTCACTCTGTCAGTCCAGCTGTCTCAGGTAAACAGTGGAGAAATCTGATTTCTGTTTAACACAGCTGGCTCCGCGGTCACAACAGCTTTGTCACAGTCTAAACATTATGTCACAGGTTTTTACAGTAAATGAGTGGCATAGCTTAGGGTTAGGGTTAGGGTTAGGGTGCTATGAGGCAAAATGTACATCCAGGGCTTTGTTTAGTCAAGTATTTATTTATTTATATTTTAATCATTTATTTATTCCTTTTTTGTGTGTAAATTTTTGCAACTCTTCAAATAATAAGGCAATATGTCAACTTTATGATTTGGAACTGCTCTTTCTAAGAAGATGAACGATTGTCACAGTAAAAATCTTAGTAGAAAAGAACCTGAAAGGCTATTTCAAATTCTCCAACTTAAAAATAAATAAATAAATACATTAATTAATTAAAAAAACAGTTAGGCTTCAGGTAGACAGTCTAAAACTAAAAGTACAAGTAGGTTTGTGTAAATGCAAAAAGAACAGATGCTATTTACTATATAGTATAAAGCCAAAAATCATAGTTCTTTCATTTGACTAGAAATGTATCGATTTTTTTAAAGGTTTACAGATTACAGAATGAGGTGACCCTCCACAGATCTAACCGGCAAAGTGCGCTGGCGGTGTCTCCGTTGAGGTACATTTTCAGGGAAAGTAATAATGTCACCAGAAAAGTTACATCATCTACTAGTTTTAATGGCGCTCTAGACAAATAAAATGTGCCCCTTTTTCGGTTTTGTTTAGCACCGCTGCCCCCCTCGTTTGCCCCTGGATGATTCAGACTCCTGAGCGGCGGCGGGATGAGGTAAGCCTGTGCTGTGAAGTTTGTGGGTCACATGTGCAGCTGTGTGTCCGGGGCAGAGCGGCTCTGGGCGGGCGTCTCCACTTTAACCACCGCCTCTTTTCTCCAACTGCACTGGGACAGTTTTTATCTGAGCTCCGGTTCACGTACCTCTGGCCCGGACTACTGCGGGACTGCGATCAACAAGTGTGAGCGCGGCATGGGAACCCTTTCGTGCCCGAGATGAGCGACTCTGTGCGGGGATCGGACTCCTGTTTCAGTGGAAAGCGAGGGAAAGCTAAAGCGAGCCTTGTTTTTGGACTTCCAGGCTGCTCCCCGTAGGATTTGATTCAAAGGCGAAAACCAAGATGGCTGCCGATTCCGTGCAGGTAGGAAAAAAGTTGACAACTGTTACGAAAAGTGTGCAAAGTGACTTCAAACTTGTTGTTAAAAGTTGTGTAATGCTTAAAACTATGTCAAACTTGATCGGAGGCATGATCGGGATGTTTTTTTTTTAGCACAACACCCAAGCCAGACCCCCGTTATGTTCTTGGGAATTATCCAGGGATTGAGGCCTGGGACACAATTTTCCAAAGCTCTCGATCTATTCATAGAAACGTTTATTTGATTGTTTAATGTGTAATGGAATTGGCATCTTAGTCATAGCTTTTGAATGTATGTCTATATTTATTTATTTCCTTTTACGTGATCTAGTAATCTACTTATAGGGAAAGTCTCTAGAATCATACGGATTATTAATTATTTTATTTACTGTAATTATTAGATTAGTGCTAGCCTAGTAAAATATAAATGTAACAATCAGACAAATAATATGGCATATTTTTTAAGCTTAATCATAGAAAAAACATTTATAAAATATTCAGAACACTCTCAGAAAGTGCTATATTTGTAATCACATGACTGACACAAATTTTTATATTTGTTGTTTTGATTTTGTAGCAGAAATATCACCTTTTTATACACTTTATATACACATGTCACGAATATCTACAACTGTAGTCTAATACTTGGTTGCAGAATTTATTATATTACCCACTAATTAATTTCCTGAAGTGTAATTGAGCCACATTAGCATAAACAACACTGTCCCTTTTTAGCACGTGTTCATAGGATAACATTGTTGTAATTATAGACTTGAACACTGCATTTAAAGTTATTGATAGCACATTTAAGCACAGAGGTAAACTATGTTTTCCCTTAATTGCTTTCAATAAATAGTTTCAAACTCTTTAAGCCAACACACATCACATAAGTTTATGAGGAAATAAACTTATGTGATGTGTTGCTAACTGAGCTGAAGTGGAATGTTAGCATAGCATAGCATTTCAGTCTAATTATTGGGAAAACTTTGTTGACTAATAATAGCCTAGTTATTATGTAGGTTACATTGTGAAAAAATGCTCTTCAAATAGGCTACTTTTTAGGCAATGACACTTTGTTTGTGTGTTTTTTTTCTCCGTTTTTGTATTAATGTTTTAACCTAATAGAGAACCTAAGTCTAAAGTCAAATTAGCATGTGGTAGCTTATCAGTAATGGCAACACATAGGTACTACTACTACTAATACTATAATAAAACAACAACAATAATAGCCTAATAAAGTAACAAAAATAATCTAAACAAAATGGCTCATCGTTATTAAAATTTGCTGTAAAAGGTGTATTGAGTATTGGTAGAAGTTGTGTGTTTTAGTGATAATAAAGCAAGTATTGACA
This sequence comes from Mugilogobius chulae, assembly GCA_038363315.1. Taxonomy (NCBI): domain Eukaryota; kingdom Metazoa; phylum Chordata; class Actinopteri; order Gobiiformes; family Gobiidae; genus Mugilogobius; species Mugilogobius chulae. The sequence continues at coordinate 31,382,325 of CM076395.1, read as the reverse complement.
ATACTTATAATAATCAAAACAAAATGTAGCCTTTTATAATCTTGTGAAGCTTCATGTACATAAAGAAAGTATAATTTTAAGTAGAAAATGTATATTGTCCAAATTCTACATTAAGTTTATTTATTTATTTACTTTTACAACATTGGGATTGGATCAAGTATAATCTTTAACTCTGGAACTTGGCTTGGAAGTTTAGTTGTGATTTTAACCCCAATAGAAGAATGTATTAGGCATAATTTGTTTATTCTTTTTTGCCATTTGGATTACCGTAAGAATACTGCTGTCTTTGCTGACTTCACTATCTGTATAGTTCAGATATGTCTTCCAATTATCAAATTATTAAAACTCTAATTTTAGTAAGTAGTAGAAATACTAAAGGTAGACCCAATATGCTGCATTTTTTGAAAAAAAAGAAAGATACAAGAAGTTAGGGTTTATAAACTCTGACTGACACAGTTACGAAGAACTGGTACCACGCTGTGATTTTACTCCTAAGTTCTGGATCGTGTGTGTTTTTAATTAATTCATGAGTAATGCTTTCAGTGCGATCGTGTCTTGTCTATGAATAACCATGACTCAGCGATTTAAGGAGTTTCACTACCATGACATCACTGCAAAAAAAATCATCTCTGACAGAAAAAAAGGAGAGCCGAGAGATAAGGGCCCTTACAGACCCTTGAAATGTGGGACTACTTTATGGATCTTTTAGAAATCTGATGTTGGCTTCTAGTTGTTAAGTCAGTTGAAAAAAAAACTCTTTAAACTGACGCTAAAAACGTGTGGCACTATTGGTAAGTCATGGTCACGGACGATGAACCTTATGTAAGCTATTAAATACTTCTTCAACATTTAAACAATTAGAATTTTCTTAAAGCTTGAGCAAACAAAATGTGGATTGAATGCTGCACCTATAACTGTGAATAGTCATTGTCAAAATTACTCAAAGTGAAGGCTGTATTGTTTACTAGGAATGAACAATATTTCTGTAACTTCCTAGTAAATTGACAATTATGACTTTTTCTGGTTAAATTACACAGAAAAAGCTAACCAAAGCTACAAGGTTCCCAGAGTTTCAATATATTATAGTTAATATGCTTTTTTTTTGTGATGACAAAAAATAGATTAAATTTTTTGCAATCCTTCAGAATTGCAATCCAATTACAATCACAATTTGAATCGATGTATCTAGCAAATCGCAAAGGCGTCAACTTTTTTAGTTTTAATCATAAGCTTCTCCACAAATGATAAAATGTTTTTTTTTACCCTGCATAAAAGCTGCTAGATCATTCAGTCTTTTTGCCAATTCCCTGGATATCCTTAAAATGTGAACTTGTGAACAGAATCCTCTTAATTTGCAAATCTAAATGCCATTACTTGGTTGTTTTTCTGAAATCATGAAGCCCAAATGTTTCATAAAATAAGACCCATACTCTTAACTTGATTCAGTTGAGCATACATTGAGTTGTAATTTTAATTTAGTTAATGCACAAATGCCTCGCGATATCCGTCAAATCCACTGGTCGCAGTAGTATCTCTGTGCTAAGCCTTAACGTGTCGTGCTACTGTGTGTTTGCAGAGGAGCACTTCTAATCTTCAGTCAGACAGGTGCTCTGGCAGGCCTCTATGCTCCACCGTGTCATGTATGTTGTGGATCTGAACGTGTTTATTGGCCTGGTCTATTCCGGGCCTGTCCGAGCTGCAGATGGTGTCAGGTTGTAGTCCACACATGCCCCAATATGCAACGCAACTGGCACCAGGCTGCTCCGCCGGCCTCATCTTTTCCATTGTCCTTTGTCTTATTTGCAGGGTTTAAGCCGCTTTAGTCTTACTGAAAGTGAAAGACAGCTGAAGTTTGATGAGATTAAACGTTCTTGGGTGCTGCTAAGTGGGACTGTTGTGCTACGGTTTAACATTGAGCTGGAAGGTTGTGCAGAGCTGTAATATGTGCCACTGAACTAAAAAGTTGACATGTGTAAATGAATACAAATGAAGGAGGGTGAAGTTACTGTAATGGCAAATTTAAAAGATTTGAAATACAGATTATACGGGATGCTCAGGGATTTTCAAATTTGTTTTTTGATCAGTTATTCATTTGAGATTTTGTTTTCCATTTTGAAGTAAATATAATGAGTCATTAACAGAAGGGAAACCATTTACTTCAATGGTAATGATATCAGTTGAGCTGTCACTAAAGTGTCTCAAATTTTACTCACAAGTTTCAGGTTATGCACAATTACATTTGAAAAGCAGTGTATGAACTGATTTAAAAAGCTATCCCTGCACTGGTTCTGTAAAGGTTATGTGCAGGAAACGTCAGTTGGCTTGTTTATATTCAAAATAGCTAACTTCAGTACCTATGAGCATTTCCTGTTAGCGTTAAGATACAAACATGTCTCTTTATAAACAACAAAGAGTTCTTTGGTGAACTATTCTCTTGATTTGTAAAAACTGTAAAGAAGAAAAATTATAAAGTACAATGGTCGTGGTCCCTCGTTTATTGCGGGGGTTAGGTTCCAAAAATAATCCATGAAAGGCAAAACCTGCGAAGTAGTGATCTTCATTTTTTACCAGTAATTTCAGTCGTTTCAGTCTTAGTTGTTTATGTGACCGCTTAAAGAGGGACAGTGCTGTGTGCGTTGGCCCGCTCTGTTTTTGGCACGCTGCCTGTCCCGCTGCGCTCCACAGCCGACCGCAGAGCCACGGATCACACTACAGCCACGAAACACATCCGGACTCTAGCGAAGTCACAACACATCTCTGAACTACACCAATGATGTTCCAGCTTGAACAAACTTATCATCATCATAACTACGAGCTCAAAGAGTCAAATCCTCACCTGGAGAAACGTCCGAGCGTCAGGTCAGCTTCCCCTGCATGATCCAAACTGTCTAAAGTTTTCTAAAAGAGCTTCTGTGCTGTTGCCTGTGAATGCTGCGATGTGATACGGTCACAAACAGTGCGTTAGAGAGCAAAGCACGCTTACAGCGCACGTCTATAGGACAGCGCACTGTAAAAAAAATTGCAAAATTGCACACACAAAAAATCCGCAAAACGGCGAAGCCACGGAAAGTGACCTGCGACAGAACAAGAGACCACTGTACATACTTGTTATAGGGGACCTATTGCGCAGATTTGTGTTTTTTTATTGTTGTAAAGTAGCTATGACTATTTTAAACTATACATGCTTTACTATGAATCTAAATATTATGAATAATCACATAAATACAAACAAGGGGGCGGGCATAGTGTTAGGTGAGAACACACAATCAATAGCTGCAGGACAGTACAAGATTTCTCAAACATGTAGGAATCATTCCTAACAAAACTTTGAGTAACTAATGATGAAATGATGAAATAAATTTTACACAAAAGGTCTCCTTTAATAGTCTATGAGAATCTATAATTTGTTGCATTGTTGTATAAGCCGCGGAGTTCAAAGTTTGTGAAAAAAGTAGTGACTTATAGTCAAGAAATGATGATATTTTGAATGATAAATAACTACAAGTCTCTTAATTGTTAGAGGTTATTGTACTTGTAGCAGATTGTATTCTTTTGCCAACCATTTAGCCCAAACAAAATGCAAATAAAAACTGCTCAAAATACTTTGGACTAGCATTGTAATCAGGTGTACAAACTGCAGTTGTTCGCCACTGATTTGTCTACATTCAAAACAATCTGCTTTGCCATCAGCCATGAAAAGACAAAATATGGGTCAGTGACATTCTCTTATCTAATTATACTTGACCTCCCTAAACGTTGGACCTATCCTGTGTGGCATGAGAGCTAACCACTTTCCCACTATCATAAGACAGCCATTCATTGAGTTGGTATTCATCCGCAACAACCAGGCTATATTTGCAAACTCTAATTTAAAACCCTCTCATTTCTGTAACAAACCAGCCGTATGGTACAAACAAATCAGGTTGTACATGAGCATGTCTAACCACTAACCAGGACAAAAACATTAGCGCGAGCCATTTTTCTCTTTTAGCTGGTTTTAGAATGTGAAAGTATTTTTAAAAAGCTCATCCTGAAGTGAACTCCCCCTTGTTTTAATATCAAACATGGCGCCTGTGTGCGGTGATTTGTGTCTGTCCATTAAAAGGGCCTGTAACTAACGCAGCCTTCTCATTTACAGAGCGCTCCAGCATTCAGCAGAGCAAACCCGCTGACATGAACAAGCCCACGTCATCCATCATAAAGTGTTTGCATTGTGCTACAAGTGGAAACGCTTCTCTTGAGTTTGAAACCAATAGCTCTTGAATTCCTGTTCTCGTAAAATACCTTCACATAGATAAGCGTGTAACACAATAGCTCACATACATGTACTATATAAGCAGATAAACTCATCTCATCTTTAAGTTTTGTGAAGTGTATCAAGACTCTAGCGGCTGCTTTATTTCCAGCTTATCTGATTGGCCTTTTGGGAGTTTCCTTGCATTGTTTGCCCGTTAAATAGACTTGCTCTCTGTCCTAACGCTGTCCTTACATTGGACAAACAGCTACAGTTAAGTCGTGTTTGCAGTGAGCTAAAGAAGTTACATTCTGGAGAAGCACTGACCTCTGTGTTACCTATGACTCATTCAACAGCACCCTCCAGGCTCCAGGGAGAGAGCCGAGGATGGTGTCCCCAGAATGAACGCCTGTAGGCAGGGGAAAGGGCGTGATGCCTGGCCCAGAGCGGAGGATGTTAGCCAGGCAGGGAAACCCCTTATCTGACTGAACGAGCTGAAGGAGATTTTGACCACTGTAGAAGCTGCTGCTGTCCAGTGTTTGTTAGTAATGGCAGAACAATGACGTTAACATAGACATTTTTCTTTTTTTTTTTTTTTTTTTTTCAATTTTTAGCCTTTCTAGTGTTGCTCATTTTAGCAATTGGTCAAAAATGAAACATGAAACACATGTTAGCATGTAAAAAAAAAAAAATAGTCAGCATTATCTACTTTTCCGTTGCATTTTACCATAAGCAAAAAGAACAGAGAATAACTGATCAACCAGTCTAAACAGCATGTAGCAAATTAAAAAATTAAGCCAGGCAGTACTTACTGCTACCTAAAATTAAACAATAGAACAATGTTAGTAGAAGATGAGTTGCGATTAGCTGGAAGGCTGATCTGGCCCCCGGCCCTCATGTTGAATAGCCATGCTATAGATAATCTAATAAACAATTTAAATGGCTTGATAAAAAAAAAATATGCTAACATTGGGAAAATACTGGCAACATCTAACTATTTGAAATTGTTTCCCCCTCATTTATCCACCAGAACACTCTTTTTCAACTTCAGTCCCATGGGGCAGATCTGGGGTTCCAAACAGTCTGCACAGGCTCATGACCTCTTTTCCACATTTTTAAAGCAACGAAGCCTTGTTTTCATAACGTTTGGGGTGGTACGGTACGGAGATTCTTGGACAAAATGTTGCATTTCCAATGATGAAAGCTTCATTTGTTGAGTCAATACATTTGGCAAAGAAAAACTAGCGTGTTAGCATCATGGTTAGCATCAGCGGTTTCCTGTTTGTCGAGGCAAAAATTGTAAACTCGTACATCAAAAAAATCCAACCTCAATGTATTGAATACAATTTTAAATGAAGCGTAGAGTCACAGAGGCTTCGGGGAAAAGTGAAGTGACTGCAAATGCGACATGAAACTCAACTCAACTTGTTTGCACCAATATAACTTCGTGTGACAGAGACAAACATGGAATTACTCCATAATTTTGTGGATCAGTGAGATCAATGCCAGTAAGAGAAAGTATAATTCAGGAGGTACATCTTAGATGTTATTTATTTAAGAAAGCATGTGTTATGTGTGAGTGACGTTAGCTGCTCGGGAGCCAAGACCGATCACCATCATTAAACTGATCCAAAGTGAACCGTTCTGAGTGATCCAGGCTAATGGAAACATGGATCTACTAGTTTCTTGTTTACTAGTTTAGTCCAGTTTAGCTTGGTTTAGATTTGAGATCTTGAATAATTCTTCTCCAGACCTGGTTGTACTCGTTCTAGTTTATTTCAGATTCATTACTGAATTTGCAATTTGCGATGCATGCAATAAGACTATTTTTGTATTTTAGAGACACTTTGTGGACAGTTTCTTTTTGCTGCTTGGACTTTTTTTGTGTAACACCTCCAATCATTTAGACACTTTCACAACAGAATCTTTTTGCCTGAAGACACACTGACAGCAAAAATGACAGCTTAGTTGGACGGTGCTCATAGCTCAATTATGCTGTCCTAAACGAACTCTTGACTTTTAGTTTACAGGAACCTGTCACTCTGCAGCATTCATACACACTCATGACATCTCTGCTGCTGTTTAAAAACCACACTTCTCATGTTCTTTCTTTTACTTCTCTCCCTGTGCAGCCTGTCGCATCGTCGCTCAGCCTCCTTCACAATGCGTTTTGTTTTTAGCCCTCGGTTAATTTTAGCGCTACACCTCTCACCCCAGTCAGATTAGAGCCCATTCTGAGCAGCCTGACCTCACAGAGCACAGCCTAAGAGGGATTTGTCCGGCGCTGCTTACACCACTTTATCTCTGCGTGTAGATGTCAATGGGCTGAGGAGCTAGGACGGGACTGGAGGAAGTTTGGTGGACGTACGTAGGGTGGTTTGAAGTTGATTGCGAGGCGTAGAGGAGGTGAAGAAACGGCGGGACGAGAGTATGAGAGGTCTGGGCTGCTCATACGAACTCGAGATGGAGATGGAAGATATGGACGATTTTGTGGTAAGAGTAGGGAAGAGAAAAAATACATTTAAACAAGCAAGAGTTAGAATCCAAAATATATCTCTGTGTTTTATGAACATTTTGGTTGCACTCTTGCTTCTTGAGGTTAACTAGTTCTCTACATTTGCGGTTTGGTTTGTGTTGATGCAAAACTTTAGAATTGTGTTGATTCTAGGGCTGCAACTAATGAATATTTTGGTAATCCTTTAGTTGGCCGATTTCTTATTTCAATTAATTGATTAGTTAGTTTGACATTTTCTGATGAGTTTTAAAACAATTCTGAGCCTAATCAAAAGTAGTTTAAAACCAAAATGTTTATTCAAGAAAGTGTTTGTTTATTGAATAGAGCTTTGACGTGAAAAGAGCATTTTTAATTATCATTGTAGCATCATAAATAGTAGTCGAAGTCTATTCTTTATTTTAAAGTTTAGTATCATAGCAATTGGTGTAGGCAACAAGTTTTACATCAAAAACACTTATTTCTGTTTAATCTGAGCCTCCTGAGATGTTTGGAACATCTAAAAGAAAAGGGAACGATTATTCGATTGCTAAATTAATTGACGAGCTGTGTTCTTTAGGCGTTTAGTCGATTAATTGGTCGATGGAGTCTTGGTCGACTAAAATTTTATTAGTCGACTAATTATTTCATTTCGATTATAAGAAATTTGTATTCAACAGTAACAGAATCTTTGGTCTGATCTGCCTTTTTTATATTAACACTGTTTCCTCTTCATTTTCTGCATAAACAATAGTTTTTGCATGAACTACATCATGTTATTAGTCTTTTTGAGCAAGGTTTCTTGCAGAGTTGTCACAGAACTAAAATTTCCAACCCCATTTTAATACTCACAAATAAACGTGATTCTCGATCCCACAATGAGAATTAGAAAGTCAGATTTCATACACTGGACTGATCTTTTCAACACATAATCCAAGTTTATGATCAAACATTTTAGTTTCAAACCAGTTTTGATGAAACTCAAGATTATTTCAAAACTTTACAGAAAATGTTTTCAACGAAAAAGATCTAAATAACCTAAAAACCTGGTCAATACAGTATTTAGTGCAGCTGCAGTGGAACTCTACACATACACATTTCTAACAATTACAAGCCATGGTTCAGTTGTTAAGATTACTTACTTTATAATTGAGATGGATGTTAATCACCAAAGATATTCATTGATTATCATCTGTGCAAAACCTGCTGCAACAAAGTCAAATGATCAATGAGCAATGTGATTAGATATACTGTACTACGAATGTCTGCACCACAGCTGACAGTAAAGATTAAGGCTTTTCTGAATTCTGACCACTTTATTGTTTACATAGTGACTATTGACCCTATTTTTCTGCTTCTTTTTGAATGCATTCTGTTTAGTGCATTTCTTATTTCAGTCATTTTATTTTACTTCATTATTTTAATTAAATGACAAAGAAAAAAAAAAAAAAAAAAAAAAAAAAAAAATAGTGATAGAAACAACATGGCTGCCGGTGACGTTTGGGTCACATTCTGTCATGAACCCATATGTCAACATTCGTAGTCATTATTACTAAGCGTATATTTTATCTAGTACAAATATGCCAGCTCAGTGTCTATCACTACAACATTTTTTAAAAAAATTATAATTAATAATTTTCATTATATATTATCTGATGAAGCAGCCTATTTGCAAAAATAAAGAAAAGCATCTTATTAAACTGATAAAACCAAGATGCTGATCTAGTTATTTCATGTTTATATTGTCTTGTATTGCGTTAAGAGCATAGATGAGGCTCGTTTCCGAATAGAGTTGGTTTTGGCTTGGACCCAGGCTCTCAGAGTGCCTGCTCCTGGATGACAGCTCATGTTTAACTTAATCAACCTGTGAGTGTCCTTTCAGCATCACTCAGTTATCAGCTCTGCTTTATTTCTGCAGAAGGAGCAGCCATGTCCAGGCCACAGATGAGAATAGACTGTGTGATGAGCAGACCGTGCATGATTAGAGCAGAGACAATTCTGAAGAGACACATACAGCAACCGTAATGCGAAAAATTATTGTGTCATTGTGTTCTTTTGTCTTTCGTCACATTTACATTTGGGTTGGGTTTAACTCATTTTCTTTCTAAAAAATCATATATTGTGACATATTGTTATGTCACAATATATGTTATTATTATTGAGTTATAACAGGCAAATTGACATTTTACATTTTGTATTTACAATAATTATCCTAAACAACTTTGTAATGAAAGGAACTAAAGCTGTGAAAAAGCTTAAAGCACTTGTGGTGAACAATACACTGGCTTAGAATGCATTAGGTAAGTGAACAAATAGAGGTGTGCAATATATCAAATTTTAGATCAAGATTGTTGTTTTGAAGTAGGGATAGGACGATTTTCTTTGATTTTGTTAGTTTATCTATATTAACTTTTTTTTTTTTTTTTTTTAGCACAAAATAAGCCTTAATAAACTACATTTAAAACAAAGCCATTGTTGTTAGTGCTCAAAACTTGTATTTTTTACATTATAACATATTAGTGTCCATATTTAGAGGTCTATCTAACAGTTGTTAACACAACATAATAATGCAAATTCAGTCAGGTCTTGCACAAGTTCAGGCTTTGTTTCTTTAAACATTGTGGCTATTATTATTGTGTGTATTATACAACTACAGAGTGTTTTGTAAGTCAGTAGCTGCCTGAGCAAAAATGATGACTCTGGCCTTTTGATTCGATCGCTGCAAACTTGAATCGATTTTTTAAGTTTTCAAACGAATTTCCATCTATTTTGAAGATATGCAAAAACGGATTAAGTAAATGGCATTGTAAATGTCAGTTATAGTGAGACGATGATATTTTAGTCAATTGATCACTCAATAGTCTCATATCAACATTTGTCTTAGTTACAAAGCACCTTGCAAGCTTATTTGAATTTCTGAAATGTCAATTAGCTGATTTAGTTTTTGTTTGGGTCAGATATTTGGTCAGATTATTGAGACTCTGGGATGGTTTAGCTTTTAGTCGACTAGTCAGCTGGTAGCAAATGTCTTAAGTCGACTAAGAATTAAGTCAACTCAATCAAGCCCATTTTTCTGATCATTAAACTTCAACTAATACAATTAAAGACATACTTGATTCTTGGCGTATATGTACAAAAATTAATTAGATATTTTTGTCAATATCACCCAACCCTATGAGCAAAACATGTGGACTGATTGAGAATAAAAATAATTCTGTTTGTTTGCATTTTAAGGAAAAATTTAGTTTACCCTTAAAAGACATCTGTGAACTTTCTGTTCAAAACTGCAGAACTTGTAAGCCTCTTAGTGACATTTCACAGTAACAAGCAGCGGTGTTTTATTTTGAGTGGCTTCGACACACTAGAACAGGGCTTCGGAGCAAGCACCCTGCAGGAAAACAGAATACTCGCCTGCATGAATCAATCAGAATAAAACTTTGAGTAAACTAATGGTGACTAAACAAAGATCAAGTTGACTTTACACATTAGTCCCCTTTAAAATCTCATTTAATTTATTACTCCTATAAAAATGTGCCTTTACATTTATAAAATATGACACCTGTAACATTTAAACAATCCGATATGTATGACTTGTGTGTTCAACGTTCAGACTATTCAAAAGATCAGATTTGACTGTAATGTATGTAATATCTGTCTCTAGTCTATCCTGTTTCATTTTTGCCTTTCAGGAACCAAACACTTCCCGTAAACCATCTGTTAAAATTGAAATGTTGCCGTCTAAAACAGGTTCTCAGGTCAAAAGTGTTGCATATTCTTTCTGGTGTCACCTTAGAAGAACTGCCAAGTCCATAACAGCGCTAGAATCAACAAATACCTGTGGTGAAATGCATGCGTTATCAGATTACCCGGAGCGCATGTGGAGATATGACTAAGTGCTTCTTGAAGTTGACGAATTGTTGTGTTGGATGAAGTTATGACGTTGTGTAAGGTCACATGTTCAAACACCGTCTTTAACTTTTCACAAAATACAACCATCCGCATTCCTCAGTCACGGTCATATTCTTTGTCACATTTTGATTAGTTTGGTCGACCAAAATTTTGAATAGTCGATTAATGTGTGAAATTCTAAGGATGAAGAATGACATAACAAAAAGACATAGCTAAAAATTTGGGACTGAGTCATGGTCTAATCTGCCTTTTTAGATGTAAATAGGGGTGTGTGCATTGCCTCCAATCTGGGGATACGACACATATCACGATACGCATAATTATCACAATATATTCGATATGAGGCCCACAACGATAGATTGCAATTTTTCTTTGGTCTTTTACAAAGTGAAAATAATTTTTTGTTTGTTTTGATGAGTCAAAATATAAAATTAGCTAAATATGTGACAATGTATATTTTCTGTTAACGATGAATGAAATGCACTACGTGATCTAAATATCAGCAGAATCTTGGTATAGATGCGAGTATTGGGAGATTTATTATCACGATATATTGCTGAATTGATATTTTCCAACACTCCTAAATATAAATACACAGTTTTTAAATAATTTTCGGTATAAATGATTGTATTAGCATGTATTTTTGAGCGTTGTTTGGGTTGAATAAATGGTTAGTTTAAAAAGATTTTTTTGAGCTTCAGAACATTTCCACGCCCCTTTTTCAAAAATCAATCAATGGGTCTTCTGCCTATAGTGTACCAAGAATGTATTTGATCAATCACAGTAAATGTCATTGTGTCCTTGGGCAAGACACTTCACCCACATTGCCTTGTATGGATTTGGTGTGAGTGTGATTGGTTGGTGGTGGTCAGATGGGCCTACGGCAGCGGTGGCTACAATAGTACCAATCGAGTATGGAATGATGAGTGTGAAGCATCTTTGGGTGTCTTGAAAAGCAATATATAAATCCAATGCATTTGGCTTTATATTTATGTGATGATGTCAAAATCATTGTGATATTGAAATCTGTATAAAGCCTATGTTTCTGTAAGGAAAATCTGACGTGACTTTGTTGAATGGACAGAGCGGCCTAAGCTCCACAGTATCTATGACGGCCAGTTTAAATCCAGTCAGGAAGTGGCCTCTAATCCTTCTTTAGTAAAAGTGACGTCTTAAAGGAGGTCAGCGGTGAGTGAGAGTGCAGACAGAAGCACTGTGCCTCGGCTGAGCTGAGCAAGTAGAGCTCAGCAGTTAAAGGGAAACTCGCATAAACAACTTTTTACTATTAAACTGAATGTATGGGGTCAAAATTTTATTATCTGTTTAGTTTTTGTTTTTTTTTTTACATTTTTTGCAAACTCGCTCATTTTCATTTCAAATATCAAATATAACATATGCTTACAGGGCTCAGACTGCGACAATGCTCGCATTTTCGCTATTTTTGCCCGTCGAGTATTTTTTTCACCCACTCGCTCCGGTGCGAGAAAATGAAAATCTTTTTTTTTTTTGTCTCGTGTTACACAGCATTATTTATCAACTGCGTAGTTTCCGTGTCTTTAACTCTGGAAAATCATGCACGCGAATGTAGTGCGTTCAACGTACTCGACTCCATTATGACTTTCATGAAACTTATCAGGCTGTGAATTCGGGGTGCGAGTCGATGTGGGTCCTGTTCTTGTACCGCAGAACACAGAGGAGAATTACTAGTTGTGTGTTTACCGTGAGTGTTCTCCTCCATCTCGTTCCTCCGCTGCTCCGCCCACGACTGCTTGGATCTCCGTGTACCATTATTCGTGGTCAAAGTAAAACTTTCGAGCGCACAAAATGACAACGTATGGCTGCTGTAAATACACGGCAACAAAGTATTCACAGTCCGTCATTGTTTCTTCGCACTCAGTCGTGGCGGCTCGGTCTCGTGCACTGTGGTCCCGAGCGCTCGCTTTCACTCGTTTACGACCGTCCGAAATCCTGACAATAAAACATGTTATCTTTATCCAACGTGGGCTTTACGTGCAAGGAGAGTGGATGGCCAGGTCAGATAGGCTTCCGGCGCCGGTGACCCGCCCCTGGCGGGGGGGGGCTGGGACGCGGGTTTGGGGAATCTCCTGTGTGAGACTGTATTTTTAGCTTAATTTTGCTCTTACTCGTTCAGAAGCATTTACAATGTTTGTACTATAATTGCCTGATCTAACATCCATTCACTTTATATTTGGTGTTTTAAACTTTACAAATAAGCTTCATTCTGCATTAAGCTTCATTTTTCTCTGCGGTACCAGTAGGTCTTTATTAATTTCTTTGTATTATCTAAATAAGTAAAAACTTGTTGTTCATTTCTTTTACAGTGTGTGTAAAGAATAGCATAATACTGACCTTTTGGTAAATGTTGTAGAATGACTGAATAGGCTATATGTAATTGCAGTTTGAGTAGATTTTATTAATGGTGCAGCCTATTGCTACCATTAATCAGCAATATTTGTTAACTGCTTGAATGTTAACTGCTTTTCCTGTGTTAACATTTCATAATATTTTAATATTCAGTATTTTTGGAAATTTTTAACAAATAAACTAACTAATTATCATCAAAAAACACAGCATAGCTAATTGTAAATTTAAACTACTATAATTATATATGAATTAACAATTACGCCAGTGCCCTAAATTTTTCTCTGTGCCCTAAGTTGAATCAGTTAGGGCTACAGTGCTCCTGAGAAAAAGTTAGTCGGAGCCCTGGCTTATGTGCTTATGTAAAGGAAAGGTTTCATTCGTATGGCTGCCAAGTTATTGAGGCAAGTAGACCTGAGCTGTTGCCTCAGCAGCTGTAAATCTCACCGCACGTCAGGATCGCGACACAAAACTCACATCATGCATCATCAAGCTCACTCATATTTGGTGCTGTCAATCACTGTCTGTTCACACCACTGGGCGTCTCTTAAAAGGCCTTTGGGCATCTCCCACTTTTGCCAGCCTGTTTGGGGAGCAGTTGTGGGCGGAGTAAGTCTCTGACCGTGTGTTTAGCCTCACTATAAGGAGAAAATATTGCAACTACATTTATTATTTGCAATTTATTTGCTAGTGCACATATGTTCAGAACATTCAACATTTGGAATCTGATTAAATATGAACTGGTAGTAGTAACTAAGCTATTGTGATGATTGCATTATCTGTGATATCTGCTTCAGCCTGATCATCCAATTTTGCTGAAGTTGGCACCGATATTTTTTCTGCTCTGTCTTAGTTTCTGTATGTCTGTGTCCTTCCCAGTCTGCCCTCAGAACATCAAATGTATCTTTTCAACACGTGAGTCAGAATAGAAACTAAGCTATGAAGAGGCTGTGCGACATTGACAAAAATGAATATCTTGATATTTTTCTGGCATATCTCAATGACAATATTCAAACTATTGATGTAAACGTTTTAGTTTACGTCAATAGTTTGCATTTACTTTGTAGAATTTGATGATGTCATAAATCCAGTGGGGAAAAGCAAGTTTTTTGTAGTAATAACATTATAATTTCATGTCATGAACTAGACCCATTCACTTTTTGTGCGACAATGAATTTTAGCTGCTTGATCCTCATCTCTATTAAAAACTATTGGCTTAAAGGAATGTTGTGATGCCAAACAAACGTGAAATCTGTTACAAAACCGCAAAAATATCACATACTGTATAAGCCATTAGTTAAATGTTTACAGCATCACTTTTTAAAACATGTATTTGTAGCTACGTATTTACTTGGCTTTTGTCTATAAGTGATATACAATACTTGATATTACATTTTAAGATATATTGACAACAACATTCACGATATTATATAAAATTTGACATATTGCTCAGCTCTAGATATGAATGAATGGTTACATGATCGTGAGTTGAAATCAAGCTCTAATAATCTCTCTGGGTGGAGTTCACATGTTCTCTCGTCTCTTAATATGAAAATTTTGATATTATGTATCGGCATTTCTCACACATTAAGCAGACACTATGGTTGTGTGTGGCTTTGTTTGAATATATTTATTTAGTATGATTTTCACTTATCACCTTTACTGATCAAAAACATTCCCTGTTGATTAAATATAAATAACTTTCATACAGTTGACTGCTTTATTACCTGACCATTAGTTATTGGTCAGTTTGGGCAAATATTGGTTTTCGGCAGCAATGGTAATCCAAATATCGATATTGGATTGACCCATTAATAAATAATTTGTTCAATGGAATGGATTATTTGTCAAAATGTATAAATTATAATATATATAATTACCTTTACCTGGTCAGTCTTTTTGCTTGCTTACATTGCACATTCTGAGCTTCCTAATTATTCATAACGATGTCACAACTTTCAGAAGCCAGCTGTGTTGTTATGGTAAACTTATCATGCTAAAAATATAAACGAGCGCACTAAAAACAAAAGTATAGTAATTGTTAAGAAGCAGAATTAGTTTTCATGGAAGGGAAAAACAGTATATTGCTTCCACTTTGGACATTGACCAAGTTTATATCAAAAGACTGATATTTGGTGCAGACTTGGTGATTATGTGAGGCTTCTAATGGATTTTAAATGTCAAATATTGGTACAAACGGATTTTAATTTGGGCTAAAAATTCTATTGAGGCTATTTCCTAAATGTGGCCTTTTTAGAAGGAAATGTTTATTCTTCAGCTTATAGAAAAAATACACTTTGCAAAATTGGTCACAAACATCAAGTATTCAAATAAAAAAATGTCACTGTTGTGGTCGTTATAATTGTAAATAACCACTAAATTGTGGTTTTTCGTCTGGCAATGATCGGAACACTAAAATCTGATACTGTGACATCCCTAATTGTGACATTCCTAGTTATACTACTATATATATATTTGTAAAAATCCAAGTACAAGATTAGCCAGGTTGAACTCAGTGAGACAATATTTACCGTCGTTATCTACTGCTGATACTCTGTGACATGTGCAGCCTTTTTCTTATTGTGACTACACATTTATCTTTTCATTATAAGCAAGAGATAAAATTGCAGATGGGAAGGGTTAACAAAACATTATCTGTGCTGGTACATTATTATTTAAATGTATTTATTTGGTGTATATTTTGGCTTATTTTTATATTGACTTAGTTTGTTACGCAGTAAAATATCTTACTTCAAATATTGTGTACACTTTTGATGTGTTCTTCCTGTTTCATACAAACACATGCAAACATAAATTGTGTGTGAACAGACTGGCTGTGGAAATGCGAGGAAGAAAAAATATAAACTCCACAACAGAAAGAAAAAGAACACGATCAGGTGTGAACATAGTGCTGTTGTCTCTGACCCGCTGTCTGCTGCTGTTCTTCAGGGCGACTCGCGGGGGCAGATGGTGGCCGAGCGGCTTGGTTTGGGCAATAATTTGGACCTGTCCGACACCATGGTCCAACAGAAGCTCGACGAGATCAAGGAGCAGATCCGACGAGAGATCCGCAAAGAGCTCAAGATCAAGGAGGGAGCCGAGAACTTGAGAAAGGTAAACCGTTTAAACCAATCCAGACATTCTCATATTTGTAATGCAATAGGAACAATTCTTACAAGCGTTGTTGACCATTTTAAAATGAGTTTTGTGTTCATTCATATCTCGTAAAAAATGTACTGACGAAAGTTGAATGGATGCTAGTTTACTAACTGAAACTTTAAATTCAAAGTAATAGAAATAGTTATGTGGGCCCTTGTTGGTTTGTGTCAAAATGTCAAAACACAGTACATTATAAAGTTGATTTATTTGGATCATTGGCTTGAGAGTAAATTTCAATTGTTTTTCATTATTGAATTTGATTTCAACTATTGTACTTAGACATTTTCAAGATAAGCAACAATGAAATACAGTGTAATGCTACACTGTTTGTGTGATACAGCCTACTGACAAAAAAGTCCTTTGTAAAAGCCAATAGATTAGCTAAGGTAATGTATTTCATAGTTCACATCAGAGCTGTGCAATTATTATTACTAGTAATAGTATTATTAGTGATTATTTCTATACTTAGTTATCAAAATATGTAATAGAGTAAATGTGATTATTAGTATTAACTCATGTGCTTTCAATAGGTTACTTTCACGTGACATCATAACATTCTTCAAGCCATTGTTATTTCAATCAGGTGGAGGACAGCTAATATCAACTTTGTTTAAATGCAGTTTATTGTTGCAATACAAATGATAAATCAGCATTTTTTAAAGTCTCAAGTCTTTTGCCACAAGTCCAAGTCCCAATTCAGAGCCCCACAAATCCAAGTCAAGTCCCAAGTCCTCTTCTTTTAGTTTCAAATCTTTTAGTCTTTAAATCAAACTACCCAATACATCTTGTATTTCTACAATTTCACAGATTTTTATAAATTCTCCCATTCAAAACTCATTTCTGGTCACAAAAAATAAAGGAGGATGGACATGTTTCTGTTTGTAATGTAAAACAAAAGTTATTTTTTGAGGAGAAGTCATTTCGTGTCACTGACCTTCAATTCCAAGTCGAGTTGCAAGTCTTAGTTCATTTTATCCAGTCAAGTCTCAAGTCATAAAAACAGTGACTCAAGTCTGACTCAAGTCCAAGTCATGACTTGCAAGTCCACAAATCTGGTATGTTACTTCCTAGACAACAAAATGACCAAAAAGGAACGATTAGTTAAATCAAATAAGTTCCCCCTGCCTTGAAGCAAACAAACCTCAATGATGCGATGTCAGACGGTTTCCACAAAATGAAATGAAACCAACTGATGCGTCAGGCTAGTACTTTCAAACAGACCATTTCTGTGAGATATATCACCTACTTTAATTTTATCAGTTTCATTCCCATCATGTAGGGCAGAGTTATGTTTAAACTTAGGCCTTTGGGCCAAATGAGACCCTTGAACTAAGTTTTGATGGCCCTGACACTTGGCCAATATTACAAAATATTATATATTATTATACATATTACAAAAGACTTGTGCTTTTTATGGTTAATTTGAACAGTTTTCTAAATAACAAGCACTTTAATGCTATGCAAACAGAAAATTAATTATCAACACCAAGAGTGTGTGGCTCTTTAAAATGCAAAATTTTGAATGAGTCTCTTTATTTCCTCTGTTATGTGGCCGTCTGCGACTCTGCTTCATATGTTTCAAAATACAGCCCTCAGTGAAAAATGTTTGAATAGCCCTGATTTAAGATGATGTTTCGCCTTTTTTCTAAGCAAATAATCATCTGAATCATTATGATTTCAATTATGATGTTAATACTTATGATTATGATTTAGGATTGTTCAATAATAGAAAAAAACATATGTAATTGGAATTCCTCAATACGTTGTTGAGGTAAGTTTTCAGCCTCTTCTTTTCCTCTCAGGTCACGACAGACAAGAAGAGCCTGGCTTACGTGGACAACATGCTGAAAAAGTCCAACAAAAAGGTGGAGGAGCTTCACCAGGAGCTGCAGGAGCTGAACGCACACATCGTGGTCAAGGACCCGGAGGAGCTGCTAGGTAACCCCACAGTTTGTCCGCACATTCTGACAAACATTAACAAGGAAAACATTGACACAGGCTAACACTTATCTATGTGACCAGGAAATGCACTGGGTTTTGAGTATTTAAACTTCATTTTCAAACATCGTAACAAGATGCAGAACATACTTTGTGGTCACGTTTTAGCCCGACTATGGTAGTTGCTTTTAAAACATCTTTGTACTGGAACAAAAACTCTGCTCGATTGGATGGGGGAAAAAATCACGACGAGCTGCTGAAGTGCGCATAGTATCAGAGTTCTTTAGAATGTTTTTATTCGCACTTCACAATGGCTTTACTTCAGGCAAGTGTATTTCCCACAATGCATTGCAAATTTATCCAACTCCAAATGATTTCCAGAAATCAAAATAAACACTATCATATGAACTTTGCATATTTATACAACTCAAAATATTTATCTATGAAGTGAAATAAGTAGTAGTAATAGTATAACAATGACAAAACAATAACACTGTCTATTTTAACGCAAATATATGCATAAATTCACTTGGCATCCACAGCACTGTTCATATTAGTTTGTGGCAAGTTCAGCAAATGGTCCAAACTAAACTGATCTGTGGCTTTGTTACTGTAGCAGCAGTTTAAGAACAGAGCTAACAACAAATGTGAAAGTCACAGCGTATTCTTTTATAGGCCTATCAATACGATGCACACGTAGCCTATTTATAAAGAGGAGCCATGGGATCTTATAGTAACTAGACTGAAGAATCCAGTTTAATCTGCATGATGATTAATAAACGCTTTCATTATCAAGAAATATTGAATGACTTACTCTGATTGTGCACACTTGGCTGTGAACCTTTATGCATCACCTTGACTCAGACAAAAGACTTGTCTGAGCTAAAGACACAGCTCATTCAGACTAAGCGGTCGATCTATTAAATGTTTTGTGATGTCTGCACATTTGTGCTTTAGTCTGTTATATCCATGCATGACATTTACACTTCTGTGTCTGTGATTGGCCTCGTAAGAGCAGACTTCACTTGAAGCTGCAACGCGTTTCCTTCACTTAGATTATAGGTTTAATACTCGTATATTTTGTGTAATGATTGACTATTCCTTACATTTGAAGTCCGTAGCTTGGTTGTTCTGATTGGTCATTTTGCCTCTGCTCTGTGAACGCGCGCGACTTCATTGAGAAAATGCAGGGTTAACAGATCCAGTTGTGAACTCGTTTCGTAGGACAGTTTATACAGAAAGGCTCATGTCTGGGTTAGTCAACCCAGGTAAGAAAACTTATCCAGGATAACTTCAATGACAAGGCTCTGTTCTGCACATAGAGCACCTTGCGCACTTTCAGAAAATGCACACTTCAGTGAAATGTGAAGGGTGTGAATATTGTGGCAGGGCCATTTTTTTTCTTTTCTTCTAATTTATGTACAGTATATGGTCAAAAGTTAACTGTGGCACTTCAGTGGCCAATGACATTTACATGTGAATCATGTAGAGCTGTCCTACTTGCAGTCTCATCACAAACATCTGCTGCAGATATTTGTTCTGACTTATCACACAGCCTCCTATAACTTCAGACTCCGCCCCTTTCTCTCACCTTTAGATGTCCAGCATTGCATTGCTTACATCTGTGTGTGAAATGTGATTTTGAGCAGATTTCAGGATTTTAGTGTCCCTTTTTGACCAAGTCAAGATAAATCAGGTCTTGTGGATTCCTGCTAGTTCTTGGAAAGCCTCAAGTTGTGTTCAGACTGCAGCATCAAAGTCTCACTGGACGCCTTTAGTTGGACGCCTGTACTTTTGAGAGCAGACACGTCGTTAGCTGCTTCTCTGGATGGAACTCCTGATTGGTTGACGACGTGATGCAAATTTTCTCAAAAGCAAATTTGTTGTAATTTACAGATAGATACTTGCTATATTATGTTTTAAAAGACAAATCATTTATATCAAAGTCTTTTTTTATTTAAAAAAAAAAAAATACATCAGGAAAATATTCAAACTGATCTAGCCTGATATGCTAATGCTGCAGAAGTGCTCTAAGCTAGTCTGGATGATTTATGGATAGTGCAGAAGATCTCAGAGACTCACCTATGACATCACAGATCTGGGAAATTCCGATCAGTGTTTTCTGCAGTTCAAAACGAATAGCATCTCAGAAGTCAGAAGTTCAGGATTTCTGGAAGCAAAAATAGTATTCATGATTTTTGTCCAATAGAGAGATGGTATTGGTCAGGTTTTGCTCTTGGTGTGTTAAAATTAATAAATTATAGCTAGCTTTATTTTTTTCAACATCTAAAAATAAACTTGCATGTAAATATAACCACTAGTCCAGTGCTGTGTATGAATTATGATAGGTGAATATTTTGTGCTGTATTTCCTGTAAAGGCTCTTCTCGTCAGTGTGGTGTGAGAGGTGTACCTACAGTCAGTCCACCCGGGGAGAACAGAGCACGCTCAGTGTTCGGAGGTGACTCATCCCACAAGCTAACATTGTTACATTCCACATTCCTACAAAGCTACAACCACCGAAGGATTGTTCTCAGGCTGTTGAGAGATGGCTGCAGTCCTGGGCAATAGTCTGGATGAACTGGGGAAAGTTGGACGGAAGCAGTTAAATGTTAATTCACTAAACTCAAACTGTTGTGGGGGTTTGATGCACTTGTGGGATCATTGGACTGAATCAAATTTTAACCAATATGGAAAACAAGTTGAAAATTTTTGGCTTGTTGGGGTGTGATGATAATAAACAATATGATGGACAGTGCCATTAATTACAGTGATTCCTGAACTACAAGTCGCTCCGGAATGTAAATCGCACAAGCCCAAAGAGCATACATTAGGAAAAAACAGTAAGTCGCACTGGACTATATGTCGCATGTTTTTGTGACACAGAGATTGCACAGAGGCAAAACTACAAGATGCAGATCAAATAAATTACTAAACTCTGCATAAATTGTCTCTTAAATATAAATAAATATTGTGTCCATTTGACACTGAACAAATCGCAATGTGACAAGTGTATTTCTTACCTGAAGCAAAGCTGCACACGTCTCAGTTGATTTTGCCCAAACTCCGTGTGTTATTTTAGTCTCTCCAAACATAAAAAACTAGTCCTACATTCATTCCTTGGAAAAGATTTCCCCCGCGCTGCTTCTGCTGTTCATCAGCGAGTGCTCAGATGATTATAACGCGGAAACAAGGAAATGCAGTTGCAAGTTTTGGTTGTGTACATCAATCACCAGACAAACATCAGTGTTTGTCTTTCATGTGATTATGGTCAAGAGAACTAATGCTCTTGAAATCAGACCAAATCAATTCTCTGTGGTTCATGAAACTGCAGTTTCCAGTTTTGCAGTTTTATAAATATAAAAATAGAGTCACTTAAATATTATTTAATTGACAGCACCTCTCGCTGGAGGAACCAGCAGCGTGCATGAAACATCAACTGTCCCTCACTGCGTTTGAGAGAGCAGGGACCTGTAATATTATTAGTTATTCACAAATTCACATTTATTTTATATAGAAGTTAAATTCCCAGTTAGACGATGAAAAAAGTTTGTCTTATAGTCTGGAATATACGGCATTTGAATTTATTTAGGAAGCTTTCACACAGCTCCTTTAAAGTAAATTTGTTTTGTGAACATTTATAAAGACAAAATTAGCTTGTAAAGCATACAGTTTATGTACTGTATAACCAAGTCTGTGCTTAAGTCTGTTTTCTCTTTGCCCTGAGTAGAGCAAGTATAGATACTCTGGTTTTTAGTTGTGATATTTTTGTTTGAGATTTAGGATGTATTCACGCCTCCATTTAGCATACTTTTATCTGAACCAAAGCAGAAGTGAACCCTGATGTGGTTCGAGGAGGGCTTCTCCCCACCTGGTGTGATACTATTGGACAAATGACCCATTTACAAACAAAGTCTTCTGCTTGGAGTTTTTCCTAAGTCACACAGATTTTTCCCACTTGGAGTTTACACTTTCAGACATACAATTATTGGTTGTCTCATTTTAATCAAAGACAGGTTCATATGATAATCCTCATCTTACATTCTTACTTCTGCTTCTTGAGCATTCTTTCCACATATTCATGTGGTTCTGGACACCTTCATTCACCAGCGTAACTAGGAGCAATGATTTGAACTTGTCTCAAAGTCAAGATTTGTGCACGTTCAAAACTGCTCCCACCAGTGAATATTCAATTTGAACATTCAATTCGATAGATAAATGTATTGTAAAATTGAATAGAGCAAAACAGCAGCACTATCAAAGTTAGACCAAGTTCACTTTGCTCTAGTTCTCATCTCTGTGCATAAGTGATTTGTTGTACCCTTGCTTGCTAGCCATAGATTTGTCTTCAATCAGAAAGCGTGGAATGCTAATTGCTAGGTTGTTCCTCAGTTTAGTTGACATTAGGAAGTCATGACAAGGGAGGGTTTTTGGGGGAGGGAAGACAGTTTGTCTCGTAAATTATTATCTTAAGTGGGAACAAATTTAGCTGAACTTGTCGACCCTATGTGGCTGATAAACAAGGCTTTTAGGCTGACGTGAGGCTGCAGGAATGTGGCACCGCGATGGAGACAGGAATGAAGGCCGCTGTCAGCTCATGGCTCCACCGGCAGACTCTCAGAGCCTCAGGAGAACGCCACTCTCAAGTGTTTTAAGCTTCGACTCCGCAGGTCTCTGGTTTGTGTCTGACACTTCGCTGAAGCCAGGAAAGAGCTGAAATGTTCTGTTCACGCTGTTTGGAAGTTTAGTCAAACAAAGGTCAACCAGAGAAAAACAAAAACGTTGAGTAATTTAAAGCTAGCTTGACTGGTAGTGTTCTGTAACTGGGAAGGTGCTAGAAGCTGGGACTTGCTGATATTTGCCCAAAAATAAATCTAACATCTAAAATAGATTTTCTCTTTTAATACTTGTGTGGTGAGCCTTACTACCTAAAATCATTTACTTTGCAGGTATGTCTTAATGTTATAGAATCTAGAAATCAGGCCACTAGTGGTCAAATGAATACATACTACAATTAGGGTTAGGATGCATTTTAACTGGGTCAGATCTAAAGCTCCTCATTAGAGATCGACCAATATGGGTTTTCTTGGGCCAATATCAATGGCCGATTTTCAAGGCCGATTTTAGAAGCCGATTTTCTTATTTTAGTTTTTAAAAAACATAACTGAGATCAGATATATCCAAAAAAGATAGAGTTCAATCTAAAGTATTTATTTGTCTCATTGTTTAATGAATACAACATATTTATGCACATTACAGAACATTTTAAAGAGTAATTCAAGAAAGTGATCCTTTTCAAAACACAGCAAAATGGAGATGTAAAACAAACCGTATCATTTCTGTCTAAACCTAAACTTGAAGCTCAGCTGATCACTGTGAGTGCAGCTCTACTGTGCAGATGACTGATCAAATATTGGTCAAAATAGGGTCAATGGCCGATGTGGCCAATATTAAAAAAATCCAAATATCGGCCTCAAAATATCGTCTGGCCAAAATCTCTATCTCTACTTGTCAAATTGTAGCTCAGCTAAGAGTAAACTTCAATAAGTAACACTATAGGCTTACTTCAGTACTTTTCACAATTCTTTTGAACATGTTTGAAAAACTGCAAATAGATTTTTTTTTTCCAAATTGTGCAGCCTATTTCAAAGTATTTTTTTCCCTACTGGGTATATTGTTGTATAGTTCAGGCGATGTTCAAGTTCTTCAAACTAATTCTGTTTTATATGAAACAGTATGTACGAATATTGTCATTTTGTAACTGTAATTTGTTTGATTGACAACATAAATGATCTAAGTAGGTCCAACTTTCTGAAACGTACACAACAATTTTTTTTTCCGGGACCAGTAGATTGTATTTAAGTGATTTGGCATATTTAGCTTATGCAAGCTACTTAAATTGCCAATTTTCCATGCGGATAGTAACAAAAAATAATTGCTGCAAGAACTGGAGTAATTGAGTCATATTAAAACTATGTACTTTGTCACTAAATCATACCAATGAATTAAATTGAAACCACACAATGACGTCTTAGTGT
Organism: Mugilogobius chulae; assembly: GCA_038363315.1. Lineage (NCBI taxonomy): Eukaryota > Metazoa > Chordata > Actinopteri > Gobiiformes > Gobiidae > Mugilogobius > Mugilogobius chulae. The sequence goes on along the minus strand of CM076395.1, from coordinate 31,358,175 downwards.
TTTGCTGTATATCCGGTTTAAAGGGCTCATATATGCTAATTTTCATTTCCATGCCATAACGTTCTCACTCTTGAACTAAAATACATTGTTCCACGTTGTATGTATTTGAATATTTTTAGACTTGGAATTGACATTTGCAGCTATATTTATTTTTTTTTTTTGTGTTGCACAACAAAACATATACAATACTTTCTTTGGCAACTAAACAAAATAAAATATAAAACTTCACTTAATGACATCACAAGGTTGAACACAGCATTTCAGCTTTGGAAATCTTTTGCAGGATTGTTAAGATATTATTGAATGAACAAAATCAACTTGGATATGTTTCCCATGGTGTAACAATATTCAAAAATGCTAAAATTCACCAAGTAAAGTTTGTGTAATACAGGACCTTTAATACGTATAGATCCTTTGACTTTTTTGACCATTTGGATTTGTTGTGCATGTTTTTGGTCAGTCCACTGTGACTCAGGGTTACCGTGAGGGCGGGTTCCCCTTGTCCCAGCTCCAGCGTTGATCTCAGTCTTAAGGCATTCAGTAGCTGTATCTTGTCTTCGGACACAGCGTGGGCAGGGCTCGGGGCAGAGCTCAGGGCAGGACCCAGAGCAGAGGGTCTGTGAGTTCTTGGCTTCTACATGGCCTCACTCCCACACATAGGAAACCCATCAACACACAAACAGCACATTATAAAGCTGCAGGCTTCTGAATGGAGCTTTTGACAAGTTTGTGTCTACTTTGTCACTTTCTTTGCTGCGTTTTTTACAATGTTGTTCTGTAGCACTAGTTTGTAAAATTTAGTTGTTTAAGCTGTCAATGGTGTTCTAGTCGACCAAATTTGTGTTAGTCCAGATAGTATGTTGTTTAGAATATACACTTTTGTATCAAAAGAGATTAGCATTAAATAGCTGTCAATTTTATAGACCAATCCAATACTGAGATTGGATATTTGTGCTGGATTTTTTTAGTTTGAAAAAATGTCTTTGTTTTGATAAAGTTAAAGGGCTATTTCAGTCCTTAGACTGGTATCAACATCAGGTATCAGTAGATACTTAAAGTCAAAGTTTCCAAAAAAAAAAAAAAAAGAATCGTTGCATCCCTACATACTTCATTGCTGGGTTTCAGATGATGTCACACAAACGGCATGGTGTCCTGACTTGGAACAGGAAGTAAACGGGCGGCATGGTGGCAGAGCGGTTAACGCTCTGGCCTCACAGCAAGAGGTCGCGGGTTCGATTCCTGCACGGCCCGGGACCTGTCTGTGTGGAGTTTGCATGTTCCTCCCCGCGTCTGGGTGGTTTTCTCCGGGCACTCCGGTTTCCCACCAACCAAAACCATGGTGACAGTCGGAGGTTGAGGTGTTTGGGTGTTTGGGCGAATTGCACACCAGGCGCCTTACACTATTTTTAAATAGATAATAATTAGCCACATTTAGAAGTGCATTCACCATAAAGCGTGTAATACATGTAGTGTGTCTGTGGTGGAGTGTTACTGGAAGTTGGAAAGTCGTGGGTGAAAGAAAACTCAATAGGAGAGGGACAGCTCTTCAGAACTGCAGTTTATGTTTAGTTTTTTGTTCTGTTTAGATGTACAGATCTGCCTTAAAACAGCCATTGCAACATGTATCTGAACGTGACCTCAACACAACTGTATTAAATAGTTCCTCACAATAACATATTACACTATCATGATGGCATAGTACTGATGAATAAACACAAATATAACTCCTTTAACATATGTCTATGCGAGTGGCATTACTCAGGAGGAGGACCTGCATCAGAGTCCACATCCTCCTCTCCATCATATAGTACCTCCCGCAGAGTCCACTCCTCTCCCTGTGATGGAGAGACCAGCTTGGTTTCTGTCCCTTGAGGTCATACACCCACCCCAACAGACAATCTGGACAATCTTTTGTGCATTTGTCTTTAGTGTTTTAGAGTGTAGATTAGTTCCGATACATTTGTGAAAGAGTCTTGGTCACGACCCTTTTTAGTCAACTATTTTCTTTGGTTGACTGCTGCTCTAGCTTGTTTTTTGAAAATGGTCATTCCAGAAGGCTATACAGGCTATCACTTATATTTGAGGCAGATTGTCGAGAGCTATGGCATCATGGCTGGATAATTGCGTAACGTGAAAAATTTGCCAAAATTAGGTTTGTACAAAACCTGTTTCAGTAATGTTAGCTACTGTTACATTTGTATGTTCTACAAAACTAGCATTGATCTAATTATTAAACAAGACTACACAAGGATTAGCTAATCTGAACCAAGTCTAACTAGTATTAGGTCAAAACTAGGTCATATTCAAAGCAGAGTTACACCAAACTAAATCAGATCTAAGGTAAACCCAGAAAAAATACTGAAACAAGAAAGATATGTTGTATTTTCAATATTTGAAGAATGGGTTGAGGCCAAATCAAATCTCTGGAGGCCAATTTTGCACCCGGGCCTTGAGTTGAATAGGCCTGGCCTAGTACCTAGTTACGAAATTAGATTTTGATCCCATAGGGTTAAAAAAAACAATAATATTAAATGTTTTATATATACATACAAAAGTGACTCAAATTATCAACTTTTTTTTTCCAAATAAATTGGTCGACTTATATAGTAGTTAACATCTGTCACTATTGTCCAATACTGGAACCCCAACCCTGCCTTATATCCTCATTTGAAGTTAGCAACATAACCTTGTAGTTCTTTTTATAACATTTTGAATAAACTATACACAGAATAATTGACACATTTTGCATATCATTCATAATTTATCTTCTTATTCATACGTTTCACTCCTAATCTTACCACTATATTTCCAAAAGCAGTCGAGCAGCCTAGTAAACTGTAGTAAGTTCATTTGTTGATTTTGGACAAGCGCATAATTCAGTTAACTTCCACGTGTTTTTGCGCTGAGAAGACTCTGGACCAGTCTGACTTCTCATTCACAGGCCTGGGGAAACTACTCTTTAAAATTACGCAATCATTAGTTTCACTCAGGAGGGAAAACCTAAAGGAGGCGGAGCGTTCCTGTCTTGACTGTAAGCACATTTGAGATTCACGTAAACGGACGGTCACGTTTTCTCTCTGCTTGAGTCCGCAGGTGTTCAAATAATCCAGTTTTCATGTAATATTTGCTCTCAGTGAATCATACGCTGATGATTTTGTCAGAGAAGAATAGTTTTCCTTTTCATTTACAGCCAAAACGGTGTGCTTTACCACTTTAGATTTTTTTAAAGCAGTTTTTGTCATAGTATTTTTTTATTCATAGTTTATTTTTAGTAATGTTTTGGGTTGGGATGGGAATAAGTTATCACAATATAATCATAAGAATTAAAACAATATTAGTTACCAAAGTGTATGCTGCATGAGTCTTTTAATTTCGAGCTAAAGAAAAATGTAGAATCCTAGGAGCAAACTTAAAGACTTTTATTCAATAAAATAGGGTTAAAATCAATTTCTCTCTAGCACAGATATCTTGTTAATGTATCTATTGAGGAGTAAATTGGTCTGCATTGTCCTGTCTACGTCTAATAATGTCCCATTTGTTCACCAAACTCCGCTAAGTTTGTCTGTTGTTACCATTGGCTAACTGCTGTTAGCATACTGACACGTCTTCCTCCTAACAGCTGTGATAAAAACACGTCGTGGTGATTAAAGGCCTATTCATACTTCATAAGAAGTAAGAAGTTTGGTTGGCCAGCTAGAGCCGGACAAACAAAGTAGGGACGTCGGCTAAAGTATGAATTGGCCTTAAGTGGGAGATTCAAAATTAGAGTTGTTGCGCAATATATCAAATTTTAGATAATATCGTGAATGTTGTTTATTTTGAAGATATACAAAATTTGAATGTATATAGGCTATTGTTTATAGTAATTATTATTATTATTATTTTTTTTTTTTACAAAAGAGCCATTGATAATAGAAAAGTGAGGAAAATGGTGTTAATAACTTTCAATTTAGGATATAAATGTAATATTTCTGCACTTCTGAGATTCATTTGCAAACATTCACTTTTGTCTGCCAATAGGTTGCGTTCACATGACATCACTACATTCTCCAGACTAATAATACTCACACAGATGTTTGCAGCACAAATAGCCTAAATCTTGTACATAGTAATTTTTTGTTGTAATACAAAAGTGAATGGATCTAGTCATAAATGTAAAACCAGACTAAAGCAGTTTGAAATGATCTTTTAGATATTTCATGGCAAAGTACTGTATTATTAATGAGAAAACTTATGTATATAACAGAAATCGTCTGAATATCGTTATTGAGATATACCCAAAAAATATCGAGATATATTTTTGTGAAAATCGCCCAGCTCTATTCAGAATGCATTAAGTAAGTGAGCAAAACATGTGGACAGATGTAGGAAGTGTACCCCATCTTTGCTTTTGGTTCACTTTGTGCCAATTTTAGCACTCAACTTGACTAAAATTACTAGTGCTCTCTACATTCTACAGTAACATCTGCACACTTGTACAAACATAAATTCTCCAAAAAGTACATGAATGTTAATGTTTGTAAGCATGTTTTGGCCGATAGTTGCGGAGTTCCCCTGAACAGAGGCTTAACTAGCACATCAGGTCTGGAGGCGTCAGGCAGGTTTAGAGCCAGTGTCAGTGTGTGTGAGGAGGACGTTCTGCCTAAAGAGGGCTTTCTCCACAGGCACAGGTCCAGACAAGAAGACAACACAGTGAGCTCATCCCACAAAACTCCACACTGCTTCTATTTCCATGCTCTGTGGCACCTCTTTGTTTAGGAAAGAGAAACGTGGGATGTGTCTGTGGTAACGTGACATAATGAAATTACAATGCACTTAAGCAGCAAAAAAATGTATTTCATTGTCTGTAGTATCGAGCACTTTTAATAAAAATGTCCATAATGTATTTTTTCTGGATTGCCAAATAAAAGAAACAAATACAAAGTTTCACTTAATAATACTGTTGAGCCAGACAACCTCTAGCAATGGATATTGGTGCCTTATAACTGCTCACTGAATCTAGTTAAAAGATGCGTCAAATACACAGAATGAATTTCCTTAATCAGGGATTCATAATGTATTTCAGAAGTTTCCCTGTGTTCTGCCATTAGTGATGTGATACTCCTTCTGTGTGTAGTTTTTATTACACAGGGATTCTGATTACTAGAAAATGAATTATATCGTATTGTATTTTCGCTGCAAAGCCATTTTCAAGTCGTCCTGAGAATTGATGTATTGTAGACAGAGCTGGGCAATATACGTATTTATTATATTTTTTGTGAATGTTGTTATAGAGAAATGCAAACATTTAACATCGAGTATATCATATGGTTAAAAAAAAGCGTCAAACAGATCTGTCTAAAAATACAAATAAATCTTGTAATCTGAGCTTTCAAATATACTGTGGAAAGACTCAGTATGTTGAGACTTTGTCTCAAGTCATTTAATGAATTACCTCAGTGTTGTGCATTATTTTAATAGGATAAGAAGAATTAGGAACTTTTTTAACATTTTAAAATATCGTTGCATGCATTTTTTTTTCTGTCTGAATAGTTATTCAGCATGATTTTTGATAAAATCATATAGATGTTAAGTTTTGAAAAAGAGTTGTGTCCTTTTAGCCAAATAATTGATCAATAAATGTATCTTTAAGTCACATTTGATTATTTAGGCTTTAACTAATACATCTTAAATGAATTAAATTAACATGCTTTAACATTTCCTGTTGGATGACATAATATAATCTTAATATAATAATCGAGATATGCCCAATACCTATTTTTGTATTTCCCAGCCCTAATTGTAGATTACATGAAGATTGAACATTTAGGCAAATCAACCTTCTTTATATTTTAGCAACATTCACAATTTGCAAACTGAATTTCTACTCCATTACAACAGACCTGTGAATCTGCAACCGAAAGAGGCAGAAATGATTTATTTTTAAAGGTAGAGTGTGTAACCTTCCTGGTGGGGCCTGCTTGTCTCTACAATAATGCTTCAAAAATGTGACAATGGCAATAACTTGATTTTTCAAGTTGCTCTACTTTTGTATGAATCTTTAACTCAAACGAACTTAAAGATTCACTATCTGCAGTCGCTTTTTCTCCATGGATATTATATTTCTTTGCTTATGGAACATTACACAGTATCAATATGGAGACGAGCATGTGGCGCAATTAGGCCAAGTTAAAAGCAAGATCTGTGGAGAGGCTTGTCTACTCACTGTAAAGAAGCATGTTTTTCAAATCATGAGCAATAAAAACATCCATAATGAATGAAATTGTAGATACATGTTTCTTGCTCTACTAGGGAGCATTCTTGGCAAAGCAATATCATCACCATGGAGCCAGAAAGGGGCCGATGTCTCTACCAGAAAACCTACATAATGGACATATTCTACTATAAATATGGTATATTTCAGACAAAGCAAAAATATCTTGGCGGACACAACCCAGAAAGATTACATAATTCAAATTGTAAAAAATATTAGGACATTTATCAAAAGATCAATCAATCAATCAATCAATCAATCAATCAATCAAAGTTTATTTGTAAAGCACTTTTCATATATTTCATGTAACATAAATTGCTTTCCAGTGCATTTAAAACAATCCCACAAAAGTACAATAAAACAGATCAACACAATTAAAAGCAGGTATAAAAGAACTACAGAAAAATATAAAAACAATACATTAAAAAGTACAACAATAATTTAAAATATTTCAGTTAAAAGCATGATTAAAAAGGGCAGTCTTCAGCCTAGATTTTAAAATTGTCACAGTGGAGGCCTCTTACATCTCTGGAAGACTGTTCCAGATCTTAGCTGCATAAAACTGAAACGCTGATTCTCCATGTTTAGTCCTCCTGACTCTGGGCACCAGCAGGAGGCCGGTCCCTGAGGTCCTCAGAGTGCGAGATGGTTCATAACGCACTAACATGTCAGAGATGTGCTTTGGCGCTAGTCCATGGAGAGACTTAAACACAAGCAGAGCTGTTTTAAAGTCTATTCTCTGAGCCACTGGAAGCCAGTGCAAAGACCTAAGCACAGGACTAATGTGATCGTACTTCCTGGTTCTGGTCAGGACTCGAGCAGCAGCGTTCTGGATGTACTGCAGCTGTTTTACAGCTCGTTTGGATAGGCTGGTGGCAGGCCGTTACAATAGTCTAACCTACTGGAGACATACGTATGTATGGGATAAATCTCTCTAAGTCAGGCTTTGACACTATGACTTTGATTTTGGCAATGTTTTTTTAAATGATCGAAAGCTGCTGATGTTATTACTTTATGTGGCTGTTAAAGTTCAAGTCTGAGTCCATTATAACCCCAGATTTCTAACTTGACTTGAAGATTTTAGAGAGAGAGGCTGAAGGTAACAGCTGACACTTTCTCTTTGTTTGCACAAGTAGATGAGCCAGCATTGATGAAACTGTGTAAACTGAACCATTATCTTTCTGAGTTGATTAATATTTGCATACACCTAGAATTGGAGCCATGCCATCAACAACTATTTACAACAACTAACGGTATTTTCAGTTAACAATAACAAAAATAAAATACAAAATGCTACTCTGCATGATATTGTTTTTTTCTTGCCTGGATTTTTCACAATACCTATCTATATTTTTCTTATTTCAAAAATCCTTATTATTCCTATTGTGTCTTTTGAAAATATACCAACAGGCTAACCTTCTCAGCCAGAAAAGTGACACAGTGCATCTTAAAGCTATTTAGATTAGACTGACTTGCATTAATATTGAACTGAAAGTCTACAATAGCGTGTGTCTGCTGTTACACTGGAGGATGAGTGCGACTTGTCTGTGTGGGAGCGTGTTCACACTTGTGTTGTATGTCAGGTCCATTACTGAGAGAAAGACTGCCTCAGGGCTTCCCTCTGCTGTTACTGTTGAGCTGAACAAAAGACTTGACTAAACTTTCGGAATTAGTCATCAGTAAATCAGTTGGGGTGTCAAAAGTATCAAAGCAAACATTGACAGAGACTCATTTGAATAATAGTTTTGCATGAGTCAGGTTTGTGAGGAAAAGTTAAAAATATATATATGCTGGAATTAAAAGAATAGTTCAGAGTTCTAAATTTGTGATCTGATGACATTACACTAGGGAGATAAGTAAGCTTCATTCCTCTTTTGAGAAACATACATTTATCAAAAAATGTGTTCTGGTATATTTTTATTTGTCAAATAAACTTGGATTACATTAGAAGCGTTGGCCCAGTGTACAAAATAGTTTCTATAACCTTCTAGCGTGATGTCATCATTTATAATCAGAAAGCAAAATGTAATTTTTAAATAAAGCTAATCTGTAATGAAAGTTGTAGGTCATGTGATGTTATGTCATAGCTCTTTTACACAGATTTTGGTGTCATTCTTTTACCTGGATAAGTATAGAACAGCACCATCTTCAGGTTTTTGAAAGATAGGCCCCCTAATCTCTGTTTACTGTCTTTTAGATGCAATTCCTGATTTCTATGCCTTTTTAGCAAGTTCGGTGATCAAAAATGGTGGGCGCTGTGCGTCAATAGCTTTTGCTCAGTGGCGTTTGTGCCATTTTGGCTGTTAGCTTTAGCCTTTTGCTAGGCGTTGCTAGGTGCTCTACGGGGTGGGACATGCATGGTTGTGTTTCCCCCATGATTTTTTACGTAATGAGCGGAATGAGTTTGAGCCGAAAGGAGCCAAATGGAGTCGAATGAAGTCGAAAGCTCAGGCCTGACCATTTTGACCAATCAGAGCGGGAATTACAGAGCTAGCTAGCGGTAGCCAAAGCTAAAGCTTAAAAAAGCTGTTTTATACAAAACTAAAACTTTTTGAATTGGAAAAAAATAATTGGAATAAAAGAATAGCCACAAGATCTGACCATTCCTAAAGCTGTAGATGCTGATTCTGTTGAACCCGAGCAGTTTGTGTTTGCATGGCACTCTAGGAAAAAATGCTTTCTAGATAGATCCACGCTCTGTCCTTAATCCAATGTTTGTGTTTATCAGGGGTGTCCACACTGTTTTCACATTTTGTAGCTCCCCGTTAGTCAACTTTAACAGACTTATTTCTGCAACAAACAATAAAAAACCTATTTAACGTTCATCTTTTTAGATCAATCTTCATGTTTCACTAACTAATCCATTCTGAGCTTGCCCTAATTCTTCAATTAGGGCAGTATTTAGTACTGTTGTTAGTCAATTAATGGTTGGCTAAGAATTAGTGTTGTCACGATACTAAAATTTCAAACTCGATTCGATACTTGAAAAAAAAACACAATACTCGATACCGATTTCGATACCACGGTGCCATAGTATTTTACTTTTAAATATTATTTGTTTATTTGAAGTATTGAGTATGAGTATTGAGTATCGATATCGGTTTTAGTATCGATTAATATCGGGAATCGTTTTTTTTTTTGACAACCCTACTAAGAATTTGTTCTCAGATATGTAGTCTATAATGATCATGGAGGATGGTCAAAAAAGGAAAATAAAATCAATTTGTGCTTAAAATGGAATCAACAATAATCGTATTACATAACAGTTGCGGATGGCTTTTCAAAAATACTCAAAACAACAACATACATAATAGAAAAGGTGTACCTAAATGTTAAAACATTTAGGTAATGTTTAACATTTAGGTATAAATGATTCAACACCTAATCTTGTGCTAACACTCCTTTTGTTACAGTTTTGTGTGAATCTAGACTACACATTTTAATCTTATATTTAACAAAATAAAGATGTTTATTCATAACTATTCTGTAATGTCTTGAGAAATGTGTAGTCTGATCTGTCACATGCAATAGAAATAGTGTCTAGTATCAACAAACCTGGTTGAGATCAAAACAGTGGATGTTACTGGAACCTGACTCCTGGAGTTGCTGTTTGCAGTGATTGGACAAAATGCTGAGCGGCACAATAGTTTATCAGACTTTCGATGGCTGCTGGCCAAAAACAGCACTTGTGATCAGTCAGTGTTTCCTAAACCTGCACAATAAGAAACTGGAAAGGGGACTATCCATGATGTTATTCCTGTTTGCCTAAATAACACTGACTCAAAGTTACGTCTAAAGGGCTTAACGGTCAACATCACTTTCAGCTCCACTGTATATGTCATCTGCAGAAAGATAAGTTGAACATCTAGTTGGCTGCGTAAATATCTTTGATTTAAAAAAAAAAAAAAAAAAAAGAACATACAGACGTCTGGCTACAACAACAAAAAAAACACTTTAGAATAACTATAGAATAATTAGGCTTAATAAATCATTAATAACACCTTAATAAAGACTTAATCCAATATGAACAAATTATCAATTAATAGATGAAAAAGCTTATTAATGCTTAGTAACTACTTAATTTCTCCAAATCCTGCCCCTAACCCTAAATCCTAACCTTAGCTCCTTAGTTAAGTAGTTACTAAGCATTAATAAACGTTTTCATTCATTAATTCACCATTAGTTCATGAATAATTAAGGCTTTATTTAGGCTTTATTCATGGTTTACTAAGGCCAATTAAGGTGTAGTTAATATAAAGTGGTACAGTTTTTTCTCATTTTCACACTGACCTCAATGTAACATGCCATAAAGACAAATTTCATTTACAACTTTTATCTTTTATTTTTGCAGCGATAAGCCCTTGTAATTAGCTAACAACTGCTCTGGCTAGTGTTGCTACTAAAACTTGTGACAGGCAGCCACAGCTCTTTCTGCTCACAGGTTGCACACGCATCACCCATGTTGATAAGCAAAGCATCTATTCTTCAAGAGTGGCGTGGCAAGTTTTGAATACTAATCCTGTTCTTTCAGTGTGGTTCTTGGGCGTTATAACTATTTCTGTAGCGAAACATTGGGTGAAAGGCAGGAAAAGGGCAATCTGCCTTCTCCAAAGTAAAAAAATGATTGTTTTTTGCCTCCCGTACATGAATTTTGCATGGAAATGAGACTCATGGACTGGATCAGAGCAGATGCTGACAGTATTTATAGTTTTTGTGCGTTTCAAGTGGCCGCTTGTAGAGGGCAGTAGAAAATTTCCGAGCGGACCGTCCACATAGTCGCAGATTTTTTCCTAACGCCGAAAACCTGGTCTCTGCAAAAGTAACACCTTAACAAGCTTTATCTCATTGTTTTGCCTAATATGTCCCATAACAGTGAGTCCTTCTTTTTTTCAGACATTACTTCATTTTTTTGCAAATATAAAGGCTTGAGACTTATATTGTAATATGGCAGTTGTAATAATGCCATGTTTCTCTTACATCACTACTATGTTTTGAAATGTATTTTGGATTTTCTTTAGTGAAAAGTGTTCAATGTTGATTATTTTTACTTCTGAATGCATTTATGTGTCTATGCTTCCTTCATTATTTGCTTTTTTTGTCTCCTCACAGATTGCCCTCTGACCCCAGACACACCGAACAGTGAAGCGCGGATGTGCACCACCAACAGTCGCCTCGCCGCTCTGAAGAAGCAGATCGACATCGAGCTCAAAGTGAAGCAGGGAGCAGAGAACATGATCCACATGTACTCCAACGGCTCCTCTAAGGTCAGCTCCAACACGCATCTGTTTCACTTTAGCTACACACGACACGTCACAATGTCACTTTATTTACTGTTTGTAGTTGGAGATGCAAGATCAAAATTAAATCAAAATTATTATCTGACTATAGAATGCAATAGGCAAAGGCATCATTTTTAAGTACTACAATTCTTTCCTCAAATAATACCATTTCATGTCCTAGTTGTAAACTGTTCAAACATGTTCTACTTCAGTTTGTACTTTATTTCAGTCTTTTAGTCAATTTTACTGTACATAATTAAAATGGAAGCTTTGAAAATTTTTTTTTTTTTATTAAACTCATACGTATGTAAAAACATGTTGTGGTGGAGTGCTTCACTGGGTCAATTAAAAGTGCAGATTGTATATACTCAGGTGCTCATCGGAAAAGGTTTTAATAAAACAAAGACCCTTACTGCTAAATAGAGTGGGTAGAGGCACTGCATGAGTAAGATAAAAGTCCTTTTATTCAGAGGGACGCCAACGCGTTTCGACCTAAGGTAGGTCTTCGTTGTTCTGATCTTGTGACTTTGTCACATGACATGTCCTATATAAGGACACCTGTTGTCATGTCTGATTTTAAATGCCCTGACGAAGACCTAAAGGGTCTTTCACACCAAGCCGAGGGTCGAAACGCGTTGGCATCCCTCTTAATTAAAGGACTTTTATCTTACTCATGGTATGAACAAATATTTTAAAAAGCCAAATTAAATATTTTTCTAAATAGTATTACTATTTGTATTTAGTGTGAGATATGAAAAGGAGTATTCCATCCTTCAATAACATTCTTATTCTCATTGAGGAGAACCCAAAAATTAAGTTTTTAAATGTGTGACAACATGAAAAAATATTTTATTATTTTTCTTTTATTCGTTTAGTTTTATTTTTTTCTTTTATAAGTTATCTTTTGTGGTACAATCTTAACTTCAAAGTGTTGTAGGAATGACTGTAGGAACAAACGTTTAAGCCTCCACACATAGACTATTATGTCATTATTGCACAAGTTTACAGTATTTTACTTCTAGTTACACATGTTAAGTCCATGTTGACCTACATTGCTCTGGCACACCTCGGGTCATGCAGCTTTTTGCTTGTACATACAGTAAGTTTAATCTCCTAACCTCCTTACTATAGGTTACTAAAACTTGAATGACTTATTACATTAATTCTGGAAAGTATTAGAATTGGATAAACGACCCTGCTATAACCCAGCTTAACCACCTGATTTACATCACAAGTCTGCGATACTACAAGTTAAAAGCTGAAGTGTGTTTTATGGTGCGTAGCGTTCCCAGGCCGTAGGCAGCTTGAAGGCTTCTCTGTTTCACTTGTTACACGGCTCTTATCTGTGCTCTGCGGGAGAGGAACCGGAGAGGAGGCTGAAGCATACACACTTTGTTCACTAAAGCCCTTACAGCTCTCAAACAAACTATAATTAAAGTCCAGTCAGAGAGCAGTAATAACAGCTCCGAGGCTTGTATCGCTCAGCCGTAAAGCAGAGCGCCTGTAGTAGACTTTAATCATGTGTTCTACATCCTCTGTGATGTCATCGGTATGTCATTGTTTAATGCTACAGACAAAAATATGAATTAGGGATATGCCGATATGGATTTATTTGAGAGTATAGTAATATCTGATATTTGGCCTAATGCTGTGCTAACCTTATTACTGATACCAATCTTTGAAAATCTATAGCACAGCTCACAAGATCACTAATTTACTTTTCACTTTAGTACAAAATAAAAACTTGATTTTGAATATGATATAAATATACAGTAATATTTTAGTTTAATTGTTTGTCTGTTTATTTACTTTTTTACTCTTTAGTCTGTTGGCCTGCATTTCAAACTTTGCTCAGGTTCATTCATACTGTATAATGTAAATGTAACTTAGCCGTCTTTTAAGAGGACTCAGATAAAGAATTAGGTGCATATCTTTGTACAGCTGTAAAAAGTTACCTCCACAAACAGGCTTGTAGCAAGCAGATTGTGGCATCGAACTATTCTTGTTTTTATATAGGCTACTGGACTAGACATATTTGATAATGAGTATATCGTAATAATACGATGCATGTGGGATTTGGTGTAGTCTCCAATAGTCAGACAGTTTATTTAATTAGTTGCTGTAATGTCCACGTGGGATAGAAGTCTCACACACACCTCTGTCTCTTCTTTCAAAAAGAAAATACTCACTATTTCTGCCAAAACAGAATCAAACGCACACGTAAACATCCATGGGAGCTGCCATTTTGTTTTGCTTGATTAAGGCACTACTTCCTGTTGTCATTGCAACCAACCCCCTCAACCCCCTTGCTGCAATGTGATTGGGTCATCAATCCGTTTGGTAGGACTCCAAACCAATCGGGCTGCTGGAAGGCCAAATGGATTATCTTAAATTTCCGAATTTTCAAATATTGCGAGATAATTCATCTGGCAGGCCAGGTTACAAAGTTGTTCTTTTGAACAAGTAAAACTAAAAAAGTAATCAAGCTAAAATATGACTGCATATTTACATAATAAATGCCTCAGAATATGTGTTATCTCAGATAAATACAAGGTTTAATAAAGGGCGCTTGTGACCCTTGCTATTTAATCCATATTGGGCCATCCCATAGTTTAAATTCAGTATGTTTTTAAGACACTGCAGCGACATTTTAAAATGCAATTATTTGGAGTAAACAAATGAAGAAGAAACACCATCATAACAAGGTTAAAAGCTAATTTAAGTCAGTTTGGTATAATCTGTCCCCTTTAAATCGCTCAATGGGATTCTCTGAAAAACCCTGAAGACTTAATGAACTTCAGTCGACACCTCAAACACAAATCCAGAACCTGTTGTATTCTTCTTGTAACCGTTTTAAAATCCCGTTAATCTCATTCCCCTCCAGGGCTTCTCCGAAACACAGGGTACTTTCCTGATCTAATAACGTTTGAAATCAAAGGCTAGAGTCACGGTGGGGTGAAGAGTGATTTCTGTTCTTGCCACATGACACTGAAGAGGTTAAAACTCCACCACAGCCCAGGGACGACGTCAGGAGGAAATAGCGACTGGACACGGGGGCTTCCGAACGTCACAGGAATGCGGCTGATAGGGTTTTAAGGACTCTGCCGCCACAACACAATGACATTCCTCTGCTTTCTATGAATACACTTTTCCATGTGCTCGCTCCTGTATTCCAAATAAGGGCATGGGTTTGTTGTTTGTAAGTTCAATAGGTGAACTTTTTTTTCTTACCATGAAATGTTGGTTTACTTTTGAACTGGAGGTGGGAATGCATCAAAATGAATTCCTTTTTTAGCCATTAGTCAACCAGGTGATACCCCACTGACTTTTAAATCTGTTTCAATTAAGGCACAGGCAAGAGAATGTAGCACACTTAAAAACAGTTAGAAAAATTAAAACAGGACTAGATTTAAAGAAGACCTATTATGTACGTAAAACAGACTTTTCTAAGTTTTTCTTGTTTTGTCCTGCGGCTGATGCTCGTGCTCAGAAAATCCACCTACCACCTATCCTACCCCACTTGTCTGTATTAACTTGTGATTACTCAAAAAAGTCCTAGTAAAACACAGATTTCAAAATTGTCTTGTAGCAACTTTCTACAATAAAAACAAGTCATTGAAATGTTTAGCTAAATTCAGCATTCTGCAGTTTTGACCAGGAAGCCAATGGACCTGTTTCTTTGTCTAAGCTCTTTTAGGTCAATATTTGTTTTGCAATGAGCACAATGTAAATGACTGATCTACTAGTGCTTTAGTTAAGTCAGTTTAATTGGTTGATGTAATCTTAGCTGACTAAAATGTGCATTAGTCTACTTATTCTTTTATTTAGATTAGAAAATTTAGATAATATTATGAATTATGTTTTCCTCCAGATATGCAAAAATTGAATATCAAGTATTCTGTTTCTCCTACAAAAATGTACAAAAGAGCAAATTAAAACCAAAGTTACTTTTGTAAGTAATTTAATAAACATTTTAAATTTCTTCCACTAATACATTTTAAGACACTTCGTTGGATTGACATAATATTATCTAAATGTTGTTATCAAGATACAGATATTACATTTGTCAAAATTGTCCAACAATTGAACAGCAACAAAAATAAGTGAATTGAACTGGCTGAAGATTTGGGACCAAATCATGGGTCTAAATGTACATTTTAGTTGTGTTTTTGCTTTGTTTTCTGTACAAATTGTGTTTTTTGCGTGAACTTGCCGTTTATATGACCCCAATTGTGTTCAAAAAGACAAAAATTATCATAAATATGTTCTAACTTCAAAGCTCTTGCCGGTTAATAGGCCGATTGTAGTCGACCAAGAATTTCTTTGGCCATCTACAGCTCTATGATTTATAAATGTTTATTACTAAATACATGAAAAACACAATAGATCTTTGCTATATATCTTCTCACTACCTTTAGCATAACATAAAAACAAAAAAAAACAAATTCAAATAAACCAATTCCAAAGTTTCATTTCGTCCCTCAAGCCAGCTGCAGCTGCATTTTTTGTGTGTATGTGTCATTTTATGGGCTTTTCACAATTCTGACACTTTCTCCCCATATGTTGATTTCCCATTTGATTTCCTTCCCTTCTATTGTAAACATAGACTTCTGCCTCAACTTCATATAAATAGAATGAACGTCAGATGTTTTCCAGTCGTCTTCATTTAACAAAAAAACTCTGCGAAATCCACACTTAAACTTTGGACAGTGTTTATGTACAATATTTAATTTAATTGATGCACACTTGTTACTGAGGTTGGCAGAATGTACCGTACGGCTTATAGTAGAGATGTGTGCAATGTCTGTGCACTAAATTTCACTCATAAACAGCAGCGAGAAAGTTGTTCTGTTTTCTGTAAGAAGAGAACTTGAAAGAAAGCTGCAAGGAGCAAGAGGAGTAACAAAATGCATTTGAATTTTGTGTTGACGCTTTTCATAAAATTAGAATATTCCAATGAAGAAGTCCTTCTTCAGCTCAGCAAGTTTAGTCTTCATGTGGATGTTAGCAGCTTATTTATTGTTGAACTCTGCAATTCATAAAGTACTACTATACTATTTTTAAGTATAAACCTCATTAACGAGATATATTGAGATGATATTAATTGTTTGTTTGTTTTGTTTTTTAATAAACTGCTCCCCTTGTCTGTGTTCAGGACCGTAAGCTGCTGGCCACGGCGCAGCAGATGCTTCAGGACAGTAAAATGAAGATCGAGTTTATCCGAATGCAGATTCTCAAAGCCACTCAAACCAACGAGCTCAGCTTCGAAAACAACGATGTCATGGGTAAGATCGTCTGACCCAAACTAAAATACAAAAAACCCAACAGAGTTCATTCAAAAACAAGTTTATAGACAAAATGAATAGAAAATATGGTGTGTAGGTCTTAGGGCTGGGCGATTAATCGAATTAATTCGATTAATTCGGAACTTTCAAAATCGACGATGTGAAAAATGGCCAAATCGTAAAATCGAGCTCAGTCCACTGTCATCCAGACGCGCACCCTGAGTGGACACCTTCAGCGGCTTTGTAGAGCTCTCCCTCGACTCTCACAAATAACAGACGAACAGAAACCTTGCGCATGTTTAGCGGACCTTTTAATCACAAATAACAGCCGTGTGTAGCCTTTGGAGGTGGTTTATAGCTTAATCTCTATAAGTTACGAGTTTGTTATTTCTTCGCGGGTGAGTCGGCCGCTTTCAGCGCTTTGCGGTAACTCGCGGTAACTTTCTAGAAAAGTCCCGCGGTAAATCTAGCGTCTTTTTGATTTGTTTTTGCTGTTACACGAGCTGCCGCGTGTGCTTTTTGTCAGGTTTTCTCTGATAAAGTTAAAAGCCGTCCACAGCGTCTCTCTCCCATGCTCTCTCCTTCTCTCCCAAAAAGCAGCAGCCAGCAGGTCCGCCCCTTTCCCCTCCGTGTGTGAGTAACTATGGCAACACAATTTGAGTGACAGGAGTGAGAGTTGAACACTCGCAAACTTAAAACTTTTAGAAACAACTAAATCATAATGATGAACTAAACAGGGCCTAATAGCTACAAATGCTAGTAGGCCTATGCATTAGATGCAGCAGCAAACACTTATTATTAGTTTTAATATGTATGACATTTACTGATTGTGATAAGCCTGTCTGCTTTATATTTATGTGTCTTATAAGCTTATGTGGGGTGGGCACCCTTAAAAAATGGTGTTTGACACTAAGTAATAAAACTAAACTAAGCTAAACTGTAAAACGAGTTAATCTCATTGGCTCATTCTTTAAAATGCTTTAAAATATTATGAGCTCTAATAAAAAGCGGCTGTCATCGATGACGTCGAATAAAATCGATTAAAATCGAAATCGTCCAAAGTGGTCCAAAAAATCGAGATTTTATTTTTTGGCCATATCGCCCAGCCCTAGTAGGTCTACAACGGCAGATCAGAACAATGATTCCGTCTTAAATCCTCAACTAAATCACTACTTTTTGTCCCTGTTGAATACAAAACCTTATAATCTATCTAAAAACATTAGTCGACTAATACCAATTTTGGTCGATTTTAGAAGCCATCGACCGATTAATCGACTAAATGACTAAAGGACTACAAAACTACTGAATACACATGCTCAAAAGAGGGATAAGAGTAGAGGGAAAAGAGCTGGAGGAGAGAAAGGGAGAGGAGCAGGAGGAGCAGACAGCTCACGCAGTGTTGTTGTCCAACCGACAGCAGTTTTTGTTGTTAATGCTAGTCAAAGGAAAGCTGACTTTCTCAAGCCCCTCCCCTCAGTGTTACCATGGTAATCACCAATCACAATCATTATAGGTTACAGTAGTTTGAAGCCAAGTGAGGTGATGACAGCTTGAACTTTTTAATGGCTTTACTGTGTGACCTTTTAACAGATAAAAGAATATTTAACTATAAAGAAAACCTAAAGGCCAAGTGTGTTTCAATTTAGACCAGTCTAAAAATCAAAATGTTCGAATTGCTAATTAAATAAAATAATGTAACTTCGTAGGTAGATCTTCGGGCTGTGCTCAGATGAAAAAGGTTGGGCACCCCTGCTTTAATAGATAATATAAATCCATGATATATGACAGTTATGCAGCTTTGGAATAAGGCATTGTATATTTGCTCTTTTAGTGACCCTCCTTTATTCTATTTTTTTGTTTTTCTTCGTACAATGTTTATGTCTACTTTGACAAGTAGAAATTGTTGAGATACTGCTGTCTTCTTGGATAAAGAACTTAACTTTTGTGTTTTAAATAGGTTTCTACATAAGTATGTTTTACCTCCGCTTTAACCTTTTCAGTCTAAATTATATTGTGATATTGTATTTTGTATAATTTGTCCAACTGCATATGACCGAATAAATTAAGCAAATCAAATTAAATCAAGTTTTCTTATGTACCACAAAAGTTAACAATATCAACAAAACATTAGATATAGTTATTGTATTACACTCCTAGTTCAATTTATATTTAATCTAAATTACTATACCCGCTTGGTTGTGCATGCAAATATTCTAAATTGGTTGATCTTTCAGTAATAATAGAAACTCAAGCTGAAAATTAATTGTAGTAAACCCAATAGTTGCCTTGTTGCTCTATATAAAACTTGACTTTTTAACAACTGTGTTTCAGACAAGCCGTTCATCAGCCCGCTGGACCTGCGTGTGGAGGAGCTGTGTCACCACGCCAGGATCGAGTCGGCTGTAGCTGAAGGAGCCAAGAACGTCATGAAGCTGCTGGGCACGGGGAAAGTTACAGAGAAGAAGGCACATTCTGAGGTATTGTCACCTACACAGCTCACATTACTAGAGCTATAAACTGTATGACTACATCTTCAAGCTACTGTTTTTTACCTCGGATTTAGTACTGTTTGTTCTTTTACTCCATACATTTTATTGAAAAAAATCACTATAGATTGGAATGGCATATGTCTTTATTGAAGCATTAAAAAAACTATTGATCTATTTATCACTCACTCTGTTTTAATACAAGTTATTTTGTTGGATGAAGACAGACAGGGATTTGCATCTTAGACAGATAAGTAAAAGAAGGAGTTGGTTCCACATGGTTCTCATTCAACAACAACCTCTGGCTATTTCTGACATGTGTTGTCATAGTCCCATATCAGAATGAGAAAGATGCTAAATGGATATGATTAGCTAACCTGGATTAGTTAAATCCAGTTTAGCTAAGTAACAATTGTTTAAGCAATACAGTCATTTCCAATTAAAATGTTCTCTACTCCACATAAAAAAGAATAATAAAATCTGTCTGTTGTCATAACATTGATCCCTACCAAATTACTATTATTATTTTTTTCATTATACAAAACAAAATACACTACCTTTTGATAGAAACAAATACACCAATGCAATAAGGACCATTAGAAATTGATCTTTCACGAATATATTTAATGTGATGCCCTTGTGGAGAACTATGGGAGAGTATTTAAATATTTTCATATTGATAGGTTTGAGAAAACTTATTTAAAACAATGTTTAAGTTGGATGGTGCCAGTATCAGTAATCATAAATGATTGTGACTGTCTCTTTTGACAATAGTTATAGCACTAAAGGTGCACTGTGTAACTGCATGATTTTGACATCTACATGTCTTTGTTGCACGAAATAAATAGTAAAAAGCTGGGTCATTACCTAAAGCAGGCTTGTAAGGCCACAAAATGAACTGTTATTTTGGCAGGAAGAGGGTCTCCTCCTTTATGTGTTAATGAAAAACTGTACTTTTACCTAACTGTTTTCACATTATGGCAAAAAAAAAAAAAAAAGTATTTTTCTTCAATAAGAATGTCCCAAAGTACGTCTTTAGCTTTCTATTTGTGTTGAATAGTATAGGTAACCTTTCACCTCCAAAGAGTTACGTAGTGCACCTTTAAAGTGTTTTGTTTTTTTGTTTTTTTCTGTGTATTCCTTGATTTAATTTTAACATAGTTTGAATTTGGCTAAATTGTCTACTCTGGGTTTATATTGATTACATTTCTTGTTTATATGTATTTTTTGTCCTTGTTCATAACTATTGTGTACTATATGGATTTTATTTTGTTTACTCATGACTGCTAAGTAACAGCTTTGGAATTACCTCTACTTTTGTGCATTTGTTAGCTTCACAACTTTGGGGATCAACAAGAACTATTCAACTTTGCCAAAGCAAAAGCACGTTTTAATTCACTACTGGTAGTTAGTGTGTCATACATTTTCTGAAGTAATACTTCATTGGTTTGAGTTTTCCACAACTGCAAAATGCCTCACTCTTCTTATACCTTCCAGGCCCAAGCTCGGTTCAACGAGTCGAGTCAGAAGCTGGACCTGCTGCGATACTCTCTGGAGCAACGTCTGAACGAGCTGCCCAAAAACCACCCGAGCAGTGGGGTCATCATGGAGGAGCTGTCCCTGCTGTCCAGCCCGGCCCTTAGCCCTCGCTCCAGCTTCATCTCTGCACAGAACCAGTACAGCACAGTCACCAAGCCCGCCGCACTCACAGGTAAAACACACAACGCCACGTTTTTCTAATCATGCAGTATTTTAGTTCATCTGTCAGGTGGCGTTTTGTGAAGAAATTGTTAAATTACAGGGTTCGTACAGTCATGGAAAACCTTGTAAAGTCATAGAAAAGTCTATTCTAATTTCCAGGCCCTGGGAAAGTTTTGGAATTCTACGGGTTTTGAAAAAGTTTTGAAAAAAAGTAATTGATTTTGGATTAAAAAATAAATCGGGGATAATATGTTCTGTCACGCTGGTAGGACGTGGCAATTAATCCAAGGACTGAGAGATCAAGATCCGTTACTTTATTAAACTGAAAGATTTTGCATTTTGTTTGAAACTGGATTTCAAAATTATTTGGAATTTGTCCTTATCATTTTTTCGTCTAAAAATCCATATGAACGTTGTGTTTGGTCTTAATCTGTTAATGAAAGATGATTGTTGACTGAAAAGTATTTAACATATATATCAGGTTAAGGTCATGGAAAATTGGGAATTGTTTTGGAAAAATCATGGAAAACCTGAAGTTAAAATCTGTACGAACCCTGAAATGAGCGAAAAACTGTTTAACCTTTTTTAATACTATGATATGAGTACCAGTTATTTTCATTCAACCAATTAATTTTAACATCCCTAGAGCGCTCTTATTTTTCCATATATAGATAATAATAGCTCTGAAATATGAAATACCAGTGCAGAAAGTGGCGTCTCAAACCACTGTGACCTTTAAAGTAACTGATGAACTGTGTAAAAACAATTCCAGACACCTAAGTGGATAAATGACTGTTTGCCTCTGGTGTTATGCTCTTCACAGGCACATTAGACGTGAGGCTCATGGGCTGTCAGGACCTGCTGGAGAACGTCCCGGGCCGGTCCAAAGCTGCTTCAGTCCCTCTGCCCGGCTGGAGTCCCAGCGAAACCCGCTCCTCTTTCATCAGCAGAGCCAATCGCAATCGTAGTGTCAGCTCCCGCAACCTGACCAAGAGCGACGAGCTGTCCAGTGAGTCCAACTGTGCACCATCAAAACAAAGTCTGCATTAAAACAGTGACGTTGTTTGAAATTGGAGGAATGAACTTGTTGGTCTTGGTATTAAACACGTTTGCTTGGTTTAAAATTTTTGTAGGGGTACCAAATTACTTTTTGTAATATAGTAATCTAAAAAAAAATGTAAAAAATGTATTAAATTTCTTAAGTAAAATTGGATATTTTCTCATGGCACACACCACTCACTTCAAGACATACAGATTGTCAGTTGAGGGCTTAGGCATCACATTGGTACCACATTTTGACCATTTTGATATTGTATTATTTGTTTATCAACACGGGAGATGCGCGCACATTCCAAATGCAGAAAGAGCTACAGGTTATTGACACAAACTGTAGCAGCAACACCAGCCAGCTAACTACAAGAGTTTATCACTCTGCGAAAACAAAAGTTATGCTGCTAAGTCAACATTTAATTTAACATTATGACCCATACACGTTACACCCAGTTGAGTGAGAAAATGGCAAGAAAAACACTATCTGTCAGATTGGTTCATACCTGACCGAAACAGCTAGCTCTCTTTTTATTAAAGAAGGGGACAGGGGACACGCGCTGTAGATCAAAGAGTGACGATAATTCCTCTATATCAGGCCTATTCAACTTAAGGCCCGTGTGCCAAAACGGCCCTCCAAAAATCTGATCCGTCCCTGCATTCACTTTCTAAATATTACAAAAACACATTTTTCTTTTTATACATTTAGTTCTGGGTTGTTACTCTGGAAATAGTGGCCAACTTAAATTTCTTTACGTATAAATAAGTGTTTAAACTAGATAATAGTTATCTTGATTTTATTAGATTTTTACAGTCTGTAAATCGGATTTGCTAATGGATCTAGTGTGTTTTTTCTTGTTTCAATTCCAGTTGCAGTTTTTTGACTCATTTGCAGTGAGAAAATTTATTTTTCATATTTTTTTAGCAAAACAACCTCCTTTGCTCTTGTTCTATTGACAAATCTTGTTTGAAAACAGTTAACATATGCTCAAAAAGATAAATATGACTTAATTTAAGCCTTTGTTCACTCATTATTCAATTTAAGATTGCCACTTCTTACAGTGTTCAGCCCTGGTTTAATTTTATTTCTACTTTAGTTCTTGGTTAGTTCTGGATTAATGTTGAGACATTTCAGGCTCAGATTTGGTTATGTTGAACATTTTGTAGAGCAATAAAAACACACAGCAGCATTAGTTATTATTACTATCTTCTCCAGTGAATATTTGGCACAACCTCATGTCAAAAGTGGTGACGTATTGTGCAACTACAGTACCTGGCCCGAAGCCTTGGTCCTCGGTAAAATCTGGCCCTCTGGAAAAGTTAAGTTGAATGGCCCTGCTCTATATATATGGTGCTATGATTGTCACGAGACATGAGATTGTGTCCACCAGAGGAGACAACATTTTTAAATATATCACATTATCCACATGTATTACATTATTACAATATGGATAGTTTTCAGTTTATTACACTATATTCTTAAAATGTTTGACTGTAGCCCCCTGTACATCCACTACCATCTTCAGTGTTTACATCTGTACGGATGCTAGGGAAGAGAAAAGCAGTATTTACTTTAAACTGGTTATCACTGCAAAATAAAAACTGGCACAGAGCTTAGACTGGTCTCTCCCTGTCACAATATCTCTGCTATGCCAAAGGTGGAGGGTAAAACCTTGCAAAATTGTTCTTTGTTCGCACATGTAAAGTCATGTACTTAAAAATGTTTTTGTTGTCTATTTCAGACTTCAGACTAAACATGAAAAACATCCCTTTAAAATCACTGTTTAAGCAATGTTCTTTTTCATTTCTCGGTGTTGAGACACTGTAACCACATACACAGGCTTTAACTAAAACAAATCTAACGTTTTGTAGCTGTTTATTTATTTACAACCAGCATACTCTAAACGTATTGACACATGAAACTGCTTTCCTTCAGATGAGATCAGTGCAGTGCTGAAGCTGGACAACACAGTGGTGGGTCAGACGAGCTGGAGGCCGGTCAGTAACCAAGCCTGGGACCAGAAGTTCACCCTGGAGTTGGACCGGGTAAAACTCACGACGCATTTTTTTGCACGATCTCTTCATGTTTCTTCTGGGCATCTCAATTTTTGAATCCAAGCACAAGAATCAATTGAAAAGTGTTGTAAAGTGTTTCCCCCATTAGGAATAGACTTAGACCTCCAGCTACAAAAGAAATTACACAGGGGAAACAAAAACTTAGCTGTGTTTTTGATGAGAACGCAGTATTATAACAAGATTTTGCACAATATTTGTCCTTTAAAGGTACAAAGTAAAAAACCTTTATCATGCTTTGAGTGATTGTTGGATCCCCTTCTCATTCTGGTCTTTTTTCCTTCACACGCCTGACTAAAGTCGGTAAAAATTCAAACTAAAACTGTTCCTAATCCCTTTGGAGCTCAGGCAAATGGCTGGAGTATTTTTAAAGCTGTATCCCTGTAGTTTTAGCTTCTGATGTGCAACAGGCTCGCATCAGAAGTGAGAACTTTCTCCAAGCAAAAGAAAAACAAAATCTAAAATCCACCTACATTTTTTTTTGGTAGATATAAGGATTGGTATTGCTGGTGTTGACAGTTGAGACATAAATGACACTAGATTTGGCATATTTTGGGTTTTGACAATTCATCTGTTAAAGCTGAAGGTAATTGAGGTAAAAATGAATTTTAGGGACCCATAATTACTGAAAAAAATCTAGGTGGAGCCAATGCAAAAGTCCTATTAAAATTTTTGGGGACTTTTTTATTTGGAGGTTTACAGTAGAAATCTGAGTCTGGATCATCCCAGAGGCTGATTTTGCTCTAAATAAAAGGGATACAATGGGATTTTTATATTTAACCGTTCCAAGTTCTTCATAATATGCATTTTTAAGACACTGAACAAAACAAAATTTTTGAAGAAAAAGTGGGACCAGAATGTAAAGGGGTTCACAAATCACAATTACGTGCCTTTTTGAAGAAGCAGATGATTTAGTTTTACTTCTAAATAGAATTGTTCCTGTCATATCACTATTTTTCTTTGTATTAATTTTGAGTTATTTACATTTTGTTAAAAGACACATTCTAATCATACTATAAATTATTCTGTGTGTGTGTGTAGTCGCGGGAGCTAGAGATCTCTGTGTACTGGAGGGACTGGAGGTCGCTTTGTGCTCTCAAGTTTCTACGTCTGGAGGATTTCTTGGACAATCAGCGTCACGGCATGTGCCTTACCTGGAGCCACAGGGCATGCTGTTTGCAGAGGTAGGCCACATATACAACATATACAAACAATAGAGCCTGGTGGGAGTGTAAGTCAGAAGTTTTTAAATGCGGAAAAAATATTTTCCACTGGCCAATCGAGAAAAGTTAAAAAAAGGTTAAGTTAAAAGGAAAAAAATAATCTAGACTGATTCATTTTTAATCCATAAAGGTGAATAATCAACTCAGATAGTGTTTGTTTCATCACAACAGTCAGCGCCGCGCTCCAATACGCCATAACGCAGAGCGCGTAGGCATCACCTGCTCTGGGGCACCAAGCCGAGCTGTGCCGTCCCACTGTCCCGTGTGCTGAACTCATGATGACAGACAAGTTTGGTCTAGACGCAGGTGCCTATGATTCCTAAACACAGGCAAAAGAAAGACTCTGGAAACCGTTCGAACAAGGAAATGTTACAACTTGTAAGCTTTGGAATCTTTATTTCGCGTCAATGGACATATATTGGTCATTACGATCAGAAACAGAGATGATTTAAGAGGCTGCGATTGAAACGCAAATAACCGGGCGAAATACGGCGGATTTTCCACATTTATGTTCAACTCTTTCAGAGGAAACACAAACCATGATCTAGTCTATTTGTCCTGACAAAAGTTACAGACGATTGTATTTCCTCAACTTTTGCGCGAGGATGCAGTTTACGCTCGGCTGTGTTCAGTGAGCGTGAGAGGGAGCAGTGCGAGCATAGGGCATTTAGGGAGGGCAAAGAGTCTGGGCCCACTGGAAAGCAATTGCAAAAATTTGAAATTAATTGATTTACTGTTCTAAAAATCCCAGATAAAAAAAATCAACAAATGCATCTTTTATTAATAATAAATAATAATAATAATAATATAATAATAATAATAATATAATAATAATAATAATAATAAATAAAAATAAATAAATAAATAAATAAAAAAAAAAATGTAGGGACTTTCAGACGTCTCTTAAATAATAGATATAGATTTTTAGAATAGTTTTTGTAACTTTTTTTTTTTATTTTATTTATTTTTATTTTTTTTTTTTTTGTGTGTGTGTGGGGGCACCTTTTTGAATTTGCATAGGCACAATGGCAAGCAGCGCCTGAAAGTAGTATTATAACTTGAAAAACACGCTTTCTTCCTAACAGACCTGACTTGTAATTTGGCCTGGAGGCATGCTGGATCTTGCTTAGTTTTAGGACACTACTTCAGGTTTTATGAACATAAACATTTTCATCTTCGTCTTTTAATATTTGTTACAGTTTACCTAGTTACCTTTTTTCTAGAGTCACAATACTAAAATGTCAAACTGGATTTTGTTAGCAAGAAAAAAAGTTTATTTTATGCCACATTTATAAAAATGCCTGTGGTAAATATACTGTATATGCCCTGTGATCTCATAATAGTTCTGATACTCACCTTATTCTGCCCCGCCCACTTTTCTTGGCAGTAAACTTTTTGTTTAGCTGCAGTTAGCCAATATAATTCAATCGCTGGGTTTATTTTAATGTCATAATAAACATTGAGATGGCCTTGCAAAACAGACTAGCTAACACGCTAGCTACCATAACAGATCTAAACAGGAAGTGCGCTGTCAAAAAAAGTGATCGGGGCGGAATAAGGTGAATATATATGGCATTCACGCATTTAACAAAATAATATTTTGCCAGCATAGAATGTGCTTAAAAAGGTACCTCAACAACCTTCAAATTCAACAATTATTAAAATCAAATCTATTATTATTTTTGTTTAGGTAACATTTTTCAATCCTGTCATCGAGAGGCGGACAAAACTGCAAAGACAAAAGAAGATTTTCTCCAAGCAGCAAGGTCTGTCCCTCTTCCTAGTTTGTAACCAACCCAAATTTGATTAAAAAATAAAACAATTGTTTTCTTTATTTCCACTGTGTATCAGGTAAGACGTTCCTGCGCGCTCCTCAGATGAACATCAACATTGCGACGTGGGGCCGATTGGTGCGTAGAGCCATTCCCACAGTCAGCACCAACTCCTTCAGTCCTCAGGCAGCAGAGAGCGGGCACAGCAGCCTACCCGGGTCGCCCACACATGCAGGTACTGTCACTGCTCTGTAAAGCCTCCCATCTCTTTATTCCCTTATATAAGATTATAGCTGTGTAATAAGGCAAATTGATTTGGATTTTTAGAAAACGATGTAAAAAACGGCGAAGCCTCGAAAAGTGAACCGCGATAGAGCGAGGGACCACTGTATATCGAATTTTAGAATAATATCATGAATGTTGTTTTTTTAAGATATGCAAAAACTAAATATAGAGTATATTGTGCAGTAAAAATATGCTACAAAAGAGCAATTTTACAATACACAACCAGTTTATATTCATATCAGAATTGGAACATTAAAGTTGGGGTAGCTAACTTTTTTAGCTGTAAATAAGTAAACTTTGTGTTTTTGACCGAAAAGTCTATGATAAATGCAGCACTTCGTAAAAAAAATTAGCCTACAGAGTACTCTCTGAATTGAATAATAAAGAATTTTAGTTTTGATCAGGAGCAGAATGCAGCGTTCTGATTGGCTGAGCTTGGGTGGTCCTCTCCAGTTTAATTTTAAAAGCGTAAAGTCAAAATTGCAACCAAAACTTAATACATATTAATAATAACAATGTTTTGAAAGAGAGAAGAAAGAGAGAAAGTTGTCAGATTTAAAACTTAAATGTGTTTGAAGTGTGAAAATTACCTACCCCACCTTTAAGTAATTCAGGGTGTTTTACAAAACAGCAAAATTATCATGTAATGACATATAATGAGAGATTCTAGCACTTGTAATTAGTTTAACAAATATTTGTTAAACAAGCTGGAAAAGATTAATTTAGATAA
Source organism: Mugilogobius chulae (assembly GCA_038363315.1). Classification (NCBI taxonomy): domain Eukaryota; kingdom Metazoa; phylum Chordata; class Actinopteri; order Gobiiformes; family Gobiidae; genus Mugilogobius; species Mugilogobius chulae. The sequence continues at coordinate 31,330,041 of CM076395.1, read as the reverse complement.
CAAGTGAAGATGTGCCTGGAATGAGGAGTATTAAATGCTTTTAGTAGATTTTTATTGGTTTGAAGATTGCAATAAAATCTAGTTTTTACGTGAAAAAAAAAAAAAAAAAAAAAACTTTTTTTTTTAATTGAGGTCTACTTTTTTGTGCTATTGTCAATTTTTTTTTTAAGAAAGTCAAAGCATGCTAAAATCACTATAAACATAAAGTCAATCAACCAGTTTTAAGCTTATTGAAACATTAAATGTTGTCTTTTTTTATAGTGTTGTCACAAATTTGAAGGTTTTAACACATTTTATATTGTTATCAAGATATGACAAAAAAAATATTGAGATTTTCATTTTTGTCAAAAGTGCTAGCCCTAGCTGTGCATTGAGTTTTTCTCCTCTCAAATCCACCTCTAAGTATGTGTATCTATGTGACAGTGCTGTCTCTCACACTAATATGTAAGAGGTGGAACAAACTTAATTGCGCTTTACCTGATTTGTGCTACTTTAAAAAGATAAACAAACTGAAATATTTCATTTTAAGCGCTTTATAGCAGTCGCTGTGTTTACCTTACCTAATACATTCTGGGCCTTCATAGTGTTCATCCAAATGTGTTTCAACCACTTTCACAATTTTTAGTAAGCAACAAAGCTTGCTTCTGTAGAGTGTAGGAAACATGGAGGGAAATTATTTACTATAAAGATGAATTAAATGTAAACTGATAAACAATACCAAATCACTTTACATTAAACTGAAATGCGCGATACAATAAACGGCATAAATGAAAGCAATATTTATACTTACTGAGCTTTCCTTGCCTACTTCTCTGATCCATGGATTTAAAAGCTTTTTTGACGTCAATAGTGTGAAAGGTGATTGGTCTACAACAAATGCGATACCAAGATTAAAGTCCAAATCACAATTTGAAGGTTACATTTGAGAACAACAATATAATCAGCTTTGGTTTAGTGATAATACAAAAAAAACTTTATAATATGCTACAATTTTTACCACAAAATAAAAGAGAAAATTTGCAATACCAATAGTAACTGACAATATACAGTATATACAAGGTTACCTTACATAGGGTTTATTACACTCCTTACATCTTCTTTTGTTCATTGTTACAGTTTTAGCCTATGTGGTTTGTATAAATCACTCAATTCTAGACTTATTAAATATTTGGTCAATGTTTCTGTCACTAAATCAGCTGCAGTGATCCACAAATATATCACCATTCCAAATTTTATATCATCACCAACGATATAATATGAGCCTGTCCTACCCAGAACCCTTTTTTGTGCATCTTTTTCTTCATGTACATTGTTTAATTTTAGAAATACAATCTACCTAAAACATTATAACTCATACTGATTTTGCTCTTCTCCTAGTGACCCTCTGGTGACCAAACTGGACTTCGACAAAGTGCCCAGCCCGGGACCCAAACACCACCCCTGCCCAGAGGACGAGGACAGCCCGGAGCCGAGCCTGGTGGAGAACAAAGTGCCTGACAAAGAGGAGGTGCAGGTACACACTGTTTACATGGACGTGTGACTTAGTGTAAGCACTGGCAGAAGCAGTCTAAATCCAGACCGTGTTCCCGTAAGACCACCAACCGCACACCGCCACATACACACACAGGTCTGACACAAGAGACTGGGTTTGAACCAGCCGAAAAGAAGAGACCAGTTTATTTGTATAACACAGTTCATACAATGTTTTTCAGACAGTTTTACTTAGTTCAAATGACAATATAAAAAAGAAAGACATAGATAATAAATACATAATTAACTTTCTAGGATTTTTGATCTTTTGGGTCTAGATTTGAACACTGACAGAGTAAATAGAGGGTCTGTCTTACAAGTTGAGGTAGAAGTGTCTGCAGAACCATACATTTTAAAAATTGATCAAAATGATAAGTATTTTCTAATTGAAACAATAAAAACATAAGGTCACAAAATCAGTCAATTTGCGTCTTTACTCAGGGTTCGTACAGTCATGGAAAACCTGGAAAAGTCATGGAAAAAATATCCAATCCAGGTTTGAGTTTGTAATTGTACTGGTTTTGGAAAGGTTTTGGATATTTTGGGTTAAAACCAAATTTCCATAATTAACAATCCCGCTCATATAAGATGAAGAAAAATAATGTGCCAGTAAAAAAAATTCTTGCATGAAGTAACTAAAAAAACACAGTTTAAATTTGAATTTAGCAATAATTTGAGTCATGTTTTATAATAGTATTTGAAGTTTAAAATTGTATTTTTTAATGTATGAAAAAAACAAATGTATAAATAAGTTAAACTAAATCATGAAGATGTTGGAAATTGTTTTGGAGAAGCTATGGAAAACCTTAAGTTTAAATTTGTATGAATCCTATTACTAGTCATCTAATTCAAAGAAATCTTGACTTTGCTGTTAAATTTACCTCCACATTTTAGTTGAGACATGCTTAAATGTCTAAAACTCTATTTTTAAACCTATTATCTGCTCATTGTTGTATGCAGGATGCCCTAGCTTCGTTTGACTTCCTGAACAAGAGGAACAGCATCGCCGTGCCGGCCGACATGAACCTGAGTGTGGATCAAGATGATCCGCACCAAGACTTCCAGCTCATCCAGAAGGACCAGGAGATAAGGTATCACATTATCACAGCCACACTCAAGGCAAATGGGAAGTCGAAGGTAGTGGTCTGTTCTTTAGGTACATAACTCTTTGCCAGACTGATACTGAGCATGTGTGCCCTGACTGCCTGCTTTAGCACGTCAGGCACAAGCTAGATTTTTTTATAGCTCTGTTTAATAGAGAGAGATCAGCTACATTTGTTTGTTCATTTATTTTAAATTACCTTGCAGGCAGTTGAAGGAGCTCTAACTCTATTCCTGACGTAGGAAATGTATATGTGAGAGATTGTTGTGTGATTATAAGTTTGGGAAAAATGACATGCCAAAGTTTAAATGGCCTCCGACACTTTTACACTTTGTGATATCATTAAATGCTAATTTAGCACGTTAAATGACCTAAAATACTTACATCTGCATCTTTTACCTTGTTAACTCTGGTTAAACACATTTCACAGTGTGTCATCACAGAGTGAACAGAGCTTTTCCGTTTTAAAAGCTATAGACTGGCTATTAATTAAGATTATCCAAATATTTGGAATGGAATCAAACGCAACTCTGTTTGTTTTTGAGATGGTATCCATATTCTTGTTTAATAGTGTAATTTAAACCTGATTTCTTTCTAACAAAATACCGTGCTGATTCTTGAAGCAAATAACCACAATAACTTTTAGTCAAGGTTTTATAGACTTAGGAATATTTTTAGCTCAAAATAATATATATTTTCTTCATTAAACCCAGTTCTGAAAAAGCTTAGCTTATTGTAAAACTGTTCACAAGGTCACATTGGGTTGTGTTTACAAAAATTTTTTGTGTTAATACTTCTAAATAATATCTACTTTCAATACAACTTTTCAAATTGATTAGTATTTGATTTTTGATCAATTACTACCCACAGAGTCAATTTAGCTCAATACAGGACATTTTAAAGATGTTAAATGCAACAATACTACTGCAGTATATAATAATTCATAACATTTGTTCTTCAACACAAGAGATGGAAAACTATTGAGTAACATTTCTACATTGAACTTGTCTCGCCTCAAGCAGAAGACTAATAATATTGCACAATGAGATTTGTATACTGTTCCATCCTAAAATATACGACGACACAAAGAAATAGAAGTGGAAAGACAGAAAATATGAAGCCACTGTGTCGGCATGTTAATCACTCTGTCCTTGGTATAAGCAGATAGTGAAATCTGTGTTTGTGAAGAAAAAAGATCTTCTGGCACCTATCACTTTCTGTTGTCTCAGTGTCAAGGTCTGAGATATGAAAATGCAACGTCGCTAGAACAAAAACAGGGAAATGCCGCCATCTAGTGACAGGGTTAAAGATATCATGAAAGAAGCTGTTTCTATGTGGAATGTCAAGTTTATTGGGTAAATGAAAGATTCAGATTTTTCAAGTCACAGTATAATCATAAGAACTGGTTACAAGAAAGTCTTATTAGTTCATTTTGCAGAAAAGTGGCAATTTTAGAACAACACAAAGTCATTTGTTTCTCACGCTGAGAATTGGGTTAGAGCAGGCCTATTCAACTTAAGGCCCGGGATCCAAATCGGCCCTCCAAGAATCTGATCTGGCCCTTAGTTTACTTTCTTAATATTACAAAGCACTAGTTATCTTGACTTTATTTCATTTCATTTTTAATCTGAAAATAAGATTTGCCACATTAATCTAGTGTGTTGTCAAGCAAAACAATCCACTTTCCTCTTGTTATTTTGGCAAATAAAACATAAATCTTGTATAATTTGGCCACTTTTTACAGTGCGTATTTCTGTCTGATTTAAATCACATTTAGACCTTGTTTATTCTGTTTTAAATCTGGTTTAATGCTGAGATTCTCCCGGTTCAGATGTTACTGTAAGGGGCTAAACGCTGATTTGGACATTTTGTAGAGCCATAAATGTTGACTGTAGCATTAGTTATTATAACTATAGAAGCAATTCTAGTCCTGTAAATATTGGTGCAACCTTGTGCCAAAAGTGGTGATGCATTGTGTTACTACCCGACCCAGAAGCCATGGTCCTCGGTAAAATCTGGCCCTCTGGAAAATCTAGTTGAATAGCCCAGGGTTAGAGCTTCATCTACTGGCTACACAGGGGATGACACAGGTCAGCTGACACGACCCGCCGCATCTCCCGGGTCGTCACTATGTTCTCCCGCGCTCTTTCTTGTTGCATTCTCACGTGCTGCGTTCTTCTCTGCCACTCTCTCATCTCATGCTGCGCTCTTCTGTTCTGTGCCACTGCTCCGTGCCTCTCGTATCAGTTTGTTTGTACTTTGAAACGATCTATCATTCATATAAATGGGCTTGTTCTGTGAGTCAAATCCAACATGAGACAGACGAGCCTCTTAAAAGAGCAGGACTTCATTAAAGGACCTGTGTACAGTTATGTCGGACTATATGTATTGCTATGCTTATGTTAAGCGTTCTGGTTTGTGTTAATAAAATATATTGTTCTTTGTGTGTGTAGGGAAGAAGAGCAGTTCCACTTCAGTCTACAAGATTTCCAGTGTGTGGCTGTGCTCGGACGTGGGCACTTTGGGAAGGTATGCGTCTCATTTTTTTTTTTTCATCTTCATGTAAACTTAATAACCAAGTGTTAGAATGTAAAAGCTTTTGTCTATTGTTGTTTGTTTTTTTCCAGGTTTTGTTATCTCAGTACAAAGCTACAGGAGAAATGTTTGCCATCAAAGCTCTGAAGAAAGGAGACATCGTGGCTCGAGATGAAGTAGACAGGTCAGTGAAGCATTATGTACACAGAAACATGTTAAGTCTGATTCGCAGTGTTCCTGGATGTTATTTAAGAAAGTGTGCACCATGAACAAATGGCTTTATAGATGTATATTATTAGCAAATTTTTCCCCTAATGTTTCTTTTTGAGATCACAGTATTTTTAATAATATAATACAAATACCGATATATTGTCCATTTCCAGTTAATAGTGTGCATCTCCTATTACCACTCCTATTTTGCCCCCTGACAAAAATGGCACTCTTCAACCCCTGGAGGACTGCATTACAAAAATAAAGATGTGGTTGAGGCCTAATTTTCTTCTTTTAACAAAACTGAGTACATTTTATTTGGTGAGTCAGCGTCAACAGAATGTCAATTGTTGTCATCCCAGCTAAAACTGTAAAGAAAATTGGTGTTACTTTTGACAACAATTTTAAGTTTGATAGAACGTTGTGAGAGCAAGTTTTTATCAGTTACGTCTTTTATCTAAAATAAAGCTTTTTTTAAATCGTGCTGACTTAAAAGACTATTCATGCTTTTATTAAAGCTCGTGAATAGATTAGTGCAATGCACTTTATGTAGAAGTCTTCCAGTCTACCCTTATCATCTTCAACTTGTGCAAAATGCTGCAGCTTGTTTTTGAACCAACACAACCAGACGTCATCACATCACCCCAGTCCTTTTTGAACTCCATTGGCTTCCAGTTTTTTTTTAGAATTGATTTACAAGACTAAGAGCCTTATATTTTTGGAACAAACTCCCCCGTGATATCTGCACCATCATAGACTTTGGCCTTTTTAAATCAAGGCTCAAAACACATTTGTACAGGATGCCTTTTAACATTCAGTAATGTAGTAACATGTCTATTTTGTATCTCTTGTTTTATTGTAGGGCTGGGCGATTAATCGAATTAATTCAATTTTAATTGATTAATCGAATTAATTCAGCAGCATTTTAAAGTTCCGAATTAATTCGACGATGTGAAAAATGGCCAAATCGTAAAATCAAGCTCAGTCTGCTGTGATCCAGCCGAGTGGACACCTTCAGCGACTTTGCAGAGCTCTCCCTCGCGACTCTCACAAAGAACAGACGAACAGAAACTTTGTGCCTGTTTAGCAAACCTTTTATTCACACAATAACAGCCGCGAGTAACCTTTCAGAGGTGGTGTATTTAGCTTAATCTCTATAAGTTATAACTTTGTTATTTCTCCGCGGATGAGTCGGCCGCTTTCAGCGCTCAGACTCGCGGTAATTCTAGCGTCTTTTGGATTTGCCTTTGCTGTTCCACGAGCTGCTGTGTGTGCTTTCAGTAAGGTTTTCTCTGATCAAGTTTGATTAACAGGAGTGAGTGATTAACACTCGCAAACTTAAAACTTTTATATGAAATAAATAAATCATAATGATGATCTTAACAGGGCCTAATACATAAATGAATGAATGAATGAATATTTTATTTAAGTGTCATGCACAAGGTGCCCAGCCCACATGGGCTTATATGACACTGATTTCAAAACAGGGAGAGTGGCCATCACAAAACAACTTTCCAACATTATTATAATCAATACAAATCACAATCAAATCAAGTCACGTCCTCTCTGAATACAAGCCTCTTGTCTTAGAGTCCAAGCTTTCTTAACAAATATCGCCACATAAAACATTTCTTTTTCAAATAGCCAACACATCATTTTTTCTTCAGGCATCCAAAATAAATCTGGATTTTTCCGCTCAATTATATTAAACAAATCCGTTCTTATGCTGTTGTACAGTGGCAATGAAACATAAAATGAAATTCATCTTCCACAACACATAAATCACATACAGTACACAAACCTTTCCTCTTCAGGGACTCCTTTGAAACGACCCACCTCTATCTGTAAAGGCAGCACTCCTGCTCTGAGCTGAGCACATAAAGATCTTTGATTTTGTTTAAATTATATTTAACATACTGTTCAGTACAAAAACTTTCTTTAAACTGCAAGTATGTTCTCAACTTAGGTTTTTGCAACACTTGTATTTTCCATTGCTTCTTATAAACATCAAATAATGAGCTTCTTAACTTAGTAATATGACATTGTAAATTATTAAAAACAAATATTGTAAATTTAGACCTGAAAGTATTTCCAGGACTTCTTTGGACCAGGGATATTTATGAGCTCTGTCCCAATTCAGAATTTTTCTCGTGAGCCCTCTCCTCTGGTAAGCACACAAGGCGATTCCATAATCTGAGAACTTCTGCTCTTTGTTTGACCACACAGGGCTCCCAGCCCATATCTCCCTCTATGGCTGCTCTAGCAGTAACCTGTGAACTCCTAGAAAATACCTCATAGCTCGTATTTGAACTGTGTTACACTCTGGAGCATCATCAAAGCCCCAAACTCCAGCAGCATAAAACAGCACAGGTGCCACCATGGAGTCATACAACTTAGTAAAAGTGTCGAAACTTAGCTCAGGACAGACCTTCATCTTATTAACTATTGCTCCAAGTGCCCTCCCAGCAGACTCAGACAATATTCGTCTGCCCTCTGAAAAAATCATATTTTCATGAAAAACAAACCAAGATACTTGTAAGATACAGAATACATCAACGATGTTGTTCCAAATAAAATTGATAATCGCTCTGACATACACGAGGCTTTCTAAAATGAATTATTTGTGTTTTATCACCATTAATTGAGAGTCTCCATTTATTACACCAGCCATCCATGATATCCAGCATTTTCTGTAGTTTTGATTCATCTTCTGCAACCAAAACAATGTCGTCAGCATACAACAGTATACTGAGATTTAAACCATCAATGTCTATGCCTAAATTGGCTCTCTTTATTTCTTGAGCTAAATCATTCACATAAATTGCAAATAAAGTTGGTGAAAGAACATCCCCTTGTTTCACTCCAAATGGCGTAGGAAACCAGCCTGTTCTTAGCTCATTCACCTGCACGCAGGCTATTGGATCCTTATACAGGGATTGATAGATTTATAAAAATTTCCGTCAATGCCACACAACATTAATTTATATTCCAGAAGGTCTCTATGTATCCAATCAAATGCTTTTTTTAAAATCGACAAAGCAAACAAAAGTACTTTTGCCTTCGTGCAGTCTTGCTCTCACACAGAGGACAGAACATAGATGTGGTCAATGCAAGCTCTATTTTTCCTGAATCCATTCTGCTCATCCACCAGGATTTGATTAATTTCTATGAAATCACACAGCCTGTTATTTAAAATACCTGAAAACACTTTATAAACTGTACTCATAAGACTGATTCCTCTGTAATTCAGGGGGATTCTTGGGTCTGCTTGAGAAGACTTCGGGATGGGGCTTGATAATAGACTTATACCATACTGTTGGTATGAACCCTGTCTGAAAGCAATATTTAAATAGACAATGAAGAGTTTTTAACAATTTGGGACACTTGAGGATTTCATTAGACAGCTCATCCACACCAACAGCTTTATGCATTTTAGTCTTTTCAATAACTATCTGCACCTCTTCCACAGTAATCTCTCGATTTAAAAAGTCATTAGTACAGAGCAGAGATGGACTTGTATTTTGTCTTCAATTAACATTTTAGCTCTACAAACAGCTAAGAATTGATCATCAAAATAATGGGTGCTGTTAGATGAAAACAAATTACTATAATCCATCTCCCACCTGTTCATCACTTGCTCAGTTGTAAATATAGATTCTCCTGTTTCTGTAACAATCTCATGTGGAATTGGCTTTTCCTTTTAGGTCCAAGTTTGTTAATTTCACGCCAAAATTGCTGTGAATTACTTTGCAGATTTTGTAGTTGAAGGGCTTTTCCTCTTCTAAAACGTCTTTATAGAATCTTAATTTTTTATCAAAAACTATTTGACAGTTTTTAAATACATCAAACAGGTCTCTTTTCAAAAGTTGCTCTTTACATTTTAAATACTTTTCTCTGCCAGACGGAGATTAACCACATCATCTGCAATTCATTGTTCCAATACGGTTGTTTAATTTTATATATCTTCTTATTACCTTGTCTTTTTGCTTTGGCCTGTTTTTATCCATTTCCTTATATAAGAGCATACACAGCCATTGATAACAATTATTTACGTTATCCTGTGTTTCTTCTCATTTTCTAATTGATCATTGATGTCCTTTAGAGTTTTACACAGGCCTCAGAGTCCAGAAAATGATCATGTAGCGTTCTTATTGGTCTATTATTTTGAAAACCAATATGTAAACTTTTCATAAAGCCTGTCTCAAGTGTTTTAAAACGCAAATAAAGCACAGAATGATCAGGGAGTCTACTTCTGTCATTTATCAAGTTTACAACTTCTAATTTGTCTCTTTCTATTAAACTCAAGGGGTGTAAACTTTAAATTCAACACAAGTATTCAAATCCACATGTGGAGTCACAATGTAATCAACCACAGCTTTTCCTCGAACAGATACAGATGTAAAGTTATCATTTTCTGCAGTTATCCTTCCATTCAGAACACAACATTTTGAGTCCTTAAGAAATTCAATAAATGTCTCCCCATGTTTATTTACAGTTGTGTCCAACACCACTCTAGACGGAATATCATCCTCATCAACATAGTCTCTGAGATGTGCTATGCGACTATTTAAATCTCCACAATGTAAACTGAATCAACATCAGCCGCATATATTAATGAAAGTAAGTGAGCAAGAAAATATCCGCATTACGCCCCCATGTGGAGTTTTCAGGGGACAAATAACAGAAATTACTATGAACGAATAATGTGACACAACATGCTCAAACGTAAACAAAGTATTCCCTCATAAGTCTTATCAAGTCTTAATGAAAAGTTATTCAACAAAGTGTTTTTAACAAAGAACCCCACGCCTCCGGAGGCTTTAACAGCTCTTTTATGCACAATACGGTTGTGTCCAATCCAAGTGAAGCCATTCAGCTCAGGTATTAGGTCAGATAGGTGAGTCTCATTTAGAGAAATAATATCTGGCTCCAACGATAAGAGAAGATGCGCTCTAGTTTACAGTTATTTAGCGTCCATCCGTTTACGTTCCAGTGAACCAAAGCAATATGTTCAGTACTTACAGGCTGGGCATAATCTCGTCACACCCGCCGTTCACGTTGTTCCACACCATCCTCCGCTGGGGAGCGTTAAGCAGTCGTCCGTTGCCGGCCAAATAGTAATCCTTTGCACTTGGGATCTCTCGGAGGAGAGTTCGCAGGTTAAAATCCATCAGCCGCTCCGCGTGAGATTTCGCAGAGGACACGTACACTCGTTTGTATTGTCATGATCCTTGAGCTTATACTTCAAACGAAGCACAGCCACTTTATCCTGTACCGTCTCGAACTCCGCTTTCACCAGCCCAGGTTGCCGTCCTCTCGGTCTTACGCGCTCCGTAGCCACCAGCTTGGGCACCGGATCACAGCGCAGACCTTCCCGCAGCAACTCGTTCACTTTGGCCTCTAGGTCCTCGCCTTCCGCTTGAGGCAGCCCGACAATAACCAGCGAAACGTCTGGATCAAATAACTTTCCCCGCGCATCCTTTTTACTCATTTTCTCTTCAATATTGTCCATTCTAGAACTCATAATAGAGACTTCCAGGTCAGGTTGCTGCGCATTTCTTTCACCGCCTTCTCCAGCTCACTTTTAAAAGCGGCTTGTCCGTCGGAAATGAGTTTCTCCAAACTTCCCCGCAGCGTATTTATTTTTACATCCATCTGCGATTCAATTTGGGCTTGCAAACTGTCCATTTTAGTCTGCATATTGTCCATTTTAACATTGAGCGCTCGTAATTCATTCATTAAAGAGAGCTCACCGTCGGCGTCCTTCTTGCCACGTTGACGCGTGTTATCAGCCATAATACTGCTCCAAACAGTACAAATGTCCCCAAAGGTTCAAACCACAAGCTTAAGTGAACCACCAATAACTTGTTTTAGCAATGTTGAAACTTAGATCACAAGTTATTTAACAATTTGTGCTTGTATGGTGAGGACAAAGACATTCATGCGGCCATCTTCCCAGCATGCAACTCAAACAATAACAGCTGCTCCTTTACAACAGAAAGGCACAGATGTTGATTCATCTTTTCATGCAGACAGGTGAGCGTCCCCTGAATAAGTTCGAGTGTCATAATGGAAAGCCTCATGTGTTCAGCTCCACACCACTTTTTATTTGACGAAATTGATCTAATATCCGCGGAGAAACGTCAATACTAATAACAGTAGGCCTATGCATTAGACATAACAAGTTAATCTCATTGGCTCATTCTTTATAGATGCTTATAATATTATAAAACATTATGAGCTGATAGTAAAAAGCAGCAGTCATCAATGGCGTCGAATAAAATCAATTAAAATCAAAATCGTCCAAAGAGGTCCAAAAAAATCAAGATTTAATTTTTTCGTCATATTGCCCAGCCCTATTTTACTGTTACTATATATTGATTTTATGCTGATGGTATATGTAATTTGCATTTTATTTAGTTTTATTGGGAAGCACTTTGGTCACTTTTTGTGTTGTAAAGGGCTATATTATAAAGGTTGGTTAATGATGGTTTCTGTTGCTTGACTAAAGCCTTCTCCTCTTCCTTCCTCAGCCTGATGTGTGAGAAGAGAATCTTTGAGACGGTGAACAGCGTACGACACCCGTTCCTGGTCAATCTGTTCGCCTGTTTCCAGACTTCAGAGCACGTGTGTTTTGTGATGGAGTACGCAGCGGGGGGAGACCTCATGATGCACATCCACGCCGACGTCTTCTCCGAGCCGCGAGCTGTGTGAGTGGAGCTGCTTTCCATCATAGTCTACAGCGTGGCGTTGAAAAGTTTAGTTTTTAAGTGGTACGATAAGGAATGTCATGATTGCTTCAGCTTTATGAAGTCTGTTTTATTTATATTTTGAGATATCTTCTTTATTCGTAAAGTGATTCTATTCGCGTTTGTTAGTCATAGCTTACTGTACTTGGAACAGAAATTCTAATGTGTTTTGTCTTTTTTTCCTCACAGATTTTATGCAGCCTGTGTAGTGTTGGATTACAATTCTTACACGATCACAAGATTGTCTACAGGTAACAGCTATTCAAAATGATAACTTTAACCTTAACCTTAGCTTTAGCCTTAACATACTAAAGTTGTATTTTGATTAATTTCTGCATATTTGAGCAGTTCTGTATTGGTCTGCAATCAAAAAATCTGACAACACAGTTAAAAATATAACATACAGTATTAACAGAAGTCATGGACCTACCTTATTTCTTTTACCAGGGTTTCGTACAGTCATGGAAAACCTGGAAAAGTCATGGAAACTTAAATCTAATTTCCAGGCCCTGGAAAAGTTTTGAAATTCTACTGGTTTTTGGAAAAGTTTGGGATTATTATAAAATATTTTGGTTCAAAAATGGAAGTTGGTTTACTACAACACAGTTCTGCTTGTGTTTAGCTAAGACAGAGAAAAAGAAAAGTGCCATAAAATAGAAATTGGATGTGTTGCAGTGACTATTAAATTTATGATTTTGCAAGACATTTTAACCCTTGATACTTTGCAAATTTGTTCAAAACCAAAAAGACAATTTTTTAAACTAAAAGGTTACAAATTAACTAGTTACTGAAAACAAGAGCTGGGCGCTCTTGGAAAAAAATATAATCACTTTTTTTTTTCCTTGTTCGATTTCAATTTTTGAGTCAATTGTGTTTAATCTTTTCAAAAACAGAAGAAAAATGGACTTTATGATATGGATAAACTTTTTAAAAGTTTCATATTAGATTTTTTTTTTAATTGTTTAGTAATATTCTGTCTCAATCTGCTCCAAATCACATTTTTTTTTGACAAAGGATTGGTTTTCGATCCTTCGATTCAGAGCATACAACCAAATAATTGACAATTCGATCACTTGATTTCTCGATTAATTGCACTACTGAAAACAAATAATTGGTTTAAAATGTGTGTTTGAATACAAGATCATGGAAATGTTGGAATTGATTTTGGTAAGTCATTGAAAGTTATGGAAAACCATAAGTTAAAATCTGTGCGAACCCTGTTTTACTATTTGCCATTTTAGAGTAATTTGGCAGTTTTAGCTGAATGAATATATTTTAAAAGCATGTTATGTTGTTTTAAATTACTGGGATAATTAATGACACGCACTAAAATATCAAACGTGGATTACTTTAAGCTAACTGTTAGTGTCTGTCCAATCTTTTCAGAGACCTAAAGCTGGACAACCTGCCTGCTGGACACAGAGGGTTATGTGAAGATCGCCGACTTTGGCCTTTGTAAAGAAGGTAAAAACACATTTCTTTTAATGCAATCAACAAAATAAAAACGTATTTACAAAGCAAATGAACTATTATTCGACTACATTGCCATAGTTATTAACATAAACTCAAGCAATGTTGATCAAGCACTGGACCTCACCATTAAATGTTTTTCTCATTATTGCATTCCTTTATTTTTAGCCACAAAGTTAGCTTGAAGAGAATTGGCTATTTTTCCAAAACTCAAAAATGCATTTTTTAAGAAGGAAAGGATATCAGTTCAACTGTGTGTGTGATCCCAGTCTGAATCGGTGAGAAATGTGAGCATAGCTGCAGTGTTTCCTCTTGTTAATCTGCTTTTCAGCTACTGTTTACTAACCCTTATATGAACAAAATATTTAATAAAGTTCTTGACTTTAATTTAATTTTTTTTTTTTTTAAGGAACATTTTTTAAGTGAAGCTAAGCAAAAAAACAACTTTATTTTGAGCTGTTAATCTGTTTATAGCATTGCTTATGCTTACACTTCTTGAGATATTTTTAGCCATTTTTGTGCAATCTAATCAAATGAGCCAGTTAAGTCTAAATTTCAAACCTTCTGTGTCTCACTACAAATGCCAGTGTCATTTCCCAGACCGTGTGTGACATCAGCGTGTATTGCCCACTCAAAACACCTGCTGTCAAACCACACACACTACTGCTCTCCTCTCTCAGCCCCTCCTTTCACCTTTTCCTCATGTTTTTCCAACAGAAAGTTTTGTTTGATTTTGCTTTCGGGGTCAGCTTCACTTTAACTTTTCTGGAAGAGACTCTGCACCCCGGTTTACTCACTGATTATGTCATTGCTCTGATTAGAATGTTTTGTAGTACAGCATTAACATATTCCGTGTATAGAATTTATTTTTATATTTTTATGGATGTTTTTATTGCTCAGTTAAAGTATGTGTCCCACCTATCTAGAAGCGGTGACTGCCAAAAATCGGTGCAACCATAGAAGCGTTTTACTGATTTCTGTTATTAAAGTATTTATGGGAGAAAATGTTATTACTCATCACACATTTCTATCACTCACTGCTAAGATATTATGTCGTCTTCTACATAACTTCTATATAAAACATAAGATATACACATGAAGTATAAATATACATCTAGCTTCCTTTATTAAACACTGTAAAGGTTGCTTATAACCTAATATACTCTTTTTTTTTGTGTCAGGAATGGGTTTCAGAGACCGGACAAGCACATTCTGCGGGACCCCGGAGTTTCTGGCCCCTGAGGTCTTGACCGAGACGTCGTACACGCGAGCTGTGGACTGGTGGGGGCTGGGAGTGCTCATATTCGAGATGCTCGTGGGGGAGGTCAGTCATTCACTCATCACTGAAGAACATTGTACTGTACTTCTATGTAGTACCGACTTAATAGTTTGTTTGTTCTTCAGTCTCCGTTCCCCGGCGACGATGAGGAGGAGGTGTTTGACAGCATAGTGAACGATGAAGTCCGGTATCCACGCTTCCTGTCCACAGAGGCTATCTCCATCATGAGAAGGGTCAGACTGTTTAAAACATGCTAAAGAGCTGCGGACATGTTTGAATGCTTATGTTCATGTTCTTTTGTGATCCTGCAGTTATTAAGAAGGAGTCCAGAGCGACGACTAGGTGCAGGAGAGAGAGACGCAGAGGAGGTCAAGAAGCATTTGTTCTTCAGGGTGAGAAATCACAGCTTTTGTTTGCAACGATTTATAAACTGAAACCGAACGTTTAATGAGATGACGAGGAAATAATAAACAAAAAGAGCAAACACACTGCGAAGACGAAAGATGTGAAAGATTTAAAGAATGTGGTGTTTTATTGGATTTTAACATAAATTATTTATTAAATACATTTTAAAAAGACTCTTGATTTCTCCATAATACATGTGCAGTAAGTAAAATCCAAATGTAGATTACTGCTCATGTCAAGACAAAATAAAAACTAGTAATCATGACACAACGTTCTATTTATCTGAAGTTCAGACTGCTGACTGTTTCATAAATAAATGTATATTGATCAAAATAATTGCCCCAGTTACCAAAGACTGAACATGTACAACCTCTCAACAACACAGACATCAAAAGATCAATTACCGGAAGTGCTAAGAAAGTGTTTTGTAATTTTTTAACAAACTTTTCTGGGCCAAGGCATTTATTCTAAACAATTGTGAAATACAGTATGTTTTTTATGTACCAGTTGGATAGGTAGACTGCCGCACCTAGGGTGTCTGCTTGATTTCACTTCACTTCAGCTACTAGGTCAGGTATCACAGAACTACAGGCGTTCCAAAAAGCAGGAAGTACCAAGTTTTTTCAAAAAACAGTGATGAAGCAGAACTCTCCTGCCAATTATTTACAATTTAGAATATCATTTTGTAGTTTTTAATTTGTAAGTTTACTGCACTAAACGGTCAACGATCGCTGACACGTGTTTCCGCTCTACTTCTTGAACTACACTGTGTTTGGGTGCATTACATACGCAGTGATTGGTTAAAGCAAAAAGCCCCGGCTATCATGGAGCATACGTACAAACCTCAATGGTACAATGTCAGGTTAAGTGAAATAAAACCGGTTGATACATCACGCTACCAGTTGCAGACCAGGTTAATAAATCTTGATTCAATTTGTGTCACTAGATTTTTTCCTCTTTTTCATCTAGTAATCTATCGTAGCAGGTCAGGTCTCTTGATGACAGGTGAGGCCGGGCGCTGCCTCATTTGCCTCTATGACTCAAACTCACTAGCGCTGATGATATCACTTTGGTTTATGAAAGCACTATTTGCATACTTACTTTGCACAGCAGTCTGGATTGTTCACTGATTTGTGTTAAAGTCTTTCATATTTGGTTAGCTTGGTTTAGGTCAGAGGTGCAGCTAAACTATTGTCTGAGTAGGATTTATTAATTTTTTTTTTTATTCAAGGTTCAGTTTGCTTTAAAGCAAAACAAAGTAACATTTTGATCTTGTTAAATGTCTTTAAAGTCTTCATGATGATGGTTACATACTGTATGTATTTTGGGGGATTTGAAGCATGTGTCAGTATTTGCTGCCTCCCACAGCAAATACAGCAAATGCAGTTTCTCCATCCCGCCTACTTCCTGACCTGAATTGCGCTCCTGAGAAACTTTGGCTATTTGATTTTTATTTGATTTTTAAATTAATTTGTTTATTCTTTTATTTTCCAGGGTAAAATGTAATTTGATGATTTTTTTTTATCAATACCAAAAAGCACAAAATGAGAAAATGAAAATAAAAATAAAAATTATGTAATAGGCTAGTCTAATTACAAAAGAGAGCTGTTGGAGGAGCACTACGACTCATATTGCTTAGTTCTGCTTTAAGGCACACAGTGTAACTTTTTAACCAAAAGTTAAGCTTAATAAAAGGCATGTTTTTCTAGTTTAGATGTCTTTTGACAATAAATATTAAAAATGTGTAACTTTACTCTGTGCAGGGTTTTATGGCCATAAAATTAAGCATTATTTGGCCTCCTCTTGTTTGTTTCCATGGAAAAGTTTCTTCAACTATATTTGTTAACATAATGGTGTAAAGCATATTTATCCCCAGTAAAAATGTTTTAAAGAATGCTTTTATCTTTCCATTTCTATTGAATTGTGAGGTTGACTTTTTCACCTCCTGAAAGTTACACAGTGCACTTTTAAAGTTGGCCAACAAGCCACATACTGTAATGTAAAACAAAATGTACAAAATATTTTTGTTAAGAAAGATCCATCTATATATATCAGATTAATAGTAGCAAATGTATTTTAATGTTATCAAAAGTCCTGGTTTCAAAAATTAAAAATGGTGGATTTTATTATCTTTGTGATATTTTGTGGTATGCATATACAACTTTGAATTAACTAATGTCTTTTAACTTTGCGTTGTCACAAAGTAAAAAGCTTGTGAAAGTTGATCAATCACAAATGTTTTCTTTCACTATTTAGGCGCTTGAGTTTTTCATTTAAAATTGAGTCCAGTAAATATAGAGACTATAAACTTGATCCTGGAGAATTCAAACTGACATTTTTCATTGTTTTTAAGCACGGCCTCTCGAACAGAGTTGAATTATCAATTTTCCAAGCTACTGAACTTAGCAGAAACTAAGAATCGGGAGTTTGAAGAAGAAAGAAATAAGCCTGTATTTCTTGGTTTAGAATTTCTTGCTACTTTGGATTTTAAAGGGTTAATATTAAATCCATATTCCAAGACCCTAACCTCATTGGCTTCCCTTTCAGAACATGGACTGGAACGGTCTGCTGGCCAAAAAAGTCAAACCGCCCTTCGTCCCGACCATTCAAGGAGCCAACGACGTCAGCAACTTCGACGACGAGTTCACATCGGAGGCACCCATCCTGACCCCGCCCGAGAGCCCCGCCCCCTGTCCGTCACGGAGCAGGACATGTTCGCGGACTTCGACTACATCGCAGACTGGTGTTAGCATTCAGCCGCCCCGACGCACTGTGAACGAACGCAATCTTTTAAACACAAGGGACTCCCATGTGGACTTTGATGAACTTTGGAAGCCTAAGAGAGCCCGATTTTTTTTTTATTTTTTTTTTTTTACCACAATGAAGAACAGTTTTAAGTGTCTGACCACTGCGAATGTTTCAGATGAACTTCACGGCAACGCTACAATCATGTCACTGTCTGTACAAAGTATACTGCGTTTATTTACATGTATGTTGTATTCTTTTGTGTCCGGCCGGAAGACTTTAAAGGAGCCAAAAAAAAAAAATGCACGGGAGAAGTAGTTTGTGCTAGCCAAACTCGACAAGAACTGCTACTACGTGTCTGAGCCCAGTCGCTTTCTTAGAACAACATTTATTTTTTTAAGAATTGCAAAATGTTCCATATTACACAGACAATCATTTCTGTCTCTAGCCTAATACCTAGCAGTCTTACGGTTTAATATTAAAATAATAATAAGACCGCACTGCCTTCAATCAAACATGAAATGAGGTAAATTTAAAGGTGCACTATGTATTTTGCTGAGTGATTTGATGCCTGCTTGTTTCCATGGAGATGCTACTGCTTAGCCTGGAATGATTGGCATGAAACGTCATTATTTTGCACGCCTTTACAATGATCTGACCTGTAATTTGGTCTATCAGTGGCAGCTCCCAGTCTGTCATGACCTGATATGGAACTTACATAATTTTTAACCCTTTATGTGTCAAATGTTGCAGTTGAAATACATGTCTGGATATAAAAAGTCTCCAAACTTTCACTTGGAGAATCAAAACTAAATATTTCTCTATGTATAACGCTTACAGTGCTTTTATTTTTAAAGCCTCTGACTCTCAAAACAGAAATTGAAGCTTGAATATGAGATGTTGAAATGGCTCGGTGTAGAATTGCTACTTTGGCACTTAAAGGGTTAATATATATATTTGTTTTTGTTGCTTATAATGATATAATGTAGTTCTATCAAATCTGTGGTGTTTTCAGAAAGAGAAACAAAAGTGATCCTTTTAGCTCATGAGCCTCAATGGTAACCAGTTCACTTCATAAGTTTGACTTTCCTTAGCAGTGCTACATTTTCTATAAAGGCTACTGTATATTTTTACAGACTTTTATTTATGAGTATTTAACTGTTCATATTCTAAGAGTAAATTTGATAAAAAGCAATCTCGAAACAGATTTGTCCCAAGTATAGTTAATATAGAGGGTTATTGGTTGACATCACTGTCGCTCTACTGCTCATGTCGCCTGCAGAAGAGACGCTGTCGTCTACTTGGCTGGGAAAACTTATTTGATTAAAACAACAAAACTGAATGAGAGCTAGCTGTTTGGATCAGGTCTAAACCGGTATGACAGACGTCTGGCTCCTGAAGCTTGAGACCGTGTTTTTCTCAGCGTTTTTTCACTCACCTGAATGTTACATTTAAGAGTTGGAAGTGAATTTCATTCACAACATTGATTAGCAGCATAACTTTTGTTTTCACACAGTGATAAACTCTTGCAGTTAGCTGACAACAGTTGTGTTGCCGCTACAGCTTGTGTCAATCAGCCTTTGCATAGCGGATGCAGAAGGCTGATTGTTTGTTTATTTACACGCGGATGCATGCGCATGTCGCGTGTAAATAAACAAATAATCTCTCTATAGCAATTTCAGCATTTTGCTAATGTATCTGTAACTGGCTCACGCCAGATGGATATGTGTTAACTCCTATCTGTCTGTGAATTCAAATACCGCGAGATAACCATCTGGCTGTCAGGTTAATGTATCTGAGCATTTAGAAAACTGTTGAGGCACAGCAGTAACATCTCCACTGAAACAAGCTGATGGCCATCTTTATGTAACCACAAACATAATGCATGTTCAGATGTTGTATGTCATATGCTGATTTAGATCGCTAAGCTAATTAGCCACTTCAACAATATACGTCCCATAGACATATAATTAATGTCTATGTATAGGCCCTACTATTCATTGAATTACTGTGCACGTTTAAAAAATCAGCATGTTTTTAAGATACATTTGGGTATTAAATTTGGACCATTGATTGCAAATTGCATTAAAAGGTGTAATTTAATATTTATATTGTCAATGCAACTTTGAACCTTTAATCATCATTTAGCATTAGGTTGTTGTTGTGTATTTGGTTCGATTGGTTATTTGGTTTCTTCTAGAATAAGAAATGCCTTCAAAGTGCCAAAGCTCTTCAAAGTTTTCTCTAACATGAATTGTGAATGTTTGTTCTTTTTGCCTCGCCTTGTCAAATGTCAAAAACACTTGTACTAAAACAAAATTTACAAAACAAATGCCTCATTTATACCAAATTTTGGAATTACAATTTCGAACTTTGAACATAAATATATATTTTTGGTAGTTTATTAAGGACTTTATTGAGCATTTAGAGAATTACATTTGGTCGCATTCATGTGTCATTACACTTTATTTTATCATAATAAATGGAAGGCAGCTAAAATTAATATTGTTTAAATGCAATTTTATAATTTGTCAGGCTGAAACAAAAATAATCTGAATTTAATTACTTTTATTTCTCGATATAATCATAGCCTAGATGCTATTTGCCGCTTGGTCCATTATAATTGCATTTTTATGTTACTTTAATTGTGTGTACTCCCAACAAAAAAAAATCTAAAGTTATTTATAATTTCTTACAAAGTTGCTTACCCTTGGCATTCTACAAAAATACTGGACTATATGAAATGTCTGTTCAGTGGCTCGTTTTGTTTGAAATTTTGCTTGATTTTTGTGTTTGTTTTGCAAACTGCGGACAAGCTCCAATACCTCAACCTTTATAGACTTGTAACTACAGCAATACAACCAAATCTTAAGTCTTCCTGAAGCTACAAAAGTGGTTCAAATGACTGAGAACTTGTTTGATTTGTGGCCCGATTGTCCCTGTGTCTGCAATCATTCAACAACAACAGCAGGGCCTCCTTTATAAAGACTATGTACACACTTAAGCTGAAAGCACTAATTTTATCCATAGTTTTGAAATATCTACGTTTTCTAATGATGAACATAGATTGTACAAAGTTGTGTTTTTGTATTTTTATCCTTTGCTTGTTGTGCATGTTGTCAGGACAGAAAAAGGATGGTACACCACTGTCACTGAGCTGTTCACACCGGTGTAAAAAGTCAAGGCAGTGTTGACATTATTGTTGCCTATCGAAGTGCACAATTAAACATTTGTAATAGTGACTGTGGCTCTGGTTTGTTTTTTTTCTAGAACTGAAAGTGTAGAGTGAAATTGAATACCTCAATCACAATATGTGTTTTAGCAGCAAATTCTGTTGATGGGCTCCCAAAACATAATCTTGTATTTTAAGTATTTAGTCTGCTCTCATGATTTCTTTGTCCATTTGTAGTCTTTTTTCTTCTAGCATATTCAAATACTACCTACTGATTTAATTTCTACATTCCACACATAATTGACTGTGTGCACAAGAGCTGTTTATTTTCAAATCCTCAGACGTTAGCGTTAGCATTGACAGACCAACACGCCTGATTTTTTTCTTCTAACCCTGTTATGCCACACTCCCATCACTTTGCATTGGTGGCTATGCTAACAAAAGTTTAGAATTTAAAATATTTACTTCCAGAATTTGGGTAAAGTTAGGGTTAGGATTACGGTTAGGCTTAGGTTAAGTTATTTTGGTTAAGTTTAGGGATTTGGGAAAAGTAAGCTAATCGAGTCACGGCATAACTGTGTTGGAGAAAATAAAGACGTGACAAACACATCTTTTGTATAAACACATTTTGGTCCTTTGGTGAAATATTCTCCTCATTTGTAAAGTATTTAACATGTTTTAAAAGAAAACCACCAAAAACTCACTGTTCAGTGACTGATCTTTAGTAATTTTTCATTTTAGACTGAGGGAGTGAAAACCTCATTGAAATGAACCAAACAGGAAATGAACCTGCCGGCAAGATGTTAGCATTTTTGAAAATAAATAGGGCAGTGCACAGAGTCAACTACCTCAGTGCAGTTGTCTTGTTTTGGTTTAAAATAGCACATCATGTACACACAACCAGTTTCTGTCCAATGCTTTTCAATTATGTTTTCACTACATCAGTTTAAAACAAATAAATCCTCTTTAGATCAGACAGTTGTGGTGAATGTTACAGAAAACATGTTAAAGAATTTACATATTAGAGGAATATTTCACCAGAGACACTTGTGTGTTTAAAAAGAGACGTGTTTGTGTCTAAATGCTAACGCTAACAGGAAATGGACGTACATACAGAAGTTAGCATTTTTGAATGTACGCAAGTCAACTGAAATTCCGTGCACACAGCCTATTAGGGTTTTTCCAGGCTTCAGCACATCAAATTGAATGCTTTATAATGCAACTTTCAAGATTTGTATACTCATAACTGACTACAAAACAAGACATTTGTGTGTCAAATCTATTGGGAGAATATAAAATGCGTTTTAAACACACTTTTACATTTTAGCCAACTTGCCTAAATTATGTCAAAAATATACTTCCTTCTTATGACATTTTCCACACATTATAATGTTGCCGGATTGAACAGTTGTGATACAGTATATCTACAACATTCAAGTGATTGATTTGTGTTAAAACCTGGCTATTTGTTCACTGAAATCTGTGAACTCTTGTTTATAATATATTGTCAAGGCAGCTATTATATTTGGTTATAATATGGCCAATTAGCAATAGCCCCTGTGCCCGGAACATGGCTTGTTTATATTCAAAATCGTTAACTCCTGTTGGTGCTAGCATTGAGATACAAACACACCACTTTATAGCTTCTCATTGTTAAATTTAAATTGAATTACAATGAAAAATGTTCATATACACTGGTAGATAATCTTCAAAAGAATCTTTATAGCTGCAGAGCATTGAAATTTTGTAAGTTTTGTGCTGTGATGGGCTGTAAGGCCTCAATATTTCACACACAATCTTTTTCCCCATCCCTAAAAAATAACTATATAAATAAAAATCCAAAAGTGCCAATGAAACAGGATTCCGATTGTAGGACTTTAAGCAAAATCTTTAATTCTTTAAATAACTTGCAGAATTCAAACGAAATAGAAGCTTGGAATTTCCTACAAAATGAAAGTCTGTTTACAATAAGAAAACAGCCTAAAACTGCGTGGTCTCGGTCGAGTCGTCCACGCGACATATGTACAGAACAGTTTGTGGCTGAGAGGAATGTGTCCACCGTCGAGCCTCCACAAAGGCAAGTGTTGCAGCCGAATCTTCAGCCAGAGAGCAGAATCACAGCTGAGGCAGCTTCTCCACTGGTGTATCAAACTTAAAGTCTGGAGGAAAGAGTTCTGCTGCTCGAGGATAAATCAACCGGTACGACTGTCGGATCGTCACATCAGCCACTCCAGCTATGTCTCCGATCTCTGTCAGGAACACAGGAGAGAGATTAGAGGACAAGCTCAGGTTGAGTTCAGCTGACATCACAATTTGGAGAGCAGATTTGTTGATCTAGTTTATGGTTTATATCTCTGAAATTACTGGACCAATATATGATATAGAAGTTCAACCCCTTCTTCTTTAGTATAAACAAACTAAAGTGCCTATTTGCTTACAATAGCCTCAGAAATCATGCTTTATCTGCACAGTGCCATTATTCAACTCCAAATTTTAGTGTAAAAGACTAAAATTAGTTATTTCCTTTCAACAAAAGTAAAATAACCTGTCCACAATTGTGAAATCATCCAATTATATAGAATGTGAAGAAAAACCTATTACAGGATTTGCAGCCTTCCCTAATTCAAAAATAGGCTGTAAAAATTGACAGTTGAAGTTAGTGTCATTTAATTTTCACCACTTAAACACACATAAAACCCTGTCAGACACTACAGGAAAAATTCTTTTTTGTGTTTTTGGTCTCTTTGTGTTCTCAGTATATTATACAGGCTTTTACAGAGAAATCACTCCTTAAAGCTTATATGACAGTTTTTCTAAATTTGACTTAGTTTGGTGTTAAAGTTATTGTGGTAAATATTTATCATATTTTTACAGCGGTTAAGTTGCCATTTATGAAGAAATTGACAACTAAAAGTAGAAAATTACAGGAAGTTTAATTTGTAAAACAGAATCCTTCCACATGTGTCCTCAAAAAGCACAGACATGCAAAGACAATTTACACACAACTTACACAATTTCCTGGAGTTTAAACAATCATTTGACACAATTAAAGTGCTACACGTTATAATTTGTCACTTTGTCACTCCTGTGGTATTTATGTTGATTTTGGTCGAGATTTACAGTGCGGTTGCTAGGTAACAGTTGTGGATTCCCCTCCACATATGTCATTTTTACTGGACAAAAGGCGATAATGAATTTTACTAAAATAAGTTAGTAAAAACAAACTAAATGTTTAGTGAAATCCTAATCTTAATCATGTTTACTATGTTTTACTAATAATGTAGTGGAACCTGTCAAATGTTTTATTGCTGACTTTAATCCACTTCATCCATAGAGTTCAATGGAACATTGTAGCTTCAAAGCTGTGTTCTCTAAAAGCTCTTTCCTTTGTGGGGTCTTCAAAATCACTCTCTAAAGTAGTTGCTATACAAAATTCCTTATTCCTCTGTTGAAAGCTTGTAATACAAGTATTTTTTTTCTTACAATTTTTATTTTTTTTCTTCACAACTTTAAATATAAAGTTATCAACAACAACAGTTCAAACATACCATACATGTACAATGAGTAATCCTGTAAATGCATCACTGATTCACATATCGTAGCACATTTGCTTTGTCAATGTTACTTATACTGACCTTTCTGAGTCTTCTTTTCCGCTGACGCCTGAGAAGCCATGTAGATGGCTGCAGCTGCCACGGAGATGGGACTTCGCCCAGGGACCAGGTCCATCTCCACGGCTTTTCGGGCGATGTAGGTGGCTGCCATCTGCACCTGTTTGGGCAGTCCAAGGTTGGAGCAGAAGCGGGACATGAAGTCTCCAGTGGTTATCAGATCCACACTAGTCTCCAGAGCCTTCAGGATCAGCTTAAAACATCGCCCAATCTCCTTCTTTGAGATCCTAGACACGGCACAAATCTCTGCAGAAACACAGCAAAAGAATTAAACAAGCGTTAACAATTTTTGGGGGGGACAAATCACCATTTATAATATAAATGTTTTGTTAAAAGTTATTATTTTCTATTGTAATAAATTGCACTTTGAATTATTGTGACAATTCTCTTACCTTTGAATGTTCGTGGGACTCCCTCCTGTCGACAGGCGATGTAAAGACAGGCTGAGGCAATGGCGTCGTTGGCTCGTCCTTTAAGACTCTTCTGTTCATAAACTTGTTTGAACAGGTTGTTTGTTCTGTCCTGCAGAGCACAGACCCCACAAACATCACAACTGTGTTACATTCAGATTTCCCCACACTGTTCACCACACTCACCACAATGTTTCTGGGCAGGTTGATGCGGTCAGCCATCGTGCTGATCTCTTTGAAGGCGTTGAGCATGGCGCGGTCTGAACTGCTCATGGTTCGTC
This sequence comes from Mugilogobius chulae, assembly GCA_038363315.1. Taxonomy (NCBI): domain Eukaryota; kingdom Metazoa; phylum Chordata; class Actinopteri; order Gobiiformes; family Gobiidae; genus Mugilogobius; species Mugilogobius chulae. Next base: position 31,304,482 of record CM076395.1, on the reverse strand, counting down.
TGTTTTGGTATTTAGAGTTTCCGAACTCGTCAAAGCTAGCTGCTCCCGTTCCCTGTGGAACCAAACCAGGCATTAGACTTGGAATGACCCAATATTATAACTTTCTGTTCAAATTATTGTAGAGAAAAACATCACACTTTAACAAACAGTGACTTGTTTTATTCCCATTGCTTAACACATTACTTTTCCTCACATTAATGATCTATTTAAGGAAATTTAACTTCCTGAATGACAAAGTAAATGCAACAAATAATAATTAAATTTTTATTATTATTATTATTATTATTTTGAACTAAGATAACAAATTTAGCTTATAAAATAGTCACTTCTCTATGACTGAAGAAATAACTTGTTGCTTCTATATCATCTATTATGTTTTTCTTTTTTCACAATTCCAGACAATAGTAAGGCACACACCTTGCTGATCATTGTGGTCAGGTCTCCTCCGTTGAGCAGAGGGTTCTGCGCGTCTCCAACTCGAGATGGGTCTTTGAGGGCTTTTTCATTTGAGAACGTTCTCCACTCTGAGCCGACATCAATTACTCTGTCACCTGAGAACACAAATATTCACAAAAGTTTTTTTTTTGATTGTACAGTTTATAGATATAGACTTGTATCCATTGTGACTTAACCTTACTTTGATTTAGACAATCATACATTGGATTCACTTAAAGTCGATTATAAAACATCATTCATCTGTGCACTGTCACATCAAGCCATTTTCCTAACATCCACGTCACATCACACACATTGAACAGAGTAATGGTCAGCCAAACATAGCCTTCAACGCGATTTGGCGTCTCTGCACTGGAGCCTAATGCTAGTTAGAATTAGATCTGTCCTTTTGTAATCCAGTTATCATTGTGTGTCCCTGTGTGAAGAGTGTGAGATGCTGGAGGGGACACAGAGGGAGGGCTGACGTTGCATCAAAGTCTCCTGGGGCTTGTTAGACTCACTTCGGCTGCTCTGGGAATGCTGCAACACTTGACCGTCATGTCGTTTGAAACACAAAACTTTTTCTTCTTCAGCCATTAAAGGGACTGTACTCGATTTTTTTGCAACAAGATAACTTAAAAGCAATTTCCCCCTAGCACTGATGCCTTATTAATGTATCTAATCAGGTGGAAATTAGTCCCCAAAGTCCTGTCTATGTCTAATAAAATCCCGTTTGTGTGCAGCTTTTTCTGTTTTTGTTTTTAGCATTGTGGCTAACTGTTGTTAGCATAGTGACTCACCTCGCTGCTAAAAGCTGTGAAAAAACATTAAAACTCATCATGATGAACAATTCTGAAGCTCAGAATGTATTAGCTACGTGAGGAAATCATGTAGACTGAAGGAAAAAGGTTAAAATTAATTATTTCTGTTTGTTTACATTTTTAGGATGCAAAAATCAGGTACCGTCCCTTTAATGAGACTATGGTCTCTCTCTCTATTTATATAGCACTTTTCGACCCTACAAGGATTCTAAGTTGATAGTTTGCAACTAGAAAGTTTCAAAAATCCGCTTCATCAATTTGATTACATCAAACAATTTAATAAAGAAAATACTTTTCATCAATGCTACACACTTTTCCTTAATTTAACTCATCAACAGTGTAAATAAAGTCTTCCATAAATTTAATTTTAGAATAGGAAGTCAAATGTCCTGCAGAAAAATTATATTCTTGCTTTTAGAACAGTTTGTTTTAGTTTTGTAACTCTTCCAATAGTTAATGACAATATGTCAAACCCAGTGACATTAGGCTCAAGTACCCAAATATAGACATAAAAGTTCACCAACTCCTGTACATTTTTGGACATTTTAAACCATAAGATCATCGAGGTCTAACGAAAATTCTACTGTGTGTATGACTTACCAACAACTAATCCACATTCTGGGCAGATCATATCACCGGCTCTGTAGTCCTCCACCAAACAGGCGTCAGGATGGTTTGGACATGTCACTTTGGGCAGGGACAGCCCGTCTCCACTGAAACCATAATAGACATTATGACGACGAGAACACTGTGACTACTTTGTTGTTTGTTTGTTATGTCGTGATATATAGTTAATAAGCTTAATTAACATTTAAAACAACAGCCACTTTGGCTGGTTCACATGGTTTAGTGGTATTTTGTTGTGATGAAAAGCACATTGATGACGATTTGTTATTATAATAATATAACAATTTAATGAACGTAGTACGCCTATGGTTTGGTTTGGGGTCTGTTTCATAGCAACAAATGCTCTACGTTTTTCAGTATTGCCATGACAACTAGCGTGATACACCGCCTTTAACCGATTTTAGTTGAAAAAACAAAATAACAAAAAACTTGTAGTAATACAACGCGTCATCCGGTGGGAAATCGAAACAGACAGTTCATTTTGTTACAGTGAAGATTGCCGTGGAAAAATTTAACGATGTCAGAATAAAAAGCAAACAAATAACGTTAAATCCAAAAGTAGAAAAAAATTCAAGCCACCAAAAAAACAAACACTGCTATTTTATGAATGACAACCAGTAAACCGATGACATGGCAAGCTGCCAACAACACAACTTTTTCCCAAGCTGTAGTGGCATTATATAACGTTAGGACAAAAATGCAACAAAACTAATCCTTGACATTTTAACTGAATATCATAAAAGACACAGGTTGAATGGACAATGAAACACTGAGCACCTGTAATGAAGGTGAAAACAGTCAGTTATTTAACAAACTACAGCCCGCTAACCGTTAGCCGCTAACTAGCCACACAATACTACGCACTCTTTGAGGTGTAATAAAGTCAGTAATCTCCAGATCAGCGTGGACAATAAGCACCTCAAATAGCTTGATAAGGACGTGATAAAAACACACAAAGATCCAGGAAGGTCTAGAGTGGAAATTAAGCGGTGTTAGAGTCAGTACGCACCGGCTTGTGGACGCCATGTCGCTCCTCTGTTCTGTTAAAGAAACAAATGACTACACCACCTCTATTTATAGATTTGGATGGTCACGTGGTACGCAGCTGACGAGAAGTCAAGAGGTCCAAAAAGTACCAGGCGCGTCTTTGTTCGCAAATCAAAGAAGAATATACAGTATTTAACTAAATACGTGAGGGGGAAAATGTAGTCTGTTTTTGTAAACACAGTTTTTCACTTATTTCGATAATTTTCTCAATACAATAGTTTCAGCATGTTTTGTGTTATTGACTAAACAAAAGGTTAATTGTGCATTGACTGTTTTTAAAATGACCCCCTCTTTGAAGAGGTCTTCTTTTGTTGCAGATTAGTCATGACTGCTGCTCTGTACCAGTCTGGGATTTCTCCTGCTCCAGTCTTTGGCTCTCTTTGCGCTCTGTGATGTCTGCAGATGGACCACAAAAGCACTCTTTCTGGTATGATTGGTGAAACAACCACAATAACCTTAAAGATTCACTTTGTAGCTTTTCTGATTTTCTGATAGAATGTACTTCACAGACAGAAAAAAAAAACTTGTTGACTATTTATTCAAAATAATCGTAGTTGTATGGTCATTGTAATCATAATCTTATCTATACATAACCTAAAGTGTGAGAATTCTTAGCTTTTGACTTGGGGATCCATAAGCAAGTGACCCAAAAGTTGATGACTACAATTTCATATGCCAAAATCTGATTAAAGTTGGGGTAATTAACTTTTTTAGTTGTAAATTAGTCAACTTTGTGTTTTCCACTAAAAAGTCTATGATAAATGCAGCACTCAGTGAAAAAATTAGACCATTGAGTACTGTCTGAACGGAATAATAAGGAGCTTTAGTTATCATCAGCAGTTGAATGCAGCTCTCTGATTGGCTAAGCTTAGGTGGCCTTCTCCTGTTTTGCTTTGTTGTTTGTAAAAAGTATTTTTCTTAGCCTTAATTGCAACCAAAAATGAAAACATGTCTACATTGACCATGTGTTGAAGGATTTATGAGAGGAAGTTTTTAGATTTAAAACCTAAATTGAGTTTGCAGTGAAAAAAATCAATTACTGTACCTTTAAATGATTGTTTAAAAAAAATAACCTATTTATGTATTCATTTTTATATATTTATTTATTCATTCAATATTTTAGCAGGTAGGTCAGTTGAGAACAATTTCTTATGTACAATGACGTCCTGGCTAGGCAGCATCACAAGACACAATCAACAAATCAATCAAACATTTAAAGGAAAATCTAAAAGTAGCCTACAGTGTTAAAAAAAAATGTGCAGTGAACTTGTAAAATATGACAAATTGAGTTAGTATATACAGCTCTGAATTTAAATATTTAAGTCATGATTCAAAACTGCATGAAAAACAGACAAGTCAAAAAATAACAATATGCTTGATCAACAAATATACTTTATGCGTTGATAGTTTAATAATCATTTTTAAAATTGTCAATCACAAAAATATTTAACACAATAAATTATAAATAAATTACTATAGCAAGTAGTAATTGGAAAGTCTAGGTGTCTGTACTTGACCAGCAAGTGGCGCTAAACTAACTGAAGCTGGGTTTGTTTTGTTACTGTCCATCATTGAACTGCACTGCTCAGAACAACTTCACAGCACAAGTAGTTCATCATGTTCCATATTTGGACATACTTCCATGTTTGACCCAATGTGATCTCTGCAGCACTTGGGGGCTCGGGTCTGTTGAAATCAAGGCATCCTGCTGTTTAGAACCTGTTTGTACAAGTCCACACACCACGAGACGTAACACAAGTGTGAAGAGAAAGGGAGAAATGATAGTGTTTGGAATAAAAACAAGCTGGTTGCTTTTACTTTCTGACTTAATAATCCGATAGGAACAACAAGAACGTGAAAAAACACAGTACAGTATTCAGTTTTCAAGTGTTCAATAGCTGCACTTGCAAATTGTATTCTTATTATGTTACATAGACTTCTTTTCATACATCTCTGTCTTGTTTTGAATATCTTAAGGTGAGGCACTTCTGGCACACTTTTGTAGTTGTTGTTTTTGATTTGTATTTTTTGGGTCAGTTTAGTTACGCTCTCAAACTAGCTTTCATTAGAAAATAACAAAATCATCTAGCTTTCTTCTAAGGATGTTTCATTATTTTATTTCCTTTAATTCATTTGCATTTATATCTGTTAGTTAATGTATTTCCCTGTCTAAGGCCCAAAGTTACAATGAACAAATACTTCGTTCTTTATGAAGGACTATGTTGTTGTATTAGTTCTTCACTAGATCACTAGAAGGTTAGTCTTTAACTGCTCAAGAAAGGCCAAATTATGATCCATTAAAGCAGTTTATTTGTACTGATACTTGCTCAAATGAATAAACTAACTATTTATCTTTTTTTTTTTAAATGCAATTTCTTTATTGCAACAGAAAAACCTGCTCTAGCATCTACATGCTTTTGACTCTACATCATTTTAACAAAGGATTATTTGTTTAATTCTAACCCGAGATCTAATTTACTTTTTAAACCAAATTTTAGTCAACAAATGTAAGCGATATGTCAACAAAAATAAAACTTTGATCCTTCAATATTTCAGATTTAAATGTCCAAAATACATGCAATTTTTTCCACATAAACAGTCTTGTTCCTATAACATTACACAACGAATAGAGAATTTAAGTAAACAGAAGTTTCAGATGCATATCTTTATTTTTTCCTATTCACCTGTAGTGTTAAATCTTAAATCCAAATAAGTTTTGATATTGAAATGTATAGGCTATGTATACATATCAACTTAAATTATTTTTCAATATTCTTTACATTGACAACACGTGAGTAATTGTCATATTTAGAACCGTTTTTCCTGAACCTGTATTGCCATGTCAACACGCAGCTGTAGCCAAAAGATTAGGAAAACTTCAGAGTGGAGAGCTCTCTTTGTTTTTGTAGTGTTAGCATTGTGTGGAAGATTAGCTTGTGTGAGTAAAATCCTTAAATAAATGCACTAAGCCACTGCCTGTGGAGAGACAGGTGTGAGTGACACAAAGAGGCAGCCCACAGGAAAGCTACGGTCATAGTAACCAAATGTGTTTGTTGGGTTTGAAGTGGGAGGGGCTGGAAAAATAGTGTTCATTTTAATTTGGAAATAGCTTTGTTCACATGACAGTTCTAAAACCTAATACTCAATAATCAAGCATTTGATTATGTGCAAAATAGGTTGGGAAGCAAAAACGTGGCACAACAGCACTGTAATGTAAAATTTGAGGTGGTGGTGTGTAGGACTTTTGTGAAAGATACTGTATGTCCATCTTCAATAGTTGGTTGAGAGCAATTTTGAATTTTAAAATTCTTCTTTTTTTTATTTAATTCACTTATAGCGTCTGTAAATCCTAATAAGCTTCTATAAAATGTAGGGAATTTACATATTCTTTAAAACAATCATGACAACACCTGAGTAATTTCCATATTTACAACCCGGAGGAGAAGATTATAAATGCAGTCTATTTGACAAAGAATAAAGCTCAGGATCACACAGGAAAAAAATTTCCAGTTGGTCTGATGTTAAAAGTAACTTTAAAAAGTTAATAACTGATATGAGCATTCATTAAATCTTATTCTGTCATATGAGTGTGATAAATACAGTATTTATAATGATTATATTTAATATATAATTATATATAATGATTCAGTAGTTTATTTGTTTAGTACACCAATCTTTAGTTGAAATTTTTACTTAGTAAAAGTATTCCTACAGATCATGTGGACATGCATACAGTACTAGCTACAGAACTTGTTTTTTGACAATTCAAGCTGTTTACATTATTCTGAATGAGGTGAGTAGCGCTCATCTGCAGCGAAAGCAGAAGTCTTGGCAGTGGACTTATGCTTTAGCTGCAGTAATCTTAAATTATTAACATAGAGATTTTAATTATTGTGTAGATAATTATATCTATTTGAGATTGACCCCCAAACAGACAAGCTAGTATGTGAGTTACCTTAGCAGCACTAAACAGGAAGTGCGATGCCAAGAAAAGTAAGCGGAGGAGAATAAGAATAAGAGCCCACAGTGCAACAACCCTGTAGTTACCGTTTAACCCTGCCATGAGTTGACCACTGTCCAGGGTGTTCCCCCGCTTAAGGCCCAAAGTAGAGTCTCCAGTCATGCTCGACCCCTATATGGAACAAGCAGGAGAAAATGAATGAATGAGTTCAGTGGCTAATCTGTCTTTCTCTATAGCAAAGTTATTATTTTACTTTATTATTATAGAATCGTTTACAGTATGTTTTTAATCTTATCTTTTAAACTTACCTTCAAATAAACATTGACTTAGCAAAATAAAGGTGTTATCAGATATTATTTGCCACATCGTAACTACTGTGCGACTGATAAGGATTTTGGCCATTACAATATGGGGTTGCAAGATAACAGTTATTGAATTACCTTTATGTTATGCCATATCTACATTATAAACTGAGGTGAATGGGCTTGATGTTAAAGTGGACCTATTAACCTTATCAAGTTGTATTCAGACTGATTCATGAAAATGCATTGTTTATGTAAATGACGTTGCACTTATTCCTACAGAAAAGTTTGGCTACAAAGTACATTAAAGATTCTAAACGAACTCTAACTTACAGCTACAACTGGTCCCTTTACTGTAGTTCCCACTTGTAAACAGGATTTAGTGTGTGACCTGTGAGCGGTGTTTGGATATGTGATAGCACACACAGTCTTGAGATGGGCGCTCTTTTAATAATTTACAGCCTACGCCTCTTCTGCTCTTTCCTGTTGCTAGGGCCCCTGGGTTCTTCAGCTGCTGGAGACACTGCCACAGCGACCAGTGCGACCACCACATACACTCAGCACTGGTCCTCATGCAACGAAAGGAAACGCAGAAGTTTCTACTGACCAGTCCGCTTGTGTGAAAATAAGATAAGATATGTTATGCTTTATTTTTTTATAGAAACATGCAATCAAACAAGATCATTTTTAAAACAGACAATGTGCGTTACGACTGCCTGAGATGTATTGATACTATGGTCAAGAGACTAAAGATACATATTGTACTCTACCATTTTAGTTTGTATAACAGAGAAGGAATAAAGCAACACAATCTCTGAAGAAAACGTAGATTTACAACAAAATGTCAAAAACGTACAATAAGCACGTTTTTCATAGTTTTTACTTCGATATTTTACGAAAAGCCAAAACAGAAAATAAGGAAAAGGAATTTTGTTTGAAGCCACGGGTAAGCTTAGGCGTTAAGTGACTAAAATGAGTAAGTTTAGGCCTGAGGCTTGGAGTAGGTTAAGATTTACTCATTAAACCCAAAGAAAATGTTGCCACGTGGCTTCAACCAAAGTTTATGGTTATTTTACGTTTTGACTCTTCGTAACATAGTGACATTAAAACGGCGTAAAAACGTGCTCATCCTACGTTTTTGACATTTTTTTGTATGTCTAAGTTTTTTCTGAGGACTGGAAAAAAGACAAAAATATGTATGAAGTAATATTGTTGGCTAGAAATAACATTACAATATGTGTAAACTTTGCTCATTTGGCTTAATTTAGAGCCAAAAAGCAAATCATGCCTACTACAGAGATGAGTCATAGCTAAGGATGCTAAGCCCAAAAGAGGATCAAAACATGATAAATAAAGCAAATATTTAACACAGTTTGAAAAACAGTGCTAGACAGTTAACTAATAATACATATTTCTTTCATATGTTGGTCCCAAAAGCATCTAAAAGTGTTGTTCTTCTTCTTCTTCTTCTCCTTTGCTGAGATAATCCATTCATCCTCACAGACTAACATATAAGATGCTGATTGCACAGGAGGAATGTTCATTTTTCTACCATAAGCTATTTCTGTCATAAGGTGTTTTAGAGAATTTGAATAGTATAATAGTATAAGTGCTGCATGTGTATTTTTGGTCAGGGTGTCTATCAGGTAGGGACAGCAGTTATTATAATATGTTAGAACAGGGGTTAGTTTGTCCTCGAAAGGCCGCTTGTAACTAAAATTAACCTTATTAATCTTTGACATTCTACAAATAATAGTCTCTATATTTGATTTTTGTAGATAAAACTGCATGTTCGAGTAATGGCGTCATTAACCATAACTCATAAACGTGTTTGTAAGCGTTCATATCGTTGAGTTGGAAAAATAGGTCCCAAACAATTATATTTTATTTGCAATAGTCAATTTCTGTGAAAGACTGTATGTCTCAGACTTCATTTTAGCTCCTTTTACACTGTCTCTTCAGCAAATGATTATTATGACAATTATTATTTTGTATCATAATTAACATTATCTAACATTATTATTATCTAACGTCTTCATATGTTTTTTTCTCTACACATCTATAGTGCAGTAATAGTATGAACATATCAATAACACAGCCTAAGAAATTATCTGGTCAAGCTGAATACCTTGAAAAAGATCTTAGATTTTTACGCTATGACGCATTTGTTGAAAATATCAAATGATCAAAATAACATCTTAAATGAAAAATAAATGTTAACTCAAAATGTAAAAAACATAACAAACAAAACATTAAACATTCTATGATACAAGCAGAAATACAAAACAGAGGTCCAAGATGTTATATTGTCCAAACTAGAATGTATTTTTGAGAATCTACTACTCTACTAGGACAAAAGTATAAATGATTAACAAAATCAGTTTCAGACTTAGTCACAGTGTGAAGAGAGGCCATTTTTATTCAAGTAAGAGTCCTGTTACAAATATACGCTAATGTAGGTGTGTAATACTATAGGGATTTTACAAATACACGTGACTACTCTGGTGAGACAAGCTCTGTTTATCAGCCACATCTTTATCAGTCTGTTCCAAGGTAGATCACCAAGTGTGGGAAGAGACTGAATCATGGCCTAGTCATAAAGCAATCATTCTAAGCCCCATGAGAAGCTTTCCATGTATAAAGCTCTCAAATTTAAACCAGTGTTTCTCAAATGTGGTGCACAAGCTTCTTCTGACGGCATGGATAGTTCTTGTGCTTAAAGTATTTCAAATTTAGTGTCCTGCCCTTCATTGCATAACTAAGAAATGTTTGTTTGTTGTTTCATCTAATTATGGACTCGGTTTAGGTGGTAAACATTTTTTAATTTAATTCGTTTTATCTACCTCTGATGGCCACTCACACCCTTGTGCAACGATTTGAAAACTATACAGCTTTGAGTGATTCATGTGTAGCAGTATTGTAAAGCTTTTACTTTCATTTTACTTTTGAACCGAGAATTAATATAATGACTAGAGATAGCATAACCATGATTTATCTGACCTGTTTTTTTACATTATTTTCAATGAGAATTTTGCTGCCTGGTTGCCGCAACCGCCATGGTAACAGTCATTACAGTAACTCATTGGTTTTGAAGCTACTGGTCAATCAGGATCAAGGTTTGCTATGAATCATGGAAAATCACCTGCCTGCGACTTTCTCCGACATCTGATTCTCTGTCGTGCTTCAGAATTAAGAGTGACTTGTAGATAAAATGTGAATAGAGATTGATGAGAACTGTTTGGAAACAACTCCATGAGCCTATCACAGACAGCTGTGTCATGCTGTTCCTGACTCATGAACTCTGATTCAGGCTGTAATAAACCAAACTGATAACCTAAAAGAGGGAGTCGCGTGAAGCTCTTTCTGCATTCTGATTGGATAATCCACGAGAATCAAAACACCAAATGTAAACATTAACAAATTAACATCATGCCCATGGCTTTTTTTTAGTAGCAATAACAAAGATTTACAATGGCTTTCAATTAAAGTACTAGCACAATAGAAAACCTACAGATGGTTCCTTTAAAGATGTAAGTTATTAATGAAATGATATATGAGTTAATAATGAAATGATAAATGTAAGTTAGAATTGACTCTTAAATGGCCCATTTTTGTTAAAATTCCTGACTAAAATATTCAAAAATTAAAATGGAAACTGTTTCTGAACCCTGTGGAGCAGCTGTCTGGACTCCTTGTGAAGCTGAGACTTTGTAGTTTTAGCCTCTGACTGTTTTAAGTGAGAAGAAGCTTTGCACAAAAGAACATCAGGATTTAAAGTCCGCCTAAAATTTATTTGGTAAATATAAGCAATAAAGCCTCAGTAGACTGGGCCAGAATAACTCTAGATTTGGCTTATTTGGGGTTTGGACAATTCCCCTTCAAATATTGAAGCTTATTTTTAGGGACCTGTATTAACTCCAATAATGTTGTTATTTTGTAACCCATTAAATAGTCCTACTACATTTTGGGGGTATTATTTTATTTGTAAGTTTAGAGTAAAAACTGATTCTGAACCATCCCAGAATGGTTGATTTGACAATAAATAAGAGGGTTAAAAATGTTTTTTTTTTTTTGCATCTTTAACATGTGAATGAATTAAGAAAAAGTCCCATATCCCTCATATGCGATCAACTCACTTACATGAAACAGTGAGTTATTACCACTCATGTTGTTCACCATATAAACCTAGCACTGTATGTTATTATAACTAACAATTCTGATTTAGGATTTAAAAAAACAGCAGCAAACCAACATTAATTTATACATTTGACAATTTCAAACAACTCTCAAAACCCATTCCTACATCAAACATGGATGAGTGTTTTTTTTGCATATATTATTTAATCATTTAATGTTTGAAAAGTTTGTAAAGTGTACTGTCTTTTCCTCCAGACTAGTGCAGCTGTATCAGGCCAGTGCCCACCTCTGAGTGCTGACTGACTGGGCTGAGGTTGGTGAGAGCTGCTCTGGACCGGTTCAGACCTGTCTCTACCTCCGCCTCTCGCTCAGTGCATCACCGACAATATAATATCTGAGACACACACAGAGCCGCGCGCCAAGGTCCTCCTGACTACTGCACACGTACAACACACAATGGGTTAGTTTTAAAGGAGCAGAGCAGTTGTATTGTTTGTATTATCTTGGTCAGTCTAAGAGAACTTTTTTTAGCGTCTTCTCTCCAGTAAAAGTTATCCATTTCCTGAATAGTATTTAAAAGTGTTTGTGATGAGGAAGTATTGTTAGAACATGGGTAAAACTTCAAAAATTCACCCATATTGTTTCCTATCAAAGTCACCTGCTTGTCTCCGTGGTGACTGATAGATACGTTTTAAAGCTGTATTTTGGAACATAAAAATAAGCAGTCATTCATAGCGCCATGTTATTTTAGGATCAAGATTTTATTTTAAAGTGCGCATGACAAGCATACTAGGAAATAAAGAAGAAAAACTTAAAGGGGACCTATTATGTCAAATTCACTTTTCTAAGTTTTTAACCTTGTTATGATGGCCTGCCTTCATCATTAGTTTACTCAAAGTTATATTTGAACTGATTCATTCATGTTTGAGTAATCTTGTATTGTTCTTCAGCTGCAGTTCAAGAGCTCAGAAATCCCCGTTCTCACCTACCACCTATCCCCTCCCACTTGCCTGTATTTCTTGGTATATTTCAAAAGATTAATACTCAAAGTGATGCATATATGGTTCAATACTGTTCCAAATTCACTTTCCAACAGCAAAAAATAGTTGCTTTTTACAGTTACATTTTAAAATGAAGAGGCGGGGCTTATCAGTTCTGCAGTTTTGAACAGGAAGTCAGTAGAGCTGTTCCTATTTTTAAGTTGTTTTAGATCAACTTTGTGTTTTACAATGAACAAAAGGTAAATTACTGATCTGCACATCTTCTAGATTCTTACTAAATATAAAAAAAACACAATAGGACCCCTTTAAGAACAAAAGTCGAAAAAAAAAACAACTAAAATTCAAAACTAGAAAATAATAATAAATACATAATTACATGTACAATAAATACTACTCAAAAGCTAGCTAAAAAGTTGGTTGGACGGATTCTGTTATACTTGGGAACATTCTATGCAAAGCAATAACGTCACCATGGAGTCAGGCAGGGCGCAGGTCTCTACCTGATGAACCAAAACTCTTACATGCCAAAATCAAAGCCAAATAATACAGCTGCATTAGCACATTTTTTAAGTGTAGTTCAACCTTCAAATCATTCAGTTACTTCTGCAAATCATCAAAATGTTTTCTTGTTTCTTGTCTTAAAAAGAGAAAAACTTCTGCTAGAGAATGTGCCTAGTACGCCAAAAAACATATCTGGAATTTATTTCACTATAGATGTTTTTATTGCTCAAAGAAACCTTGAAAAGCATGCTTTATTACAGTAAGCAGGCGTGCCTCTCCACAGACCTGACATTTGACCTGGTAGCGCCACATGCTTGTCGTTTCCATGGAGACAGCCAAGTTTATTACTGTGTATCATTCTATACACTAACATCTTCATAGAGAAAAAAATATTGCTGAGCCTCTACCAGAAATTTGACACAATACATCCTTAATTGAAGGATTGGTAATAAGCAGACGATAAGTAATCATTTAATTACTGTTGTAAATCACCTTTATCAATGCCTAAACTTAAAAAGTAAAAACGAATTTTTAAGTGTGCATGAGAGTGTTTGTGAAATGCTGTAGAACCAATAAGCATGCTCTATGTACATGGACTATAGGATCTACAGTATAAGCTCTAAGCACACACATCTAAACCCTTTCTGCGTCTTTGTCATTTGCACTGATCACCGGATTTACGAGAAATAAAATGAGGAAGATAATAACAAAAACCTGTTTTGTTTTTTCCAGCACAAGCCTCATTCATTTGACCCATGCAAATTCTGCAAACATACATAACACTGCTTAGAGGTGTGTGCTTTGTGAAGGGCTGACAGTTCACAGTGAAGTGCAAAGGTTTTTGAAAAGAAAATAGATTAAAAAAAGGGTTGTGGTGTTGTTTTTTATGTTAATTATACCTGTTTAATTATACATAGTAACATATTTTTGCTTTGCTCTTTTAAATAAATATCATGTGAACCCCAGTGAAACCATAGCTAGCCACACAGTATCTGTCATCTATGTTTATTCACTCTTCTTTTTGACAGGTGTGATTAACCATCATTTTAGTGAGTCAGGTTGTTGCATGAAAACTTTTTTATGTTGATAATGACAGAGACCACAAACCGGTGATAAATATATTTAGCATGCAGAATGGAATGCTACAAATTCTTGTAATTCGTTGCAATAATGATGCAACGAATGTGGCATCATCAGCTTGAGTTGGAGTTCCTGGTACTGGTACTGCTCCTCTCATGTAAGAAAGTGATGACAGGGCAGGGTCAAGGTTACATTTTCTTCTGTTTCTTGATTTCTTTGGTAACTATGGTAATAATGCATTAAGATCTGGTTGATTTGGGCTATGGAAGTTAGCTGATACAGTGAAGTAGCCTAAGCCAAACTTGGCTTTGCACTGAAGTGGTTCAAATCCCATTTAGAGGACAAAGAGTATTTTGTTGAAATGAGAACTGAATGTCAGAACACATGGCCTTGACCTGTGGTGGACCTGAGGGGTCAATCTGTTAATACGCACAACTATGCAGACGACACTCAGCTCTAGTATGTCTCGCTGACAGCAGGTGAACTTGGGCCAGTGGATTCACTCGGTCTTTACATCCAATAGATCATGTGTGGGGATGCAAAACAACTTTCTCCAGCTAAACTCAGACATGATTGAAAGCCTCATCTTTGGTCTACAACAAAGAAAAAATGTTAACAGTCACCTTCACACTTTCTCTAAAGCCTTCAAAAGATAGAAATTTGGGAATGAATAGTGGACTCAGACTTAAGCTTTAATATCCAAATCAAGTCACTAACATCCGTCACCATCTTAAAAGCATTGTCAAAATAAAAAGGTATTTTCTTATAAAGTACTTTTTATTGATGATTATTTATATTTGTATTAATTTTGTTTTGTATTTTCCTGCTTTGTAAATTACTTTAAATGACTTTGTGTGCATATTGTACGATAGAATAAAACTTGCCTTATCTCTTTGGAAAATAATTGCCCAATGGTTAGTTCACATGCTAAGTAACACATGAACATGCAAGTGCAAATCTGCTGTGAGGTTACTGTGTAATAAGCTTAGTTAAGTGCAAATATAGAATTTTTTTATTTTATTTTTTTTATTCATTCATTAAAAAAAACATTTAAATGTATTTTAGTCCTAATGCAATATCAAGACCATTATTTACTCTAATTTAGGCTACTTCTGCTGTTCGGCTACATACAGGCAATGCTATATTCCACTTGAGTATGATTTTATATGAATATATGTAAGCTAATTCTGAGACGGACACTATAAATAAAACTGCAGTGTAACAACTTACTTAAGTCTTCTTTGTACTAAATTAAAATCTTTCACTAACAGGCAAACTACATTATTGTTCCCATAAAAGCTAAAATATGATAACTTTTGCTGTCCCATTTTCTCCATGATGACCTAAACGCAGCTAATCTTCCAGCCGCTCCTTCTTTACCCCTTCCTCCAATCACAAAGCGTCCTTATTCCGCTAGCCCCGCCCCACGAGCGCACTGTCGGCCGCTTGGCTCCATGTTGGCTGACTTTTCTTGGAAGCACCTTACATTCTTGGTGCGCAGATAGCGGTAGCTCAGTCAGGGCCGACGCACCGGCTGTGCCCTGCGGCGAAGAGAACGACTGATGCCGCTATGAGCAAAGACACTCCCCCACCACGTCTGCTTGTCTGAAGAGGGTGTTCAGTCGGGTTTAGCGCACCTGAGGAGAGGGTACAAAGTGGCATGCGGGCTGAAGAAGGAGTAATTGGATTGAGTTAACGCCACAGTAAGTGCAACATTTCATAGTTTTTCTATTATGTTGTTGTGCTCGAATTTTTCCTCATACCATTATGAAGACTATTCTTTTAGCTTTTATGTCTATGTAGTGACCCAGGTAATAATAGCTTATAAAACACGGGTACGCAGCGTCAATGTTTAACGCAAGACAAAGCAGTTCGTGCCAGTTTCACATGTTTCAACAAGTCACCTGACTCCGCTGAGCGTCAAACGTCCGTGCGTGAGATCTGTTCACGTGAGAAAACATGGCATCTTTCTTCATCAGGGAAAACATATTTCATAAAAATATGTTAAGAAATCCAAACCACGTTTTTTATGAATAGAATAAAGCGTTTGCGCCAACAAATAACACATTTACGTGAGTTTTTGTCCGTGCGTAAAATGCGTAAACTAGTCCTAGCTTGTTAGTAGTGACTTACGACCCGCGCGATTGTGACTTTTGCCCCGCCTTTTTCCGGGGGCCACCTTAAACCACAAACAGTCATTAGCACGAGCCAGAACAAAGGCTTTAGAGAGGAGAAAGGTGCGCCAGCCTGCGGGTACAAATAATTGGGATGATAGTTGGAGAAGCCTGCAGCTGTTCAGAGTCAGACATGGCACATATGGTCACAGTCACACATATAAGCCACACACATAAAAACAAACAGAGGAAAGTGCAAACACAGTTAATCCTAAGAATGTATTTAAACGCGTTGTAAACCTGTTATATAGCCAGACAAGTCGTTGGAATTGTACCTACAAGGTTTTACAAAGTGTGGTCCTTGTACATACCATGACTAGACTGTAATTTACCATAATCTAAACAGACTTAAGCAAGTTCAGGTCAAAACTATAATTAAACTAAAGAAGGAATGTGGATAGATTTACAGTAGAATCTGATAAAAGCCCTCACACTCTAGTTGGAATAAATTACTTGTGGTTATAAACAGGCTTTTCTTACTAAAAGTGGCTGACATTTTCATTTTCATCACTTGCAACACTTGATTTTTGTTAGTTTTTGTACTATTGAACAAGATAGTTGTAATAAAAACAACACAATGTAGCATGGTCTCATACAAAATATTCCAACTTTTCTTCTATATTTTTCAGTATATACATCCAAAACGCATGATATAAAGACAACACACAGGCAGTATTCTTGAGGTTTACTGCAACTGTGATCAGTAAATATAATTTTTATAGATTTATTTGATAGTCTAACAATGATACTAAGCTTATTTGTCAGTTTTATTTAGTTTTGGCTTTGAACATAGACTCAGCAAACTGTGCCATTTAACAAAAAAAAAAAGCAATAATGAGATTGACATGACTGAAGCTCTCGAACTTTTGATTAAGTGACCAATAGTACATTTGTGTTCCTAAAGTCAGTCTGAAAAATAGTAGTAGAGCTGAAGTCTAACCTTAATGCATAAATGACCAAAAATGTGACAATTTACAGACAACTGACATGTTTATTGTGACTATTTAAACAAACGCTGTTCCATATGCCCATAAATGTCATCAAAATGATCAAAAAACTGGCTAATAGTTTGTATCTAAAGTTATATTATAGGTAAACACACAAACCTTAATGGTGGGCTTTAAAAGATTAATTCTCAAATTCCATCATTTCATAATCAGTAATAATCAGTACATGACGCACTAGATGCAGGCGTCTAACTGTGCATGTAATTAAACCATGTTCGCATCATGAGCCAGATTCAACAGTTGGTCAAAGCCTGCACTATTTGTGTAACATTTATGTAACATGTGGTAATGACTAGATAGAAGAAAACAGCAGTAATCTAATATAACAGAGGGAGACAGGATGTGAACTATCATATCTGACAGGCTCAGCGCAAACAATATGAATCAATACTTTATAGGCTTCAGATGACTTACTTCCTGTTTAAAATGGTCTTGGCAATTCTTAGAACGGCTCACATCCAAATGTTTACAGAAACCTCACACAAGGCCCCTTAAACTGCCATTCTAGACTCAACAAAATAGTCATTTGATCTTGTGATAAGAACAAAATAACAGTACAGAGGCTGAGTTTAAACAATTGAAAACCAAAAGCAGGTTAAGGCAGCCGCATGTTAGCCTCTTGTGACCCGCTGTGGTGTATGTTTTTGTGCAAACGTAACATTCAAATGAAGTTATTGCATTTTTTTTTTTATCAACAAAGCTCACTCTTAAGGGGCTATGCCAGGGGTGGGAAATTATTTTTCTTTAAGTGCCACATTCAAATCCAGACTAGTGGCAAATGGCCAGATCACAATTATTGATAAAAGAACTTATCATTATTCCGGTATAAGAACTTATCATATTTTTTCATACTATAGGGTATTTATTCATTAGTGTGTTCTTTTATATTAGGCTCGGTAAGCATCTGTGGTTACCATGAAATGATTCAATTAACGCTATTTTCAGTTATTAGCAATTTAATATCTCCATTGATTTAACATTAGACCAACTGAACATTCTATGATGTCACGTTACCGAGCCTAATTAAGAACACAAGTGCAAACGCATGCTTCATAGCCAAGTTAATCAAATAAAAAAATACAGCTTAATGCAAAAGTATGAATTCTAGATTTGCTAAGATGTTAAGAAATCTGGATTTTAATACTTGATTGAACTGGATTATTGAACTTGTTTCGAGGTGTTTCTGCGTTTTTTTTAAATATTTTTGCAAATTTGATTTAAGCTAAAATCTCACTTTTCTAATTTACAAAGCGCGAAACATTGCTAATTAAATACTATTTCAGGTGTACATTTCTCTAAAGATCTACATAGAACTAAAGAAACGATGGTGGTTTCATTTGACCCAAATATCTGCTATGCATTTTTGACATAACTTAGCAACCCTATGCACATTTATTATATTATAAAGATGATCTTCCCTTTTTTCCAGTGACATGAATAATTGTAACACTCCAACCACATTTCTCTCTTCTTTATGATCTTACACCTGTTTTTGGAATATTGCACAATTTCAAACCTAATTTCTAGGAATAGTTGGCGCTACCTCGATACCACAATCAAAATTTGTTTTGTTGAGACAAGAGACAGATAATGGACTAGTCTTGTCTTGTGTTTTATGTGACTGTTTTCAGTGTTAATACTTCAAATGAGTGTCTTAATTTTGGATTTCATTAATATCAGAACTTTTTCCTACATTATTATAAACTTTACATTTTAGACTATTCTACAGTATATTTAGACTATACAATTTAGATTTTCATTATTATTGTCTCTAACAGTTGAACTTATGAAGGAGACAAGACATGCACACATTCACAGCTTCAAATGATAGTATTTTCAAATTCCCATAAAAACCCGGAGGAACACATTTTTACTCCCAGCTCATGATTTACACAACTTTTGACACTAATATGTTCAGAATGAGTGGAGTCATGTGGATTTGGTTCACACACTCCTAATCCTGAACACCATTGTATTGGGACACGACCTCTCCATCGGGGCAGTACGTAGACACATTCCAATGATATATAATGTCAACAATGACCCTTCTATTCTCTATCTGCGCCTTACACATTCAGGCGCCACTTCTCCGCTCTCTGCCAGTTTAGAACATTTGTCAAAAGTCCTACAGTGGAAGAGGCGAGTTCTCTAGTTTTGGTCTCTAATAATAAAACCGAGTGTAGTGTAAATTACGGTCATTTAACACTAAGCGGTGATAAGCAGTGTCTGGGTATTTGTTGATGTGTCGTCCCCTGGCTTGGATTGTCAGTGCTGCTATGTTGTCTTATTGCCAAGTGCACTTTGCTCTTTAACTTGCCCTCTGATTCTGTGGCACTTGGATGTTACTCTCGGTTGTGTAGTCTGCAAGTACTTAACAAAGGCTTGTAAAAAGTATTATTGTTTAGTCCAGTCATTTCCTTCCCTTTTTTATTTTGCACAACAAGCATCTAGGGTTTTTATTGTGGCAAAGCATGTCCACACATCACAAAAAGCAGCAGTGATATTATCTTAGATTAGGAATGCACCAATCCAGCTATTTCAGTTCCGATACCATTTCAATACTTATTACTACTCATTACGTATCGACCAATATCTTATGTCAACTGATACTAGTGTAGGCACTTTTTTAATTCGCATAACACGAAATTGGTTGCGTCCAATTAGAGAAACAATCATTAATCAGGATATTAGATGGACCAGTATCATAAGACCAATGCTTGATCGAGTGAAATTTCATGTATCGCCACTGATATTCAATCCCAGTATCATATCACTGCATCCTTATCTTGGATGCAGATCATTTGGGCTAGCTTTGGTATTGACTAAGTGAGTGTGACTGAGGAGGAAAAATAAATGGATGGATGCAATTAGACTAGAGAACCATAGTGTTTTTCATACATTTGTAAAAGCTTAAATTACTTGAGATTTTATTAGTCTTTTGTCTTGACACTACTTTTCCTGAAGTTTGTGACCAACTTCAAATTTGAAATCAACATTTCTGAATTAAAAATCAAAATAATGAGACTAAAAAGTACTTTGCAATTACATTATATTTTTAGTCTTAAAGTGTAATAAAAAATGTAGTGGACAGACACTACATGAAATGAAAATAGTTATTATCTGAATATTCTATCCTAATAGTCCTTTCATAGAGTTACTATTTGTATGTTCAGAGTGCACATTGTGCACAACTATTTGAGCATAACATTTAGGTAGAGTTGTGTCTGTTTACATTTTAGAATTATGTTATGTGACCAAGCCAGATGGTGAGCAAGGTTTTCTAAAGGAATATATTAACATTCTGCTTTGTAATGAAATAGTTAAAAGGCTGTTTCACAAATTTTACAATTCCTTGTGATCAATGCTGATCACAAGTTTGTGTGACTAAATTCAGTAGTGACTTTTTGTCACAGATAACTAAAATTTAATTTAACAATTATTATTTATTTATATTTGTTTATTAATAGGAACCGCATTAGCTGGGCTTAATAGCCAGCTACTGGGGTTCTTAATTAAAACACACACAACTACATGTGACAAATAACATTTCACATAACCACAACCAATATTATTTACAAATACACTAATGTGTACACAGTTACATGGTACAAATAGAAATAGTTAAATTCATATTTTAGGCATAAACAATTGATTTTTTAAACGTACTCATTTTGAAGCTACCCCATTTCCTAAAAGCATAGACGCAAACAATTGAGACACTTATTTCATTCATACAAACTTTTTCAACCTAGAATTACCTATTTTATTATTGTATGCAACTTAAAAGAAAAAAACATTAATAAATAGGTTGCTAGATGACATTTAATTCATGGATAGTTTATTCCTAAAGGACTTTGCAGTTAACTTTAGCTGCCTTCTGTATTTAATATAGAATGTTGTGATGTCGATGAACAGAATCTGTATGAATTGATACTGAAAACTAACACATTGTTCTCTGTATCTTGTTTGTTGCAGTGATGTTCACCCTGACAGAGGTAGCCTCGCTGAATGACATCCAGCCCACGTACCGCATCCTGAAGCCATGGTGGGACGTGTTCATGGACTACCTGGGGCTGGTCATGCTCATGCTGGCCATTTTTGCTATGACCATGCAGATCACCAAGGACCAGGTGGCTTGTCTGCCTTACCTGGAAGACTCCCCGGGCTCACCTCAAAGCAGCCCACACACACCATCCACCCCCAGGCAACATCCCCAGCCGCTACCGCCCCCCTTGTCACGCATGTTTCCATGGAGACTAAAGACTTACCCGATTCGGCTGTTCACGAAATCCACAACACCCATGTAGAAGCGCGTCAATACACCGCCCAACCTCAACCAACCGGCAAGAAAACCAACCTAGACTTTCAGCAGTACGTTTTCATCAACCAAATTTGTTACCACGTTGCCTTGCCATGGTATTCCAAGTATTTCCCATATCTGACGCTTATCCATACAATTGTACTTATGGTCAGCAGCAACTTTTGGTTCAAGTATCCAAAAACTAGCTCAAAGATCGAACATTTTGTCTCCATTCTGGGGCGTTGCTTTGAATCTCCTTGGACGACAAAAGCGCTATCCGAAACTGCTTGTGAGGACTCGGAAGAGAACAAGCAGAGGCTAACCAACGCTACATCGGGTCCGAGGCAAGTATCGCAAGAAGAAAAAGACGACAGTGCTAATCCAAGCCCCTCTACACCCATGCTAGTGAAATTCTCTCTGGATAAACCCATCACGGAGGTTCCGAGTACTATGACAATCTTAGACAAAAAGGATGGAGAGCAAGCCAAGGCGCTGTTTGAAAAAGTTCGGAAATTCAGAGCCCATGTGGAGGACAGCGACTTCATTTACAAGCTTTATGTAGCTCAAACTATTGTCAAAACCGCCAAGTTTATTTTGATATTGTCCTACACGTCAACGTTTTTGGTTAAATCAACTTCAAGCATGAATGTAAACCAGATATTCAGCATCTAACTGGCTATGCTACTTTTTTCTGCACACACAACATGGCTTTTATGCTAAACAAGCTGCTAATTAGCTATATGGCGTTGATACTGATCTATGGGATGACGTGTCTATATTCACTGTTTTGGGTGTTTCGCAGACCGCTGAAAGAGTACTCGTTCGAGAAAGTACGTGAAGAGAGTAGCTTCAGCGATATTCCCGACGTCAAGAACGACTTTGCATTCCTGTTACACATGGTCGATCAGTACGACCAGCTCTACTCCAAAAGGTTTGGCGTTTTCTTATCCGAAGTTAGCGAGAACAAGTTGAGAGAGATTAGCTTAAACCACGAATGGACGTTTGAAAAATTACGACAACTTGTGACCCGGAATGCTCAAGACCAACAAGAACTGCATCTTTTTATGCTCTCTGGTCTGCCGAACGCTGTTTTTGACCTCACTGATTTGGAAATTCTCAAACTGGAGCTTATTCCAGATGCCAGATTCACAGCAAAAGTGTCACAAATGACAAGTCTGCTAGAGCTGCATCTCTGCCACTGTCCCGCTAAAGTGGAACAGACAGGTTTTGCATTTCTCAGAGACCACTTGAGGTGCCTTCATGTCAAATTCACAGATGTTGCCGAGATCCCAGCTTGGGTTTACTTATTAAGAAGTTTGAGGGAGCTAAATCTCGTAGGCAACTTGAACTCAGAGAATAACAAAATGATTGGACTAGAATCGATGCGTGATTTAAGACACTTAAAGACATTATGTTTGAAAAGCAACCTCACAAAAATGCCTACGAACATCACAGAACTTTCACCCCATTTGATCAAACTGGTTGTCCACAACGATGGTACAAAATTAATGGTCTTGAACAGTCTAAAGAAAATGACAAGCCTTATTGAACTGGAACTTCACAATTGTGAACTTGAGCGGATTCCTCATGCTATTTTTAGCTTGACCAACTTGCAGGAGCTAGATTTGAAATCCAACAACATTCGAACTATTGAGGAGATCATTAGTTTCCAGCATCTAAAGAGACTAACTTGTCTAAAACTTTGGCACAACAAAATCTCCAATATTCCCTCATCGATTGGACAAGTCAAATCATTGGAAGCCCTTCATCTTAATCATAACAAGCTGGAGACCTTACCCCCCGCACTGTTCACTCTGCCCAAGCTCCGCCACTTAGACTTGGGTCACAACTCTATCACGGTACTCCCGCCAGACATTGGCCTACTTCACAACCTCCAGTACCTTGCCATCAATATGAATAAGCTTGAGGTGTTACCCAAGCAATTATTCAGATGTACTAAGCTAAAAGTGTTATGCTTAGCACACAACGCGCTGACCACTCTGCCAGAAACCATGGGACAGTTGGTTCAGCTGACTCAGCTGGAGCTAAGAGGAAACTGTCTGGACAGGCTTCCAGCTACACTCGGAAACTGCCGACTGCTCCGCAAGAGTGCGCTGGTGGTGGAAGACCATCTTTTTGACACACTGCCCCTGGAAGTGAAAGAGAGTATTAGCAGGGAGACCAATGTGTCTTTTACCAGTGGCTTATAATAATGTGGCTGATAGCTGTGACGTGAGCATATATGACAGTGATTGTTAAAGTAGCACTGTGTAACATTTCTGGTGGTTGGTACATTTCCTACATGACTCACTAGAGATACAAATTCACAGCAATATTTTGGAGCATTCAACATTGAAAGATAATTGTAAATTACTAACTAAACATTAGAAAGCAATAACATCTCCATGGAGACAAACAGGTGGCGCGCCTACCATGTCTATGGAAAGATGAGCCTTCTGACTGTGGCTGTGTTTTTTTTTTGTTTTTTTTTTAAGCAGTGAACACCCACAAAATAAACTAAATAATTATGCATATTCAAAGTAATCTATTATTTGCCAAAAATACTAAAGGGTTTTCAAAGATTTTATAAAACACAGTCATTTTGATATGGGTGTTTGCATTCAGTTGGTATCCTCATCTTATTGGTTGGTTTTAGATTCTAGAATGTGATGGTGTCACATTCAGAAACCAAGATGAGGGTCAGTATTGCATATTCTCATAAGATATTAATTTTGCTCGGAACACTAAAAGTACAATCCAACAAAGCCTGAACACGGTGTTCATGTTTATTTGTGGTATTCACATTTACTTGTTAAATCGCACTTATTTGACCTCAAAATTGAAGGTTGAAATCAAGAGAAGGAAAGCATTTGAGGTGTGTTGTACATGAATGTAGTATTGCTGAAAGAATCAATCATTTATGACCATGATGCTCCTCCTTTTGCCACGTGTGACATCTTCACATGGTAGAATCCTAAAGCAGTCAACTCATTGACATGTCTAACTTGTTTCATTTTATTCTTTTGTTTCATTTTATTCTTTACATTGATGTGAACCTAAGAATTTCAGACAGATTTTATGGATCAAGGGAAAGTAGTACTCTTTAAAGAGTGCCAATACTCTTCAGTCTTAATTGTTCTTTCATATAGCCCTTATTATGTATAGTATGTAAGGTAAATATGTTTTCTTTGTCTTAAATGCAGTAATCCACATTTTATGTGTTAATGTGGTCAGGCTTGCAGGGTAGGTTTTCGATAAAACTAAAACCTTTCCCTTTAGAAAATTGTATTGTATTTTTAAATCATTTAAAATCTTGTGATTGTCAAAATGTCATTTTGATCTTCACACTAATAATTGCTTAGTGTTTGAATTTGCTTTATAAGTAGCCTTTACAGTATTTAATATTAGAAATCTAGCTTTGCACTGCTTTTATGACCAAAACTGTTTTCTCCAATGTCATTGTCATAGGTACTCAGGTATTTGATGCGCACCATGGGAACAATCTTTTGCCTTAACTGCTGCTATCTTTGCTTTGATAAAAAAGAAAAGACCACTCAAATGCCATACTTCAATAGCAGAATGAACTTTATCTCACCACACTGCACACGAGAATCTAAGTACACTTCATTTTTATCAGACTGTCAAACTCAGGTGGAGAGTTAGCACCACTTTCTTAAATAGAGATTGTAAACTAAAGCCTGTATTTAATCAAGACGCACAATCTGAAGAATGAGTGTCGTGATGAGGCCTGTCCAAAGCTGGCATCAGCAACAAAAGGGAAACCTCTGTAGAATGTTTTCAACTGTGTTTGAATGTGTGATAGGACTAGAAATGAATAAGACTGATTTTCTTACTATTAATTATGTAAAAAATATAATAAATTGCCACCAAGTCATGGTTGTTATGTGTCTTTTTTGCTTCTTTTAAGCTAAAATGCAATTTCAGTGCACTAAGCACTTAAAGTTATGTATGAATCTTGCAGAAGCAACATATTTTGAATAAATAGGGTTAATATTGATTAAACATACCTTTCAAATGACAAGCCAGAGTTTCATTAACTTTGTGTACTAGGGCGTTTATAAAAACTCATCTATAAATATACAGTTATGGCCTCACTGCTCCTGTTACGCTCAAAGTTCAAATTTTTATGGTCCAGTAAAAACATAAAGGTCGAGCTATTAATAATGCACTGGATCACCCCTTGATGAATCTATGACAGACAAGGCAACATAAAACCACAGGCAATAATAAAGATAATATATTCTCAGTTCTTTGAGTTATATCGCTTTGATAAGCCGTCAATAAAAAGTTTTCTATTCTCAACGATGTTTATCTATTGATAGATTCAGCTGAGCAGTAACGTGTTGCTGACATTCCTTCTACGTGTGAGGACATCCCATTCTTAGAAACACTTTTCAGGAAATCTCGACTTGTATCTCAGAGTTTTATACTTGAACTAGATGAGACAGCGCAATAGATTAAAACTGAGATGGAGATCATTCTGTTAACAGAATGACACAGTATTTTTGTTTGTCTTGGAAATTTTAACACAGTATTTTTGTTTGTCTTGGTTATCTCTGCATCTACCAACATGAAACAAAACATCTTCTCTGTCAGCCCTAACAACTTTTTTGTTTTATTTTTTTCTTTTCTCTTCTGAAGTGGTGGCAATACTCAAGTCAAGTCACTTTAACTTTAAGTCATGACTCATGAGTCTATTATTATTAAGGTTTGGGACTTAACCCATTTCAAATAATAAAAAAGTTTGAGGATTTTTTGTAGGTAGGTTCTTGCCCACCATATATGTTTAGTTAAATTAAAAAAATCAAACAGGCATTGGTCAGACCGAAGCATTTGAAAATCAAAAACATTCATTCAGAAATACTGCAGCAGATTGTCCAACAACAATAGTTAATAATTGTAGTAATTGTCTGTAATGTCCAAGAGCATCCCGTGTCCTTAGGCCCTCCTTCTCTGCAAGGAAAAAAAACTGTGGGAAAAAAACACAGTGCAGGAGATCCTCTCTTATGGACGAACAGTCTATACATGTGACCAGGATTGACTTGTATTGGAAGAAATTTGAACTTTAAGTCAGTGGAGCCAGAGTCCAGTGGCAGAGGGAAACAATCCATCTAGCAGGACAAGGATGGAAAATCCAAGAGAGCGAACTGGGGAGGAATCCAAGTGGGAGGGGTTGAACATCAAAGGTCTAGACTTCAACACTGCAGCAGCAGCAGCACTTGAAACAGATACACTCCCCAAAGAACAGATTATGAGTGAACTTAGTAATGCAATGATCTGTATGCAACAACTTATGATTGTGTTTTATTTTATATTTCTTTATTATTTATATGGTGAGGTGCATTAGAATGATATGATTTCATCATAATAGGCCTAATTATAATATAGACAACATACATTTAACAGCACATGCCAACAAGACCTTTAATAAAAAATGTAATTGAAAGCCAATGGTCACAATTCACCTTAGTCTACCCAGTTCACTTTTTTGTGGCTATTTAAAGTTGTCTAATCAATTACTATAATAGCCTCATTTCATTTAAAAACAAACATATAGAAAATAAAGGGGCCATAGATCTAGGGATAAACCAATGCTAATGCTGCTATCTACTGGACACAATCAAAATCAACTAAATATCTGCAGTTAGTGAAAGGAGTTTACAATAAATTTGTGACTAGATTTGCCTATAAATAGTTTTTATAATGTACTGACTAAATAATCCATGCTTTGCAGCTCCCCAGAAGACCCAGGAGGTAAAAAACGCTTAAAAGCAAAATGATATGTGGAAGCTAATGGGTTGCTAGCAAAAGATTTGGCTGCTATTGAATACTTTTGGTGTACTTACAATATTTACGCTATACTTAAGAATTATATTGTATCTTGGGTTGATGTACCCTGTGTACAATCAATAGCAAGTATCTCCTCCAAGTTTATGAAATAACTGGAAAAAGTGTGCTAACTAAACAAAAGTTGCTAAGGCTAGCTAGGCCATCGAAGTCTAGCCTCTGTTTTACCTTAGATAAAACAATAAATTACGATTGGTCATATTTACATTTTATTGACAAATTGTTGCATATTGGCATCCAGTTTAAAGGAACCCTATTTTGAAAAAAAAAAAAAAAAAAACTTTTCTGTGCTTTAACCATGTTATAATACTTAAGTTTTGTCATGTATAGCCACTTTATAACAACAACATCAATAAAAACATAAATGCCTTTTAAGTAAAATTTTTACAGTGAAGAGGCTGGGCTTTTCAGTTCTGTCATTTTGAACAGGAAGTCAATGAACCTATTTTTGTTATTTTTTGTTGTTGATTATAATTTATTTATGTCACGTGATAAAACTTTATATCAATTTATTCATTTTGGTCTCTAATAATAAAACATAGTGCAGTGTAAATTACGGTCATTTAACTCTAAGCACAACATGCATTTAGAGTTTTTATTGTGGCAAAGCATGTCCGCACATCACAAAAAGCAGTAGTATTATCTTAGATTAGGGATGCACTGATCCAGTTCCGATACCCTTTTAGATACTTTGTCAATCTTCTCAATAAATTGGTTATATAGTGATATGCAAAGTTATTTAATGTATATGGAACAACTTAACATCTTTACGTGAATACAATTTCAAAATTTCTGAGATGTTCTGGATCAGCATCAGCCAAAAACAATTTTGCATTGTGTTCAATGAAAGGCACAATCAGGAATTAGGATATTAGCTGGGTCAATATCATAGGGCCAACATTTAAAATAGAAATAAGTTTTCCTCTTGTCTTAACACAACTTTTTCCAAAGTTTGAGACCAACTTCAAATTTGAAATCAACATTTCTGAATTATATGATAATGACACGAAAAAGTACTTTGCAATTACATACTTATTTTTAGTGTTAAAATGTAATTTTAAAAAAAATGTAGTGGACAGACACTACATGAAATAAAGTTAGTTCTTATGATTATTATCTGAATATTTAAACCTAGTAAGCCATAACAGAGTTGCTCTTTATCTGCAAGGAGTGCACATTGTTAAAAATTATTATTATTTTTGTTAATCAAAATTTATTTGAGTTTTTCACCTTATGCCCCTTGGGTCACAGGAGGGGAATATATATATATTTTAACAGTGTGCACAGAATAACCCCTCCCATTAACCCCCCCCCCCCTCCCATTAACATCCACCACCACCCTTTCCTCCCCCCCCCCTTTTTTTTTTTTTCCGTTAAAAATTATTTGTAGAATTAGTTTTAGAATTAAGTTTTGTCATAGGCCAGATGGTGGGCACGTTTTTCAGTGTATTAACATTCTACTTTGCAATAAGGCAATTTCACAAATTTTACAGTTTCTATTTATATTTGTTTATTAATAGGAACTGCATTATGGTGCAGTTCTACGCGGCCATCATTGAGTACATCCTCACCTCCTCCATCACCGTGTGGTACGCTGGAGCCACAGTCAGGGACAGCCTTCCATCTCTCCAGGACCTGTACGTCTCCAGGACTCGGGGGCGTGCAAGTCAGATGGAAGCTGACCCTTCTCACCCTGGACACAGACTTTTTGAGCCACTCCCCTCGGGCAGGAGGCTACGGTCCATCCGGGCCAGAACCTCACGCCACAAGAACAGTTTCTTTCCCTCTGCCGTTGGACTCATGAACACTCTATAAACATATGACTTTAGTTGATCTCCTGCACTCATCACATTGTCACTTTAACAGTCATATCATCACCTGCCACTTTATTCATTCATTCATTTATTTATTCATGTTAGTAGCCTATTACATCTCTTGCACTGACAGATTGCTATTGTTCTGACTACTGTGTATATTTTATTGCCTAATTTTTACTGGCCTATTTTTGCATGCCCTTATATTTGATTTTATATATTTTAAATATTTTTACTTTACTCACACAACTATGTGACAAGTAACATTTCACATATCCACAACCAATAACATTTACAAATACACAAATGTGTATACAATTACATGGTACAAATTGAAATAGTTAAATTAATATTTTAGGCATAAAATAGATCCCTAAAACATTTTCGAAGCTACCCCATTTCCTTTAGAGCACAGTAGGCTATATATATATACATATACAGTATATGGGTAACTTGTTTAATGGTTTGCACTTAGTAGATATACATACGATAAATATGAGATGCCCAGGTCAGAAACATTTTAAGAAAAAAGCGCATCTGTTAAAAAAAGTGCTGAATTTTGTACACAAAAATGTTACATACAGGACAATCTTTGAAGCTTTGTGAACAGCTTTATAAAAATGGCAGTGAAGATTGCAACGTGGATAACAGTTAGGGGACTAATTCCAAACAATATATTTTCTGTGATTTAAGACAAAAATGAGTCTTGTAGACGTAACAGTCCTGTGATAGTTACGCCCATAACTCGTGTTTGGAGCTTTATATATATTGTCCGCACAATAACACTATGATGTTAAAAAACTACAACAATCAACCGTAAATCAAGCCTTCAAATAACAAGAGGGGATATTGTGAACAGTCCACCACAGCTGCATTGAAAGTTTTGGAAGCGTTTCATGTCAATTTTCGCTGTTTCCTCCAAAGAGGAGAAAAAGTGTAATAGATCCATGGTCTGAGCTTACGGCAGCGTACGGCGTGAGCACGTCGCGTGACCTCAACAAGGTCATTTACGTCGAGCAGTGGCGGGCTTTCGCGCTCTCGATGAACAAAGAGGTAAGATGCTTTATTTGTGTCCTCATTTGTTATGTCCAAATAATTGTTACGTTTTTTAAGGTTTCCAGTCGATTGCCAAAAACAACTTGCTGTTATATTTATGAAACATTAGGTCGGCAAAAGAGCTTGTTTTCAGCGATTGTTTTAGCATAATTAGTGGAAGTCTGTCTAGTTGTCGCCGCACATAAGCGGCAAAGTTTTTGGTTGAGAGTGAAAGTTCTACATCAATTCCGTGTTTAATTATGGTTGATATATCAATGGTGAATAAGGTAAACAACGTTTAAACCCATTCCTTAAGGTTAAAACCACAATGGTATTTCAATGTTGTTTCAATATACATGGACCTGAAGTAAAAAAGTGCGGGAATCTGAAGTTTTCGCGGTCTCAACCCTCGCTCTGATCCAGCTTCTGCACCGTGCACACCTCAGAGGAGCAGCGGGACATTGTGGTGAGTCACTATATTAATCTATTTTATTATTATGTAGTCTACCTTTTTGTCCCACATAATTATCCTCTGCTTTCGTTTAGTAAATGTAGGCTAAGCTTTTATTGTACATGTTAACTTTTTATTGTGTTGGCAGCCACAGCTTTAAAATTCACAGCGTACCAGAGAATAACCACTGCATTTCTGAACGTTTCACTTTTAGACATTGAAACGAAAACATTAATAATTTGGGCTGAACATAAAGCGGGCGATAAATTAATTAATTTGGGTTTTAAAAATCGCCGATGGTAAAATAGAGGCGAGTGCGCCGAGCCGCACGCTCTGAGTGGACAACTAAAAGGGAACCCTGGATATGAAGACAAATGTGGCTAAAACACTAGTACTGATCATGCTTATTAAAATAAATTACAAACAAATACATAACTGCTTACTATTTTTTTTTTTTTTTAATAAAATTGTCATTGTTTATGTTGTTTTCAAGCCACTGGGAGCCGCCGCGTCTTTATTTTTCCCAACACAGTTATGCCGCTTCCTGGTTAGCATACCTTTCCCAAATCCCTAAACTTAACCAAATTAACTTAACCTAACCCTAACCCTAATCCTAACCCTAACCTTAACCAAATCCCTTAGGTAAATATCTTAAACTATAAACTTTTGCTAGCATAGCCACCAATGCAAAGTGATGGTGTCTGGCATAACTGGGTTGGAAAAAAAAATCAGGCGGAGCCGCCATTTTGTCCATGCACTCTGGGTTGATGACATAAAATAGTGTTTCCATGGTTACTACCACAATTTCATCTGTGAACAGTTGCCACAAAAACACAGTGTCCAGCAGAGGTGTCATCACGTCCAAGTCACAAGCAAGTCCAAGTCAGCGGGTCATCAGGGTCAAGTAAGTCAAGTCAAGTCAAGTCATCACCTTGGCATCAAGTCATGGCAAGTCATTAACTACATTTTTTTAAGCCAAATTTTAATGGCTACTCAACTAAACGGCTTTGGTGCATTTTAAAATGAAACTTTTTGCATTCTGTGCATTTTTTCCAGCAATGTGCCATAACTAAATTAGTCACAGGAATGTTTTTTTTTACTCAGTGTAAATTTCTGTAAATTTCTGGAGGGAAAGTCAACTACACAATTGTGTAAAAATAGAAGGTTAAAAGCACACTTTGGGTCATTCTGGCTGAGGATAAATATTTTTTGCAATGTCAAATAGCAGTGCTTCTCAAACTTTTTTGCCACGCTCCCCTTGGGATGGAAAAAAAAATCCATGCCCCCACCCTGTAATAAGTCTGCAAAAGTACAAAAAATGTAGATAATAATTTTAGAACCAAATGATACATTTAAAAATGTCTATTTTGTAGTTCAATAAATAGGCTATGAAGTCAGTTACATAATTATATTACCAGTGTTCATCAGTTTGGATATTTATAAAATCAAAATGTTATTATTTCATCTTGTTTAGGCTGAACAAGTACGTATTTGTGTATCCAAGCTCATGTGTTTTCTCTCTAATGGAAGAGTCTTGTTTAGTCCTGGCTTAGTCCTGTTTTAGACCTTATGAAAACCTGGTCCAGTTCTGGGATAGTCCTGGTTAAAACCAGCTCAGTGTTCACTAAATACACTTGTGAGAAGTAAAACAATCCCGTTTTCAAACTTTTCAAAGTAAACATCGCAAACACAAATGAAAAAGTTCGCGCATCGCCGCTGTTCGAGCGCCTTGCGCATATTTAATGAGGTGTCAGCGTTACTCTCGGTTTGAAGAGTTTAACGGGTCATATCTCCGTGATTACTGGCTCTATTTGGATAATTTAAAAACACAGCTGGAGCTCAGACTTGTCTCTGTCAGTACAACAGACCTCTCTTCTTCTTCTTCGTGCCATCTGCGCAAACTGCAGCGGAAGCGATCCTCTGTAGACTGTTTATGAGAGGGAGAGAAAAGAGCGCAGCAGCAGCACTGCTCCCGCGGCGTCGGGAGTCTGATTAGCTCCACACAGAGAAGCGCAAGAACGTGAGCGCGTAAACTGTGGTTTATGTTTGTCAAGTCAGACACAAGTCATGTCAAGTACAGAGTCACAAGTCAAGTCAAGTCTCAAGTCACTAATGTTCAAGTCACAAGTAAGTCACAAGTCATGAAAAGTGCGACTCGAGTCTGACTCGAGTCAAGTCATGTGACTCAAGTCTCCCACCTCTGGTGTCCAGTTCAGTTATCTTCAGTTTTACTAGATTCCACGTTATCTTCCTGTATGGGCTGTGTGCACAGAATTTCAGTTGGCTTGCGATTGTTCAAAAATGCTAACTTCTGTACATACAACCATTTTCTGTTAGCGTTAGCATTTAGACACAATTATGTCTCTTTTTAAACACACAAGTGTCTCTGATGAAATATTCCTCTGATATGTAAAGTCTTTAACATGTTTTCAGTAACATTCACCACAACTGTCTGATCTAAAGAGGATTTATTTGTTTTAAACTGATGTAGTGAAAACCTCATTGAAGAGTATTGAACAGGAAGTCGTTGTATGTACAGGATCTAGTATTTTAAACCAAAACAAGACAACTGCACTGAGGTAATTTGCTTTTATTGTGTTTCGAGAACCGCATGTGTTTTTGTGAGGTTTTCTCCCAAGTTCAGTCTCCTTTCCCCAAAGCAGCAGGCCCCGCCCCTTTCCCCTCGGTGTGTGAGTAACTATGGCGACGCAGTTTGAGTGACAGAAGTGAGTGAGGGACAGATGCAAACTTAAAACTATAATTAAATAAAAGAACAAGAAACAATAATGATAATTTTAATAACCTGAATGCAGTGGTAAAACAGTTATGAATACTTTAAATATAACGTTAAATATATTATGAACTTGTTTTAAAAAGCAGCAGTCATTGATGACACATCAAAATGGCTGTTTTAGTAGTTAAGTTCCATTTTTCAATAATAAGACAGACCTCTCTAGTATTGGATATCGTTCTGGATCATTCTCACTTTTCAAGGCATCTGTTTTTGGCATTAATGACCTGTATAGAATGTTGTGATGTTATGTGAACTCAACCTATCATGTATATTTTTCTCCCTCAACAGAGGCTACTGACAAAATTCCAGACAGAAGGGATGGTGTTAAAAGAAAAGCAAACATGGAAGAAACTGGATGAGAAAAAGATAAGGGATACTCATTGCACACTTTTTGATACTATTTAAATTATATTGTGACTTTTTATATTGAAATCAGTAGAAAATGCTTATTGTTGTTATTTTTTATGAGGTATTTATTTTTCTTACAGCAAAACAAAAAGTTGGTTTTAATCTGTCTAGCAGAACAGTTTTTTTGTTTTTTTAAGTTTTTAGTCTTGTAACTGCTATCTATCATTAATTTTACTTATTGATTCCTGCATGTTTTAGTTATCTATCTTGTATTGTCCTGCAGCTCAGAAAAGCCCTGTCCTCACCTACCACCTATGCCCACCCACTTGTCTGTATTTAATTGTGATAATTCAAAATACTCAGAATAAAATAATCACATAGATACATTACAACAATAAAAAATTACAAATTTACAATCTGCTGCTGTTACAGCTAAAGGTCTTACAGTTAAGAGGCAGGGCTTTTCGATTCTGCAGTTTTGCACAGGAAGTAAATTGACCTCTTTCTATTTCTAATCTGTTTTACATCACTTCTGTGTTTACAAAAACAAAATATAAATTACTGCTCTACACATATTACAGTGTGTTTCTAAATGACTTGGTAAAAACGCTATAAGCCTCCTTTAATTTAGACAGGCATTTTTTTCTAGTTTAAACTGTCTTGACCAGCAGTGCCCAAACTCAGAGCTCCAAGGGGTTTAATTTGTCTGATTACATTTGAAATTGAAATGACAGTCAAAGTACATTGTAATCCGCAAAAACATGTTAAGAAATTGCAATTCACTAATTTATTGCAAATACACTTTTTAGATGCTACATTAAAGAAAAAAAACACACACACACTTGACACATGAAGGAAGAATGTTTGGGCATTGCTCAGAAGAAAGCTTATATAATAATATAAAAAAGGTGTGTCAAAAAAAGGTGTATTTTTTCTGCACAAACACCAAAATTGTTAATCCCATTGTTTGTTCTGATCAGATGTTATACTTGTTCCATAACATATGTAGTTTATTTTAGCTTTGTCAGCTCGTTGACATTTTTCTTTTGTAATTGTTCCCAGATACTGGAGATGGGTCCCCGAGCGCTGCACTGCGGCGATCACTGCTCCTGAGGAGATGCCCCAGAGGCATTGAAGGATGGGTCAAATGCAGAGGACAAATTTCCCTACGGGGACAGTAAAGTATACCTTAACCTAACCTTAACCTTAAGATACATTTCTAAAATACTAAAAATAATTTCAACTAATAAAGCATTGTAATTTTATCATTGAAATACAAACTGCAAATCTAATTACAGTTGCAATTGTGGTCAGAACAATGACTATTAAATATTTTACAGTGTGTGGCCTATATACATTAGTATGTATAGGATGTATACATGTTGTAAACAATGTGATAAAATGTCTAAAAATAAAATAAATGGATTACATTTTAATGGAAAACTGTTTGTTTGCTTGTTTGTTTACGCTTCTTTTAATGAGCTGGTATAAGCCTTTAAAATAACATTGATTCACTGTAGAACCAATAGAAACTTCAATTCAAACAAGATTGAATATACATTGGATTGTAGAAAATTCAACATTGTTTCAACGTTGACAGTTTTTAGTTGAACTGATGTTATTTCAGTGTGTAGATAGATGAGAAAATGAACCATTCTTCAATGTTGATCATAACGAGCAAGATGATATTGATTCAATGCTGGCTATCAACATTGATTCCATCAAATGGCCTGACGAAAAATAAACGTTGATTCAATGGCATTTTGCTATCTGGGGACGTGTCTTACCTTTTTAAATCAAAACAAAAAACACAGTATTGTAAATAGAACCGCTCCAGTGCAAGCTTGTGTCCAAAGTCTGCGTTTTGATCTTGATAAAAAAGCTACATAATCCAGTCATAGTCTGATTGTTCACAAATTCATGAAGCCAAATGGACATTATAATCCAAAACTAGAATAATCCTAATTCCAATTAAAGTGTGTCAGTCCTCAGGCAGAAAAGATTCAAACTGAAGGGACCTTACAACAAAATTAACAAAATAATAAGACATCCTTATATGAACGCCAATAAAAGGCTTTATATTCACTTAGGTGACACATGTCAAACTCAAGGCCCGGGGGCCAGATGCGGCTCTCCACCTAATTTCATGCGACCCTCAAGGTCTTATAAGGTTTACTTTTATTTGATAGTAGTTCCTGTGTTTTAACTTGATGAAATGTCTGAAACTTAAAGTGGTAAAGTCATTTTTCAGACTAATGCGAATGTATATTCAGTAATTGTCACTTCAGTAAATATAAAAATGCAACTATTTGTCGTAAATTAAAGATTAGTAAGGTTAATTTTAGTTAGAACCGGCCCTGTGAGGACAACCCCAACGCCAATGTGGCCCTTTTCCGAAATGAGTTCGACACCCCTGACTTAGGTAAACCTTTATTGCTTCTCAGGGAGTATAACAAATATTAGCAAAAAAAAAAACTCTTCTGTAACTTTGAGTTAAAAAAAAATTACATTTAACTTTTTTAGTAATATATATATATATTTTTTTTCAGATGGCTTTTGCTTACGAATTTGATCCTGCTCCTATGTCCGAGATTCTTAGGAAAACACACTATCTAATGTAGCAGAATCCTTCTGGCTTGTATAAATTTACATTCCTGCACAAAGTTGGGGAATCTCTATTTGACTGGCCTAAAAGGAAAGACCCATACATTATCACCTCAGAGAGGGTTTTCTGTGGACCCATAAAGCTAATTGGTCATGGCCCATTTACTCTTGAGGAAAGCACATTTCACATTGTCTATAGAAACAAAATATAATAAGCTTAGGAGGAGTTACATTAGCTGCTTCATAGCAATCAAGCTAGAACTTATTTAGTAGGGATGCACCAATCCATTTTTTTTTTTTTTTTTCAGTTCCGATACCGATTCCGATATTTTGGCTTTTGGTATCCTTTCTCCTCTTTTTTCCTTCCCTCTGCTCCTTCCCTCTGCAGGATGAAATCATTGTTATTCATGCAGTTGACATATTTGAATTGTATTTTTCTTTTTGCAAACAAAACAAGAAAGTACACCTTTGAACTTTTTTTCAAATTCAGTTTTAGTTGTTATGGTCTTGTGGCTCTAGATACATGACTGGCTCTAGACATTCAGCAAGTATGGTGTCCATGTTACATCCAACAGACATTTGCACTATAAGCTTTATTTCTCTATTAGCATTATGAAATAAACAGCTTTGATATTCTTTGTGATCTTACAGGCACAGACTTAATATTTTGACTAAAGTCAAAATTACTTGAAAACATTTCTTTCGATTTTAAACAATTTGAAAGATAGTGTAGTCATGTGTAGTTCCTTATGTAACATGAGTATAAGCACTGGGCTATATAATGACACAACAAATTGCTTAGAGACGTCATAATTTGCTATTAAATGTAGTAAATATTCATTTTAACAGTTTTTTGTGATGAAGATATTTTCACAAAATGTAGTTTAGAGCTCAATTTGGTATCCTTGTTACATCCAAACAGTTGTGTCTTTTCCGTACTTTAACACTCTCTCAAAATCTGAAAACTGAGTGAGTTGTCTTTTTTTTCCGGATTGCCTAAAGCCATACCTTCATAAGCACAGTGAAAATATAATGAAAATCAACTATTTAAAAATGGACAGTTTAGTGTGGAGTTATCCATATATTATATATAGTATATTTCATTTATACATACTTTTTCAACTTAGAATTACCAAATGTATTAATTGTATGCAACTTAAAAAAAAAAAAAAATTCTTAAAAAAGCTAGATGACATTTAATTCATGAATAGTTTATTCCTAAAAGACTCTTGCGGTTCACTTGCAGTTAACTTTAGCTGCTTTCTAAATGTCGATGAACAGAACCTGACCTGATACTGAAAACTAACACATTGTCTGTTTGTTGCAGTGATGTTCGCCTTGACAGAGGTAGCCTCGCTGAATGACATCCAGCCCACTTACCGCATCCTGAAGCCATGGTGGGACGTGTTCATGGACTACCTGGGGGTGGTCATGCTCATGCTGACCATCTTTACTATGACCATGCAGATCTCCAAGGACCAGGTGGCTTGTCTGCCTTACTTGGAGGATTCTCCAGGCTCACCTCAGAGAAGCCCACACACACCATACACTCCCCAGGCAACATCCCCAGCCGCCACCGCCCCCTTGCCATGCATGTTTCCATGGAGACTAAAGACTTACCCGATTCGGCTGTTCATGAAATCCACAACACCCATGTAGAGGCTCGTCAATACACCGCCCAACCTCAACCAACCGGCATAAAAACCAACCTAGACTTTCAGCAGTACGTTTTCATCAACCAAGTTTGTTACCACGTTGCCTTGCCATGGTATTCCAAGTATTTCCCATTTCTGATGCTTATCCATACAATTATACTTATGGTCAGCAGCAACTTTTGGTTCAAGTATCCGAAAACTAGTTCAAAGATTGAAAATTTTGTCTCCATTCTGGGGCGTTGCTTTGAATCTCCTTGGACGACAAAAGCACTATCTGAAACTGCTTGCGAGGACTCGGAAGAGAACAAGCAGAGGCTAACCAGCGCTACATCCGGTCCGAGGCAAGTATCGCAAGAAGAAAACGACGACAGTGCTAATCCACGCCCCTCTACGCCCACGCTAGTGAAATTCTCTCTGGATAAACCCATTACGGAGGTTCCGAGTACTATGACTATCCTGGATAAAAATGATGGAGAGCAAGCCAAGGCGCTGTTTGAAAAAGTTCGGCAATTCAAAGCTCATGTGGAGGACAGCGACTTCATTTACAAGCTTTATCTAGCACAAACTATTGTCAAAACTGCCCATTTTATTTTGGTATTGTCCTACACGTCAACGTTTTTGGCTAAAATCAACTTCAATTATGAATGTAAACCAGATTATCAGCATCTAACTGGCTATGCTACTTTTTTCTGCACACACAACATGGCTTTTATGCTAAACAAGCTGCTAATTAGTTATATGGCGTTGATACTGATCTATGGGATGACGTGTCTATATTCACTGTTTTGGGTGTTTCGCAGACCGCTGAAAGAGTATTCCTTTGAGAAAGTACGTGAAGAGAGTAGCTTCAGCGATATTCCCGACGTCAAGAGCGACTTTGCATTCCTGTTACACATGGTCGATCAATACGACCAACTCTACTCCAAAAGGTTTGGCGTTTTCTTATCCGAAGTTAGCGAGAACAAGTTGAGAGAGATTAGCTTAAACCTCGAATGGACGTTTGAAAAATTACGACAACGTGTGACCCGGAATGCCCAAGATCAACAAGAACTGCATCTTTCCATGCTCTCTGGTCTGCCGAATGCTGTTTTTGACCTTACTGATTTGGAGATTCTCAAACTGGAGCTTATTCCAGATGCAAGATTCACAGCAAAAGTGTCACAAATGACAAGTCTGCTTGAGCTGCATCTCTGCCACTGTCCCGCTAAAGTGGAACAGACAGGTTTTGCATTTCTCAGAGACCACTTGAGGTGCCTTCATGTCAAATTCACAGATGTTGCCGAGATCCCAGCTTGGGTTTACTTATTAAGAAGTTTGAGGGAGCTAAATCTCGTAGGCAACTTGAACTCAGAGAATAACAAAATGATTGGACTAGAATCGATGCGTGAGTTAAGACACCTAAAGACATTGTGTTTGAAAAGCAACCTCACAAAAATGCCTACTAACATCACTGAACTTTCACCCCATTTGATCAAACTGGTTGTCCACAACGATGGTACAAAATTAATGGTCTTGAACAGTCTAAAGAAAATGACATGCCTTATTGAACTGGAACTTCACAATTGTGAACTTGAGCGGATTCCTGATGCTATTTTTAGCTTGACCAACTTGCAGGAGCTAGATTTGAAATCCAACAACATTGAAACTATTGAGGAGATCACTAGCTTCCAGCATCTAAAGAGACTAACTTGTCTGAAACTTTGGCACAACAAAATCTCCAATATTCCCTCATCGATTGGACAAGTCAAATCATTGGAAGCCCTTCATCTTAATCATAACAAGCTGGAGACCGTACCCCCCGCACTGTTCACTCTGCCCAAGCTCCGCCACTTAGACTTGGGTCACAACTCTATCACGGTACTCCACCCAGACATTGGCCTACTTCGCAACCTCCAGTATCTTGCCATCAATATGAATAAGCTTGAGGTGTTACCCAAGCAATTATTCAGATGCACTAAGCTAAAAGTGTTATGCTTATCACACAACGCGCTGACCACTCTGCCAGAAACTATCGGACAGTTGCTTCAGCTGACTCAGCTGGAGCTAAGAGGAAACTGTCTGGACAGGCTTCCAGCTACACTCGGAAACTGCCGACTGCTCCGCAAGAGTGCGCTGGTGGTGGAAGACCATCTTTTTGACACACTGCCCCTGGAAGTGAAACAGAGCATTAGCAGAGAGACCAATGTATTTTTTTCCAGTGGCTTATAGTAATAATGTGGCTGATAGCTGTGACATGAGCATATATGACAGCGATTGTTAAAGTAGCACTGTGTAACATTTCTGGTGGTTGGTACATTACATGACTCAATAGAGATACAAATTCACAGCAATATTTTGGAGCATTCAACATAGGAAGATAATTGTAAAATTCTGTTAAACAGTGGAAAGCAATAACATCTCCAGGGAGACAAAGAGGCGGCGCACCTGACGCCCTGCCATGTTTATGGGGGACGAGCCTTTTGATAGTAAGGCTGCAAGTTTGTCTTTATTTTTTTTCTTTAAGCAGTGAACATAAATAGTACATAAATAGACTTTTTCAAAGGTTTTATAAAACACAGTTATGTTAAGATGGATGTTTGTATTTGGTTGGTATCCTCATGTTATTAGTTGGTTTTAGATTCTAGAATGTGATGGTGTCATATTCAGATACGAAAATGAGTATTGCATATTCTTGTAAGGTATTAATTTTGCTCTGAACAACAAAGCTTGACCACAATGTTCATGTTTATTTGTGTTATTCACATTTACTTGTTAAATCTCAACACACATTTGGCCTCAAATGTTTAGTAGAGATCAAGAAGATCATTTGAGGTGTGTTGTACATGAATGTAGTATTGCTGAAAGGATAAATCATTTATGACCGTTTCTTTGTTTTAAATGCAGTAATCCACATTTAATTTGTTAATGTGGTCAGGCTTGCAGTGTAGGTTTTCAATAAAAAACTAAAACCTTTCCCTTCCGAAAAATGTATTGTATTGTATTTTTTCAATTTAAAATCTTGTGATTGTCAAAATGTCATTTTGATCTTCACACTAATAATTGCTTAGTGTTTGAATTTGCTTTATAAGTAGCCTTTACATTATTTAATATTAGAAATCTAGCTTTGCACTGCTTTTATGACCAAAACTGTTTTCTCCAATGTCATTGTCATAGGTACTCAGGTATTTGATGCACACCATGGGAACAATCTTTTGCCTTAATGGCTGCCTTCTTTGCTTTGATAAAAAGAAAAGACTGTTATTACATAAATGCCATATTTCAATAGCAGAATGAACTTTATCTCACCACACTGCACACGAGAATCTAATTACACTTCATTTTTATCAGACTGTCAAACTCAGGTGGAGAGTTAGCACCACTTTCTTAAATAGAGATTGTAAACTAAAGCCTGTATTTAATCAAGACGCACAATCTGAAGAATGAGTGTCGTGATGAGGCCTGTCCAAAGCTGGCATCAGCAACAAAAGGGAAACCTGTAGAATGTTTTCAACTGTGTTTGAATGTGTGATAAGACTAGAAATGAATAAGACTGATTTTCTTGCTATTTATTCTGTAAAAAGTATCTAGCTTTTTTGTTTTGTTTTTTTCTTTACTCTTCTGAAATAGTGCCAATACTCAATTAAGTCACTTTAACTTCAAGTCATGATGACTCATGAGTCTATTATTATTATTATTATTATTATTATTATTATTATTATTATTATTATTATTATTATTATTATTATATTATTATTATTATTATTATTAATAAGATTTGGCATTTCAGATTAGAAAAAAAGTTGGGGGATTTTTATTAGGTAGGTTCTTGCCCACCATATGTGCTATTCAGTTCAATTCAATTTAATTCAATTTTGTATAGCCCAAAATCACAACAGTTATCTTAGAAGACTTCACAAGATTGTTGATTAAGCAAACAAAACTGTTAGAAAATGAAACAAACAGACATTGGTCAATACAAATAGAAGCATTTGAAAATCAGAAAGTCATTATTCAGAAATACTGAAGCAGATTGTCCAACTACAATAGTTAATATTTGTAGTAATTGTCTGTAATGTCCAAGAGCATCCCCTGTCCTTAGGCCCTCCTTTTCTGCAAGGAGGAAAAAAAACAGTGGAAAAAAGAGAAACCTTAAAGAGAACCACAGTGAAGGAGAGATCCTCTCCCCCTTGGTTGGACAGGCTATACATGTTACCTGGATTGACTTGTATCGAATGAAATTTGAACTTTAAGTCAGTGAAGACAGAATCCAGTGGCAGAGGGAAACAATCTATCTAGCAGGACGAGGATGGTCAATCCAAGAGAGCGAACTGGGGAGGAATCCAAGTGGGAGGGGTTCAGGTCCTCAATATTAGAGGACCTGAACATCAAAGGTCTAGACTTCAACACTGCAGCAGCAGCGTTTGAAAACAGATACACTCCCCAAAGAACAGATTATGAGTGAACTTAGTAATGCAATGATCTGTATGCAACAACTTATGATTGTGTTTTATTTTTTATTTCTTTATTATTTATATGGCGAGGTGCATTAGAATGATATGATTTCATCATAATAGACCTAATTATAATCCAGACAACACACACTAAACAGCGCCAAAAAGACTTAAAAATGGCATTATTGGAGAAAGCCTTGGTCACTCACTCTTCACCTTGTTCTCCCCTGTTCACTTTTTTGACAATATGCTTCCTGTTTAGTTCTGTTAAGATAGCTAAGGTATCTGTTTGTCTGTCTTACGAGGCGATGGATATAGCAAATAAACCCAGTGACTACATTCTAATCTGTAGAAAACGAGATGGACATCTCAAGGGACATTTCATAGGCCTAATCACAGTTAAACAAGAAGTAGCGTACTCTTCCATAAAAAGGGAGCTCAGCAGTTGGTTAAGTGGCTGTCTTCTAATTAATTACTAGAATAGCCTCATTTCATTTATATTGCAGCAACAAATTTCTGACACAAACATAAAGCTGTAATGTTAGATTCTACAATGTAGAAAAAAGGGTAGATCTATTGATAAACCAATGCTAATACTGCCATCTACTGGACACAATCAAAATCAACTAAATACCTGCTGTTAGTGAAAGGCGTTCACAGTAAATTTACGACTAGATTTTGTGTATAATATTTTTATAATGTACCGGCCAAATAATCCACGCTTTACAGCGCAATCTGCCGCTAATAGTGGACAGAATTTCGTCCCCATTGGACCCAGGAGGTAACGCTTAAAAGCAAATGATATGTGGAAGCTAATGGGTTGCTAGCAAAACATTTGGCTGTGACTGAATTTTTTTTGATGCACTTACAATATTTACGCTATGCTTAAGAATTGTATTGTATCTTGCGTTGATTTACCCTGCGTATCAATAGCAAGTACTCGTTTGTGAAAGAACTGGAAAAAGTGTGCTAACTAGCTAAACAAAAGTTGCTAAGGCTAGGCTAGGCTATCAAAGTCTAGCCTCTTCACTGTTTTACCTTAGGATTAACAATAAATTACGATTGGTCCTATTTAAATTTTATTGACAAATTGTTGCATATGGGCATACAGTTTAAAAGTAACCCATTTTGTAAAATTAACTTTTCTGTGTTTTAATCATATTATAACACTCTATTTTACTCAATGTTGTTTTGATAGATTTTCACAACAACAAAAATAAGTAAATGCCTTTTTTTTTTTCAGTTCTGCAATTTTGAACAGGAAATCAATTAACCTGTTTAATCTGCTTTTGATCATTTTGGTGTTTTGCAATAAACAAAATGTGAATTATCGATCTACACATGATTTATTATTATTATTATTATTATTATATTATTATTATTATTATTATTATTATTATTATTATTATTTACTATTCATAGATGCTTTAATAAACGTTTAGCCTTACTCAAATTTGTACTTTAAAGTTGGGTTAACTAACTTTTTCAGTTGTAAGAGATTTGTGTTTTTCATTAAAAGTGTATGTTAAATGAGGCACTTTGCGAGAAAATTAGACCATTTAGTACTGTCTGAATTAAAATAATTTTAGTTCTATTCAGGCGCCTAATGCAGTGCTCTAATTGGCTGAGCTTGGGTGGTGCTCTCCTGTTTCTCTTTGTTGTTAATGAATACATGTCGATATTAACCATGTGTCAATGAGAGGAAGTTGTTATATTTAAAACCTAAATCATGTTTGCAATGTAAACATCTAAAATTCCACCTTTTATTTATGCATGCCTGTTTCAATACTAAATATCTGAGAAAAACATAATGTTCCCTTAACAACTGTGTGCTTTGTACGTATAAATGTGTAT
Organism: Mugilogobius chulae; assembly: GCA_038363315.1. Lineage (NCBI taxonomy): Eukaryota > Metazoa > Chordata > Actinopteri > Gobiiformes > Gobiidae > Mugilogobius > Mugilogobius chulae. Next base: position 31,260,236 of record CM076395.1, on the reverse strand, counting down.
ATATATATATATATATATATATATATATATATATATATATATATTTTTTTTTTTTTTTTTTTCCACTCATGCTGCTTTATCAAACAGGGGACAAGGGAATTTCAGGAACGTCCCACCACCACAAAGTCTTGTGAGTAAAGATGCAATCAAGTGTAAATCTAAACCTCGTAAACGGCCTTCCAGTCGTAAACAATGTGAGTTACTGGTGACAATTTATCACAGGTTAACAACAATATAGGCAGAATTTAATTTATAGCAATTAATGGTTTGTTTTACAGTTGGTCCAGAGAATAACAAATGGAAGTCGTCATTCACAACACTTGATAATGATGGCAATGATACGAAAGACAGTGGAAGCTCTCCAGATGGAAGTAAACAGAGGTAAAGCCTTTGACATTTCATTTCATTTCATTTCATTTTATTTTATTTTATTTTGTTTTGTTTGTTTTGTTTTATTTTATTTTATTTTAGAGACAGTGCATATTAATGAACATTTGCATGCAAATATGCCAGAATTAGCCCAATGGCTATTTTACATCTGTAGTCCCATAGACAGATGTCACCTGTCAACCTGCTGGAAGTTCTAAAACATTCAAACAGTATTTACATATTTACACTGAATTAGTGACTGTTACAGGAAATCGCAACAGAGATTGCAGAGTAACACATATATGCAGTGCATGCCTACATACGTATGATTATGCATGCACCGCTCAACAACAACAGTAAAATTTGAGTCTTTTCAGACAATAATGTCTCATGCTACATACGTATACAGTGTAAACAGCTCTAGTGGGTACATTGTTGATTTATTATTTCTCTACAAAATGTGTTTGAAATATTTGTTCATTACTATTCACAATACGGCACTATCTAACTTTGCCACCTGCATGGAGATGTTGTGGTGAAACATCAGTTCTGCAGTTTTGAACAAGAAGTTAATGGATCTGTTTTATTACACACTTAATTGAGGAGGTCTTTTATTGTGGATAACAATGAGCAAAATGTATGACTTGTTATTATGAACAGTGGCACCTCTCCACACAACTTTTTTCAGCTTATTGATACATTGAATGCAAATTTTTTGTCTCATGGAGACAAAAAATGGTACGCTTTCCACCAGAAATAAAAAGTGTTTTTCTCACTTACATTTTTCCAGGTCTCACTTGTATAACCTTTTCAACCCCATCAAGTCTGACGCGGATGAACATTCATTATTAGAATCACCTGACGACACACAGAAGTATCACAGTCGCTGGGATATAGATGAAAGCACTTGGAACCGTGAGTCATGTCCAGGATCTCCACAACTTTCCATACGTGACGATAAACCTGCAGAAAGAGCCAGCTACAGCTCTGGAAGTATATTAACGGAACACAGAGAAACAGAGCACAGAGCAGTGGATTATGCACCAGAGGTATTAATATTGTCAAGTGACATTATGCTGGGATGAACTCAATGTATTTTTGTACATTTTTTATTTAGCCTTATGTTAAAATATTTGCTAATTTTAAGACTCTAAATGCTACCCTTGGCATGCAATAAAACATATTCTAACACTATAATGTATTTACCAACAGTGCCCCAGTTTATCTCAACTCAACCACAGAGATACACTGACTGATAACTCAACAGTAATCGTAAACATTTGGCCAATGCTATAAAAAGTTTTTTTTAACATCAGATGAATCTACCTATTAAAACACCAAGCGAACTAGATTATGATCTAGCTTGGTGGCAACTTCTCCAATCAAAGAAATGTATACATGCACATTGAACACACTGATGAGTTAATGGCAATAATTTGATTGGTCAATTTTACATTTTTGTTATCAATTATAGTAAACATTATAATTAAAACTGAATACTTGCACAGCCTTACTGGTGACATTATTTAAGAAAGATTTAGCTTTTTTGTCACATTACTTGCCACTTTTTTATTTTCTAATAAATACATTTTCTACAATTCGATTATCACCACCAACTCAACTGCAACCACCAATTCAACAGCTGTCAGCACCGCAACGACTACCACCACCTCTTCAGTCACTTCCTCCACCACTACCTCAACATCTACCACCACCTCAACACCTGACGGCTCCACCGCTGCATCGACCACCACGCCTTCAACTGGTACCTCCGCCTACTCCTCAACATCTGCCACCAGCTCAACATCTATCAGCACCACCACCACAGCAACCACCACCCCTTCCATCACAACGCAACTATAAACAGTTGACTGGGTTTTCAGGTAAACGTTTATGAAATTAGTTGTTCTCTGTTCTGTGTTCTCTGTTAGTTCTGTTATGCAATTTGCTCAATTTTTTTATTTATTTTTAGACCTGGATCCATTGCCACCTTCCAGACCAGAATCTAAGAACCCCAGCAAAAATGAAATACAAAATGATAAGTAAGCGCCTGTTATCCTGTAACATCAATGAAGCACAACATGACCACCCATTCTTGGTTCCTGTTATAAACTCGAAACAAAATTACAAATTTATTAAAAGCTTGAAAACGTTTTCCAGGTTGCTCACCCATGTGGTAAGAGCAGCTTTGTAAACCACATTTTAAGATTTACGCGTGGCGTGAATCCTAAAATGTGCTATGGATGAGTTACATGAGTTTTAGAGTTTTTTTAAGTTTTAAATTTAAACCGCGACATGCTTTCAAACTTTTAATATTAGAATTTTTCTAAATGTATTTGGGAGATTATTTGGTGGATCTGCTCTTCCACAAGCTGGGTGTTGTTAACCAACTATGTTTTTGCAGGCCAATTGTACTAGAGCCAAAGAATCTTGTATTATTGCATAAAACACAGTGTCAGCATCCACCAACAGGAGTAAAATCAAATTAGTGCTAATTGTCACACCAAGATTTACAGTTTTGCCTAATACATTTATAGCCATTTAACCACAAAGAGTTGATAAGCACTTTATACAATTTGGTTAAAACAACCTAGCATGCTAACATGGCGTTTCCTGATTTTTTGTATTTTTTGTCTAATAAGAGACCGTATATTTGAATGTAGATGGGGCAATGTGAACACATTTTCTCTCTTGAATGTACATGTGTTCTCAAACAGTCAGTTACATGACAGTTTTTGACTTTTCTCTTTTTCATTGGTAGGAACTTAATAAGCTGTGATCTGTGTGAAGTGAGGCTCTCTAATGGGCAGGAACTGGAGGAGCACTTGGACAGTAAAACTCACTGGGACACACTGGAGTACATCCAGAAGCACAACAACTATGATGACATGGTCATAGCCTTCCTTCAGGTAATGACACTGCAACCACTGCTATGATGGCTTGCATCTGCAGTATAAAGTACTAGTATAAATTATGATAAAATATCCTTTATTTGTTCAGACAATGAATGAATGTTAGGTATAGTGCAATTTGGGAATAAAACTGGCACATAGAAATACATACAGTAGTTTTATTCTGTGTAAAATCTTTATACTTAGACATAATGGGATCTGAAATACTTGTACATCTTATATTAAATTCAATAAAGTGAACAATTTAATTAAATTATATACTTCAATTACTAAACCAGTTAAAGTTTATGGTCACATGACCATACAATTATTTTTTGCATGAAAAAACCAATTGGGGAAATTAATTGATTTTTGAGTGTAAATAATTCTTCCCTTAATATTTTTTGTCACAACCAGTAATTAGCATTTAAAAGTTTTAGAAAGAAAATTAAAAAAATATAAAAGTACCTGATGTCTGCCTTCCAGGATGTGATGCTGTACAAAAGCCACAAAAGTAGTCGTGCAATTGAAGACACTGCACTTCCAGGTGAGTAAATTTGTTTTTAAAGGAGAGATATTGTAGAAAAAAAAATATTTTTTTCTTTTGTTCATTTATATAATGCATTCTAAGTGTCCACATTAGCACTCTCTGGATTTTAGTGAACAATCAAGCTCTAATTAGACATACTAATTTTTACCTAAATAGATACTCTGACATTATACTGTATTTGTTCTGGGAGAAAAGGAGTGCTTTCTTAAAAAAATAAACAAATAAAACCAGCAGAGTGCCTTTAATGATCGTTGCGTTTAACCTAGTCTGTTTTATCTCACTCAAAGATGTATTTTTGCATATTTGATTTTATTGTAGGATTCTAAAATGCCACAGTGTCGCCACTCTCAACACTTAACAATAAAGAGGTGAGGATTTTCAGTCAGATTTGAATAAGAATTCAATAGACCTTTTAATAAGCAATTTTAGATCAATATTGCAGTTTACAATAACAGTAACTGAACAATGACTGCACGTCTTATTATTTAAGATAGCTCAATAAGACGCTTTACAATTACTAAAATGTAACAATATGTTTGTTTGACTTATTTCTTCGTTCAATGCCAAGTACCTCAAACGTAATGTCTTTACCTTTAAGGCTTCACTTACCAATACCAGGCTTGTGATATCTTTTTGATTTGTTTCTTATCAATGTTACAGTATTTTGAAATGATAAAGTCTGTGTTTTCAGCTCTGCAGGAGTACGACCACATGACCAAAGTGGAAATGTTCCAATGTGCGGCTTGTAATGTCCTCGTCCCGACGTGCGCCTCAGCTGTCCAGAATCACATCACCACACAGGGACACATCACCAACACAAAGGTAATATCAAATATAACCTGTGTTTCTACATTATGGTTGCTGGTCTTTTATCACAGTTTTGCCTGTATGTATCATTTTTGTCAGGAGTTTGAAACTAGACAAAGACAGTTGTGCCTAGAGAAAGCCAGCACTATGATGAAAGAACTCATGCCACAGTTTCAGTCCTTTGTGAAGGTATTATGTCTTTGTTATTTGTATCAAGTTTATGTTTTAATATTTATTCTGAAGATGAAAGTAAGTGGAATTAAATGTGAGATCTAACCGTGATGGAAATAGTGTAATAAAGCTAATGATGAGGAACATTTTAAAACAATTTGATATTGTATGTAATCACCATTTCTCTTTTGTCTCACAGGGTGTAAGTCCATTTGAATGATACAACCAAGAGAAGTGGAATCATATATTGTACTTTTTTCTTTTTTAATTAAAAAAACTTCTCTCATCAGAGTTTGGATACATTTGTTTGTGTAACTCAATGTAAAACCTGTGGTATGATGTGATTACTGGTTTAAATTAATTAATTGTTTCAGTTGAAGTACATACCATACAGGGCTATTCATTTACATTTGCCATTTGAATACTTGTATATTTGTAGGAGAGCTGTGGTCTCAGGGCCACACTACAAAAGCGGATTGCAAATGTGTTTTACCTCCACTATCTACATGCAACTTGCAATGATATCATTGACTAAATAATGGCAAAATATTGTGCATACAGGACTAAGCCAATAAATAAACCCTGTATTAACAAATAAACTTGAATCAAAGCAACAAGTGCAGAACCATAACTTAATCAAGATGACTATAAAGTTTTAAACGACATAACAGAATCTGAATCTACTATGAATGATGCATAGTACCATAAGCTATTCTGAATAACAGCTAACGGACCGGACCACGTTGTTTATCAAGCAATACAGTCTAGTCCATTGCCTATTTTTTTTAAACCATTTGAATAGCTCTGCCATACAGCATTGTTCACTGACTCGTCACTAATTTGTAGAGCCAGTTTATGAGATTGTCTTGTTTAAATAGAAAGATAACAAATTTCTTTTATTTAAATAATTAATATTGTATAATATTGCAGTTTACAATGAACAAAATGTAACGTTCATATTTTATTGTTCTATACCAAACTACCTGAAAAAGCATAATGTGTCTTCTTTCTGGGTTCAGTTACCACTACCATATTTGTAATGTCCTCTTGATATACAAGTACATACGACCTAGCATTGGCCTTCTCTAAGTGAAGACAAGTGTGATAACTACCAGATGCAATTACAAAAAGTGGTCAACATTTACGAACAGAAAAATAGACATCCAAAATGTTCTTTGTTTTTTTATTTAGAACAACACAAATGTTTTGTGATATAGTACATTTGAAAAGTAATTTTTCCAAAAGGTATATTTAAAACATTAAATATGTGACATGGAGCAGTCTGTGCGTATTAGGAGTTGATTCTTTCTATATTAAAACGCTGTTACTAAAGTCAATGTAACCAGTTTTTGTCCTCATTGTGCAGGGTTTTCAGATTACTATCTAAAACAGAGCATGACTTGGCTTTAATCACTACCATCTTTATAGGTGTGAATTCCCTACAGGAGAGTGCCGGACTAAATGCTTTCAGTCCTTGATTATCTGAGGTAAAAGTTGTCTTGTTAAAAATGGATCCACACTACATTATTTACTGCATAAAACAAAACAGTCGTTCAGTTGGAGATGAACCCTCCCCTCCCCTAAAACATGTAAAACAGATTGGTAACAGATTGGCATTATCAAAAAAGTGTCACATATGTCCAGTCGACTCCGCAGTTCAAGATTTTGTTTTGGCCAGAATTTATATTCTAATAAAAGTGAAGACCATCCAATGTACATACACATACAGTCTTAAAGGTCCAGTGGCCTCAGCAAGGAGCGCTGGTGCAGCCGTTTACCTCATACTTCCTAGTGTAGGGCTCTTTGGGCACAGAGCTGACCTCCACCATGGCCAGGCCGGTGTGGGGCACACTAGTGTTCATGATGTGTCTCTGTAAGTGTTTGACCCAGTCCTCCTGCACCGACAAAGGGCCTTGGAACACCAGGTCACAGAACCTATCAGGAATACGACCACATTGCTTAGTTAGTTATTTATTTATTTAAAGGACAATGTGCAGTTGCATTAAAGATAGCTGCACTAGACTTTACATCATGCTAACTTCCATCTGTAATCCGTGAGTTGTTTGCGTTATGATACTCAGGGTTTCTCAAGAGAGTTGGATAGAGACTTAAAAATTGCAAGGGTGAGATTTCCACCAAGAGGAAGATCAGAGATAGACTGTGATCCAGAGCCCACGCTTCAGCAAATTGCAAAGAGTGGGTCTGGTCACCCCCACCTGTGTTTCAGATCAATTCCACAACTCACCGGCCAACCATATTCAGTTTTTTGCGTGATGCAGATGAAACAAAGAAGCCGATTGGTCATTCAGACCAAATTTTGACGTCACTCACCTCACATTAAAATATAATTTTTGCTTCACTCATTGATTCTGCAGAAATCCAGGATGTTTTTCAGTATGTCTGATATTTTTATTCATGTTTTTTTTTTCACGTTGGTTTTCATACAGGAGACGGAGCATGTTCCTGATTGGCTAATTAATCTGTCAATCACACCTACTGATATTCAAAAGAGGGACACGGTGGCCAGACAATAGATATTTTTTATATATTGTTCGGATTTTCCAGGCAAGATCAGAAAACCTCAGACCTTTAACCAGGTAAAAAATGACTTATTTCTGCTTTAATTAACCAGATATTTATACGTATTGTCATGATTTTATTTTGATTATGCATATGGAACAGCAGAAGTTAAAGGATACAGCTAAAATGTGTGAGTTAACTATAGCTTTATTTTGAATGGAACTGGTCCATTTCCCAAACATAACTTTTATTTCCCTTTTAAATTAATTGTATACAAATTTTACTTTATATTCTTAGTAATTTTGTGTGCCATGCCTAAAACCACAGTACTTTAGAAGGTAGCACTTCAAAAGGTCCACTTTGGATCACTTGAACAAGTTTCTTGTGTTAGGTATTTGTCACCGTCTTCTGGCAAGACTGAGGAGTGATGAATGTTGTCATGTACTTTTAGTAGCTCAATTGCTAACAAGATAAAACCAACTGATAAAGCAAGCAATAATGATTGGAATATTACAGTGCTGGCATGCAAAGTCACTCACAGCAGTTACTCTACATACAATGTTATTGTAATGTTATTATACAACATAAATAAACTCAAACTGTTTTAGCTAAATATGTGAACTGAGTACCTGCAGGTTAGTCGGTACATCTCCTCTGGGGTTTGAGCCTGGGGCAGGATTTTCTTCTTTGGGCCTGGCCTCATTTGTTGTCTTCTTGTTTTACCCTCAAGTGCTACAAGATCAAACCCTTCTTATTAGCAAACAATAAAAAACACAGTTTTTACTGTCAAAAGTTTTGAATATGATCCTGCTTCATTAAGAAATTAGAAACAAAAACAAAAGTAAGAACAACAATTACGGTATGCTAATTTCCTAAAGATTGATTCATTTACCATTTCCATCTGAAAGGCAATTCTTCTTGCGCCTGGCACACGCTCGAAGGTGGTTAGAGAGGCTAACTCCACTGTGGAACGTTGCATTACAATGGGAGCAAGACTTTCTTTTGAATCCATCTTTCTCTGTGATAAAAAAACAAAACAAAACAAAAGCAGAAAAGGTAAGATAATGATTTTTTTTTTCACAGAAAATCTGACAGAGTAAACCAATTACACCCAATAATTACATTTTACATCTTGTGATTCAACAATTAAGTCTGTGCATGCACATCTGCATTTTTCTAAACCAAGTACTGTTCTTAACCTGAATCAACAGTTGGATTCTCCCAATAGTTTCACAAAATCTTGAAAATCCATCTAGAGACACTGTACCATTAATGGAAGCCACTGTGGGTTGCATCCTCCGAGCAATTGCAGCTAGTTTCTGTGGAAGTGCCCAAGTGAACCAAAACTAACCTGACTGATGTTCTTCCGCCTATTTTTTAGAAATAATTAGACTAATTTGTTTTTTGAACAAACATACATACAGAGGCAATTTGTGCATGTGTGGACAAGAAAGATATATTTCAACTGGATTTTACACATTTTTTTGTGCAAGAGTCTATCCAGATTGATATTGTGTAAAACTCAATTTAAAAAGATCAATCAGGTTAATTTGTACTACTTGTGCAGGTTAACCTTATGCACACATAATTTTGCCTGATATTTATTAATATTTGTATCTTAACCAGCAAAGTTCCACTGAGATCAAAATCTCTTTTCACTGACAGTGTATGTCAATGTCTGTTCACACAAGCTCAACACTTAGTATTAATAAAACACTGTACTGCACTTAGAGCCTGAATGAACAGGGTATGAGTGTATGTCAGGGTCTGTCTACACAAGCTCAAAACTTATTGTTAATAAAATACTGTACTGCACTTAAAGCCTGCATGTACAGGGTATGAGAGTATGTCAGGGTCTGTCTACACAAGCTCAACACTTAGTATTAATAAAATACTGTACTGCACTTAGAGCCTGATTGAACAGGGTATAAGTGTATGTCAATGTCTGTTCACACAAGTACAACACTTAATGTTAATAATAAACACTGCACTTAGAGTCTGCATGAACTGGGTATGAGTGTATGTCAGTGTCCGTCTACACAAGCTCAATACTGTAATAATAAAACACTGTACTGCACTTAGAGCGTGCATGAACGGGGCATGTGTCAGTGTCTGTTCACACAAGCTCTGACAAAACTCAATCAATTTGCTTATCTGTTCAATTTGTGTTTATTTGTGGATATGATATATGCATGCTTTATCTCAACGTTTGTTTTCTTGCATAGTACATTTTTAAATGTTCCGAGTTTGTGTTACTGCTTTGTAAATTCCCTGAATTATTTTTGTGTATGAATTGTGCTACACTTGCCCTGGTTTCACTTGCTTATTCTATTGACTTCTACTTTCCTATAAAGAAAATTTCATTACTAAGTTCATCCATTATTTGTTCTTTGCTTTTCACTTGTTGTCTGTGGTCCCACTGCCTTTGTGGGACTGTATGTGTTTCAGATGTTGCTGCTCCAGTCTGAACTTTTGATGCGCCCTAATATTAAGGACCTTGACGCCTCCCACTTGGATTACAATCCACTTTGTTCTCTTGGGTTGACTGTACTTGTCCTGCTAGGTGAATCATTTCCCTTTGCTATTGGACTTTGGCTCCTCTGATTAACGGTTGTAACTGCATTGAACAGAATCAATCCTGGTCACATCTATAGCCTGTCCGTCCATGGGAAAGGATCGCTCCTTCACTGTGGTTCTGGTCAAGTTTTCTCTTTTCCCATTGAATTTTTTGTTTTGTTTTTTCCTTGCCAAGAAAAGGGGTCTAAGGATAGAGAATCAAACAAGTTTATAAAAATGACTCTCAAATAAAGAAATGCTACAACTTTAGAGGATTTAGCAATTTGATAAGTCTTGAGAACAAATATCCTGTAGTTTTTCCTAAAACCAGAGACATTAGATTCAGCATTAAATGAACTAACCAAATAAAATATCACTAACAGAACATAAAATGCACACTGACAGTGACATGAACATTCAGGTAAAGGTGCTGTGTATGTGATGCCGTTAGAGGGAACGTAACCATCAACTTTCTACTACTTCACCACCACCACCACCACCATACATGTGACATCTAGCCACACAATAGTATGTTTGTAGAGGAGAAAGATATGACTCACCTGTTATAGAATGTGGCAGTGATGATGCAAATTTTGATCCTGAATATTGCTCACTGTCTTCTTGACACTTCCTTTTCTTGAGAATTCCTATTAAAGCAGAGTTGGTTTTGATGTCCGAATGAGCTTCTAGTTGTCCTTTTTGAGAAACAATATCATCAAACAAGAGCTTGGGTGTGATCGGTTTGGTGTCACTGTCGTCATCTTTGACAGAGTTTATGAAGCGTGGTAAAATAGTTTGAAAATCAGACATCTTGGATGCTTTGTTGTACTGGACGTGGTTGTTTTTTCCTACAATTTCAAGTGCCTTCTGGTACTCCTTCTTGTCACGCATGAGCTCCTGGAGTAGGAGTATTGGTGATCTGTGTTTGGATATCAAACCTTTTCCAAGCTTTTTGAGATGACCTCGTATGTGGTTAGCCTGCCTGTCCTGTTGTCAAAAGAATCCCCACACAATGGACAGGAGTGGACAAACTTCTTCTCAGATTCAGAGTCCGAGTTCTGCTGCAGTTCTGGTGAAAGATGCAGGAAAAAAAGCCTTCATGAAACAGCATGTCTCTCTCATGTCAAACAATTTGTCTGTGCACACTGAACAATTAATTTGACATGCTAAGATGGGTCAATATGGCATTAAACCTCCAGCTTAGGCACCTTAAAACAGAGAACTTTACCATACTTTAATTCTTCCTCTAATGTAGTATATTGCTGCATCTAAAGTTTATAAGAAAACAGGGTACTAAAGCATTCTCATAATCATTATTATCGTTATTTTTTCTGTATAGTCAATTGGCAACAAGGGTCCAAAAAAGTTCTAAACAGAGCCATTCTAAACTTTTAGGACTACTGGTGTAACAAATCTTGCACTGGTCTATTGTACTGCCCATTAAAAAAATTATATTTGGTCTTTCTCTAGTCTAACATGGTGCGAGGCTGTATGTGACAGAGTATTCAGCAGTGCACCTGGGTCAGCTCATGGTTGTCGCAATTTACTCCTGAGGCTTGGCAAGAGAAGAAAAAAATCAAACACTTTCTACTTAAGTGGATCTTTGAGGCAACATGCCCCATTGCCCCAACGTTAAGTACTTGCCCCCGTTCTCTGTGAACGCAAACATCTAGGGTTGGTAGACCAAGTTGTTACGCTTCAGAAATTCTTATCAAATCTTTCGGTATGCCTTTATGTCCAGACAGGATGAACTCTTGTATTGCTGGAACATTTAAGTGACAGTTTCTAAATCTCATCTGAATTCCTGAACTCGATGATGGTCAATGGACTCCCCCAGTACGTTAGACTGACATACATAATACAGACAGCCATACACATAATCACAGAATCATGTTCTGTACCATGAAGTGAAAATATTGGTACATTCTATTAAAAAATATGATACTGAGATGATATCCAGAGAGGCTATACTTTGAAATGCAGAAAAAAAAGGTTCATACCTCTTTTCTTCATTAGTGTTGATATTTGCCCAATGGTGGCTTCTCTTCAGTTGTAGCTATGTTTTCAGCTGATACTTTGTGGCGAGACTTGTGGTTCACTCCAACTCTATGTAGATGTCCTCGAACGTGATTGGATAGTCCCACGCCCGACTCAAAATAAGCAGAACAGTATGGACAATTCTTGCGGCTAGAATCAGTTGTTTGCAACTCATCCATGGAGTTTTGAGTTTGGACAGATTCATTTTCAATCACTAAATCTTCATCTGTGTCTTCGTCTTTGATTTCAACATCACTCTGGTCTTGTTCTTCACTTTTTATCTTCTCGTACAACTTTTTAGATGCCTGCAAAGCTCCCCTCATGGACATTCTCCTACTGTAAGTGTAAATTATTTGCTTTTGTCGTTTGAAAATGCTATCAACATGGTTGTTGTCAATATCCCTAAATGGTGACAAGTCCCTCTTTGCAAAATCATCCTCATCCTCTTCCATACCTTTAGTACTTGAAGAATTTGGTAAAACTGAGTCTTCTTCTGACGAGTTTTGAATTGGAGTGACGACGACTTTACGTTTGGAATAGGTTTTGTTCTGAATAATTGTAACGATTCGTGTCCTTGGACAATAGCTTGGATCAAGCTCACTTTCTGATTGCACTTGGTCATTTTCAGACAAAGGTGACTCAGGCAATTCATAAGGGTCTTTCTCGTTGGCATTACCATTGGTTTCCCTCTTTTGAATGGTTTGTCCTTTTTTTTGAGATAAGAGTTCGTTAATAGATTTATTAAGCTTTGATTCTATTTGAAACAATTCTGGACCTCTCCTATTTTTTTCATTTTTAAATATATTGGAAATGTTGCTGGAATTGTGCGGTAAATTTTTTGTTGACTTTTCACTTTCAACTGACGTCTTAGACGGAAACTCTGCATTTCTCAAGTGAAATTTTGAAGTGGATACATTCTGGGGTTTTTGTGTGTATGTAAGAGCACCATATTTAGCTTCATAGACTTCTAGAGATTGATCATGGCGTCGCAGTAAATGCTTAGTGAAAACAAGTCTGCTAAATGTTCTATATGAAGAACAAATGTTACAAGTAAATGATGGTTTCTCTTCATGCTTTTTGGAAGAAGGAACACTATGTCGCATAACATTATGTTTTCTAAGTTCAGACTCATCTTCTGTCTTGAATTGACATTTTTCACATTTTAACACTATTTTTCTTTTGTATTTCTGGTGTGTTTTTGCATGATCTACAAATTTATTGGGACATGTGGTTCCGAATGAACACTGGGGACAGTAAAGCCACTGAGGGCTGCTACCTTTTTTGTCTGAAGTCTGTTTGGGTTTGTGTACTGCCATGTGCTCAATAAGAAAACCACTCTTTTTAAAAGACTTCCCACATTCAGTACAAATATAAGGCCTTATCTGCTCTGTGTGTGACTTCATATGATTTTCCAACAGATGCGGTTTCTTAAAAACAATTTTGCATTTTGTGCATGGGTATTCTTGAGGCTTCTCTGAAAACGAGTGTATTGTCTCATGTTCACTTTTTAATGGCGAAAGCTTGTGATTTATAGGACTCTGTTTTGAATTACTTGTTGGTGAATTATAAAGAATATGCTTGATGGGCTTTGCTGTGCCATTTGTATACTTAGTAACAGTTCTTGAGGGTGACGTCCTTGATGGTGACATCCTAGATTTCCGAACTCTTATGAGTGGAATTTCATCTTCTTGGTCTTCTGGTGGAAACAGCTCCTCAGATGGGTCTACCATTACAACCATGTCCATTTTACGTTTCCGTCTCTTTGGGATATCAGGTGGAGGGGCCTCGTCTTTAGGTTCTTCCCCTGGAGAGTCTTCATGACTATCCCACAAAAACTGCATAATCTCTTTTTGAGAATCCCAAGGAATATTACTAGGACTATTAAAGTTATCTGAGGAATCATCAGGAGAGTCTATGTCAAAGTCCCATATCCCACCAATTTCTTGCACTGTTTTCAGTGGCGTGATGTTCTTTTCCTCCTCCTTTTCATTGGAGAAGTTGTTAAGTTCATGAGCTTCAGTTGGTTGATGCACAGAAGGTCCATTCCCCAAACCAACCGGGGATAACATATCTTCACTGGATAGAACATCTAGGACACTGTTTGGCTGGCCCAAAGACTTGCTGAAGGCATCTGTGCAGGAGGTCATTCTCAGAGGCTCTTGCATGAGCATGAGAGCATTAATCTCAGGGTCAGCATCCTTGTCTTCTGCATCAACACCTGTCAGACATGACATTTCTGCTGCCATGACCTGCAAAAAAGAAAAAAAAAAGAGATCAAGATAGATACTTTAAGTTGTGAGTCAAGAAACAGCTTAAGCTTAGGAAGTTGTAAGACCTTCTATCAGAAGACCAAGGAAACCTTATCTCTCTGGAGACAAGAAGGAAAGCCACCATACAACTCATATCTTCACTTCATTTCCAGAATTCCCGGTATTTTAGCAATAAAAAAAACACTCAAAAGAGCTCAACAGTGATGAACCAGGACAAAGTTCCAAAAGTAAATTTTCAAAAAAAATTTTTATTGGATTAAAGAATGATAATATACATTAGGTATAGATGGTTAGCCTCAGTAGTGTTGTTAAATTACATGGCAAAAAGAATGAAACATTTACTTCTACCTGACTTAGAAGCAAGCGAAATTAACTATTGCAGGTTAAGCTAGTAGCTAGTCCATTACTACTGAAAAACATTTCTGCAAAAACACTATATTGCGTTCATATATCGCAATATAATTTCAATTTCAAATTTGAAATAGTTTATTAGATACAAACTCTGCACACCTGACTGGACGACAGGTGCATAGGAGAAAACCACTTTACACGTGAAGCCCATCAGTATGTGACTTGTATGTGACTAAAACCCTGCGCTGAACTTAAAAAACTCTGGCTTAGAAGTAGGCAGTTCAATGCATACATTGTCTTGGGCTCCCGTCTCAAACAGGGGGTATCACGCAGGCTTGGCGCCGGTTCAGTATGCACACCCGTACACTTGTCATTTTGATAAGTAAAATTTAAAGGTATTTCATTAAAAGGGACAATTTTAAAATAATGACTGTTGGGGAAAGCGTGTATTGCCATAGTTCATGTGCAGTTGTTTGTATAAAGAGATTATTCATCAATATGGGAGAGGCGCACTCAAACCCACCCGGAATGCAGAAATAGCCACCGCTGTGTACGATTGACACAAGCTGTAGCAACAACACAAGCCAGCGCTGTTGTCCGCGTCCGTCAGTGATGCGCGAGCTGACCCATGACCCGCGGGCTGGAGAAATTGCCACTTCAGTGCGGGTGCATATCTTACAAATCACTTCTTAGCTCGCACCCCATAAACTGAAGCTCTGTTCTCTCGATCGCACCCCATAAACTGAAGCGTGCTCTGTTCTCTAGACGCGCTGTGTGACAGAATCACACAGGGAAACAGTGAGGCGAAAATCTGCTCTTCTGCGCTCCTGGACTTTATTATTTTGTGTTTTATTGGATTTACCTAACAACTTGCCTCATGTGAGCTGCTCAGTGCAAACGAGGTTCGAAGAATGCGGACAATTACTTTCATTTTAAACGATGAAGAAGAAAGAAAAATACAAGGGTTGAAATGCCAAGGATTGTTTGAAATCTTCCGCGTTAAGATGAAAGCGTAACAAAAACATCAGTTTGACTAAAACGAGTTCTGAGAGTAAGTCATTTACACATTAACTTAATACTGGATGAATATTGTTCACTTTTCTCTACATTAAAGTCAGCTGTAATACTTTTGTCCGTTTGGTCCGCTTGAGCCTTGAACATTTTATGCAATATTATAGCCTATGCGGGCACAGGGCGGGTTGTAAAAATGCCTGACCCGCGCATCGCTATTGTCAGCTACAAAAGTTTATCACTGTGCGAAAACAAAAGTTATGCTGCTAAATCAACATTTGCAAATTAAATTCGACCCTACAACCCATACATGATACTATCGAGTAAGAAGCGAGACTTCCGTCATACCAGTTGATACTTGATCCATACAGCTTGCACTTGTCCCAGTTTGTTGTCTTGATCAAAGAAGTTTCCCCAGCCAACTAGATGGACAGAATCTCTTTTTTCATCTATAAACATTATATTTAACTAGTTGTTTTCCTTATTGACCAAAATTCCCAGAATAAAAAGGTCTAGCAAAAACTCTTGTAGGCAGCAACTCCCTCTCTACCGCATGCATAGCATGTTGAGATTGCCAAAAAGTATCCTACAGCGCCGCGTGCATTTACTACATTGTGACTGGCTGATGGACCTGTCGATCCTAATGGGCATGCTTTATCATCTATTTCGCGATATCGATCTTTCAATTTTTGGCACAGCACTAGTCCAAAGGGACTCTGATACACATAGATTCATGTGAGAACACTAAAGCCTTATCAGACCGTTGCGGTCTATGGAAAAAATACACTTCTTGTGGATTCTTTCCACAGACCCGCACGGCTCTTGTACCTGTGCACGGACCTCAGAGCTGTCCTAAACTGCACCCAACCCGGAGTCAGTGTACACCCGGCGTAAGGCTGATCAGAGCATGGTTTTGAGAGCCAATAGCAGAGTGAGCTGAAACAAAAGCTGCTTTTAAAAAACAGAGGAAAGTCTAAAAAAAATGCTTTCGGGACCTTAGGCATTTTTTTTAGCAGCAGCACCTATGGACTGGCTTCTAGTCCAACTCTCAACAGATTTAAGCTCGCAATACCATGGATCTATTATATTACCTGGCTACGACATTGCTAGCTTGTAGTCATTGTAAATCAGAACCAGTGGCCACTCCATTGGTACTGCATCGGGAAAATTCCTCTACAAGCTAGAAAGCATTTTTTACCTAGAGAGCAATGCAAACACAAACTGCTTGTGAGCAGAAACCTTTACAGATTTAAGAATGGTTGGATTTTGTGTTAATTCTTACTTTCACATCAAAAACTTTTTTCTGGTTTAAAAGGTTTTAGTTCCGTATATGACGACTTTTAAATTTTAGATTTGGCCACCGTTGCTCTGATTGGTCCAAACGGTCCCGCTTCTCGCACAAAGAATTGTGGGGAAAAAACAACTGCACATGTTCCACAGTAAAAAACTAACTATAACGGTCCTGATGGCCAAGAATGCCAAGGAGCAAAAGTCATTGACGTACAGCGCCCGCCATCTTTGATTTGATTGATTTGATGAAGTCCCACTGAGATTCAGAATCTCTTTTACAGGGGAGCCCTGGGGGAAGGGTCAGGGGAGGCATTAATGGACATGTTTTTAGGTGTAGGAGGAAACTGGAGTACCCGGAGGAAACCTACGCAGACACGGGGAGAACATGCAAACTCCACATAGAAAGGCCCCGGGCGGCCCGAGAGTTGAACCCAGGACCTTCTTGCTATGAGGCCAGAGCGCTAACCGCTGCGCCACCATGATCACCAGGGCTTGTGCAATAAACAAAAGTTATGCAGCCAATTCAACAGTTGTGAGTGAAATTCGACCCTTTGACCCATACATTCAAGAAAGTCAAAAAATGGCGCGAAAAACACTGTCTCAAGCTTCAGGAGCCAGACATCCGTCATACTGGTTCATACCTGATTCAAACAGCAAGTTCTCGTTTTGTTGTTTTTATCAAAGACATTTTTCCAGGCAACTAGACGCCCATCGTATCTTTCTGCTGGGTGACATGCGCAGTAGAGAGGAAAGTGACGTCAACCGATAATCCCTAATAAAACTCCTGAGACTGCTTTTTGCAACAACATTACTGCTGTTCAAGTTATCAAAGATAAGACTGTACAGATTGTTGGAATAATATTAGGATAAATCCATGTAAATGTGAGAATAAACCAGAGTGCTTTCCTTATCAGCATGTGTTCACAGGTAAGCATATTAATATACCCAGTGTCTGTCTGATGGTGCGTTCACACTGGACAGTGTCTTGGCATCCATTTTCAATGTTAAGTCAATGTAAACCGGCGTCTTGAGTGTTCAAGCGTATTTGCAGCGAGTACTGGCGTCTGGGGCGTCCGTTGACGCAGTGTCTTGCAGATTGGAAGCTCGGCGCTGTGGCGGACGCGAATTTGCTCAAATCTGCGGCAGCTGCAGGAGTTGGGAAAATCCATCTTTCACGCGTTGGAAGTCGGCGTCAGCCAATCAGACTACACTCCTGTGACACATGACATGTTGTTCTCTCACATCAAGGGGAAGGGAGGCCTGTTAATTGAAGTCTTTTAATAACTTTTTTAACAAAAAGTCACTTGTTTGGGGGCTTTTTTCAAAGACTTGGCTGTTCGTTGCTTTGAAGATCTGGAGACACGGCAAAACAAACAACACGGGACATGAACTGGACTGACAACGTGCTCACAGGGATCTATTAAAAATGCTCGTTGCCGTGTTCAATCCACTGCTGTACGACGCGAGGAGCCGAGGAAAACAGAGACAGCAAAAAGACACTACCTAGAGGAGGAGAAAGTTGTGCGATCGGGTAAGCTCTGTTTTATAAATGCAACAAGCTTCTATCTCTCTCCCTCCCTCCTTCTCTCTCTCAACGTGATCTGTCTACGAGCAAAACAAAGCCTGCAAACAAGCGGGAGCTTGAAGAAGCGCTTTGGGGCATTAAAAGTGGCTTTCTGTCCACGCGTTAGCTTCGAAAATGTTCTGCTTCAAAATACGCTTTTACGTGCAAATTTTGACGCAAATACAGTGACAATGCAGCACGATAATACAAAACAACACGGATTATTAACTATGTCACCACATTAGTTCTTGCAGCTTGTTTCGCTGGTTTTAATCACCATTTTTTGGTTTATTTAAGTTGTTGTCTGTACACTACAGAAGCTTTTAATAGACGAAAAAGTGCAAATGAATCCAAATCAAGGCCGGTGAGCCTTACAAGCGAACCGCAATGGGGTCTGCTTGGAAGCAGAGTGCGACCACCTTCAAACTGGGTCTCAGTGAGGTTTGTGGACAAAATCAGCTGATTTCAGTGGGTCTCACTCTCTACACAGTATGCGACACAGTGTGTGTGGAAGTAGGCAGCAACTTTTGACTTGAGATGTGCAAGTGTGCATTTTTCCAATTTTTCCAAAAGACCATATGAAGCACATTTGGACTGTCCAGATTTCAAATGTGTATAATGGGTTTTTGAACAATGATCTAAATACTATCTGGCAACATTGCCCCCGTAGGTCTGGAGTGGGATTACAAGGTGTCTTTTTTTCCATAAAACCTGCAAAATTCTATCAATGAAAATGTTTTAATAAGTGATAAACACACATGGTTTACAGCAACCCACAAGCTCATGAATATTGAGTTACTTTAAGATATGGCCAGCATAACACATCATTTTAAAATTAATTACGGTATTTTAACAGAGCAAGGTCGCAAGAATGAGAATGCTTTGAAGGGCAATAAAAGTGTCACATCTTAACGATGCTTACATTGCGATAGAACACGTATGTATTCAGTAATTTTGCACAGTGTCACCAAATGCAGACATTTTACGCGTTAAAACGAAAACGGCTGCGAATTAAATATAAGTGTGCTTCTACAACTTCAGCTCAATAGTTTAGGAACAAGCTAAAACAAATCAAAGTTGCAAGGTGTCTGCAAAGATCTAAATTTGCAGATTACAGTGGTACGCTTTTGCATGTATACCGGCTTTACTACACAATATTACCTTTTATACCACGCCGTGTTTTTGGATGCTGCTTACAGGAGCTGCAGACCATTCCACACCAAAACCTATTCCTCAGGCTAAAACCCAGCTAATAACCATCAACTCACACCACAATCTACGTGGACCCCAATGAGGCAATGTAAAACAACTAAATCTTACCTCCAAGCGGTGTAGATGCAGACAAGGAGCAAATTAAATGCAGCATTGAATAATTTCTTACTTTCGTCTTCCATCTATTTCACAGTCGCCATTTTCCGTGGTGGTCTGGTGTGGGTCAGGCCATTTTTGTAAAGACACCAGCACAAAGTCTCGGTTTGAATATAATGCTAAAACAAAATAATATAATGACAGTACATGCCATTTGATATGATATTCATTTAAAAGCGGTATTCGCAGAGCTCAAAACTGCCATTTGAATGCACGTGTATTGTAATGTGTTTGCGCCGGGCTCCCCCACAGATCAGACAATGGTACGTTCCAAAAAGGAGGCATAAAAGGCAGTTAATGACCATCTCTTGTTGTGCTTTAGGTGTAGGTTAGTACATTCTCAGCGTCTTCACTGCAATAATTCATCAGGCACATTGAAATTAGATTGGCCCTTTGCTTGATTATGTTTTTACAGACCACGGTTAAGGTCACAGTAAACTTAACTGTAAAAAGTATTGGGTTGGTGTGCCCTCCAAAGATGTGATGTGCCCACTCTCCTATGGTTCTTGGTCTTTGTTATTTCAAACCCCACAGACGTGATTTCTCATTCAT
Source organism: Mugilogobius chulae (assembly GCA_038363315.1). Classification (NCBI taxonomy): domain Eukaryota; kingdom Metazoa; phylum Chordata; class Actinopteri; order Gobiiformes; family Gobiidae; genus Mugilogobius; species Mugilogobius chulae. The sequence goes on along the minus strand of CM076395.1, from coordinate 31,239,929 downwards.
ATGTTAATAAGACTGTAGTGAATGAGAACGGGGTTAACTTTATGTCTTTTAATAGGGTTATTTGCAGTTTGGTACATAGAGTTCTCTTTACCGCATTTCCCCATTTTTACTTTCATTCCCCCTATTAAAGCGTGTATCCATTAGCTAAAATCATTCTTCCAGCCAAACAATCCCAAGTGTTCCAACAAGCTGTCCTTTAAAGGGGTAATGAGGCTCCACTTGGCCTAACAATTCTCAGACAGGTAATTCAATAGTTAATATTTTGTTATTGCCGTACGTTGTTTGTTAACGTTCACACAAGTTTACAAAATAGTTAGCTGAACAACAAATTGCTAGCTAAAATGTAGGTAGCTAGCTAATTGCTAATTAGCTAAATACTAAGCAGTTAGTCCAGTTTTTGTTGTTTGTTTGTTGAAGATTCTTATTAAATGCTCTAAATTACGGAAATAAAATATTATATTGTGATTATTACCACATTCATCCAATTGTCAGCTAATTTAGTAGAACAATTTTCATAAAACTAAAACTTTACTTTAACATATCAGATTGGTAAGTAGATTAAAGTAAATTGATGCAATGACTTATCATTTGCTAGTGAACTATAATATGATATATGTTTTTGTTTTACAGATTTAAAGCATCCCGAGGCTGCTGTTTTATTTTTAAATGTGAGGAGTCTTCAGTCTACAGTACAATGTTGGATTCAGATGACTGCACATTCTCCTTGAACAGTCTGTTTTTTGAGAAACCTGTTGTCCATAAAGTGTGGGTTAAAAGGACAAATACAATACAATATCAGCATAAAAAAAATCTTTTTTTATGTTAATTAATTAAAATATTGATTTCAACAGAAAACCTTTACGCCAAGAGACGAGTCAATGGCACGTAGAAATACCTCCGTCTTTGTCTCAGATTCCTAATACTCAGGATGTGCAAGAGGATGCAGAGTCTTTTTCTTTTCTCCATGGTATGTTTGGATGGAATAAAGATAATTTTCCTTAAACGCATAAGTATGAGATTTTTATGATTGATTAAAAATTTTTAAATATATACCACTTCTTCACAGGTCTTGCACAGGCACTCGTAAGAAATTTGTACCCCCTTTTAAAAGATCAGACTTGAACATTTTGCCATCAGTCAGCAAACTTTGTTACAATTTTAACCTTGATGACCACCATGAAACTACAGTAAGTCACAGTAGTGTGGCCCAAGGCCACAACTCAGGTTCACCGGTGGATCTGTGGGGAGGTGAGAGCTTCAGGGACTTTTTGGAAGCTGCCAGAACCAGAGATGAAACCCCACAGGCATCTTCCCATATCGTTGGTGATGGAAAGATTCTATCCTCAGTCTACTCTGAAAGCCCACCCCTACGAAGAAGGCAAGATGCAAAATGCTAAACTGTTTATTATTTAATCATTTCCATGCTTTTGAGTTGCTCTTTTATCTTTCATTAAGGCTGTGTGATAATTTTCATCGCTGGTTGTTTAGAAATGTACACTTTTTTAGTATTACCAGCATCAAGATCCTGAGATCTTTGTTCTAAAACAGAACTAGCAAGGGACTATTGAGCTCCTGCCACTATGACACAACACCCTGTACTGTGGCTAGCTCATAGCAGAGTTAACACATATAGTGACAGACACAGACAGACAATCATTCACTCTCTTCATTCAATCACTAGGAGAATTTACAGTCTTGTCAATTGACCTACACATGCATACATTTGGAGGTGGGAGGAAGGCGGCGCACTTGGAGAGAACCCAAGGTAACATAGGGAGAACATACAAAATTCACCTTAAGAGATAATGAGATGTTGATTTTACATTCAGTCTTTGAGGTTTATTATTCATTTTTTCTCTTTTTTCATTGATACTTAAAATGAATCATGTTTGTTGACAGAGGTGTTACATTTTTTGTTAGCTGATTACGGATTAGCAACATACTAGCTGCAGAAATATTAATTGTAAACCAACATAGCATGCCTGCCTAAAGTGTCACTGAACTCAATTTAAACTACTTTGTGGTTATATAACTTAAACCCAACTATACTATTTCAATATTTTTTGGAATGATCAATGAGAGATTTCTGAAAGAGAATTGTTCCAGACTTTACTAGCACCCTACTTATTCCTTTTAAAATGTTTTTTTCCTGTTCTAAAATAGCTTGTTCAAAGTTCCAGTGCGGGGTGATGGAGCTAGCACCTGTACCAGCAGTCAGACGGCATTTAGACCTCAAAGTTTTCCTGCTCAAGTTACCATGGCTACAACCCCTGTTCCTCCTTTGCCCCAGCCGCTACGATCGACAATTCGCCAGGCAGTCCAGCCCATGTCCCCCTCCAGCCCGCCCCTCCAGCCAGCGTCAGAGATTGGGGACACAAAGAGAGCGCTCGTCCCGCCCATGACACCTCAGCCACTCTGCATACAAGGTGCCCCACAGCGCATTATAGAGGGTTTCAAAAAACACCCGGCTCACTGGCTGCTTGCAAGTGATTACAAAACACACGGCTTCTGTGGCTAGTGGTGGTAATGGGGATGCACATGTCTAGTCTAGCCGCAGCTGCCACAATCTGTTTGAGGGGGGTGGGGTTAAGTAAGGTAAGCTCTACCGATGACCGTTGATGTAATGAATCATGAATCATGGCTGGAAATAAGATGTTGTGTGAGAAAGAAGTGGTCAATATTAACAAAAAATATACATGATATCTTTTAGACTGCCCAGGTAGTTATTTATTTAACCATGTATCAAAGTTAAAAGTAAACACAAAAGGGCAGAAATATACAACTTCATACCCTTTCATGAAATCTTACGACATACATGTTTTAATTTTGGCATTTAATGTTTCTATCATTGTTTAGAACAGTGATTTCCAACCAGTGTGCCGGAGAACATCAGCATCTCTATCAGGAATATTTGGAAAAAATGTATCAATTTTCAATCCTTCAATCTGTGATGTCCAATTCATAGATTCAATTGAATATTTTGGGGTTTTATGCCATGAATGACACCATAAGAATCATAATTAAAACAATAAGTTCACAGTTAATTAACAATATGCAAAAAAATCATAATAATAAATTAGTTTTACAAAAAGTGTGCTGTGACTCAAAATGGCTGAGAAACACTGGTTTAGACCAGTATGGCAAACCACGACTATAAATTTTGGCAAAGGAAATTATGATTTTTGTAGGAGTTGACTTATAAGCAATTATATTAAAAAAAGGCTACTGACTCTCTAATAATAAAGTTTTTCCAGATGGGTTTCCAAGTCATTGACGCCCAGAAACATTTAGGATGACTATATTTTTACTGTTCATTAGTCACAATTAATTGATTAACTGACAAGTCTCTCTTGACAGAAACTTTATTCTTCTCTTTAATCTTGGTGCATATGTTTTTACAATTAAAATTGTATTTGTTTTGTTTTAATGTCTAAAGTCACCTGTTCTTTATTTGCTAGGGTCGTCTGGAGTTTTGAGACCAGTTTCTGAAATACGTATCTTTAAACTACACAATGCAGCACTTTGTATCTTAAATGTTTCTTCTGATGCAATCACTTTTGAAAAACTTAACTTTCAACAGCATCCAAATTCAGGTCTGTCTTTGAGTTCCCCTTTTTCAACTATGTACAGTCCCAAGCTTTAGATGATGTAAGATAATCAAGCACAAATACAAAATGTCACATCATTGTTTTTTCTACAATTTTACGTATACCTTATTTTCAGGTTTTTTACACTGGGAAGAACTTCGTGGCATCTGCCCCAACTGGATCTGGGAAAACAGTGTTGTTTGAGTTGGCCATCATTCGTCAGCTGATGGAGACTTCAGAACCGTGGGCCAACTTCAAGGCTGTATACAGTAAGACTAAGACTAAGCCTTGTCTAAAACTATACTAGGTCTCAAACCTAAATCTTGAGTAAAGGGGGCTACATCAGACTAGTATGTTAATGTTGGTTTTAAATCTTTACACAAGCAACACTTTTAAATCAGGATTTCATGTCTAAAGCAAAGCTAAAGGGATGTTCTCACTGTACGAACCCCTTTTCAGTTTCTGTTACTTTTTATTTTATATCCATCTAGGCCCATATGATAGATACTGTATTTACAAAGAGTAGAGCCATGGCTTTTTGGCTTTGACAGGCTTTTTCAGTCAGAATTTAAAATAAAATAACTTAAAGAAAGACTTTAAGAAATAATACTTTTTCAAACATTTATATTTTCAGACATTTTCTTAAATCAGCAAGAGAAATAATTTGCACACTCTGTGTTTTTCCTTTTTTTTTTTTTTTCCATATAACAGTACCTAGAGCCAAGTCCCTATTTAGTGAGTGAAACCTCTCAGACTGTATTGCTCACATTCACAGCAACAGTGTTTGAAAGCAGAATTGACTAGCTTCATATGTACAGTGTGGAATATATAAATATTTGATTGGCAAGTGCATAAATAAAGTTTGTCTAGTCTAAAGTTAAATTAACGGTTGTATGGAGGATTTTTCAAATCCAACAGCTGTTTGCTGTTTTTCAAACGATGCACATGTGTTTCTCCTCCCAGGGCCACCCCTTCACTGCAACTGGGCCATTGAGTTACTTAGGAACACTGAGGGTTTGCTTGACAGGTTAACAGGCCAATAGATAACGAGGTACCTCGTTTTCTATTGATCAACGTTTTACTGGTCTCATCATGTCTACAGTTTAGATATTTTTATAATATATATTTTTTTGTTTAGCATAAGTACAAGGCTGTTACAAATCTATGCAACTGCTTTTGGCCAAGACTGACAACAAACAATTTTTGAAAATCCTCCATACAACCTTTAAGTTTGTTTTCCCAACAAAGACAAATGTTGCAATTGTACCAGTATTAGTATTGATATTCCTAAAAGGTTGGTCTGACTGGAATATATGTTTTCCTGAGATTAAAAAGTCCCTAGTTCTTACTCACGTCCATTTAAAAGAGATTGGAAATGGAAGTATCAGGAACTGAAAAATGGATTTTGTATAACAGATCACTGTGAGAACTAAAAAACCCTCTAGGATGAGATTGAAAGCTTTTCCATCCTAACCATTTACACATTTAAAATGTGTTGCTATGCTGCTGGAATTATTATGACCCCTGACTCTTTTCTTCTGCTTGTGAGTCATTTGTGACATTTTGCAGTGATTGCTTCAAGGTCCTGTTTTACAACAGAGGCCATGTTAAAAAATGTGCTGTTGTTTAAGTGGCACCTATCAAGGCCCTGTGCAGTCAATGCTTCGAGAACTGGAAAAGAAAATTTGGTCCACTGGGACTCAGATGCAAGGAGCTGACGGGCGACACAGAGATCGATGACTTCTTTGAGATTCAGGACTCGCACATCATTCTGACCACTCCTGTAAGGAACTTTCAAGTTAAAAACACTTTAATGCTTTCAATATCTCAATGGTACATTTGAAGTTATGTTTTTGTTTTTTTTAATTTAAGACTAATTCTCATCACAATATAATTGTGCTTATATATATTTTGTGTAATAATAATACTTGCTTTAAAAGATATCTACTTGCAATTCGTGTTTTAGGATCAGACTTTTGAAACTTAGCAAAGTACAACATATAGGGACTGCATTTATTATCTCACTATGCCTTATGTTTATTTCCATTTAGGTCTATGCTATTAAAGGATGAAGAAGTTGCTGTATTTTAGTCTTAAATCATTTTTTGTCTTTTGTTTTAGGAAAAGTGGGACAGCATGACAAGGAAATGGAAAGATAACTGTCTGTTGCAACTGGTCAAGCTTTTCCTTATTGATGAGGTGATGAAGATCTTGTTAAATATATTATGTGTTTGCTGTTTCTGAGGCTGAATTTAGTCTCAGTTTTAACCAAAAAAAGGCACTGAACTTAATATTCTTGAATGTCTTATGCTACTGTTCTGTGTTGTCTTGTCCTAGGTTCATGTGGTAAAAGATACGACCCGCGGAGCTACTCTTGAGGTGGTAGTGAGTCGCATGAAGACTGTGAACACCTACAGAAGTGCTCAGAACCCAGTGGGCCCTGGGTCTATGAGGTTTGTGGCAGTTTCGGCCACAATACCGAACATCACTGATGTAAGAAGAACTTTCTATGACAAGTTTCAGTTCATATGCCAGGTGCTGTATTGTATCTTTAATGTGGGGCATGGATATATGCTTGAAAAAAAGGATTGGGCTAAACACAACTGCTTATAACATACACTTGAAAAAAATGTGTCCCTTTTCTGACAACTACAACAAAGAATTTATGAAATGTTTCTGAAATCACAAATTATAAGCATTTTATGTCAGTTAACCAGTTGTTTAAATTCACTTACTTTTTCCCAAGGGGTTATAATCCTTGCTCATTGTGTGTGGGAAAACATACATTTGAGGAGATATGGATGATTTATTTTTACACATATTTGATTGCTGTTTGGTCATATAGATTGTGTTGTTTTGATGTGCTCAGATCGCTGACTGGTTGTGTGATCACAATGGCCCGGCCACTTACCTGAACATGGATGAGAGTCATCGCCCTGTGAAGTTAAGGAAGGTGGTGCTGGGATTTCCTTGTAATCCCAGCCAGACAGAGTTCAAGTTTGATCTAACTTTAAACTACAAGATGGCCAACATCATCCAGACCTACTCTGAACATAAGCCCTCTCTAGTGGTGTGTACACGGAAAGTTTATATGCATCATAATGTTTTGATTCTTGATGTTATAACAAGATGAATGGCCTCATTTTCTGAATTAGGAAAATCATCTGTAAACTGTATATCCCATGTTAAATTTGATGAAAGCATTGACAAAACCTGCAGTAGTTTGTCATTACAAACTAGGCACTGTGTAGCTTTTCTTCATAGAAATGTTTTACACTTTGCCTGGAATGTGCAGCATTAAACTATTCTATACAAATGTAGGAGACAACATTACATCAGTCTTATAGGCAACTTGACTAAATATAAAAGTTCATGTTTTCCTCTGTATTGGAAATGGAAATTGAATAAACTGGGCAGAAATGTTACCATACCACTGAACATTCTTGGCAAATTCATCATCTTAAAGAAGGACTTAAGCCCACAACCACATTTCAAATTGAGCTAGTAAACTGAAAGGAGTGAGTATGGGGCGGAGTCTCAAGGTATAAGGAGAAGTGTGATTGGTCTAACAAATAACTATGGCAGATGTTTAGAATTAGATATACCTGAATGGCCAAAAAGAACAATTTATGTACAAAACAATACTTAACTAATATAACATATAATATTTTAGCTACAGTGAGTAAACCCACCAGAAAAGCTACAGAGAGTAACTTTAGATTCTCCTTATTTAGTAGCTGTAAAAAGCTTTGTAAACATTGTCATAAATCAAGAAGTACTTTGATGTTTTATCAGTTTTGCACCACTCGAAAAGGAGCCCAACAGGCAGCTGCAGTTCTGGCAAAGGACGCACGGTTTCTCATGACCATAGAGCACAAGCAAAGGTTCGTTTCATGGTCACAAATCTTTATATTGATTGCTCTGGTGACAACTGCATATGCTCATGTTTTCAGGTTGATGAAGTATGCCAACTCTATTCTGGATTCCAAACTAAGAGGTAGCTACATGTTTTACGAAGAACAAAGCATGTGAACAAAATTAATCTTTTTCTGACGCAGACATAATGGTGCTTGGAGTGGGCTATCATCACGCCGGAGTAGATTTGTCAGACAGGAAGTTGATTGAAACAGCTTTCATTGAGGGAGATCTTCCGGTACTGTGTAAGAAATAGGATTCGTTCATGAAATACAGTATGTGTAAATACATTAAGAATTTAGCTTTATAATGACAGTTTTTTGCATAATAGTCACTACCAGGACTTTAGCCATGGGTGTAAATCTTCCTGCTCACCTGGTGGTCATCAAATCCACAACGCAGTATGTGGCTGGAGCCTGTGAGGAGTACAGCGAGGCAGACCTGCTGCAGATGATTGGCCGAGCTGGACGTCCACAGGTACAAATAACAACACTATTTGTAAATGCACTGTGCTTCTTCAAATGTCAATATATGGGATATAAATGACTGAAATGGCATGTGATAGTGCATAATTATTCTGTTGTAATTTTTTTTAAATGTACTTTTGTCAATTAATGTGTTTTGGTGTAGCAACAATATTTGCAAAAAAAGATAAGGAATGAATGTACTGAATGATGTACTTTTATTACTTTTTATAATGCAACTAAATACTTTTAAATCAATATTTAAAAGGAACATATTCCGCAAAATCCTTGTTTTCTCATCATTTGCTCATCTTGATCCAGTCATGGATGTTTATTAATCTTCATTCATTCTTCACCTGAGGTTCTCCATCTCTGCCCACATCTCTGAAATGGTTGTAATTATTTAAATTAATTGAAAAATAAGACTTCAATTCAACCATGTGGGGTCAAAATTGCAAAACTATTTTGTAAAAGATAAATACATTAATTAAATTGCTGTCACTCTGAATAGGCAAAGCTTACAGTGTAAATAGGAAGTCACTTAAATTCACCTTCATTGATTGACATACTGTGTTTTCTCTCCTTGAGTTTGACACTGCAGCGACTGCTGTGATCATGACAAAGATGCAAAACAGAGACAAGTATTTGTCTCTAATGAACGGCATGGAGATTATTGAGAGCAGGTACTTCCTATCATGCTCTTCCTTACTCTTTTAGGTAGAAAGTAAACACATTTTCTCTATCGCCAGCTTACATGGTAACTTGGTGGAGCACCTGAACGCTGAAATAGTTCTCCACACCATCAGTGACGTCAACATGGCTTTAGACTGGATCCGCTCTACATTTCTCTACATAAGAGCCCTCAAGAACCCCAAACATTATGGTTAATATTCATTCTCGTACAAACTACTCTTATTTTCGGGACTATATGAGTTCATTTAAAATGTCACTCTCTTTATTTAGGGTTTTCTGCTGATTTAGACAGACAAGGATTGAGTCTAAATTACAAGGTAAGCATACAAGTGAAAAACTACTGAAAGAAATGCATACAGTATTAGATTTGCATGGGCACAAAAAATGACTCTAAGATATTAGTTTATTAGCAAAACAGGCAACAATGTTTTGGAAAAAAAAACAAACAATAGATATGGCCAGTGAAAATTTGCCATGCACAAAAAGTAAATTATTCATAAGAGGCTTTTCTGCTTTAATAACTGTCCAATTATTTCCTCTTTGCACAGAACTTGTCTCAAAAACCTGAATGCTCTGTCATCTATTGGACTAATCAACATGGATGAAGATATCAATATTAAGCCTACAGGTCACAAATGGGTTTGGGTTTGATGTATAATCTATTGTACAATATAACAATAATTCTAACTTTTAAATTGTGTTCCTCTAGAGCCCGGGCGGCTCATGGCTCGTTACTGTGTGGCCTTTGAGACAATGAAGCAGTTCAACCACATTTCAGGCACAGAAAGCCTATCTGATCTGGTGTGTTTTACTTTAATAGTTGGATACATCTTCAAAAACATTCTGTATAGAGGCAACTGGAAAAAGAAGTAGAACATAATGTGATTTCGACAGAGAACTTGGGAATGTCTCAAGGTGTTTTGGCAAAGAAAAAAAAACACTAGATACACATGAGTGTTATCAGAGCCTGGTTTTAGGACATTTTACCATTTTGTTTGATATAAATCTATGTAATTATATTATTCTTTTAAAATTTATAAATAGAAGTTTATAATGACTTGTGAAAAGGAGTTTTCCCTTTTGTTATTCTGCATTTTATTTTTTTTTCTTTGAACCCAATTAAAAGGATTGTTTTTTTATTTTTTTAATGCTAATTATGTGAATCTCCAATATAATTTTAAGGCTACAAAATAAACTAATTGACATCTCACCCCTCAAGAATCTAAAATGCAGTTTTTTTTAACTTTTTTTTTTTTTTTTTAATAAATGTGAATATTTCAAAATGAAAAAGGAAATATGACAGAAAACTTAAGCATTTGATTTATTGCTATTTACATTTGCCTCTAGTCGCCTTTATTCTGGAAACGTGAACAACTTGATGACATAATATTTTAAATGGTCTATAACTAAGGAAGACACTTGTAATATATGTCTTGAAAGCTGTTGTGTTGTTTTTAGACGGAGCTAGTGTCAAAAAGCAAAGAGTTCAGTGACATCCAGTTGCGCATGAATGAGAAGAGGCTGTTGAACACTTTGAACCGAGACAAAAATCGTACAACCATCAGGCCAGTCATCAACAAACAGACCTAAAATCTTAAGTGTTTTTGATTGATTAATCCAGATGCAATCAAATGTGCACTTTGCAAAACTAATATGTGCTTCTTGCAGGTTCCCGATGGAAGGAAAGATCCGGACCAATGACATGAAAGTGAATTGGTCTGTCTTTCAATTTTACATCGTTTAAACTGTAGCTTATACTGTCAGGTTGTTTTTATCCACATTTACATTTGTTTCCTAGCTTGATCCAGGCTCAACTGGGCTCCATCACGATCCAAGAGTTTGGACTGACCCAAGACACAGCCAAGATCTTCAAAAATGGAATTCGCATTGGGAGATGTATGTTTAACTGAAGTTGTCTGTATATGTAGCAGATTTCCTTACCTCAAAAAAAAATAAAAAAAAAAAAAAAAAAAAAAAAAAAAAAAAAAAAAAAAAAAATATTGCGATTTTCTTACCATATAAATGAATATCTTAAAAAGGCAATAACAAATGGTAAGTTCGTTGAGCATTATAGTGTCTCTTCAATTAAAAATGGCTTAAAAAACAAACAGATTCTCAAACAGATTCTACAAATTCGTTAGTCTGCAAATGGAAATAAATGTGGGGGATTGTAAAATCATATTTTTCCCATTTTTTTCAGCCTCAAATCAGGTCTGAACAATACTGATGCCAACAGCTGCTTCTGGAACAAACACGTGACAGAAAATCACTTGAAACAAACTCATTTGATCACACATAAGATGGTTTACTAACGATATACAATACATTGCTCAAAACAAAATATATTGCAAAAATATATAGTCCCAGCCCCAATTGTGTGGTAAATGGCATCAATTGATTATATTTGTGTGTTTTTTATAATATACACTATGTTTTTATGTATGTTTTAGCAACATTTCACCACTAGAATATTTTTAAATCCAAACTTTAGAAACATAGAAAATGGGCTTTTAAATGTAGTACTAGTTTCCATTACTGGGCAATATGGCCTAAACTGTTTATCACAATATAAAAAAGAACATTTGTGATAATGATATAATTGACAATAAAGCTAAAGCTGGTGTTAATAAATGTAGTTATGTTGTTTTTTGGGGGGTTGTTTCAGTTACAGTTGTAATTCTGCTTTTAAAGCAACTGGAAAAAATCCGTCCTTTTTTTTTTGGAAAGTAGTTTGTGAATATTGATATCAAGTCAATTTTTTTTCCAGGTTTAGCCACAAAAGTATACCACTAATGAAAAAAATTACACATGTAGCAATATTTTCATGTCTTAAAGTCTTTATTAGTGATAGAAATGGCACAATCTGGCAACTTTGGAAATTAGACACAATTTCTGTCAGACATCCTCACAACTAAGAGGAAAACCGCAATTATATCACGGTTTCTCAATTTCAACTTTTCCACGTTAATTTTGCGATATATGAGATGATATTAAACCAGCCCTAAATTCAATCATTATTCTGACATTTTTAAACACACCCAGGCACTTTAAAGATCAAACTATTCAAATATTCTTTTCTAAATTTATACATTTTTGTTTCCAAAGGTTTGTGTGAATTTCTATGCTGAAGCTGAAGACTGGTTTCTCTGCCGTACTCAGCTCCATCATCCTGTCAAAATGTTTCAGAGCCAAGTGTGGGAGAATTCACCTTATGTCTCCAGACAACTAGAAAAAATAGGTAAGGAATTAGTTATTCTAATAGATACTTAATAACCAGACTGATGCCTACTGTTTCACAAATGTTGATGATTTATTTTCCAAGGAAACACTGTTTGTAAAATTGATGTCTATGAGCTTTTAAGGATGTGATAACAATCTTCCTTCATTAATAATTAAATTTAATTGCAATTGTTTTATGCATGTTTGTGCAGTCTTGATTTTTGTCTTGAGTGTTTAGAAATATTTGTTGTTTCGTCCCCCTCTTGAATGTATCATTGCTTTACACCAGAGCTACTCAACTTTATTTTCTCAAGGGCAAGATTTTTCAGCAAAAGTGACCTCTGGGCCAGAGATACGCTACAATCCAACATTTTAGGGCTGCAACAATTTTTTTTGATAAACATAGTCAATAACAGGACTACTATACAGACCCTAAAATTCACACAAAAACACATTTTACAGCAAAGACGACTGAAATACTAGAACAAAATATCAACGAATCTAAAAAGTTAGTGAAATATTCTTCAACTGTAAGCCTTGTGTTACCATATTTCAACCTTCTTTTGGCTAAAATATATTTAAGACGCCTTAATACATAATAGAAATGATCGTTTTTTTATGTGGGGTTTCATGAAATCTTCAACATAGTAAAAGAACAATTTTTTACGTTAGATTTTTGTGGAAAAAATAAAATACAAAAGACGTCTGATACTGATAGACCTAAAAGACTAGATACTAAGACTGATCCAGGTTTTTTCAAGTATTTGAAAGATGATTTGTGGGCCAGATTTAGTAGGTTGGAGTGCCTGATTAGGCCTCGTTGAGTAGCCCTGCTTTACACCTTTATTCACTCATACATAACATTTGACTAGTGCTTAACTGTACCTAAAGAAAAATGTAAGCATGCTAAATAAAAGAATTACGCTGGATTTGTTTACAACCTTTATGTACTTGTTAGCCATTCAAATCTACATTTTATGGTGATTTCCTTTGTTGTAACACGTCACAGTTAATTTTGTATGTGAAGTGGGGAAACCTTTGTCCGGCTCCCAGGCCAGTTCACAAGTTACTATCGGTAGTTGGAGTTGCATTCCAAGGAATTTTTTCATTCCGTTCCCTATTACAGTGCCTGGAACACACAATATGTCTTTTAACTTTTCTATTAATGAGCTTTCATATCCGAAGTGTTGGTTTATATATTTTTCCAATTTCATTAATACAGAATTTGAGATTACTAATGTTTGAACACTTATGTTTTAGGTCCGAGTTTGTCTGCTGCCATGGTCAACGCTGGGCTCACTACTTTTAGTAAAATAGAGGACACTAATGCAAGAGAGATTGAACTGGTGAGTTTTTATTTGTCTGTAAAAAGCTCTTACCAAGATCACATTTCATTTTTTATAATTATTTTGAGAAAAGTAATGTTATTAAACGGAGATGTTGATTTAAAAAATATGGTATTTATTTTGACGTCGTACTTAGGCATAACTGTATCTGAAGCACAAAATATGTCACTCATTATAAAAAAAAGAACATTTCTTTGTCTAAAACGTTTATTCTTTTTCTAGATCTTAAACCGGCACCCTCCATTTGGAAACCAGATCAGGGAAGCGTCATTCACCTTCCAAAATACGAGCTTACCATCGAGCAGGCAGCACATTTTTCTTTTATACATTCAATAGTTTATTCATCACATATTTCATCATGTTATTTTACTTTGGTCTACAGCTCCCGAGGTACAGCCCATCACTGCTGAGATTGTTGTAAAAATCAGCCTAAAAAACCTCTCCCAGCTGCAAACTAAAAGAACCGCTTCAGACCAGCACTACACAACTGTTATCATTGGAGATGCAGATAACAATGTAGTCTACCTGCAGAAAGTCACGTAAGATTGTTGTTTGAAAACATATTAACCTTTTGTTGCGATAAATAGTAATTTGTTGCAGTGTATTTCAGAGATTTGGTGCTGTTAAAGTGCGGAACATGGTCCAAGCGCGTTGAACTGAGGAGAGCCTCAAAAAGACAAGAGATTAGCTTGCACCTCATTAGCTCTGATTATGGTAAGATCTGTGTAATAATAAGTGATAAGACTTTCCGTTTCTAATGGAGCTAAATTCGTCACAAGTATTAAAAATGAAATACAACAAACTAATATTGGAACCAGATACTTATTACAGCAAATATCTACCCTGAGAAGATAGCAAAAGCAAGACAGAACTAACATTTCATTTTGCTCATTCTGATTTCGAAACATCCAGAGCATTGGTCTCCAAAGTGTCTATTTTGATTTATCAATGCCTTAGAAAGATTGTCAGGAGATGTAAGATAGATCAAACCAGTCTAACAACAATAACTGTCGACAATTAAATGATAAATCATTTTGCAGGCATGCTTTTTTACATGCAAAACATTAATGGCTTTGGCACAAGCACCTGCATAGAAGCCAAAGAAAAAGTTAGTAAATCCTTAGAAGTTTGCATGTGTTACCATAATTCTCTTGTTTTCAGGTACTTCTTCCTAGCGTGTTGCATCAGCTGGTTTCGGTTTTGGGAGCCTGGCTATGTATAGGTCAATTGGCAAAGCTGTAAAATTCCATTAATGAATGAATGAGAGAGTGAGTGGTTGTCTATCTGTCTAACCTTGTAATGAACTGGCCACTATCAACGGTATTAACCCGCCTAAGGCTCAAAGCCACTGGGATAGGCTCCAATCACCACGACCCCAAATGGGAATAAAAAAGAAAATTAATAAATAAATCTTTTCACTTTACAGAGTAGCTCACACAATATAAAAACAGGTATATGTACTCTATCAGCGCTCGATGTATTTGGTATTGGAAGTCTGTATTTTTTAAAACACAATTTATCCACAAAGTTAGTACGGAAACTTGTGTCTAGAGATTTGATCTAATGTTTACAAATCTAAATGTTTAGACTTTTAGATTACTTTCAAATATTTGTTTCTCTGGTTATTATTATTATTGAGCACAACTGAATACAAAACTGATTTAAGAAATGACAAAAATAAGACATAAAATTCAGCCATGTTGAATGTTTGCTTAATTTCTTGTAATAAATTGTGGATTTGCTCCTGTTTTTCAGTGGGACTGGATATTCAGCACAAATTCAGTGTGTATTACTCAGCAGGAGCAAGTGCAAATGTTCCTAATTCAAGCTACAAACAAAATACTCAACAAGTGACTTTCAAAAAAGAGCCCAAAGAGCAGAGACAGTATGGTGTCGTTCAACCAGGTCTGTGTTTTTAGTTTGACTATGCTCTATTCAAACTGTATGCACACTGAAAGGAACTTGTGTGTATTATTTTCAAAGATTTGGCCAATAAAAGAGAGTGCAATCACTTTTGCAAGAACAAAGATCTCTGTGCCCACGACTGCTGTAAGTGAAGTTAAAGTTTGTCACATTCACAATATTGTTATTTAGACTCAGTTATGCAAATATAATTGTATTTACTGTGTAAAGAAAACATTTCCCCAGTAACTCATATAAAATGTAAAAAACCTTCTTGTTGTAGGTAAAATAGGCGTAACCATTCCAAAGAAACGAGTCGCGAACACAGAGTTCTCTTCATATTTGAATGACTTGAAGACCAGAAGTGACACAATGGTCCAAACGCCAGCCAAACGACTCAAGGTGAAACAGTCAAATGAGAACGTATGCAAATGAACTATGACAAAACAAATTCTGCAATACAGGACATATCTTTTTCTTAGATGAAAATGGAGATGCAGGGGTCGGCTTGTACCAAAATGCAGGAATATGCTTATCGACCCAAAGAGAAAATACAGATTGTGTCAAGGTAAATAACAAATATCACAAGTTAAATAAATTAAACAACCTGGACTAACTGAACTAATTTGAAGATATCGAGGAAGTTATGACGAGGTCCCAGCCCAACCTTACGTTGAGACTGTAGATTTGACACAAGAGCAAGACGCAGGTGACATATATGACGGTAAAGAAAGACTACCAATGTTTATCTTATTTTCAGTTTTCAAAAAAAAACTGAAAAAAAAAAAAAAAGTTGTGTTGCATTTTTTAACAATTCATATGTTTTTGAAAGATTATGAAGAGCACTGTGTTAAAGTCTTGGACCAGAAACCTCCCATTTATGAAGCTTACCACAAAGGTACACTAAGAATATTCAAATAAAAATGCAAAACCTTTTTATTATTTTTTTTTACTTGTGTTCTCCACCAGATGTCACTGAAAGCTAAATATACCTCTGGACTTTTCTCCTTTATTTATTTATTTTTTACTAAGTTGTGTAGAAGCAAATAACAATCACAATCTCTTCTTGCTTACTGAAAATTACATAATGACAATTTTCCGACTTTTTATCTCTACAAAAACATGTTCATTTGTGCAATAAGCATGTTATTTGTATTTTACTAAATAAAAGAAACTAATTGAATAGTTACATTAATCAAAATTCTTGTGCAGTGATATAAATTTAGCAAAAGATTTGATATGCAAAGTCTGAAAAACAATTGTCATTGTTTTGCCTGTTTTTCCCCAGCAAATTTTATTGTGGAAATTGACTTTTGAATCTTATTCAGGACTTGTTTTAACTTTGTTCTCCTTATTTCTTTCCAAACAAGGCGTCACAATGGGTCAGCCGAGCATAAGGGAATCACAAATGGGGAAATCCCTCGTCCCTAAACCCAGCACCTCGAGATGGACTCCTTCAGCTCCAAGCCGGGAACTATGTTATCAACAAAGTTCTCAAGTCCCAAATATCAACTTTGACCTCGGAAATGAGTGGGACGACTTTGACGATGAGAATTTGATCGATGCCAGTGAAGCTCTAGGTGGTTCTCCATTTGTGCAATACAACAAAACTGGTAATTTCATAATTGAACATTGTACTAATAACTTTATTAATAGTTTTAATTATAGTTTTTCAAATATATTTTGTCAAGGCTTTGTTGCTCCATCTGTTCCCTGTGTACCGTCTTACACAACACCAAAAAGGTAAAAATCAATCGTTTTTTAATTTTTTTTGTTTTGTTTTATGAAGGAAATATTTATTAACCTAAGTGTGTTTAGATTGACTACATCTAAGATTAAGACTGAAATGCCCACAAGCCCGCCGCAACCTTTGGTGCAGCCTCAGAACAGACTGACTCTAGACCTAAACAGAAAGGTGTGTGGATGCAGATGTCATGTAAAAAGTCCTTACAGTTCTTAAAGCAATCATTAATCTTCATCTTTCTTCTGTCAGATTCTTGGACAAAAGCCGAGAATGTTTGGAGAAGAAATGTCTGTAAATGTTCCAGAAATCAAACCAAGTCAGATCCAGCTGACAAACAACTTTGGTTTCTTCTCACAAATGGATAGTACACCAAACTATGACCAGTCCTCTCAGATCCACAGGTAAGATAATAAATAAATAAATAAATAAATACATAGCCCTGTGCTTAATAAGTAGTAGTTTAATTTACAAAGTGTCACTTCTGTTGTTGCAGTGTTGTGATCAAAGAAGAGGATGCATTTTTTGGAATCTTTGACGGAATATTTTAAAGTTACGGTGTATAGAAACATGTACTTTATGGTTCTAATGGTTGAATTCACATATTTATTGATCTATTTAAATGTTTATTTATTATTTATCCCCAATTTTCCTGTTCAAAAGGTTAATATAAATACTGCATGTTGTCATATATACGTAAAGTCTACAGAATATATTGATATTTATTTGGATTAAATAAATGGCCCTAATTTAACAGAATTCAGCTGTAAAATTATAGGTCTTTATTATTCATGACACTTATTGTATTGTATAGTATATTTGTTTAACTAATACCCAGCTATGCCACTGTTACATGATAAACAAAGACGTAATATTAGCCGAATTGATTTTTAGCTTACTTTTGTAGCACAATTTACCAAATAAAAACACGGTGATAGAAGGACAAGTCTATAGTACTACAGGACTAAATAGACGAAAAACACGAAAGAAAAGCCCATTCATTCATAAAAACTCCCCCCTGCTAACACCACCTGCTCCGTGACTTCAACTGAAAACTCGCGATATGTCCGTTACGTCACTTTAAGCGCGGGGTTTGTTGTTGGCGGAACTTCTGTTTCTTAAAGATTTTATCGAACGTTTTGGACAGTTTTATCAACTTTATTTCACATTTTCTTCATTTTCCATAATCCAAATTATAACGCAGACCTCTCGCATTTCACGAATGGATTTGTGAGACGTCTATTTCGCGATATTTGTACTTTTAAATCGACGAAAGCGGTAAGTACGTCTTGTCTGAAAGTTGTAATGCATTTCTGAACAAATTTTATTGCCAAAAGTGAAGCATTTTGCCATAAAATCAACTGTTTTGTGTTAAATTAATATTTGGGGAAAACTGTGTGTGATAGTGAGGTATAACAGCGCTATAAATTCTTTGTATAGATGGAGGGGGTTCCCATCCACAACGAAGCCACAGAAGAGTTTCCCAAACCCGAGAGAACGCACAGAAGGAGTAAAGTTTCAAGTGAGAGAATAAAATATGTAACACTAATTTAAGCTACGAGTAAATTTTGTATAATAAAGTATATTTTCCTCTTTTTTTATGTCAGGAGATGTAGAAATTGACATTGAGCTCCTTTGCAAAGCTATTCCCCAGATTGGAAAAGTGTTTAGCATCACTGATAAAATTGGAGAAGGTATGAGTAAAAATAGTTAAAACAAAAGTATAATTCTATTGTGACAAGGCTTTTACTGTGCCAGCATTAAGTCAAATACATGTCATCCCTGTTTGCAGGTACTTTCAGCTCTGTTTACTTGGGAGAGGCCCAGATGCATGATGGGACTCGACAGAAATTTGCACTCAAGCACCTGATTCCCACTAGTCACCCAACGCGGATTGCTGCTGAGCTTCAGTGCCTCTCTGTAGCTGGGTTAGAACAGCAGTTTTATTCTTACATACAGCGCTGTTTTTGTTTTATTGCAGATAACCTGTATATGCACAACATCAATATTGTAAAATGTATGTCAAGGTCTATTATTTAAGGTAAAGTTGTGAGCAAAGGCACCTGCAGTGTTTCACAAAATGGTATTAATAAGCTTATCTTGTCTATGGAGTTACGGAGACCAGGACAAGCTTAGGCCTGTGCAGAGGTGACTCTGTTGGCAAATCTTTTAGCTAATTTCCTAAAACTGTTTGATCGATGATCTAATATTTCACCCATCACTAATGACAGCACTAATGTTTACGTTGGCTCTAATGGTCTTGTGTTTTCTTCAGAGGTCGCGAAAATGTGATCGGAGTGACATACTGTTTCAGAAAAGAGGACCATGTGGTGATTGTCATGCCTTACCTGGAGCATAGGCCCATTGTGGTAAGTACAGGTTTTATTGGGTTGGGTATCTCAATTTTTCAGTCAGTTGTATAAATATATTTTTTTTGTAGGACATCATTAGCTCTTTGAGCTTTGAAGAGGTGCGTCTGTACATTTACAATCTGCTAAAGGCTTTGAAGCACATCCATCAGTTTGGAATCATCCACAGAGACATTAAACCTAACAACTTTCTCTACAACAGAAAGACCAAAGAGTAAGTCCATCCTTATAGTACTTTAAAGTACCAGGACACAAAAAAACTGGGCAACCCACTGACCCACAAGCTCAGTGGGTTGTTCCACAGCTTTTTTGTTTGTGTTTTATCATTGTGGGTAAGCATCTGAATGAACATTTTGCACTGTTATATATAAAAAATGTTACAAATTTGGGCTGCAACAAGGTAATCAATTGATTGCAAATAAATAAATATTGGCATAATCATCAACTAATTTAGCAATCACATAATTGTTACGTGGTCAGTGCACTGGCTCCAGAATATGTGAGGTGAGAAAATTGTGAAAGTTTTAAACAACAATGACATAAAAATATGTACATTTAAAATTTTTAAAAATAGAAACATGACTTTGTCTGTTAAACTTCTTCCAGAACATCCTCAAATGACATTATTTCAACTTTGGTACGTTTTAGAGATAGACCGATATATCAGTCGCCTGATATTTTTGATTTCTTTGAATATCGGACTTTTGGCCGATATTTGATCAGGCAGTTGTAAAGACAGTCCTCTGCATGAAAGAGTGATCAGTCACTCACAGTGGTCAGCTAAGCTCCAAGTTAGTTTTGGAGAATAACAGTAAGACTTGTTTTATCTCTGTCTAAACATGTTTTATTTATTAAACAATGAGACAAAATAATAGTTTAGGTTCATTTTTTAGTGATACTGTCTCATTCCAGCTAATCTTTTTAAAACTAAAATAATAAAAATGATAATTGACAACCTGTAAAAAACTGGCATCGGCCAAAGAAAAACCCATAACAGTCAATCTCAAGTCAATTTATGTAAAAATCCATATTGACATAAGTTCTGTATTCCAAATAACTAAACTGAGTAATTGAAAGAATAATCAGCTAACTAATCATTAAGCAAAATGATTGTTAGTTGCAGCCTTAATGCAAATATACAATAGTAATCATTTTTAGCAATCCATTTCAAGTATTTAGATTTAAGTTTATCATAATCGTTTTTCAACCACAATCAGGCATTTTATTGCGAGAAGCATAATCCAAGCAGTGTTTTGTTCATACTTTTTCTTCTTTCTATCACTTTTAGATACGCCCTGGTAGACTTCGGCCTGGCCCAGGGCACCGCCGACACTCAAATTGAGCTCCTGAAGGTTGGCAAGTCTTCACAAAAAGGTGGTGGGTCTCCTGCTAAAACCCAGAGGAGCAAACCCTCCAGCACCACTGCCCCAAATCAGAAGACAAAACCCCTCCCTCCCTGTCCTCCCCCTGCTGCCTCCACCTCTGCTCCCCTTCCTCCTCCTGTCCCCGTTTCCTCCTCTTCCACCTCCTCCACCATCACTAGGAAGGTGGCCCCAAAACGCCGCAATGTCACCACGGTCTCCACTGCACGCTCCAAGCACTCAAAGGTGGTGTGTTCTTCTCAAAACACTGGTGTGGGTCTAGAGCTTCTGCGTGTTTTAATTGCAGGACACATATTTTGCCATGTTTACCATAACTTTGTATACTAAGAATCAGGCACTAAGGAAAGGTTTTCTGAAATGTCTAAAGTCTATAAATTATCGTTTTAAGCAGTTCTGCTATCAAATTACTCATCTCACAATTGCATGCCTATATGAGCGTGTCAGGACAAGCTAGATGTTGTTTATTGCCCCATTCTAATTCACTCTGCTACTAGTCTTGAAATAAAACCTGATTGCTAAAAATGCTTGTGACTACATACATTAATAAAACACAATGCCAAAGCAAATTTCTAAAACTAATTAATTAATTAAGCGATGTGTAGATTCCAGCAAAATATGAGTCCTGACAATGGTGGGAAACTTGTACGTGCACTAAGATAAGATTTGGATTTGGTTTACATTTGATAAAAATGTAAATACTGTAAGGTTGTATTTCTAAGTTCATTCAGTTGATTAATTGATTGATAGTGTCTTAGTTGGCATTTTTTTTTATTTAGATTTTACATTTTTACAGCAACATCAAAAATGAGAATGTTTGCTGGTTTAAGATTTTAGGGTGTTATTGTATTTTTCTGCATCAATAGTTCAGGAACTTCAGTCTGAATTTTATGTCAGATAAAGCCACACGTTTCCTTATTTGGTAGGGATTATTTTAGTCTGTCAAGAACATCTTTGATTGACTACAGCCCTACTTTATAAAATTTTCAATTAAAATGTTGACAATTTAATTGTATATACTAAGCTTGAAGACAACAAGTTTGTTTTAGTTGTGGGATCCGGCAATCTGACCATTCAGCTATCTGGTAATAGAAATTTCCAATTAACTACATTTAACTCTTTTTTTTTTTTTTCATTAGCTTTTTGTTGGTCCCATTTTGTAAATTTTGCATTTTTCACACAGGTTGTTGTGAGATTTTCCATTTTCTTTTAGCAGTATTCGACCATTCAATATACATTTCAAATGTAAATTGTTACATCTTTGCTTTTTCTATGCATGCACATCTTGTTTCACAGATACAATATAAGATGAATTTTCTTTTGTAAAGGATTTGTCTGGTCTGCGTAAAGTGCAGCGACCTGTGTTTGGAGAGAGAAACATGAACAGCTGTTCTCAGGTTCCTTCCACCACCAAACCCACATCTGCACGCACTGAAGTAAGCTGCCTCTTCTAATGATAAAGAAATAACGTTGTAATATGTGCCTGGCCTGAGCGCTTTTTCTCCTCTGTTCAGTTTATAAAGGTGCCAAAAGCAGAGGACCCAGCCAATCGCAAGTACTCAGCCAGTCGTAGCTCCGCCCCCGTTAAGAGTCAGGGAGCCAATCAGAAGCCTCTGAGAGCTGTGCCTCTCAGTTCCACATGTAGCTGCTACCACACTGATCGTGTCTGTAACATCTGTTTGTCCAGGTAAACTTACACACTACACACATCTAGCATGTAAGCCTTTGTAAGAAAAAAAGTGTATCTATTGTCATGTAAACTCATCAGTCTTAAAGGTATATTGTAGTAATTATTACATTGTTTTTGTTTCTCACAGAAAACAGCAGATCGCTCCTCGGGCTGGGACTCCAGGTTTCAGAGCTCCAGAAGTCCTCACCAAGTGTCCAAACCAGGGAACAGGTCAGCTTTAATCCACAGGTAGTGTTAATGTTTGAAGAGACTTAACATTTGTCTCTGGTGTCCAGCCATAGACGTGTGGTCTGCCGGGGTCATCCTGCTCTCTCTGCTCAGCGGCAGGTATCCTTTCTTTAAAGCCAGTGATGACCTCATCGCTCTCAGTCAGATCATGACCATCCGTGGCTCCAGAGAGACCATCCAGGCAGCCAAGGCATTCGGTTGGTTGTTTTTACACACACATTGTGGAGAGTCAGTATAATCACTCACAATAAGGTTTTGGATCCTGCACCTTTTTATGGCGCATTCTCACATAAGAGGAGCCCAGACCTAGGGAGGCCAAAGTGGGAACCAATTTAGCGCCTTCTCTTGGGGCAAGTATTTTCCTTTTAGACCCAGAACTTCACGGTCATGTAACAACAATCAAGTACGTTGTTGATGTCAGCTGTACGCATCGACATCAGTGAAGTTTGTAGACGCACTCACTGGTTACATTTTTGAAAACAATGACTTTGAGTTTGCTGATGGCTGCAATGACAGCGCGTGTAACCCTGAAGCTCTCTGCGCCCAAAACAGTTGCCTCGCATTCGTCTGCATGCTAATTTCTAGTTTTACAAAAGAACAGATCGCTCCGCAGGGGGGTATCCAATTTCTTTTATTTCCTGTGCTATTTTGATTTAAGTATAATAATTAAGTCGCTATCTTTAAAAGGTATTTTCCTGTTTATAATAACGAGAGTTTGTCCCATGTAAAGTGGCAAGACAGAATGAGTAATGCGCTTGTTAGTGATTTTTTTTTTTGTGGTGATTACTTTACACACTTTGAACTTTCAATCTTCTTTTGTTTGTTTCAGGTAAGTCTATAGTCTGCAGCCGGGAGCTTCCTCGTCAGGACCTCAGGGTGCTGTGTGAGACACTGAGAGGACGCAGACTGTCACCTG
Organism: Mugilogobius chulae; assembly: GCA_038363315.1. Lineage (NCBI taxonomy): Eukaryota > Metazoa > Chordata > Actinopteri > Gobiiformes > Gobiidae > Mugilogobius > Mugilogobius chulae. The sequence continues at coordinate 31,216,480 of CM076395.1, read as the reverse complement.
ATGATGATGTCACACCTTTACCTCAAAACAACAGCACCGTGTCAAAAGAAACTCAGGTTCCCGATGAAACGCCCACACACCGACCCACTCTGAAGCAGGAAATCAAAAAATCTAACCGCACGCCCCGACACCCAGAGGCAGTTACCATGGAGACAGAGGACGACAGGGGCTGGGGCGGGGTTCCAGACGAGGCCTACCAACTCCTGGACAGACTGTTGGAGCTGAATCCTGCCACAAGGATCACAGCAGCAGACGCTCTCACACACGCACTGTTTACAGATCTGAGATAGTCACAGCACACCTGAAATGTCTTATATAAGGTCGCTATAGAAACAAACTGCTTAAAATGGACACTGCCTTAAAAAATCTGACCATTTTTGAAGAACGCATAGAAAAAAGGGCTTTAAACTATAAGTATTTTTTTTGAAAATTGTTGTCAAAACATTCCTCTGTTAAGTCAGAACTTTACTTCAATCACTTTCAAGCCAGTTTCATTCTATTTACTCAGTTCATTAAAAAAACAGAACAAAAAGGACCAAGTACATCCCTCTTAACAACCTGAAGTAAATTTTTTCTAGTTTTCCTTTATTGTTTTTACAGTTTCAAAGATTTGAAGCTACATTTTTTAAATTCAAGCAAATGTCAACAGTGTTAAAATGTTCTCAATTGCAGAAATTACGCTTCACCTTCTTCGCTGAACCAACCTCAAATCAGAACTAAAAGCTGGTCAAAGAAAATGTTGGAAATGGGGGATAAGGACCTGGCTAGTCTCTAGTTTGTTGCAGAGAGGTGAAATTCCTCTTCGTAGCTTGACATGCCATAGTCAGTGGTTGAATTGAAACCTGAAACCGACTGTCTGTATAATCAGCTAAATGGATTTACCTTCAATTTTCTCATCCATAAAAGTGCTTTCAGCTCTATTTTATGTGGGTATGGAACCATGTAGTAACTCACGAGCATTAGGACATTCACATTCAAAACGTGCCACAAAAGAGCTCATTAACAATCAAATTAAACAAGTGATGCTGTACTTTTTTAAAGACAGGGCAAGTTTAAATACATACTGTATCAGATTTTGTACATTCATTATTTCAAAGAACAGAAAAAATGGTTTATAATGGGAGATTGCTGCACTTTTGTCATTAGTTTGTGAAATATTTGTTTGATAATTAAACACACTAGAAAAAACAACCATCTTAAATTAATCTGATTGCCAACAGTTTCATATTTCATTTTACTTAAAAGAAAAATGCACACTAATTTGAAATGATCTTGTGTTCTTGAGGTAATAACGAAATTGACTTGTTCTACTTTATTTAAGACAGTCAAACATGCTCAAATCACGATAAGTAAAATTTAATTCGGTTAATTTTAAACTTATTAGAATATGTAAGGTTATTTTTCCAGTGTAACTAATTTGAACACATTTATATTGAACTGACAGAATATTGTCCAAATATCGTTATCGAAATTTGCAAAAAATTATCGATACACATTTTTGACTATCACCTTGTCCTAATCACAATATTTCGCTACGTTTATTAGCAGCAAAGTTCAAAAAACATCTGACTAAATTTTAAGATTCTAATACAGTATGTAACTTTTCTGGTAAAGACTCCACCCCTTGCTTGACTCCGTGGTGGTTATTGCTTTTCCTTGAATGTTCTTTAGTACAGCATTGAACAAAACTAACATTTATTGCAGGTATTTTCAATGCTCTGAAACACGCTTTATTACAATAAGTTGGCCAGCCTCAGTCGCCACGCATCAGACTTTCAACTTGACCTGGCAGTGAAACATGCTTGTTTCCATCAAGATATCCAAGTTTCAAGCCGTACTGTGTAACATTCTTTAGACAACTATCATTGAGAAAAGGTGATTACAGACAGACCCTTCACCAAAAATCTTACACACTGCACCTATAAAAATGGTCTGACAGCAACTAAAAATAGGTAATTTGTCACTAGTCATTAGTTTCCGTTGTGTCTTCTAACTTTAAGAAAGAAAAGACTGATGTTCTGTAGGACTGTTCATATGTATTTTTTGTAATGTATTATTTAAGTTTACAATAAAATGCACAAACAAGAACTCCTGGACTTTTTTATTATTCCAACTATTTACAACATCTTAAACTTGTGAAAAAAAAAAGATACAAGCCAGATAACAGGCAATAAAGAATATTGATTAACAAACTTGAACCAGTTTTTTTTTTTACATTTTAAGCGTTCTCCTTGACTTCGATAAGTTCTTCGATCCGAACCAGGACGCTCTCGATCATGTCAAACGTGTGAAGTGCCGAGTGCAAAGCCTGAAATCAATCAAACGACATTGATCAATGATTTTTACTATGGACACTCATTTTATTGTGAACGTACAATATGAAATATTAATTAAAAAAACTAACCTGGATATGTGTGTCTGAGGTCATGTTTGGCAGCTGCTCCTCTCCCACTGACACAGAAATGGATGATTCTGTAGCAAATAAAACACATTTAAGTGCGTATGACAGAGTGTTAAAATTATGAATTGTTTGTCTTTCTTTGGAAGATTAATATATGTGAATAGAAATTATAGTTTAACTAGAAGATTGTGAAGAAAAGTTACAAAATACAGTATGTTGAAATCATGAGGAAGTAGCGCTTGTTCTAAATTGATTACATCACACTTGGGGCACAAGTGAAAGCCCAAATTTCTTGTAAGAAACACATTTTTAACACTGTAAGGGTTAGGTGCAAGAAAATAAGTGACTTCTGGTATATTTTCATTTGTGAAATTAAAACTAGTGCTGTCAAGCGATAAAAAAAATAGAGATTGATTAATTTTGAGTGCCTTGTGCGCTTTGAGTGCCTTGTAAGGTGGAAAAGCGCTATATAAATAGAGACCATTTACCATTTACCATTTACCATGATCTGTAAATAATTAATCTATTTTTAATCTCACCTAAAAATTGCTGAGAAAAAACACTCAACTGAAGTGTTTTTGTTTTTATCCAATTTAATGTAATTACATTATTATTGCAGATAAGAAATATTAATATATTGCAAAAAAAAGAAGACTTTATGAAGTTTTTGAACATAACATTCCCGTTCATCAGTCCAATAACTTTCGCCTGCTTCTTTATTTTTGTCTCGTTGCGATTCATTCATGCGATTAAAAAAATTAACTTGATTATTATGTCTGTAATTAATTAATCTCAATTAATGCACTAATTTTACACCCCCAATTAAAACAAAATAAAAAAAATACACAACAACAAAATTTAGTCCATTACAGTGTAATTAATTAAATTAATAATTAAAGAGAAGCTAAACCCAAAAATATTTTTTTTGGCTCTTCAACTATGTATATAGTGTGTAAATAGCATTGTCTACTCTTTGAAGTCATTTTTTGGCATTTTTAATGCAAACTGAGCAATTTAGCAGGTTTCAGGTCAAAATAGTCTCAAACTGGCTCACTGCAGACTCATGTCAGCTCTAGACTCTGTGACCTCAGTGTGTACTGGCCATTCAAAATCGAGCTTTAATTGCAGACACCTGTTGTCAATCTAATCACACTGCTGCTCTCCTCTCTAAGGCCCCTCCTTTCTCCTTTTCCCAATGCTTTTCAATGAGTTTGCAGTGTTTGGAAAGTGTTTGTGGGTGGAGTTTAGGGGGTGAGTTTACCTTTAATTTATAATTAACAACTAAAAATGGTAAAATCTTTGGGGAAAAAAAAGGTAAAATTAGGAAATGTATGCTAAATATTTTATATGGCAAAAGTGTTTTCTCAAAGTTGTTTTTATATTGATTCATGCATGTTTTAGTAATGTGTTTAGATCTGACCAGCACAATGGCTAGTGTTTTGAGCTTGTATTCAATTTATTACGTTTGTGTTATGAAAACAGAGAGAAAAAATCTATAGTTGCCATGTCAGCCAATCATAATTTTTCCTCTCGTACCTTTGGCCTTGCTCTTCTTGTCCTCTTTGGTGATAAGCAGCTCTCTCTCGTAGTGGGCGCGGGACATGTTGATGCCCACTCTGAGAGGCTTCAAGAACGTGTCCTCAATCTTATACATCTCAGTCCAGATCCCAGTCTGAGGGGACGACAAGAGGCAAGTGAAAGGATGAGTCTATGGTTTGCACTGATTGATTCTTCTCAACATTTCAAGCGATTTGCCATCAGTGGAAGTATTAGGAGCTGCACAACTCGGATAATGTACAGAATAAACTGTACTGTACTGAGCTTAGCTTGTTTGTGAACAGCAGGGAGCAAGCATTAAATTATTTAATCACAATTATTTATTGTGTAGTAGTTGTGTAGAAAATTAACTTCAATAAAGTTTCAGAGATATTCTGAGTCAAAATCGGTAAATACTGTTATGACATCCTGTTAAAAGAAACATGGATCCGATCACTGATAAAACTGAAATTGATACAAGATTTTGTAGATTTATAACGTTATCCAATTCCAGTATTATGTATCAACTAAGGAACTTAATATAGAAACATATTTACATGCATAATGTTCATTACTGCATGTTTACAAATAAATACAATAAAAAAGTATACATTATTCTTATTTTTAACACTCAAACACATCATCACATCTTTTTTAACAATAAAGAAGCAAATCTTTCATCTGTGTGTAATCTGAAAATCTGTATCATCTAATCAAATTTTGTTAACTGTAGTGCTCCTTGCTTTTTTAGATTTGTTTTGTGCAACAGTGCTGCCTATGCATTTTGCTACGAACTGCTACAATTCTGATTTAGGGGTGGCAATATTGACAAAAATCAATATCTTGAATGTTTTGTACATATCTTGATTACAATATTTATATATTATAATATTTATTATATTATATAATGTCAAACTGTTCAAAAATGTACTTAAATGTATTAGGTGAGGTTTAAAGGTCAGAGAACTCTAGTAGTTGATTACTAAAGACATTCTTGGTCAATTTATCACTCAATTAGTCGAGCAAATGTCAACAGTGTTAAAATGTTTTCAATTGCAGAAATTACGCTTCACCTTCTTCGTCTGAACCAACCTCAAATCAGAACTAAAATCTGGTCAAAGAAAATGTTGGAAATGGGGGATAAGGACCTGGCTAGTCTCTAGTTTGTTGCAGAGAGGTGAAATTCCTCTTCGGAGCTTGACATGCCATAGTCAGTGGTTGAATTGAAACCTGAAACCGACTGTCTGTAGAATCAGCTAAATGGATTTACCTTCAATTTTCTCATCCATAAAAGTGCTTTCAGCTCTATTTTATGTGGGTATGGAACCATGTAGTAACTCACGAGCATTAGGACATTCACATTCAAAACGTGCCACAAAAGAGCTCATTAACAATCAAATTAAACAAGTGATGCTGTACTTTTTTAAAGACAGGGCAAGTTTAAATACATACTGTATCAGATTTTGTACATTCATTATTTCAAAGAACAGAAAAAATGGTTTATAATGGGAGATTGCTGCACTTTTGTCATTAGTTTGTGAAATATTTGTTTGATAATTAAACACACTAGAAAAAAACAACCATCTTGAATGAGAAAACTTGGGACCATGTTTTAGTATTGAGTAGATTTTGATTGGTTTGAATCTGATTGCCATTTGTCTATATCCTCCAATCCTATTCACAATATTTTGTAATGTTTATTAGCAGCAAAGTTCAAAAAACATCTGACCAAATTACACTGACTTTTACGTCTCCACCTCTTGCTTGACTCCATGGTAGTTATTGCTGTGCCTGGAATGTTTTTCAGTACGGCATTGAACAAAACTAACATTTATTTCACTATTTGCAGTGCTCAAAAATACCTCAAAAACATGCTTTATTACAGTAAGCTGGCCAGCCCATAGTCACTACACATCACTTTTATCTTGACCTGGCAGTGAAACATGCTTGTTTCCATCAAGATATCCAAGTTTAAAGCCATACTGTGTAACATTCTTTAGTTTAGACAAAACTATCATTGAGAAAAGGTGATTGCAGACTGACCCTCCACCAAAAATCTTCCACATTGCACCTATAAAAATGGTCTGACTGCAACTAAAAATAGGTAATTTATTTGTCACTAATCTTTAGTTTCCGTTGTGTCTTCCAACTCTTAAAATACATTAGTTCTAAAGGTATAAGGAAGAAAAGACTGGGAAAACACAATTGAGCTTCAAGTTCTGTGGGACTGTTCATATGTATTATTTTTGTAATGTATTATTTAAGTTTACAATAAAATGCACAAACAAGAACTCCTGGACTTTTTTATTATTCCAACTATTTACAACATCTTAAACTTGTGAAAAAAAAAAAGATACAAGCCAGATAACAGGCTATAAAGAATATTGATTAACAAACTTGAACCAGTTTTTTTTTACATTTTAAGCGTTCTCCTTGACTTCGATAAGTTCTTCGATCCGAACCAGGACGCTCTCGATCATGTCAAACGTGTGAAGTGCCGAGTGCAAAGCCTGAAATCAATCAAACGACATTGATCAATGATTTTTACTATGGACACTCATCTTATTGTAAACATACAGTATGAAATATTACATAAAATAACTAACCTGGATATGTGTGTCTGAGGTCATGTTTGGCAGCTGCTCCTCTCCCACTGACACAGAAATGGATGATTCTGTAGAAAATAAAACACATTTAAGTGCGTATGACAGAGTGTTAAAATTATGAATTGTTTGTCTTTCTTTGGAATATTAATATGTGTGAATAGAAATTATAGTTTAACTAGAAGATTGTGAAGAAAAGTTACAAAATACAGTATGTTGAAATCATGAGGAAGTAGCGCTTGTTCTAAATTGATTACATCACACTTGGGGCACAAGTGAAAGCCCAAATTTCTTTCAAGAAACACATTTTTAACACTGTAAAGGTTAGGTGCAAGAAAATAAGTGACTTCTGGTATATTTTCATTTGTGAAATTAAAACTAGTGCTGTCAAGCGATTAAAAAATAGAGAGATTAATTAATTATGAGCTGCAATTAATTAATCTATTTTTAATCTCACCTAAAAATTGCAGAGACAAACGTTAACTGAAGTGTTTTTGTTTTGTTTTTATCCAATTTAATGTAATAACATTATTGTTGCAGATAAGAAATATTAATATATTGCAAAAAAAGAAGACTTTAGGAAGTTTTTGAACATAACATTCTCGTTCATCAGTCCAATAACTTTTGTCTGCTTCTTTATTTTTGTCTCGTTGTTACTCGTCACCAGTTAAAGATTTCAAAGTAGATTAATGAAATTTAAAAAATTAACTCAATTATTATGTCTGTAATGAATTCATCTCAATTAATGCACTAGACACCCCTAATTGAAACAAAATAAAAAAAAATACACAACAATAAAATTGAGTCCATTGCAGTGTTTATAATTAATTAAATTAATATGTAATTTATAATTAAAAGCAAAATTTCAATCCTAAAAACGGTAAAATCTTTGGGGGGGGGAAGGTAAAATTAGGAGATGTATGCTAAATATTTTATATAGAAAAAAGTGTTTTCTCAAAGTTGTATTTGGATTGATTCGTGTGTGTTTGTTCAGATCTGATCAGCACAATGGCTAGTGTTTTGAGCTTGTATTCAATTTATTACGTTTGTGTTATGAAAAAATCTATAGTTGCCATGTCAGCCAATCATAATTTTTCCTCTCGTACCTTTGGCCTTGCTCTTCTTGTCCTCTTTGGTGATAAGCAGCTCTCTCTCGTAGTGGGCGCGGGACATGTTGATGCCCACTCTGAGAGGCTTCAAGAACGTGTCCTCAATCTTATACATCTCAGTCCAGATCCCAGTCTGAGGGGACGACAAGAGGCAAGTTAAAGGATGAGTCTATGGTTTGCACTGATTGATTCTTCTCAACATTTCAAGTGGTTCGCCATCAGTGGAAGTATTAGGAGCTGCACAACTCGGATAATGTACAGAATAAACTGTACTGTACTGAGCTTAGCTTGTTTGTGAACAGCAGGGAGCAAGCATTAAATTATTTTATCACAATTATTTATTGTGTAGTAGTTGTGTAGAAAATTAACTTATATACAGTTTCAGAGATACTCTGAGTCAAAATCAGTAAATACTGTTATGACATCCTGTTAAAAGAAACATGGATCCGATCACTGATAAAACTGAAATTGATACAAGATTTTGTAGATTTATAACGTTATCCAATTCCAGTATTATGTATCAACTAAGGAACTTAATATAGAAACATATTTACATGCATAATGTTCATTACTGCATGTTGTCCGTTTACAAATAAATACAATAAAAAAGTATACATTATTCTTATTTTTAACACTCAAACACATCATCACATCTTTTTTAACAATAAAGAAGCAAATCTTTCATCTGTGTGTAATCAGAAAATCTGTATCATTTAATCAAATTTTGTTAACTGTAGTGCTCCTTTCTTTTTAGATGTGTTTTGTGCAACAGTGCTGCCTATGCATTTTTGCTACGAACTTCTACAATTCTGATTTAGGGGTGGCAATATTGACAAAAATCAATATCTTGAATGTTTTGTCACATATCTTGATTACAATATTTATATATTATAATATTTATTATATTATATTATGTCAAACTGTTCAAAAATGTACTTAAATGTATTAGGTGAGGTTTAAAGGTCAGAGAACTTTAGTAGTTGATTACTAAAGACATTCTTGGTCAATTTATCACTCAATTAGTCGACTAAAGTGTCTCAATGTTCTGACCCAAACTGCACTCACAAGACCACAAGGGCAGAAACTTGCAAGCTAAATATCTAAAGAAAAAGCTACAGCTAAACAAGATTTTTGTGTATAAACGTTTGAGTAAATTTGCAATGTGCTTTGTAACGAATAAAAATTGTGGTGAACTAAAACACCAAGTTATTCATTGACTAAAAGCGATATACTCGATATTCCGTTTTTGCATATCATCAAAACTTCAATTATAATTTTATTGCACAACCCTAATTGTAACGAGCATAATCTCTATTGGACAAATTCTCACCTGGTTCTCTGTGACTTTGTCTCTGATGACCAGGTATCGCAGCAGATTCAAAGACTCCATTATTCTGCAAATATGTAAAAAATAAAAAGTATGAAAATGTTCCTACAGACTACAGGCATGATACATAGTAAATCCGGACCTGTCCATGTACTGGAGCAGGTCTGTCTCTGGTCCGTCCGGCAGCCTGAGCACAGAGCGCAGCAGAGGGAGCAGATGAAGCCCTTCGAACCATGGATTACTGCCCCCAACCTGAACGCACACCAAAGATATTTTAATGTAAAGACAAATGTGTGTATTTGTTTACAATAACACAAAGTCCTTTTTGAACAAGCATGCTTTTAAGATGACTTATATTTATTATAGTAAATTGCATTATAGGGGACCTATTATGTCAAATTCACTTTTCTAGTTTTTAACCTTGTTATAATGGCCTCTCTTCATCTTAAGATTACTCAAAGTTATATTTGAATTGGTTCATGTATGTTGGAGTAATCTTTTATTGTTCTTCAACTGGAGCTCATGTGCACAGAAATCCCCGTTCTCACCTACCACCTATCCCCTCCCACTTGTCTGTATTTACTTGTTATAATTCAATAGATTAATACTCACAGTGAAGCATATATGGTTCANCCAGCCAGAGCCCCCAGGGGCCGGGCCGCCACCCCCACCACCAGCGGGAGCGCCCAGCAGGCCAGCGGCCAGCGCGCCACACCGGCCCGCCGCCAGGCCAGCAGGCCCAGCGGGCCAGGCGGCCACCAAGGCCAGCCCCCAGCCAGGCAGGGGCCCCAGATGCGGGCCCCGGGCCGGGCCAATCAGAGGAGCCAGGCCAGCCGCCGCCAGGGGGCCCCCAGGCCGCCGCAGCGCCAGGCCAGGCGCGCGCCCAGGGGCCAGGGGCCGCCAGGCTGTGCCGTGCCCCGGCCAGTGGCCGCGCCCACCCAGGGGCCACACCGGGCAGCGAGGGCGGGCCAGGCCAGCCCGCCAGCGGCCCAGGCCGGCGCGCCCCGGCCGGCGCCCCGGCCGAGGGGGAGGCGGGCCCCCGCCGCCACCCCGCCGGCCGGGCGGCGGGCGCGCCGCCCCATGAGCCCACCCAGCGCGCCGGGGCGGCCAAGGGCGGGCGTGGGCGGCGGCGGCACAGGGGGCCAGGGGGCCAGGGATGCCACAGCCCCAGCAGCCACCGGGAGCTGGGGCCAGCCAGCGGGGCCAGCCCCATGCCAGCCGGCGCCACCACCACCCACTGGGCGCCCCCGAGCCAGCCAGGCGGCGAGGGGGCGCCGCCACCAGGGCCCAATCGGGGGGCCCCGGGCCAGGGGCGCGCCGGGGCCAGCCCACCACGGCAGGCCAGCCGGCCAGCCCACCCAGGCACGGGCGAGGCCAGGCGGCGGCCAGGCCAGGCCATCCAGCCCGCGCGCCAGCCGGCCCGGCGCCGGGCCAGGCGGCCCAACGCCGCCCCCAGAGCCCAGCCCGGGGGCGCGGACCGCCACCGGGCCACCACCCCAGGGGGGGCCCAGCCAGCTGCCAGGAGGCCGCCCCGGGGCGCCACCAGGCCAAGGCCACGGCCCAGGGGCCCACACACCCACCGGCGCCACCCGCCCACCACCGCACCAAGCCCCGGGCCCCACCCGCCCCCACCAACCCCGCCACCACGCGCGGCCACCAGGGGCGCCAGGCCCGGGCGGCCCAGGCGCGCAGCCGGAGCGCCGGGCCAGGCCCCGGGGCCCCCACACGGCCACCACAGGGCGGACCAGGCCGCGGCAGCGGGGCCCAGCGGCCCCACCACAGCCAAGCCAGCCGGCGCCGGGCCACCACCGCCCGCCGGCCCAGGGCCAGGCGGCCGGGGGGCCGCCATGCCCCGTGCCGCCGCCGGGCACCCCACCACCAGGGCAGGGCCAGGGTGCCAGCCGCCGGCCACACGCCGCCAGGGCGCCCAATAGCCGGGGGGCCAGCGCGGGCAGGCCGCCAGCCAGGCCATCAGCCCAGCCGGCGGGGGCCCAGGGCCAGGCCAGGCCCCACCTCCAGGTGCCCACCCCCAGGCCGGCGCCGCCCCACCAGCGCCGCGGCCGCGGGCGGGCGCCACCACGCCAGGGGGGGCCCCACCAGGGGCCCAGGCCATCACGCCGCCACCGGCCAGGCGGCCAGGGGCCACGGGGGCCACCAAGCCCCACCCCAGGGCCGGGGGCACCCCGGGGGGGCCGCCCCGGCCCCACCCCCCATCGGAGCCACGGCCGGCCACGCGCGGGCCACAGCCCGCCGCACGCCAGGCGCCAGGGCCAGCCCACACCGCGCCAGCCCTGGGCCAACCCCCCCAGGGCGGGGCGGGGGCCAGGCGGCGGGCGGCGCAGCCCCGCGGGCCACACCGGGCGCCGGCTGCCGAGTGAGCGGCCGCCCAGGCCGCCGGCGGGGGGCGGCCCCGGCCGGCGGCCCAGGGTCCAGGGCGGGCCGGGCCACGTGGGCGGCACCACCGAGCCCGGGCAGGCCGCCAGGCGGGCGGGGGCCCCAGGCCCCACCAATCGGCGCCCAGGGGACGGGTGTCGGCGCCAGCCAGGGCCAAGGGCCCGCCCCCGCTGCTGTGGCCCCAGCATGCCCGGGGGGTGGCCCGCCCGCAGAGGGGGCCACGCCAGCCAGCCGCCACCCTCCAGCCGGGCCCGGCGCGGCCCCACGCCACGCCCACAGCGGCGGCCACACCAAGGCCAGCCAGGGGCGGGGCGTGCACCCCCGCCCAGCCCCCGGGCCCCCCCACCCAGCCCAGGCCGCCCCGCCAGGGCCCAGCGCCACGGCCAGGGGTCCCAGGGGCCAGGGCGGGGCCACCCCACACCGGGCCAGCAGGGCCCCCCCAAGGGGCGGGCCAGGCCGGCGCCAGGGCGCCCGGCAGCCCGGGGGGGCCAGAGGCCGCCACCGCCCAGCCCCCCGGGCCAGCCAGCCCACGCCACCACGCGGCCCACCGGAGCCGGCCTGCGCCGGGCCCAGCCCGGCCGCCAGCGCCGCCAGCCGGGCGGCCACCACGGGGCTGGGCCACCAGCCGCCGCCCCGGGGCTGGCCACAGCCACGGCGCCCGGGGCACGGGGCGCCCACTCACGGGGCCCACGCCAGGGGTGCGGGCGGCCCCCGGGCCGCCCCGCCCCCCGCCAGCCAAGGGCCCAAGGCCCGCAGCGCCGGCCCACGCCCGCGGCAGCCGGCCGGCGGGCCCCAGGCGCCCCCCAGCCACGGCGAGCCCGCCAGCCACGCCTGTCGGCCACCCAGGGCCCACGGGGGGCCAGCCGCCACAGCGCCCCGCACGCAGCCCAGCCGTGGCCCCACCCCAGGCCGCCGGCCACCGGCCAGCCACCCCCGGCCCGGGCCGCCCCACCACAAGCGGCCACCCCCACGCCAGCCAACCAATCAGAAGCCTCTGAGAGCTGTGCCTCTCAGTTCCACATGTAGCTGCTACCACACTGATCGTGTCTGTAACATCTGTTTGTCCAGGTAAACTTACACACTACACACATCTAGCATGTAAGCCTTTGTAAGAAAAAAAGTGTATCTATTGTCATGTAAACTCATCAGTCTTAAAGGTATATTGTAGTAATTATTACATTGTTTTTGTTTCTCACAGAAAACAGCAGATCGCTCCTCGGGCTGGGACTCCAGGTTTCAGAGCTCCAGAAGTCCTCACCAAGTGTCCAAACCAGGGAACAGGTCAGCTTTAATCCACAGGTAGTGTTAATGTTTGAAGAGACTTAACATTTGTCTCTGGTGTCCAGCCATAGACGTGTGGTCTGCCGGGGTCATCCTGCTCTCTCTGCTCAGCGGCAGGTATCCTTTCTTTAAAGCCAGTGATGACCTCATCGCTCTCAGTCAGATCATGACCATCCGTGGCTCCAGAGAGACCATCCAGGCAGCCAAGGCATTCGGTTGGTTGTTTTTACACACACATTGTGGAGAGTCAGTATAATCACTCACAATAAGGTTTTGGATCCTGCACCTTTTTATGGCGCATTCTCACATAAGAGGAGCCCAGACCTAGGGAGGCCAAAGTGGGAACCAATTTAGCGCCTTCTCTTGGGGCAAGTATTTTCCTTTTAGACCCAGAACTTCACGGTCATGTAACAACAATCAAGTACGTTGTTGATGTCAGCTGTACGCATCGACATCAGTGAAGTTTGTAGACGCACTCACTGGTTACATTTTTGAAAACAATGACTTTGAGTTTGCTGATGGCTGCAATGACAGCGCGTGTAACCCTGAAGCTCTCTGCGCCCAAAACAGTTGCCTCGCATTCGTCTGCATGCTAATTTCTAGTTTTACAAAAGAACAGATCGCTCCGCAGGGGGGTATCCAATTTCTTTTATTTCCTGTGCTATTTTGATTTAAGTATAATAATTAAGTCGCTATCTTTAAAAGGTATTTTCCTGTTTATAATAACGAGAGTTTGTCCCATGTAAAGTGGCAAGACAGAATGAGTAATGCGCTTGTTAGTGATTTTTTTTTTTGTGGTGATTACTTTACACACTTTGAACTTTCAATCTTCTTTTGTTTGTTTCAGGTAAGTCTATAGTCTGCAGCCGGGAGCTTCCTCGTCAGGACCTCAGGGTGCTGTGTGAGACACTGAGAGGACGCAGACTGTCACCTGATGATGATGTCACACCTTTACCTCAAAACAACAGCACCGTGTCAAAAGAAACTCAGGTTCCCGATGAAACGCCCACACACCGACCCACTCTGAAGCAGGAAATCAAAAAATCTAACCGCACGCCCCGACACCCAGAGGCAGTTACCATGGAGACAGAGGACAGGGGCTGGGGCGGGGTTCCAGACGAGGCCTACCAACTCCTGGACAGACTGTTGGAGCTGAATCCTGCCACAAGGATCACAGCAGCAGACGCTCTCACACACGCACTGTTTACAGATCTGAGATAGTCACAGCACACCTGAAATGTCTTATATAAGGTCGCTATAGAAACAAACTGCTTAAAATGGACACTGCCTTAAAAAATCTGACCATTTTTGAAGAACGCATAGAAAAAAGGGCTTTAAACTATAATTTTTTTTTTTTTTGTAAATTGTAGTGAAAACATTCCTCTGTTAAGTTAGTTCGTCAATCGCCTTCAAGCCAGTTTCATTCTATCTACTCAGTTCATTAAAAAAACAGAACAAAAAGGACCAAGTACATCCCTCTTAACAACCTGAAGTAAAATTTTTTCTAGTTTTCCTTTATTGTTTTTACAGTTTCCAAAGATTTGAAGCTACATTTTTTAAATTCAAGCAAATGTCAACAGTGTTAAAATGTATTCAATGCAGAAATGACGCTTCACCTTCTTCGTCTGAACCAACCTCAAATCAGAACTAAAAGCTGGTCAAAGAAATGTTGAAAATGAGGGATAAGGATCTGGCTAGTCTCTAGTTTGTTGCAGAGAGGTGAAATCCTCTTCGGAGCTTGACATGCCATAGTCAGTGGTTGAATTGAAACCTGAAACCGACTGTCTGTAGAATCAGCTAAATAGATTTACCTTCAATTTTCTCATCCATAAAAGTCTTTCAGCTCTATTTTATGTGGGTATGGAACCATGTAGTAACTCACGAGCATTAGGACATTCACATTCAAAACGTGCCACAAAAGAGCTCATTAACAATCAAATTAAACAAGTGATGCTGTACTTTTTAAAGACGGGGTAAGTTTAAATACATACTGTATCAGATTTTGTACATCATTATTTCAAAGAACAGAAAAAATGGTTTATAATGGGAGATTGCTGCACTTTTGTGATTAGTTTGTGAAATATTTGTTTGATAATTAAACACACTAGAAAAAACAACCATCTTAAATTAATCTGATTGCCAACAGTTTCATATTTCATTTTACTTAAAAGAAAAAATGCACACTAATTTGAAATGATCTGTGTTCTTGAGGTAATAACGAAATTGACTTGTTCTACTTTATTAAGACAGTCATGCTCAAATGCTCAAATCACGATAAATAAAATTTAATTCTGTTAATTTTAAACTTATTAGAATATGTAAGGTTATTTTTCCAGTGTAACTAATTTGAACACATTTATATTGAACTGACAGAATGTTGTCCAAATAATCGTTATTGAAATTTGCTAAAAAATGATCAGATATACATTTTGACTATATCACCTTGTCTAATCACAATATTGCGCTACGTTTATTAGCAGCAAAGTTCAAAAAACATCTGACTAAATTTTAAGATTCTAATACAGTATGTAACTTTTCTGGTAAGACTCCACCCCTTGCTGACTCCGTGGTGGTTATTGCTTTCCTTGAATGTTCTTTAGTACAGCATTGAACAAAACTGCAGGTATGGTATTTTCAATGCTCAGAAACACGCTTTATTACAATAAGTTGGCCAGCCTCAGTCGCCACGTATCAGACTTCAACTTGACCTGGCAGTGAAACATGCTTGTTTCTATCAAGTTATCCAAGTTTCAAGCCATACTGTGTAACATTCTTTAGACAACTATCATTGAGAAAAGGTGATTACAGACAGACCCTTCACCAAAAATCTTACACACTGCACCTATAAAAATGGTCTGACAGCAACTAAAAATAGGTAATTTGTCACTAGTCATTAGTTTCCGTTGTGTCTTCTAACTTTAAGAAAGAAAAGACTGATGTTCTGTAGGACTGTTCATATGTATTTTTTGTAATGTATTATTTAAGTTTTAAAATAAAATGCACAAACAAGAACTCTTGGACTTTTTATTATTCCACTATTTACAACATCTTAAACTTGTAAAAACAAAACAAAAAAAGATACAAGCCAGATAACGGACAAAAAGAATATTGATTTACGAACTTTGAACCAGTTTTTTTTACATTTTAAGCGTTCTCCTTGACTTCGATAAGTTCTTCGATCCGAACCAGGACGCTCTCGATCATGTCAAACGTGTGAAGTGCCGAGTGCAAAGCCTGAAATCAATCAAACGACATTGATCAATGATTTTACTATGGACACTCATTTTATTGTGAACGTACAGTATGAAATATTAATTAAAATAACTAACCTGGATATGTGTGTCTGAGGTCATGTTTGGCAGCTGCTCCTCTCCCACTGACACAGAAATGGATGATTCTGTAGCAAATAAAACACATTTAAGTGCGTATGACAGAGTGTTAAAATTATGAATTGTTTGTCTTTCTTTGGAAATTAATATATGTGAATAGAAATTATAGTTTAACTAGAAGATTGTGAAGAAAAGTTACAAAATACAGTATGTTGAAATCACGAGGAAGTAGCGCTTGTTCTAGATTGATTACATCACACTTGGGGCTCAAATTTCTTTCAAGAAACACATTTTTAACACTGTAAAGGTTAGGTGCAAGAAAATAAGTGACTTCTGGTATATTTTCATTTGTGAAATTAAAACTAGTGCTGTCAAGCGATTAAAAAAATAGAGAGATTAATTAATTATGATCTGAAATTAATTAATCTATTTTTATCTCACCTAAAAATTGCTGAGACAAACACTTCAACTGAAGTGTTTTTGTTTTGTTTTTATCCAATTTAATGTAATAACATTATTGTTGCAGATAAGAATATTAATATATTGCAAAAAAAAGACTTTAGGAAGTTTTTGAACATAACATTCTCGTTCATCAGTCCAATAACTTTTGTCTGCTTCTTTATTTTGTCTCGTTGTTACTCGTCACCAGTTAAAGATTTCAAAGTAGATTAATGAAATTAAAAAAATTAACTCAATTATTATGTCTGTAATGAATTCATCTCAATTAATGCACTAGACACCCCTAATTGAAACAAAATTAAAAAAAAATACACAACAATAAAATTGAGTCCATTGCAGTGTTTATAATTAATTAACTTAATATGTAATTTATAATTAAAAGCAAAATTTCAATCCTAAAAACGGTAAAATCTTTGGGGGGGGGAGGTAAAATTAGGAGATGTATGCTAAATATTTTATATAGAAAAAAGTGTTTTCTCAAAGTTGTATTTGGATTGATTCGTGGTGTTTGTTCAGATCTGATCAGCACAATGGCTAGTGTTTTGAGCTTGTATTCAATTTATTACGTTTGTGTTATGAAAAAATCTATAGTTGCCATGTCAGCCAATCATAATTTTTCCTCTCGTACCTTTGGCCTTGCTCTTCTTGTCCTCTTTGGTGATGAGCAGCTCTCTCTCGTAGTGAGCGCGGGACATGTTGATGCCCACTCTGAGAGGCTTCAAGAACGTGTCCTCAATCTTATACATCTCAGTCCAGATCCCAGTCTGAGGGGACAACAAGAGGCAAGTTAAAGGATGAGTCTATGGTTTGCACTGATGATTGATTCTTCTCAACATTTCAAGCGATTTGCATCAGTGGAAGTATTAGGAGCTGCACAACTTATATAATGTAGAATAAACTGTACTGTACTGAGCTTAGCTTGTTTGTGAACAGCAGGGATCAAGCATTAAATTATTTTATCACAATTATTATTGTGTAGTAGTTGTGTAGAAAATTAACTAAAAAAAAAAAAAAAAAAAAATTATGAAACAAGGATTTCAATGCATTTGTATTAGCTTGTTAGGTCAAAACAATGTAAAAAAAAAAAAAAAATCACAATTGTGGATTGGTTACAGTCTTCTAAGTTTTGTTGTAAGAATTATGATTTTTTTTTTTTTTTTTTCAATCTAACATGTAATACAGTTTCAGAGATATCTGAGTCAAAATCAGTAAATACTCTATTACTCCTGTTAAAAAAACATGGATCCGATCACTGATAAACTGAAATTGATACAAGATTTTGTATATTTATAACGATATCTAATTCCAGTATTTATATCAACTAAGGACTTAATATAGAAACGTATTTACATGCATAATGTTCATGACTGCATGTTGTCCGTTTACAAATAAATACAATAAAAAATATAAATTATTCATATTTTAAACCACATGATCACATTTTTTTTTAACAATAAAGAAGCAAATCCTTCATCTGTGTGTAATCAGAAAATCTGTATCATTTAATCAAAATTTGTTAACTGTAGTGCTCCTTGCTTTTTAGATGTGTTTTGTGTGATGCTTATGCATTTTTGCTACTCACTGCCAAAATTCTGAATTTAACAAAAATCAATATTTCGAATGTTTTGTCACATATCTCGATTACAATATTATGTCAAACTCATAAGAAAATGTTCCAAAATGTACTTAAACGTATTAGGTGAGGTTTAAAGGTCGAAAACTTTGTTGTTGATGACTAAAGACATTCTTGGTCAGTTTATCACTCAATTAGTCGACTAAAGTGTCTCAATGTTCTGACCCAAACTGCACTCACAAGACCACAAGCGCAGAAATTTGCAAGCTAAATATCTAAAGAAAAAGAAAAGCTACAGCTAAACAAGATTTTTGTGTATAAACGTTTGAGTAAATTTGCAATCTGCTTTCTAACTAATAAAATTTGTGGTGAACTAAAACACCAAGTTATTCATTGACTAAAAGCGATATACTCGATATTCTGTTTTTGCATATCATCCAAACTTCAGTCACATTTTATCTAAAATTCAATATATTGCACAACCCTAATTGTAACGAGCATAATCTCTATTGGACGAATTCTCACCTGGTTCTCTGTGACTTTGTCTCTGATGACCAGGTATCGCAGCAGATTCAAAGACTCCATTATTCTGCAAATATGTTAAAAAATAAAATAAAAAAGTATGAAAATGTCCATACAGGCTACAGGCATGATACACAGTAAAATCCAGACCTGTCCATGTACTGGAGCAGGTCTGTCTCTGGTCCATCTGGCAGCCTGAGCACAGAGCGCAGCAGAGGGAGCAGATGAAGCCCTTCGAACCATGGATTACTGCCCCCAACCTGAACACACACCAAAGATATTTTAATGTAGAGACAAATGTGTGTATTTGTTTACAATAACACAAGCATGCTTTTAAAATTACCTATATTTATTAATAGTAAATTGCCCAGTAAAAAGCCCATAAGACAAATTTGATTTTTCAAATGATTAATCTAATTTTCTTCGCGGCAGAGCCTTTTTTGGTCAGAAAGTCACAGTGGTAAACTTTAGTGCTGTCAAGCGATTAAAAAATTATTATCTGATTAATTAATTATGATCTGTAATTTATTAATCTAATTAATCTATTTTTAATCTCACCTAAAATTGTTAAGAAAAACACTCAATTGAGGTGTTGTTTTGTTTTTATCCAATTTCATTAATTACATTATTGTTGCAAATGGTAAATATTAATAAATTGCAAAAAATGAAGACTTTAGGAAGTCTTTTATTGCGAAGTTGTCAAGTTGAACAACCCTTATGTCCACTTTGCAACTCGCAAATGGAAACAATGAAGTTCAAAATTTCAAAATAGATTATTGCGATTAAAAAAATTAACTTGATTAATATGTCTGTAATTAATTAATCGCAATTAATGCACTAATTTGACACCCCTAGTAAACTTTACAACTGTGAAAAAAAAGAATTAAGTAAGTTGAGGTTTAAAACAGAATCCCTCCACATAAATGATCAAAAAAGCCAAAATGCAGAGACAACTAACACACAACTGACAGCTTCCTCAGAGTTTAAACAAATCACTGTGTAACAAAATAAATGTGTCACAAGATGTTCTCATTTGTGAAGTAATGTCACTGAGGAGGAATTACCTCTACAGGTATGAACTTCAACAAAATCTTATATATATTCATGTCTACTATGTCTTTATAAAAAATGTCATATGCACTTTTTGATAATTTTTGGTGACTCAGTCTTTGAAAGCAGTCTAATACACGAGTACTTCACTGATTCAATAAAAATTAATCATGAAAAAACATAAACTACGGTTAAAAAACACATAAAGCCTATTAAAATAAAAGAATGACAACCCAGCTTTCATAAAAGTACCTTCAGAGCCAAGTCGATCTGATTCTTGATGTTCTTGATGATGTATCCTTCCACTCCTGAGTGATTACTAATCTTCAGCATTAACCTAGGATTTTAAGTTATACTTTTAGACATTCACAACATTTGATTATTATGATATAAAATCTAGCACTTACAGAAAGAACTTGTATTTGGCTTCTGTGTTAAACTTGTCGATGCTCATTTGAAAAACTTTCAGCCCTTTACTTCTCTGCAACAAGTATTTATGATCATCATTAACAAACAGGACTGTTGAACGGCACAGAACTAGTAGATTTTTAGTGGCACTTACCAAATGTTGATGAGGACATATTGTCATAACGTTTACTAAGGCCTGAAACGCAGTGAGAACAAAGACAACGTTTTTATTGAGTGAGTGTGATTTTGTTAAAACAGGTGTTATTTTGCTAACCTGAGGCACTGAGATGAAGCTCTTGATCTCCAGCAGGTCCACAGTCAGGCCACAGTCTTCTACTCGCACTAGGCTCTTCTCATACAGCTCCTGACGGCAGAAAAACAAGACAATCTTTACAACAAACAAGTGTAGGGTCCATTTTTGGCAGACATGAGGCCTTTTCCCACTTCAGGAACTTTTTTCAGTTTCTAGTACTTTTTTTTAGTTCCTGTCCCCGTTTTGGGAGCATTCACACGGAGCAGGAACTATGTACTGGGGCCACACGTTTTTTAGCTCCTGCTCTGGGGCAGGTACTTTCCAGTCAGACCAGAACCTTTTGGTGAAACAAACACATTTACAATTCTTACTTTGTTTTGAAAAATGTTTTACACATTCTTACATTTACTTATCCTTAAGAAAAAATATTTAAAAGCAATAACTCCCAAAATGTATTTCTTTAATTTGCAAAAAGTTGCATATAATATAGGAACTACAGTGAGTAATTGTGTTTGATTGTTAATTTCAGTGATGTTTTTAGGTTCTGTAGATCATAGGTTTATGTAGAATTGAAAAAAGACAATTTTTGTTTCCTAACACCAGTTAATGAATTATTTAAATGTTCCAGACTTTATAGATGCTAATGTTGAAGCCAGTTAGACCAACTTTCAGGAACTATAGCAGTGTGAACACAAACATGGGGACAGAATAGTTCCTCTGACTAAACAGGGACAAGAGAAATGTGGGAAATCGCCAATACTAAACAAGTGTCAAATCACACTCACCAGTCCTTTCTGTATTCTTGACTCCTCCGTTCTGCATAATGAGATAAAAAGTCACTTTTTGTGTATGTATTTGATATGTATTCATTCAGACAACAGAGGCACAAATCTTTTTAGCTTTCCAGCCAGACTACTATGCATCTACAGCTGATAATAAAATATATGTCTACAAAAGAATGGCAAAAGAAGGAAAGAATTGCAAAAGAAGAGAAAATGTAACACCAATAAAGATTCTTAGTTAAACAGAGATTTGGAGCAGGTGTCTCAAACTGAAATACGGCCCCCCGACATGCTTTCTTCTTGTGTCTTTCTGTTCTGTTCTTCATAGTAACATTTTACTGATGACTTTAGGACTTTTAAACTTTATTTTATTATTATTACTTGGTGCTGTGTTGTTCAAAAGATATACAATCCAGTAAAAGAAGAGATTGAAACTTTAGCTATATTATTTAAATCATTTGTGGAGGAATTTAACTAATTTCTCTACGCTATTTTATACAATGTTATACAGTTGACCAATCTACTGAAACTTATCAAAAACAAAGAATTTGCAATGACATGGCGCACAGTCCTACCTTGGTGCTTAAAAGCTTGATATTTATTTCACTTAACAACAATTTTTTTTCTTGCCCCTGTATATTTAAAGTTGGGGTAACTGACTTTTTAGGTGTAAATGAATAAACTTTGTGTTCACTTCCCGTCAGGAGCCAAATGCTGCGCTCTGATTGGCTGTGCTTGGGTGATCTTGTCCAGTTTCACTTTGTTGTTTGTAAAAAGAAGGTTTTAAGCCAACCAAAAAATAATACAGTATTTATATTAACTATGTGTCGAAGGATTGTTGAAGGAAGTTATCAAAAACCTAAATTGTGTTTGCAGTGGGAAAATCACTTACTCCACCTTTAATATAAACTTCAAGCATCAAAAAATCAATTCTGCACAAAGTCATTCCAGGCTCCCGACTCCTTGGTTGCATAAAATATTATACAGAGATATGAGTTTGGGTTCTCCGGACTAAAGTTTTAGTTTCTGTATTTACTTTAGTGTATTCCAAAAAAAAACATCTCAATTCCTTAACAGTGAATAATAGTGTGAGGTCTCCTTACCTGGACAGAAGCAGGTGGACGTGCTCCAAGTTGGCTCTCAGGCTGTACACAGGGCTGTCACACAAAACATACATTAACTCTGTAGCTCTGCATTAAACAAAACTATTGATTTTGTGCTGTGGGTAGTGTTATTATACCTGTAGACGGAGGGAAACAAATCAGCCTGCAGATGGTGCACAACAGCAGGTGAGCAGCACATGCCAGAGACTCTTTGGGGTAGCGCACCTCCTCTTCTAAAAAGCCTGGAATCTGTCTGTGTCTGAGCAGCGGCCGGTGAACTAGACCTGGAAGCGACTCGCCGATAGAACGCAGACTCAGCTGCAATGTACAACAAGAGGGTTTTTTAAGTGTGGAAGTGACTCTTAGGGAAAAAATGAACACAGACACTTTAAAGATTCATTCAAAAGGGTGCTTGTGTTCTTACCAGAATGCTGGAGGCAAAGTCCCTGAGAGGAGACTCTGGTAATGTGTCCTGATCTCTGAGCTGAACCCCCAGCAGCACTCGGCTCAGAACCTGCATACAACTGCACACAAGAGAAGACATTTCATGGTTAGACGACACTTGAATGGGCAACTCTCTGGGTAAACTCTATTTCCAGTGTGCAAATAACATATAACTAGAATTTATAAATATACTTCAACTGATGTCAAAACAATTACAAAACAGTTGTACCTTACAATCAAATATATTAGCTCTGTTGTCAACATCTTATGATAAAGTATTTGCTGTATGCTCATTATTAGGAATAGTTTTATCAAATGATTGCATTGATGTTTTTTAGTCACCATTTTTTAAATAATTTTCTTGAACTTATCATGTGACACTATAGATACCAATAAAGTTGTTTTGTAAATCATTCAAAAGCCACCATCTTATGAAATATTGTTATGATAATATTAGATATGTGTACTTCCAATAATACCTTATGGATATTATGCTTTTGCCAGACTCAAGTCGTACTTTTTTCTTGTTTTGGCAATCATCATTATACACTGAATTTCCTTCGAAAAAATTACAAAAATCTCCAACTCACAACTTGAGCAGTTCAGTCCTCAGCTCGTCCTCTTTGTGTGGTAGTGCTTTCTCCAGGTCTCCCATCATCTGTCCCCCCTCACTACTCTTTCCTCTGCTGTGGTTTTGCACAACCTCCTCCACAAATGGCTTGATGAACGCAGAAATCTCGGAGCAGCAGCGGCACAGGGAGAACACGTCATCCTCCTCCTGTTCTTTGGTCCCTGGCACAGGCAGTTTACACAGCTGGTCTAACACCGAGGACAGAGCCATGCCCAGAGACGAGGCTTTACGGATGCCCAGGCCCAACAGCACTGCGGATGGAACATGTTGTAAGTTGAGACTACAAACGAAATGCTAGAGGACATTTTAGAGAAGAGATCAGAATATCATAAACTTAAAATTACTTGATTTATTAATAAACTTGAATCAATTTACAAACCAGTGACAGAAAAAAGGCCCAACACTGACTTAGTTTATGTTTGAGTCTCATTAACACAGTCTTAAATGGGAATAAACATATTGTTATGAAAATCGGTAATTTTTCAAATAACAATTTTTAAAAGTTTTTATCAAACTAGAATTTATAAGTAACATGACTTACTGTATATGCAGAATGTTTTCTGAATATAATTTTCACTGTAAACAGGCTAATAATATAAAATAAAGATGGTGAGTAGCTAAAACTAATATTGTTAAGTGCAGATTTGCTGTAATACATATGAGACAGGTTTCTTAATATGTTTTCCTATCATGTTATCTTCAAAATCAGGCTTGGTAATTAAAAGAATCACTGTCAATGCTTATTATTTTTGCTAATATGCTAGGACATAAAAGAGCTGTAGCACAAAATTCACCTAATTTGCATTATAAAAATGGCCAATTGAAGCTGCATGCATCACCTTTCTGCAGAGGACTGAGCAGTAGATGGATGCTTTCAGCTATGGTGTCTGGGTCATCGTGTTCCAACTGTTCCAGCAAACCAATCAACAGTTCTTTAGGCCGGCACACCTTAAAAAAATGACAAACATATTTTTACAATCATTACACCAAATGCATATTTTTGTTGTTTGCTTGACAAACCTCTATTAGATGATTCAAAATAGCCAGACAGTGAGGTAAATCTTTGTCTTCCTTCTTCAGTAAAACTTGAATCAGAGGCGGCAGCAGGTTCCAGCCCATACATCGCACTATTTCCTGGAAGAAATACAAACGTAAAAAGCTAAACAAATTATCCTCCAATTGTACCAATTAAGCAGACATGAATTCACACCTGATTCTTTTCATCCAAAACAATGCTGAGCAGCTGCAGACTGTTGCCCTCCTCAATACAGGTTCGTCCCGTGACAGTGAACACATCGTAGTCCTCTGTTGTGTAGGCGTTTTCAGAGAGAGCTTGCTGCAATTGATGTCATAATATACATTTATAAACAGTACAACATCTTAATTCAGTAACAGAAATAAAGAAAGTAATGGAATAATGATGAAAGTTGACTGGGCAAACACTGCAATTATAGTTATATTTGCATTAGCATGGCTGGATATATCTAGAGCATTTATGAGAAACTACTCTAATCTAAAGATGACTACAAATCACAGTACTTTCTTATTCGCAAAGTAGACATACTAAGCAACTGATAGGTGAGGTGAATGAAAAAAAAAATCAAAAAGGATATCAGTCACTCTTGAAAGATATATTTGTAGACAAAACACAGTGCACTTGAAAGAAACAACACTATATTTTTAAATGTACTTTTTTCTATTTATCTTTTGTACCATTATGATGATTCAGTAACCCTTCTTCAATATGTGCCTTTTCCACATTCACAATTCCTGTTTTATCTAATATGTGATATTAATACAATCTCATACAATATCAAAAATTGTTTGAATAAAACTGGCAAAAAACAAATCAGGATAAATGTCATTACTTACACATCTTTGGACCACTTCACTGAGCTGCTCCAAAGCCATTTTCTTATTTCTACAATTTCCAGTTTCCTCCTTTCACTATGCTATAGTGTCATAAAATGTGCAATAGCTAACAAAAAGCGAGTTTAAATTTCCACATGTAAATCTAAAGACTTTACATTAAAAGGGGATGTAAACAAACTAAATAAATGATTCGCGTTTGAAAGTAGCTTAGCATGTTAAGCCAAATTTCGCCTCTTAAAAATCAACCACGCAACGAGTTTTCGCTAAAGACATCTATTATTTTGTAATATTAGTAAATGTAAAATAAACTGCGGAAATAGACTTAAAAATAAGCCTAAATTGTTATACAGATCCTTTGAGGAAAAAATAAGCACGCTGGAACTGCCGGTGTGGAATAAAATGTCCTTTCCGGTTTGCCGTAGTTTGAACGTCACAGGTCAAAGTTGAAAATCTTCCTAAACAGAAGCAGCATGGAGGAAAGAGAGGAGAAAAGCAACGTTACGGGCATCCTGAAAAGCCCCAAAAAGGGTACGATGGGCTTTTAAAGTTTGTTCTCTATTTATGTATTTGACTAACCAACTAAGTCATAGATTAGGTCTGATTTCAAAGTAGAATATGGTTGTTTTGGCTTGGTTGGGGACCTACAGCTAAAGCTATGAAGATAAATGCAGCTACTGGTTTGTCAGCTAAACAGAGACAAAATATTTTCAGGTAGTGACTCTTTGTAGACAAAGCTTGACTATGATTATAGCTATAATTAAGCCTGTTAAGGCATACAAACGTTATTTATAAGTTTTGTAGCCCAATGTGTGTAGAGCAAAACTCAAATACTGCAGTTTCAATAAATGTTAGTGCCATATTAGTCTGTAAATCAAACTGATTTTAGACATAAAGTGCTTTTCATGGATAGCATTTAACCCAATGTATTTACAAATAAAAAAATATATATATAGAACATCAAATATGTGTAATGTGTAGATGAAATAAATATTATGCAAATGCAAAACGAGACACTTCTGAACCTACTCTGTCCTACAGCTGGATATTTTATCTGTTATTTATGTGTCTGTGGGTCTGTAGGAGCAGAATTTTATTAGCCTGCTCCTGGGCAGCTGTGGCTGTCAAATAAGCAAACAAAAAATGTGTTAACGCTGTAGTAAATGAATGAATAATATAATTTGTTTCTCTCCACAGGTGCAAAAAAGAACAAGACTTTGAGTGCTGAAGAGGAAGCTAGAAGGTAATATGCTAGTGATTTCAATCATTTCAATATAATATGATTCAAAAAATATTTTCACTTTTTTATATTATAGATGTTTCAATTATTCAAACCCTTTTATAGGCAGGGTGGTCTATAAAAGGGTTTGAATAATTGAAACATCTACCAATAATTAAAAACCTGCAATATATTTTTGTCCTATAGCGTGTGTATGTGTCCAAACCAGCCCTGTTAACCCAATAAACCAAAGGGAAACACTGAATGTTATGTATTTGTGTGAATGAATTGTTTTGTGTCTGCTTGTTCTAGGAGAGAGGAGGTGAAAGAAGCCCTGCGTGAAAAGCTTGAACTTGAAAAAAGAGCACTGCAGATTGTAGAGCGCCTCCTGGAGGACAGTGTGACCGAGGACTTTCTCATAGATTGTGTATGTTTATTACAACAATATTTCATTAGTATTCTCCCGCTCACATTGTCTTATGGCTTTTTTCAGGCACGATTCATCACTCCAGCAAATTACAAAGACACAATAGAAGAGAGGTCTATTGCCAAACTGTGTGGATATCCTATTTGTCCAAATAAACTTGGAAAAATACCCACTCAACAGTACAAGATCTCCACCAAAACGAATAAGGTGTATGACATCACAGAACGCAAAGTAAGTGATGCTTTTTCTATGCATATTTATCACTTTTATCACTTTTTCTTGAGAGTATTAAAAAAATACATTCCTTTTTCCCTACAGTTGTATTGCAGTAACTTCTGCTATAAAGCATCAAAGCAGTTTGAAGTGCAAATATCAAAAACACCTCTTTGGTTGCGAAAACATGAGAGGTGAGTCTTTTTAACATAGTCTCACAAAACTTTCATTCACCAACTACTCTTCCTGCAAACATGCAATTAAAAAAAAACACTGTGTTTAATTTTTATATATGGTAATTGTTGACCTGGGTTATGGTTTATGTCTAATTGCTAGTGTTATGCACATGAAACAAAAAACCTTTTCTGTCAGTATGAATTAATTGTTTGTTCAGCATTCTACTAAGACTCGTAATATTTAAAAATGGTTCTTGCCCAACATTTGGCCTTATGACAGACATGGGCAAACTACGGCCCGGGGGCCAGATGCAGCCCTCGACCAGTTTTAATCAGGCCCTCGAAACATTTTGAAAATAAGTGGTAGTCTACTCTTTATATAGCTTTTTTCTGGATTGATTTATTTATTTATAATCATTAATTAAATAATCTAATTAATTTATTTTAATCTCACACTAAACGAAAGTGTTTTTGTTTTGTTTTCATCCAATTTAATTAATTACATTATTGTTGCAGATGGAAAAAATTAATATGTTGCAAAAAAGTTTTTGAACATAAAATTCCCGTTCATCAGTCCAGTAACTTTCGCCTGCTTCTTTATTTTTGTCTCGTTGCTACTCATCACCAGTTTAAGATTTCATAATAGATTCATGCGATTAAAAAAGAATAACTCGATTAATGTCTCTAATTAATTAATCTCAATTAACGCACTACTTTGACATCCCTAAGAATAATACATTCATTTTTTTTTTAAGATTTTTGAATATTGATTCATTTATTTTTAAGAAATTTGCTTGTAACAGTGACAATTTGTTACAAGCAAAGTCACGTCGGCCCTCCTTATTTGAATTTGAAGACGGCCCTTATGACATCATCCCATTAAGATTAATTTTTGCAAGTTTGTGGCCAATCGACATTTGGGGATCACAAGTTAGGGTATGTCTTCTGAAAACAGTAATTCTTTTACCCCTTTTCCATCTTTAATTATGGCATCATTAAATTCCAAAATAAATTCCAGGAAAAGATAATATTAATAGATTTAAAAGGTCATCCCACTTGACTGTATTGCAGGGGTAATTTCATTTTACAGTCGCAACACCTCATGCATTGCAGTTGTACAAGTAAAGTTAAGCATACAGTATTAATAAACCATATTAACAATGTAACTGTTAAAACTAAAGACTGTTATCTGAACATGTTTTCCACAGCCCTTCTAAAATAACTTTAATGAAGAAAGGAGACAGGTAAGGCCTTTCCATCTCTATGTATATACTGTACTATAAAAGTAATGAGTAATTTTGTATAACTTACCATTTGAACTCTTTTGTGTCTAGTGGAAGCTCTGGTGAAGAAGTCAATCTAACCGAAAGACGTCTCCAGGAGGAGGACGTCGAGAACCCTTTGTCCACCCAAACGGAAGAACCTCAGAAATCGAGTTTAAAACATGAAGATTCCGACCACGACGACAATAGTGAAAACGAACAGGACTTTGTTTCAAGTGTGGTCTCCAAGAAAACTGGTACTAAAGTTCACTGGGGTGATCTGCCAAAACGCAATGACGAAAATACGCAAAGTACGGTGGCATGTGAGGACAAAATAAGACACGGTAAACAAGAAATAAATGGAAATGAAATAGCGCTAGATGAAGCTACAACACAATTAAATGTGTGTAGCTTATCAGGGAATATTTCTGAACCGAAAAGTGATTCTAAGGTTGAAAATCCAAATATGAAAGAAGATATTGTGCCCAAAACACAGACAATGCAAGTGTATCTATAACTCAAGTTGGAATGAGTAAAAAAGGTGCCGCCGGGTTGAGAAGTTTACTCAAACAACACGGAAATAAGCCTGATTCTATTCGACAAAACCTTTTAGAATGCCTAAAGAGAACACTTAGAGAATGGGGCACAGATGAGACTCTGGTGTTTCTGTATGGATCAGAGCGTTCAGTGGGACAACCGTTCGGAGGGGTAACCGAGGAAGAGGAGCTGGACGAAGATGATCTTGAAGAAGAAGAGGGAGAAGGTGAAACCAAGGCGATCGCAGCAACCCCAGACTACAAACGCTGAAGAAAGAGGCAAAGCAGATGGAGCTGAGAGTGAAGGAGTTTTATAAAGGAACCTGGGTGGTTGAAGAAGATCAGCAAAGGTCACAGGTAAATGATCCAAATGTGAATTTCAATTTCTCTTGAAGAAATGATAATAGAGATATCATATCAGCTATCGACCTAAAGCTGATTACCTAATTTTACACCAAAAAATAGAAGTAGGATTTAAAATTAGTCACATTACATTATTAACATTCATTTGCATCTTTTTTGGCTGGAATCATGCTTAAGAGCAGCTTTTTTCAAATAGCAAAGTCAAACTGCAGACCCCAGGAAGAGTAGTTGTTGCTGCATGCTAATGGGGATCCTGAATAAATTAAAAATTAAAAACTGGAGAAGACCATCAAATTACAGCCAATCAGAGCACTGTTTTTGATCCTTGATGCTAGAAATAAAAAAAGTATAGCCTCAGTCAGTACTCAACAGTCTAAAAAGTTTGGTTCCACAACTTTAATCTCGTGGCTAGAGTGGTATTATTATATATACTCCTAAAAAGAAACTGCATTAATTGTGAAAATACCCACATCTTTTGACCCTAATTTCATCAAATAAATAAATTCCACTAATCTAATGTAGATTCAGAAGTATTACAGTATGCTTTTGTTTGCAGTAAATCAATCAGTAAACCAACACATTTACTAGAAATATAACATGTATTTACACACACACAAGGCTACTTGGCAGATGAGAAGCATGAAGAGAGGGTAAAAAGATAAAAATAACAAATCAAATATTCACAACACTTGAGAGACATTTTTGGAATGTTATAGGCAAATAGTGAAGACAAAACATGTCAAAAGTCAGCAACAGTGAAAAAACACATTTGGAGATTCGTTATGTTCTCTTTATGCAATCGCCAGACAATAGTTTTTGTCTTTATTTGTAACTGTCTGTGTCTGAAAGGCATCCACTGAGAAGCCTGTTAAAGAGCCCATCCTTCCTCTGGTGGACTCCAAAGCACAGCATGTGATTCAGAAGAAGATCACAGTGGACAAACTCACTGGCTGGTAAAATTATATATGTATTTTTTTCTTTTGTTTTACATTAGAGGAATACTTTGAGTGAGCAAAAGAAGTGCTGGTATGACTCTCATTTACAGTTAGTCTTGTTAAAATAATTGGGAAAACGTTTTGACCCCTCACAGAAGTGCTTGTACTTAAATGGGGTATTGAGTACATTCCTGCCCACTTAAAGCAATGCATCTGAGTGAAAACGGTATTGAAAAAAATATTAATACGCTACCTAACTGTATTTTGTATATTTTCTCAGTCTTAAGAACATTGTTGGCTCGCTTGGTCTCACTATGAGCGACGTCTCCACTGACCTCAACAACCTCGTCCGGACCTTCAGGTCAGAAATGACTGCATCATACATATGTAGAAATGATAAAAACGTATTTATTTAGAAAAAACGTAAGCATAACATGTATAAAAAATCATAATAAAGTCCAACTTTGGTTACTGTAATTTCTGGACTATAAGCCGCTACTTTTTTCACAAACTTTGAAGTCTGTGGCTTATACAACAACACAGCAAAATGTAGATTCTCATATACTTACTATTAAAGTGCGGCCTATGTATGTACTTTGTCATTTTTCTTTTTTAAATCTAGTTGGTGCGGCGCAGTAGGTTGAAAAATACGGTAATTAATATTATTACAAGGTAGAAAGTTGGTAAAACAAGTTACAGAAGCTGGAGGATGAACTACAGCTGCACAGTGCTGCCATCTAGAGATCAAGGTTCTGCACAGTTTTGGACTTGTTAATCATAAGATCTTTTTTACCTTGTGCCTTTACTTTCAGGTGAACAATGTTTTCCTCAGGACTGTTCTCAAATCACTAATAGACCTTAAAAGGCTCGGTGTTGAGTCTTTGTCGTGCCAGATAATGTAACAGGTTTATGAGCGTAACGAGGAGTCATTGTTGTGGTTTGTTTGTGAGCAGACTGTTGTTACGGCTGTGAATGACTCAGCGTTCTGTTGTGTTGTTAGGTTTACCAACACGAACATCATTCACAAGATTCCGGAGTGGACTCTCATCGGGGTGGTGCTGCTCCATCTGTAAGTATGAAAGACGAATTCTGTTCACAGTGAATTTTTTTGCAATTAACACTTGACACTTAGTTAACATATCAAACAATAAAATCATAAGCATTGAAGTGAAAAGTCAACTACACAATTTAGTGGAAACAGAACATTTAAGCCAAACCAGCTTGATTCAGTAAACAAAAACATCTGAATTACAAAAATAGTCTTTTTAGTCATATAGTGTCCTTGTAACTATTAATAAAAGTTAGGAATTAATAATATATCTGTGCTTCATGTGGTGGTACAATTAGTAGTATTTCTTATAATATGTTGTTAAAGGAAATCTAACTTTAAAGCAATAAAGGTGGCTTTAACACTTGCAACTTATTTATTTCTGAGCTTTATTTAAAGTACACAAGTTAGCATACCTTACAGTGCTGACATTAACTTATATCAGCAGAATTAGAATTAGGTTGCTGCAAATAAAGAAAACTATACTCTAAGACTGGGCAATATCGTGGTAAGAATCGAACTGTGAGCTCATCTCTGTAATAATCGTCATATTGTCATTTCCCCAAATGCAGATGACTTTTTCCCATCTGCCTCTCTTAATGGTCAACCTCTAATTTGCCAAGTCCGTTTCTTTATAGCACTACTGGGCTTCTTTTTGGAAAGTCGCTTGTGAATTTTGATATAAACAGGTGCATTATTAAATAGGTTATTTTTTCCTTTTTTCTGGTTTGATTCACTAAAATATTTGCCAGGATGGCGCCACCTTGTGCCTCCAGTCAATTTTATTTCACTCCAGCCACTAGATCAGGTATCTCAGGACTCGGTCCAAATTGGTGAAATATCTTGCCGTTATGAACAAAAGTTAGGCATACACTAACTAAACAGTCTTTACATATGATATACTGTTTGTTATTCTTGCCCTATCTATCTTATTGTGTAGCGGTGTGGGGCAACACCTACAAAACCAATGTCCAGCCCTTAGCTGTCCTGCAAATGGTTCATAGAGCATACAGTACAAATGCTCTGTTCATACAGATGAGTGTGCTCAAATTGACTGACTTGGTTAATTTTAAAACTGTGCAAATCTTGTATAAAGCTAGAAATAACTTACTTCCTTATAGTCTTCAAATTTGTTCACAGACAGAGAGGGAAATATAACCTCAGAAGAAAAGATAACTTTAAAATGCAAAATGTAAGAACCACAATGAAAAGTTATAATGTCTCAACCAGAGGCGTCAAATTATGGAACAGTTTGCCGGAGAACATTCAGAAAATTTCAAACTTTCAGCAATTTAAAAGAGCGTTTAAAAAGTCTTGTCTGGAGGAGTATAGCAAAAAGAATCCTTTTGCCCATAATGTGTTTTGTATGAAGTTTTGTGAGTATTTCTGTTGCATTTTGTAATGAGCCGTTACTGTTCATGTTATTATTATGAGATGTAAACAGGGGGTAGGACTGGAAAAGCTTCTGCTTCTTCCTACTCATTTTTGATCATGTAGCATTTTATGTTCAGTATTCATGATGAATTTAATTGATTAAAGATAATCAATGTCTCATGTTTCAAAATAAAGTCAATGAATGAATTAACGAATGAAATAAAAAAAAGTCCCCGCCTCCTGTGAAGCGAACAAAAACCAATGCAAGGTCCACAAAGTGAAAGCTGATGCATCAGGCTACTAAAATATATGAATTTATGTTTGAAACATGTATTCTTTTTTAGCATATTGTAATGTCTAAAAAGCAGTTTTTAATGTTAAAAATACTATTTAAATTATGTCAAAACATTTTACTGAAAGGCTGAGGTCACTTGTTTTCTTTTTTGTTTTTTTTTTAAGTCTTGGTCACTTGTTTCTCTCTGAACATTCTGGCAACACTTATCAGTCTTTGTTCTGATTTGAGTGAGTGACATTTGGATCCAGTCAATTGTAGTGAAGTAGGAACTTTTTGAAAAAGTTTTCATTTACCTCAAAATGAAAAGAAAAACAAGTTATACAATCAAAATCATGATCTATTTCCAAACAAATCGTGATCCCATATTGTCTACCTCTACTATAGTCTTTTTTTTTGTACCACGATAAACAAAGACCTATGACATATGCCTAAATCATAACCTTCTGTTTCCTGAGTATAAATTATTAACCACTTTAGCTCACATCAAGCTAACTTTCAGCCCAAATCACAATGCCTTCAATAGAATTTCAATGAGCATCAGTGGGTCTCGTATTACAAACCAACGCTGTCTCAATCACAGTTGGCCTTCAGTCTGTAGTTTCTTTGTTTCTCCAAAAGAAAGTTGGTTGGTTGGTTTGGTTTTCCTCAACAGTGATAGCGGAGTGAGGAGCTTTTTGTTTGAGCTGTGCCATATGGAGTCAGATCCGCGTGGCTCTTATCTGGGTCCTGATTGCGCGGAGTAGATCCGTGTTATAAAGGCCTCTCTGTCCACACACTGTCAACACGCAGAACGCTTTACACAATCTGCTGGGAAGTCCTCACCTGAGCTAAACTAGGGCTAACTTATGATTTACCCGAGTTAGGGCTTCAGGAAGAACAGACATCATTTGAATCTGGAAAAGGTACGGCTCAGTCTGAGGGCGAGCGGCGATTTTCAAAAGACCTACTGTGCATGAAGGCTACACTTGAACTATAGTGTATTCTAGTGCTTGTGATTGACTGAATACACTACAAGCATTTGCTGTAAAAAAAAAAAAAAAAAAAAAAAGTCAATTTTAATAATGTAAAAAAATATATATTATTCAAAAAGTGTCTCGCTTGATAGTTGTCAATTAAAATCAGTATTTACTTATTGAACCTAATTACCACATGACTGAATATATATTTTTAAATAGATAAGAACAGATTTACTACAAGTACATTGCAACAAAATGATGAAACTTACCTGAGAGAACTGAAAGCAAGTATTTGTTTGTGTAGTTACAATGAATACTTGTTGTTATGAATATTTTTTTGTGTTTGTTTGTTTGTTTGGCTGGTTGTTGTTGTTTTTTATTATTAATGGACAGAATAGTGTAGCATGAAATGTGAGAGTAAAGAACATGCAAGAAATGGATGAATAGGATTAAAACACGACTGTGACTGGCTGCCTTTGGAACCTACCTGCGCACCGTATGTTTAGGCCCAGCTTGATAACTTATTGTTTGACAGATTCATAACATTGGCACCAAAATGGGCTTTTATACCTTTTTGTTGCTATTGTTGTTGTTGTTCTATGCTAACGGAAGTTGGACATTTAAGACAATTCACTGTTGCCCAACAATTTCCTCAACAACAAAATCAAGAACATTTAATTTTAAAACAGAAAGGTAATGATTGACCTTATGTGGCAGTCATGTAATCCTAATTTTACTGGCAATGAATAATAATTAAAGAGAGAGCCTTTTTTTTCATTTTTATCCTCAAAAAATGGTAAGTTTATTGTTGGTTTTTTTTTTATTTTGTATAGTATTTACTCAATCTTTCAAATTGGTTTGTGATTGATATGTAAAACCATTTGTATTCAGTTTTCGAAGTTGTTGCTGAGAATTGAAGCCTCAAAAAATTGGTTCTCATTTGTAAATATTAATTGTAATTGAGCCCTCGTCGTAAATAATTAGCTAATGTAGTACAATTGTATATCTCTGTTATTTTTCTATGTATACTTTAATTCTCACTGTTTTAAATCCAATAACCTTCAGATTTGACTGAGTTGGTCTGAACCTCTCCCTCTGATTCATTAGCTCTGGAGCTCCTCATCATTAATAATTAGCGGTGCGTCTTATCTGTCGCTGCGTGGCAGCTGGAGCTGTGCTGGCCTCCTTTTGTGTGGACTCTCAATAATGTATGGTCTCTGTGCAACCCAAGCTCAGGTGAACCAGACACTGGACACAGGCACAGAGAAGAGAAGACAGGGTTATAGAGGGCCAGTCTATCAATGTAGTGTGTGAGTGAGATGTAGGTGATGGTCAGAAGACTTTGTCATTGGGAGACTTGTGCTGCAAAAGTCCTTCACGTGACTGAGTGAAGAAGTGAGAGAAAAATAATACGTTTGTTAAGCAAAATATACAGTATCGCAAGCTATATTCTTATGATGCTATTAGGCTATGTTGCTGAAAAAGAGAGCAAAGCTTTAAACCTAACCTCCTTTTATTAATTAGACTCTCTAATCTCAGACATTAGTGACATAGATTCTTTGGAAAATTTGAAAAAAAAAAAAAAAATCACATTTCCAGCCTGGAAAAGGTTTAGAATTTCTTAGTTTTGAGGGGAAAAAAAATCTAACTGAAACCCAAAATATTGTCTTGGAATTTGCTAAACTAGATCAATTTAGACATTTAGTTTCTAGAAAACAGCTACATTTACAATATTTTTGTCCATGTTTTTTGTGTTTGAATTAATGTGCCACTTCTTATGAAAATTATAAGCACTAACATTGAATGTTTTTTTTAACCTGCAACTATCCACCTAGAAATCCCTTTGTTTGTCGCTTAAACTAAAGACAATAAGATATTGATTAAACCAAAACTACATTGAAAACAAATGGTAGATTTAAAGATTGTACTATGTTTATAAATGTCCAATTGTTTTATGATTTAAAATCTGTTTTTAAAAGTGGATAAGTGATTAAACATGCGTCTATATAAGTTATACAAAGTCATGGAAAACCTTCAGTTAAAATCTGTACAACCTGTTATTGAAGTTTAGACTTTGCCTTTGTAATTTAGGTTAAAAAAAAAACCATACAAGACAAGATTTCTTTCATGTTTTTGTAGTTATGTTAATTTCAGACTATACCTCGCCTGTAGCCCAGCCATACAGAATGAGAACTTGGATGAGCATATTATCTCTCTGTCTAACTGTGTATTTGTTGATGTTGCAGACTGTCCGAGGTCTCTCCGGTGATTCAGGCGGCGTTGGAGCAGCCTGCTTCTGTTCAGTATCTGAACACTCTGATGGAGGAGCTGGGTCTGAAGGAGGAGGATCTGCTAAGTTTAGTGCTCCTGTTCAAACCCCACACCAACACCACATAGTAACATCTATTCTACAATATTCATACCAGATTCATACCAAATAAATTCAAATGTATTCTTCTACATGTTCAGTGTGGAGTACTTTTTTCTCAAATGCAGACAAATGAAAAAAAGGAATGCACCATCTCTCTAATCGTCACTGGTCTAAATATATTTGTAATACTTTATTTATTCTGAATTGTTCCTGCCTGTTTGAGGACCAAAGAGGGCCATGTGTGTTATTTTGCTTTTGCCAAGATTTGAAAAAACAAATCGCAGACGACTCAGGTAGAAACTGGTTGACAAAAAGCAGATACAAGCACAACGTCTAATTACTTGAAGTGTGTATGATAAGTCAGACCACATTTTTCAGTAACACAGTGAAAATGATTTATTATTCTAAGATTTCATTCAACATTTTGCTTGTTTTTGCCCAGTTTTGATGAGGTTTTTAAATTGTCTTTTGTCCAATAAATATGACATATAATCATCTTATTTTGCCCCGCCCACTTTTCTTGGCAACTCACTTCCTGCTTAGGTAGCCAACCTGTTAGCTTGTCTGTCTTGCAGGCAATCTCAAATAGATATAACTAAAAAAATTATAGTGTTACATGTTAATTGCCAAATTTTGTAATTTATGTAGATTTTTAACCCATTTTTATAATATGGTTGCTAGTTAACAACTAATTGAAAAATCAAGAACTCGAGATCGAATCACAATGAATCGTCAATTATCTGGTTGTGGGTTTTGAAAAAGGAATCTTTTGTCAGTAAAAATTGAGGTTTGCACATAGACTGTATATATCAATATACATTAGTAGGTTTGCAGCAGAAGTCAACAGAATATTGATATATAATTTAAAAAATCTGATAAAATAAAAGCATTTTTTTCTTTTGTTATTGAAAAGCTTAAACAAAACCAAATCAAAAATTGAGACCGATCAATATAAGAAAAAAGTGATTTATTTTATTTTTTTTTTCCAAATTGCTCAGCTCTTGTTTGACCATTTTTTGTGAATGCACAAGTTTGGTTTCATGAGGTGGTATTCTGTGAACGAATGTGTTTTTCAAGCAGATTTATGTGTAGCCCTGGTGGTAAACAAGCTCCTAATTTGGTTAGTTTAGAGTCAGTTTTATAATTCTTTAGTCATTGATATAAATGTTGATATTATATTTAGACCTGGTGTAGTTCTAATTTAGACATAAAACTAGTATTACTCAGAAAGAATAATCTTTTCATTTGTGTACTGTATGAAAAAGTTTGAGAACTACAGTACTTCAATAACTCATAATTGTATCTATTAAGAAAGCATGTGTTGAAGTATGAGCATCATCAGCTGCTCCAGTAGCAGTCTCTTGTGAGCCAAAAGGTTTGCATGGAAACTCATTCCACCAGTGAGAGAAGCTTCAAGTTTAAAGTGAACCAGTCTGGGAGACCAGGGCAAGTTGAACCATGGCTTGTGTGTCTCAGGTAAAGGTCTCTCAGTGCGGCTTAGCAGGACGATTCATAGGGTCAGTAGATTGTGTGTCATTGTGTGAGTAAATCCTGCCTCAAGGGTTAGGGTTATTAATCACATTTTAAAGTGGACTTAGATAAGTTTTTAATCCATGTTCTAACATTGTTCTGTTAGCTCCATTAGCTTACTCAAAATGTGTTTGTTTTTGTTTGTTTGTTTTGAACACACATAAAGACTCAAGTCAAAGCAAATTATAACAATAACATTTAGTTTCAGGGGATCTTTCCCGTAGACAGGGCACTTAAAAAACAGTTTACAATATTAACTCATACTCGTGCAAAATGTAATAAAGATATGAAACTATAAACTCAACATATGTATAAACTTTGTCTTGGAAATCTCATAGTAAATCTTGTAATATTTGTGCAATATTTATTTCCATTTTCACCACTTTCATATGGCATTAAGGCAACTTTTTTGTAATTCAAAAAGTTTAAAAAGTATTTGCATTGATTGTGAGTAATTGACTGTGCACAAAAGTCAGTTGGCCTATTTATTTTTAAAAAGGCTAACTTCCTGCCAGCATGTTCATTTCCTGTTTAGTTCATTTCATTATCTTATGAGGGTGTTCAGTGGTGATTTCTGAAAACATGTTAAATACTTTACAAATGAAGAGAATATTTCACCAAAGAATCAAAGTGTGTTTATAAAAAGATATGATTGTCTGTCAATGCTAACGCTAAATCTGACAGTTAAAGTGACAATAAACACCTTCTATGCACAGGGTTTGTATTGTCCTGCAGCTGATGCTCAAGTGCTCAGACAACTCCAGTTATTATTCCTAGTTTATTTTTCTTTTAATCCATCCTCTCTTCAGACTTGTTATGTTACTGCCTCTCCAAAGTGCTGACATGTGGGAGCCAGTCATGTGTACACAATCTGTGGGGCCTTATCCAAATCAGATCCTCCCTGTTTTAAAGCCGTAGCCCAAATAAATCACACCCAGAGTCTACGCAGTATCATAAAAGTGTACAAGTATTTCAAAGTACTTCCTAAATATGGCTGTTTATAACCCTGTAATGTCACGTGGTCTGATAATGTTGAGCTGGTGAACAGGTGGTGGACGAAGCCAAACACTCCGGTCTGTAGGGACGCAGATAATTTTGTGTTGGGACAAACCAGGGATGTGATTGATTACTTCATTGCTTCTGTTTTTCAGATTGAATAGGACTAATGGGTCCTGATTAGTTAAAAAAATCCATGACAATTGTGGAATTTTTAAGGATCTAGCAGAATATGTGTGAGTTTTTGAATCAAAGCTCTGCATTAAAGGGGACATATTATGCAACATCGACTTTTTTGAAGATTTTTTCCTTTTCTAAAATGTCTTTCTCATCAAAAACACTGCTGAAGTTTTGTCTGTGAGATATTTTTGGTTCCCGTCAAAACACCATTCTGATCTGTGATGTCATAGGTAGATCTGTGATGTCATAGATAGATCTCTGACATCTCTGCACTGTTTTTAACCATACCGACTTGTTTGGAGTCTTTCTGCAGCACTATCACATCAGGTAAGATGTGATTGTTGATGCTGTCAAATTTCCTTTTCAGTCTGGAGATGGAGCTCTAACTCAGTTCCTGATGTGGGAAACACATGACTGTCATGAGTGCTTTACTGCACTCTTTTTATTGATTCTGGGTCATGAGATTACAAAGTACTTAGGAGCATGTTTGAAAGAAGAAAATAACACAAAAATGCATGATTGTCCTTTAAAAAAAGTCTGTCTTAGACACATGAGTAGTATTCTGTTTTTGTTGTTTTGTTTAAGTAACAGTACACTTGAGTAAGGATTTTGTTTCTTCTTCTTACTGTGAGTTAATCTACATGTTAGAAAATGTCGATAAATGCTTTTTTACTTACCCTCTAATAATTTCTTGACTCACTGCTTTGTATTTCTACTTTATATTGTTTAGAAATAACATTTGTTTATTTAGCTCACTTGGCAATAGCCTAAAAGTAAAGGATATTATTATTCGATCATTCTTAGTGACAATATTTATTCCTTTTTTAACATTGGTGTGTTCATGAAAGACAGCTGTGAGTTCCTCTGAGCCTCAAAAACATTACTTTGAATGTCCCAAATCTGTGATGACATAGGTAGATCTCTGCACTTTTTTTATATAATAATAAATCATCCAGACTCGTTTTGTGCCTTTGTGCATTAACATGCAGGCAAGATTGACTTGATTATTTCCCTTGTGTAATTTCCTTTGGAGCCAGTAGCTAAGCTTTTAACTCAATACCTGATCTGGGAAACTTATTGTGAAAAAGAAAAAAGACAAGTACACAAGCTAAATATCAAATGATCATGATAATCATGTTTTTTAGTAAACAGTTAAAATGTTTTAACCGAAGAAATAAGCAAAACAACCAATAACTTAACTCTCACTTGAGTACAACCACCTCTCAACTGTTAGCTACAGTTATGAAAGCAGTGCTGTTGCAGGATACAACAGCAAAAAGATTACCTGTGGTGTTTACTATCTGATCCCTTTTTGTTTCTGTTATAAAAAATAACCACACCAAGTACCTTTAAAAGAATGTTTAAATTATTTTAATTTATCCGAATACATAAATCAAGTCAAAGTTGTCACAAAAACATACACTATATACAAACATTTTAGTGCAAAAGTGTCAACACTCCTTAAGCATTCATTTAATACATCCAATCTGCTACGTTGGTGAAACGTGTGTCCGGTAGGACGCTTCACTTGGGGGTGTGCTGGGTCTCCTTGTGCCTCCTCAGGTCCACTTTACGCTGGAAGCCTTTACCGCACAGGTCACAGCCGAAAGGTTTGAATCCAGTGTGCTTCCTGCTGTGAGTGATGAGGTTGGAGCTCTGACTGAAGGCCTTCCCACACACCTGACACTTGTGCGGCTTTTCTCCTGCAACAGCCCAGAAATTCAAGGTCAGTACACAATAGGCAATATTAAAAGGTTGTTTATTGTTGTTTATGTCTTTTTTTTTTTTAATTGTCGGGCCATAGCTTGTTAAAATCACACTCAAATGCGTAAGTTAATTGAAATAGCAAGCTAAAACATTAGTTTGGTCGCATTCTTCATAAATAAATATAATTTTCCAGTCATACTTTGAAATATTGAGCCAAGTAATCAATATTTCCATGGAAACTGTTAAGAGGAGGCCATCTTTATTAAAATATGCTTTATGCAATTTTAAATCTACATTGAGGTAACTGAAAATTCACCAACCTTTATTTGTGAGTCCATAAGCCAGTTGTAATGCTAACCTCTAACAAACTGCATAATAAATCTGCAATAAATCTGGTTGTAGCTCGGTGCTTACCTGTGTGGATGAAAGTGTGCTTCTTCATGTCAGACTTCTGGTGGAACCTCTTTCCACAGAACTGACAGGGATAGGGTCGTGTGTCCGAGTGGATCAGCAGGTGTGTGGACAGGGTGGACGAGCGCTTGAAGCTCTTCCCACAGATCTTACAGCTGAAACTGCGCTCCTACAGGACACAAGGAGATACAGTCAGGGAACAGCTCATCAAAATGTGTCTTACATTTACATCCACAAAAAATCTACAGTAAAAGTAGCTGTGTGGCAAGAACTAATATTTTAAGGCCTTTGTGTATGGAGTTTGCTTGTTTCTCCCCGTGTCTTTGAGCACTACAGTTTTCCCCACCAAACAAAATATGCATGTTAAGGAATATCCTCCATCTACAATACTCCTGAGCTCACAGCCATTTAACCCTTCAATGCCCTCGAGGCATTGAAGGGTTAAATGCAGAGAATGAATTGCCCTTGTAGATATTAATAAAGTAGTTCACTATATCAGCCCTAAAAAGTAAAGGATATAAACTCAAAGAATTATACAAATTTATATTTTTTAAATCAATTTAGATTACAGAGATTAAAAGATTAAAGATCTGTTTTTTAATAAAAGAGTTTGCAGAGTTCCATTTACGTGTAATAATAAAGCACCAGGAAGTGCACTGTTCACATGCTTGTTGTTGTTGTTAGCGTGACCCTGCACTGACAGTTGTAAAAAAAGGCTTCTAAAAGCCGTTCTAAACTCATCACAGTGAATAGTACAGTGTATAATTAAGATGGATTAAAACATAACTATTTTTAGAAAGAGTACAACTATAACTAATGTGTGCACTTTATATTTTATTTAATCTAATTTTTATTAATTTTGTTTTGCATATTCCACTGAGTGCGTCCCAGTGCTTTTCTGATAGTCCTGGTAACACAAACACATGTGTAGAGTTACACTGCAGTGGAAGATTACCTGTGAGTGCACGGCTCTGTGCTGCTCCAGACTGACTGCATGACCGAATGTCTTTCCACACACGGCACACTCAAACGGACGTGAGCCGCTGTGAGAGCGCCGCACGTGCACCTCCAGACCGTGAGGAGTCGAGAAAACCTGCAACACAACAGGTCCATAATATAAGTCACACCTTTGTCCATAGAAATTTAAAATATATATAATTAGATTTATTTGCTTCTGAGGGTCCTGCAACTAGATGTTTTCCACAGAGATGAAACTGGTTTACATGAAGTGTATTAAAGTTCAGTAATAAATGTATTTCTCTCCATAGAGACTAGCATGTGGATCCAAGAGACAGAACAGATCTGTGGAAAGGTGAACCTGCTTAGATTTAGGAGGTGAACAAGTTTAAACTATTCTGTGGTTTAACATTCTGATACTGCAATCTGAACTGCAATACTTTGCCTAATATAATAAAACAACTTGTAACAATCTGAAATTTCTAAAAGTGCAAATGCAATGAAATGCATTCTTCCTTGTAATAATCAATCAATCAGCACTATTAATCAATCAGTAGTACAGGAATTATTGATCCTGATGCAACGTTTTATAACTTAATCAGCAATCATGTAATAAAGCCATATGAATGGAACTCTATTTTACAAAGTTTGATAATGTCAATGAGGAATTCATTACCATTAAATAGCCATGTGAAAGATGTAGATATGCAGGTTTATTATTTTACTATAGAGCAAAACAATATACTGTCTCGACCCGGCAAAAGCAAAGCAGCTTTTTGTGTGTCAAAATGAAACAACAGTTGTTAGCTTTACTGTTACGATAAAAGTTGCTGTTTCTGAAAAACTAGAAAAGTCCACATAAACTTCTCTGTGTATATTTAGGACACTTTAAACACTTTAGCAAGCAAAGCACAAGCAGCATAATAGCGTCTTATTTGAAAATCAGACACTGACCTTACTACACTTGATGCACTTGTACGTCCCGTTGGGTTCTGAGCCGGTGAACTCCTCCTCTGTTTTGATCTCTGATGAGAACTTTCTGGGTGCGTAGTCCTGGTACGAGGTCCTCTCTATGGAGTAGTCCATCACGCCGCCCCCTTGTGTGTACCGCGAGTGGTACGATCCGCGCATAAAGTGACTGAGGTTTGATCCGGAGAACGTCCAGGAGCAGGGGAACAGTGAGGAGTGGAAAGGGCCTTCGTCTGCAGCCAGTGGAGAGCACGTGTCAGAGTCTGGAATGGATTGAGAAATGAAGACGTGAACTTCTCCTTTAACACAA
The DNA here is from genome assembly GCA_038363315.1 of Mugilogobius chulae. Lineage (NCBI taxonomy): Eukaryota > Metazoa > Chordata > Actinopteri > Gobiiformes > Gobiidae > Mugilogobius > Mugilogobius chulae. The sequence goes on along the minus strand of CM076395.1, from coordinate 31,173,171 downwards.
TGGGAGATTGTTATTTTAACATTTTATCTAAACCGATTCCAAAAGATTGTCCGCACAACAAGCATGACAGAATATTTATATCTTTTATATTCTTAATTTGATTACCGTAATTTTTGCCCTATTGAGCTCACCTGAATATAAGCCGCACCAACTAAATTTAAAAAGTGATAAAGTACGTTTATTGGCCGCACTTGTTAATAGTAAGTCTATGAGAATCTATAATTTTGCTGCATTGTTGTATAAGCCGCAAAGTTCAAAGCTCGTGAAAAAAGTAGCGGCTTATAGTCCAGAAATTACGGTAATTTACTAAATCCATACTATTATCATTTTATGTTTTTGCGTTTTAATCCGAGAGGAAATACACTGAACATTATTTGAACAGTGTGAAATATTACCGGGGGCAATCTTCGAGCCAATCTTCTGAAAAATTTGAAATGACTGATTGAAACTATGCAATTTCACATAGTTAAGATGAATGCATTTTAAAGGATTTGCTCCAAAATTGTGTCATATTAAAGTCGCCGTATCCAAGAGGGTTCACCAACTTAGTTCAATAAATAGGTTGCTGGTTTATATGTAATGTCTTCCAATATGGTGTTTAAGGACACATACAGTATAATGCGAAGTTCTTTCAGTTTTTTGTCAGGACAGACACAGGGAGAACAGGCTCCAGACAGAAAGGCCCAGGCCAAGCGGGAGTCGAACCCACAACCTTCTTGCTGTGAGGTGAGCCAGCCCTTTTAAAACCTGTGCCACAACTTTTCATCTCGAGTTCAGAGAACTCGTTATGAATGTCCCAGATTTGTAATTCAGAAGTACAGTAAATCTCTGAAATGTTCTGCACTGTTGCTAAGTCATTCATTCATACTCATTTGGAGCATTCCTGCAGCATTAGCAGCATCTCAGAACTTTTCAATTATATTTCCACTATGTGATTTTAATTTTGTTTCATGGTAAAAGGCCCAGTGATTACAATAGAGCCAATATTCACAATATATAACAAACTGCAGAAATATACTTAGAATGACTAACTTAGATTTATACTTAGTTGTCCACTAACACTTTAAGTATTACACATCTGTATAATTCTTACATGTTATGATTGTTGACGTTTCAGATCTAAGGATACATGTTTTGGACAAAATAATTAGTGTAAATAATTGTCTTTATAAATAAAATCACCTATAAATTAATACATAGCTACTGTTTATCTTCCGAATCAAAGTCTCTGATATTGTTGATTCTAGTCTTGAGAGCTAATATGAATATGTTCAAAATAAAAATATATAACTATGAATAAAAAAAATGCACATATACACATTTTATATAGTCTTATTCTTCACGTATGTGTTTAAAGTCTAAAATCTATGACTCATACATAGGTCAAGGTCGATGAAGTACGTTGCCAAATTGCATATTGTCAGTGTGTTTATGAGGCCTGTGTGTGCTGAGCGGTACCTGGGGATGAGGAGGGTGAGGGAGGTCTCCACAGGTCACAGTCCAGCGACGGCTCACAGCTCTGGGGGCTGCAGGACACTGAGTCTGGGGTCAGTGGGGTCTGACGGAGCAGGACACCCATAGGACAGCTGGACTCTGCACAATACAGGACAGGAACACATTATGTTTTAGCCTCTCTAGGATTAGACTCTTGATTTTCAACCTGTGTGCTACAAATTACTATAACTAAAATAAATACATCTATCTGCACATTTGAAGTATCCACCCCTGTAATTACAAATAACAAGGGACAGGATGGTTCCTCTGACTAAACAGGGACTGAAGGAGTAGTGACTTAGTTCTTCAGTACTTTCGTAAATTAGCAATGTAAGTCACTATACTTTAGAATGAGAGCAGATTGATTGTGCAAAGGTGTTCACGCTGACAATCTTTTACATCTGAAAAAGCTGTTCTGAAACTTTGCGAGTGAAAAAAAATGCATATACTATGTTTATGAGAGCAGAGGAGGCAAGATTTAAAATATCTGTTTCCTTCTTTTACAGTTGTTTTTTTAATCAGTTACCTCTTTTAATTAAACTAGTGTAACATTTATCGCAGACAACCACACACAAAGAACATCTCAATAAGTCTAAAAGGTGATATCAATTATTATTTGTATATTTTGTTTGTGGTTCAGTTTCTGCTTTCATTTGTTTTCTGATGACCTTCCAAAAGTCTACATATCCTGTGTCCATATAGTGGGAGTTTTGAGGCTCAGATGCATCACTCTGAAGGTAAGCGCATGGTTCAGATTTGACACCGAATGTGAAATGTAATAGTGTTTGAATGAGAAAGTTATTTTTGGTAGTCAAAACATTTATGCAGTCAATAAGAGCAATAGTTGACAAGTTAAACATGCTAAAAACACCTTTCACACCATTCATTTACACAAGCAAGAGGTAATGTTGAACCATTTCTCTTTCATTGTACTGGAGAAATACTATTTTTCTCAAGTCCACACAAAATGTCACCTGATTTACAGCATTTTATTATTAATCGCATTTTGTTAATAGATTATACCTTAACATTTTTCTCTTTTTAGACATAATACTTTTTGTGTATAAATAAAAAATAGTAAAAAAAAAAAAAAACTACCCTACATTTACATATGTATACAGTACATATGCATGCGTATACGTATATGCATTCCCACTCATTGCCCTCATATGTATATACAACCAATATATACATAAGTACATACACATATTCAAAATGTGCATACGTACAACACATACAGACACATATCTTTGTGAACACATGCACACATATCTACATCTTCTCAATGTCATTTACATGCGTTGACTCATCATTCTCGTCAAATTTGAAAAGAATACATATTAGGTACATGATACACTATAAAAAAGCTAATTAAATATATATTTTAAAACCCTAAAACCTTCTTTTAAACAGCTATGTTACTTACTATTAACCACAATAACATTTCCACACACAAGGTCCAAAGGCATGCACAAATGTTCAAACACATCTGTTCACCGAGTCTAAATAAAAACTTTTTTGAGGAGGTAAAACTTAACAGTATTATAAACATTTGTTAAGTTTTGTCAGAAAATTCCGTTATTTGCTCTTCCTGAATAGTCAGTGCCAATATTATGAAAAGTCTGTGTCCTGGGTTATTTAGGAGCCCCCCAACTTAAACTATTAAACTTAGGCTGTAGGCTAATAAGAGTCACGTGACTTTTTATGCAAACATGCACTATTTTATCATAGATCAGCAATTTTACACCGATTCTGATTGTTTTTTTAATTATATATTTTCACGGAAGAATTTGATTTGAGATATTCTGTAGCTAAAACCTACTTTTTAATACAGACCCTCATGATTTACGCACCCTGACTTAACGTGCCAAACTTCTAATTAACTTTTGCAACCCATGCAAACCAATTTAGCTAACAAAACTGATCAAAAATCGTCTTTACCTTGCTTGACGTGCGCCAAGATCGTGTCCAATCCATCACACGGTCATCCAGTGCGCGCGGCCGGTGGTAGCTGTGCGCGCGCTTACTCTTAACCAAAAACGACCTCGGCATGACTCCGAACACAACTTTTTTTTTTTATCACTTCTTTCACTCCGCGCGTCCGCTTGACAGTGCGTTCCTGTGCGTAATGAGCAACTCCACGCAGCAGCTTCAAGTTTATGTCACCGCTGCTGATAGGGGTCAAAAAGCGGCTATTACGCGTGCGCAGAAGGCCGTGCCGCTGAACAGGTGTCGCTCGTTCTCAGGTGACGCTGCGTAAAAGACACTTGGGACGCTGCTGAAGTGGAGTGGCCTGTGTGAAGGACTGTCCCGCGTGCAGAGCGGTTATCAGAGGCAGAAAGAGGAAGTCTGCAGTGGTTTTTAGGGTTTGGTCTAAAGGTCTGTCTATCTCTGGGGCAAGATTCAGTTTGTTGTCATGTAAGTGCAATGCATGGCTATAATGTTGGCTGTTCAGTTGGTGGATAAAGTTGTTAGTGTTGTTACTGAAGCAAAATTTACAGGCACAAAAATTATCACATAAGCTGTTTTAAAGGGGAATCTCATCATTAGCTTGCTCGCAGTTGTATTTGGATTGATTCATGCATGTTTGAGTAATCTTGTATTATCCTGCAGCTGATGCTTGAGTGCTTAGAAAAATCCTGTTTTCACCTACCACCTATCCCTGCCCACTCTGTATTTATTTACATGTGATTACTCCAAAAGTTCAGATTCTGATTAAAACATATAGAGTAGACTTTTCAACAAAAACAAACTGTAATCAGTAACTGTTTGTCACAGTTACATTTTACAACGCAGAGGCAGGGTTATCAGTCCTGCAGTTTTGAACAGGAAGTCACCGGACCCATTTTGCTTTACTGTCCAAAGTGTAATGTAAAGTAATTCAATATAAATGTGTATGTGTATGTATTATATTAAGCTTTATTTAGCATAATTGCCATATTTGAATAACACAAGTAGACATACATCCTAAAATGTGGCCCTCAACCAACTCTAACTGAGCTCCAATTGAGTTTGCTAAATAAAAAGATGACGTTTCTTGTACATTTTAGATAAAAGTAGTTCAACTGAGGCTACAAAGAGTGTTGTAAGAGTGTTGTACTGTAAAAATGTTTGATTAAAAACAAAAACACAACTTTGGGTATGTTTTGTATTGAACCTTATAGCTTGTCTGATTAGCTGTGCTGGTGATCCACTCCAGTTTCACTTTTCTGTCAGTAAAAATATTTTCTTAAACTGTGACAAAAATGAATCTATGGGGATATTAACTATACGTTAAAGAATTTGGGGGAGCTGGATTAAATGTAACCTGGCCAGCCTGATAGATAATCTCGAGATATTTGTGAATTCACAAATTCGAGATATTCCATCTGGCCATCCAGTCTAATTAGTTTTGGAGTCCAACACAGTGGGTTACCGGCCCAATCACATCTGGTTGTACCGCTTGTACTGCTTGACTCAAAACAAAACAAAGATGGCGGCTCTTGTGAACGTACGTGTTTCTGCTGTGTTTGATTCTGTTTTAGCAGAAAAACAGAGTATTTTCTTTGTGAAAGAAGAGCAGAGAGGTGTGTGTTCTATCCCACACGGACACTGGATACACCATTACGATTCAATGCTGTGATTGGTTAAGCACACCCAATCAGCTAGATGTATTTCATTAAATGTCCCACCTTTTTCCAAACGCTTTCAGCGAGTAAAGTTCCAGATGGATACTGTGGGAGAACTCAGTTCGGACTTCAACACAGATCCATCTGACGTGAGCCAGATTAGATCAAATTAACATCAGGCACCCCAGCTAGTAAGCAAGTAAAAAAATGCCTTTGTTACACTAAATGAATAATATTAATCTGCATCTTTACTTGGGGGGCTTTCAGTTTGATTTCCTATTTTTACTGAATTGTGTAGTTGAATTTTCACCTCCAGAAAGTTACACAGTGCACCTTTAAGATACGGTACATTTTTTTGTATTATTTAAGAAACCATTGTAAATCTTGGACAAAGCCAAGTCTAACCTGAAAACAAGTTGAACTAGTGAGCTAAGAGTCTATCTATACAAACCAAAAATTACCCTCACTAATAACATGTTTTAGTGTGATTTATCTTTCCATTTCCTTTGTTCCAAGTATCTGCAGTTGATGATGATCAGGTCGTGAGCTGGCTGCAGGTGTAAGCTGATACTGACCCCAACAGCCTGTGGATGGAGAGCTTCTCTTACACACTCCACTTAACGTCATCAGATGCACACACATCACACACGCATGGACTATTGTTCCTTCAAATGGACTCAAGGTTTCTAGAAAGAAATCGTTTTTCAATAGGAAATAATCAGTGATGGCTTTTACAAATAGTAAAACGTGGTTCTTATATTTTTTTGTGTAATTAGACAAAACATTAAAGCTACATTGTGTATTTTTTTTGACCAAAATAGACTTGAAGATGCACTATGAAACTTTTTGACCAAAACTAGACTTGGAAAAAAAGCAAGTCATTTGTTGATTAATGAAAACTTTTTGCATGGTCACAAAATGGATAGTTGTTTGGCCTGGAGGAGGGCCTACTCTTCATTCTAAAGTTGTTCCTTAAGTTGTATTTAACTCACCTCCAACACAATGAAATGCTCACAACAAGTCTAGTGATGATTTATGAACTTAAAAAAGTGTCTTGAAACTTGATTATCAGGTCACATATCTGGAACATTTTAATTTTTGGAGGCTCAGACGAAACAGAATTCTTCAAAGTAGAATAAACAAATCTGAAAGTAACTTCGTTATGCTTTTGATGAGAGAATAGCTAAAACAAACAACTAATAATGCTTTGGTGGAGAAAAACGGTAAAAAGAAATAGTGCGTTGTTGTTTGCTGTTACACGTTTATTTAACTTGCTTATTTTCTTGTGATCTGTTATGAAAGATTACAAAACAATTATCTTCTTACAACATCCACGCTATAACAATACAGCGTGACAAGAATAACTCCAAAGGCTCAGTTTAGTGCTTCAGCTGCTGTAATAAAATTTTATGTATCAACTGTATCCTGCAATTATATGGGCAATGAAAACATTCTGAGAAAGAATAAATCCATTTATAATTTTGCCCCATCTGTTTGCTTTGCTCATCACATCTTAGCGCAGAAAGCCAGAGGGTTACAATACTTACCTGAGGTGCTGGGATTGAGCCACCAGTTCTGCTTCAAGGTGGAGAATGTGCTCACTCATGACAGTCACATTGTTCCGGATACGGCTCTACAATCACAGACATAGAAACTAGATTAAATTTGCATTGATGATCACCCATAGGCAATTCCAGCTTTGAATAATAAAAGGTAACCAAGAAGATTCATGATTAGAGTGGCATAAGATTTATTTATCGGCATTCATATAGTTGCAAGTTTTAGTTGAATCATTTTCCATTTCTAAACAATTGTTAAGCTGACTTTTCACCTCCAGGTAGATTATGGTGTCACTTTAATGTGCAAATTACATAAAACACAGGTTAGATATAAAATAGTTGCTTATTATATTGATGACAAGTTCCCAATGAATAAACAAATAAAAGCTTTTTATTTGGGGTAGGCAATATATTGAATTTTGATTTTTGATTGTGAATGCTGTGTTTAAGATATGCAAAAATAAATATCGAGTGTCAGGTATATCGTGCTGTAAAACGTGCTACAAAAGCGCTAGTTTACAATATAAATTAAGTAAGTGTACTGTGTACTTTCTTATAAACAAAGCAAGTTATTTGGATCAGAGTATGGACAGGAAAATGAGTGTATAATGAGAGCTTGCAGCACTTATAATAAGTATGGAATAGTATTTTACACGTCTTTAGTAGATGTTTATAGGTTTGGACATTGCCAGTGGAACCAATGCCAATGGAAGTATAACATATCTTATTTTACATCAAATAATGATTTCACACAATTTCCATGTTTTTTTGGCCAGCCTTTATTTAAAGCGAACCCTGGATATAATCACATGTTTTCCTAAAGCACTTATAATATCATCACTTATATAAATACAGGACAAAAACCTTGGAAGTATTTGTAGTTTTATTAAATAGGGGTATGAAAAAATGACATGGAAGCTGCCATTTTGCTGCGGTTATGACATAAAATAATGTTGTCATGGTAACAGGCAGTAGCAGGTAACTAAGCAACATAAATTCCTGGGTTAAACCTTGTCAGTTTGAGCCGGAGCAAAGCCAAATACAGAACGATTATGTGGAATCTAGAAAAACTGAAGATAATCAAGAGGAAGAGGCAAGAACTGGACACTGTCAGTGGTGTTTTTGTGGCAACTGTTCACAGATGAAATTGTGGGAGTAACCATGGAAACACTATTTTATGTCATCAACTAAAATAGCGGCTCCCAGTGGCTTGAAAACAACATAAACAATGACAAATTTATAAAAAATAGTAAGCAGTTATATATTTGTTTGTAATTTATTTTAATAAGCATGAGCAGTACTAGTGTTTTAGCCATATTTGTCTTCATATCCAGGGCTCCCTTTAAGAAAGTCAAAACATGCTCAAATCACAATAAACACTAAGTCATTCATTCAATTTTAAACTTCTTGGCATATTTAAGGTTGTTTTCCAGTTGAGCAACAATTCAAGAAAGGTTTAACAAGTTTCTGCTGAACTGACAGAATATCGTCCAAATATCGTTATCGAGATACGACAAAAATTGTGCACAGACATACTATCTATATGTTAAAGGTGAAACAAGCTCATTGTGTTGAAGAATTATGAGACTCAGACTGCATTAAGTGAGAGAGCAAAAGTATGACTAATGTAAAATAAATTGTTCTGTTGGCAGGGACGTAGCACCAAATTCTGGGCCCCAGGTACAAATGTTGTCCATGGGCCCCTCCCCTAAAACCAATCTGCTTTAAATATTTTGTCTTTTCTATACATTTGGGTTTATTCCTTCTAGATTAGTTATATACAGACTACGGATTAGCTGCAGTAATCAATTGAATGCGTTGTATACTATCTTTCAACATTTCTATCGCCATAACGACTACAAAACATGACATTTATGTGTTTGTTTTTTGTGCTTGTCAAAACTATTGCGTCGGAACCACTGCGTTGACTCACATAAAGACAAGGATAAAAAATAGAATGTGTTTTAGACGCACGCATTTTAGTTAACTTGTTTTAAAAATATACTGAGAAATTCTTGTTTGACACATTAAAATGTTGCTGGATTGAGATGTAGTGACAAAATTTAACACAAAAGGGTTTTGGCCAATAAAAAAATCATCTTTTTTGGCGATTTTCTTTGGCCAAAGTACATTTGCTACCTTCTGAGGAATGATGAAGATCCTGAAGTCGCAAATAATTGCATTTAGAGAAACAATATTTATCTCACAAGCAAAATAACCTGCTTTTGGGGGCCTTTCCGGTCCTGGGCCCTGGGGAAATGAGTACCATTTACCCCCCCAGTCCGACACCCCTGTCTGTTGGTTTATGTTTTTAAGATGGTAAAAATCTTGCACAGAGCTCTTAATTTCTCTTCAAAAATACCTGAACTTTTGGACTTGTTTTCAAATCAGACAGTTCCCAATGTGCAAATCAAGACAAAGATTTAAGAGGGTTCAAGGCCGGAGTCGAGCCCATCGGTATTGATTGAGCAGGACGTGGGAAAGCGGCGAGTTTGAGTCAGCTGCACACGTTCAACAGCAGCACAGATAAAATAGTTTGGAGTGACGGGTACGAGAGAGATCAGTCGCCACACAGGCTCCTCGTCTGTCCTCATACTCTCACTCATGTTACACCTCTGTCCCCTGCGTAGTCCTGCTTCTCAAATGTACCTGTAGACGACAACAACAACAACAACAACACTGATTCATCGCTCTGATAAAGAGTTCTTTTTCACTATGTGTTTGGATGATTTTATTCAAATGTGTCACTTCAATGTTGCTAACACTTTAACAAAGGACTATGCAGAGGTGTGGACTTGAAAGTACTCACTTGGACTTGAGACAGGCTTGAGTCACTAGTTTGATGACTTGAGACAGCTTGATAAAATGGACCAGGAGTGTCAAACTCAAATGGAGCGGGGGCCGAACTCATTGGAGTCAGAGTTGGTCGAGGGCCTCATCATATAGGCCTATACCTATGAGATTTCATATATTACAATTAGGCTTTATAAAGCTTATTAAAACACGTGACGTGACTACATTTGTATTTTCATTACTTTTATTTGAATTGCATTGTATTGTGCAGAGTGTTCTTCTAAGAACATTTTTGGATAAACTGTAGGTAACTTGCAGCATTCCAATGTATGTCACATCTCATCAATAGAAACCTTTAATTATTCACAGGTTTACTTTCCATTCTGGCATATATGGCTCTTCTTTTGCACTTTTTACAAAGAGGGCCACTATCAGTAATAATCAGAAATCATCCTGGGGCTCTCTTTTACATGAGCAAAGTGACCAAATTTTTTTTATAAATGTGATAATTTATTGAAATTGTAAAAATACAAGATGTATTCTGTAATTTAAGTCTTGAAAAGCTTTGAAACTAAAACCAGCGGAGTTGGGACTGTTTTTGAGATTTGTTCATTCAAATTTTCATGTCATGTGGCATGGTCTGTATCTGCTGATTAAGGCACTCACAGGTTCAGTTGTGATTGTGGTTCCTCTTTTAGAAACTGAGAATGCAGGCCATGTTGTACATACAACCCCTTTAACTACTGAGAAAAGATGTACCATTTTCAGCCGTGACTTACACAACCAACCAATGGCATTCACTAAAAATCTAAAAGTAAACAGCACACTGTATACTGTATATTTTCTCTACAACTATAGGTTAAGAATAAGAATCACTGAACATAAATCACAAATCTCGTGTTTTCACATACAAACATATTGTACTCTTAGTGAAATAAAAGGTTTTTGTTCTTGTCCCACTTTGAGTTTGCCTGGAACATCAAGATGATGTATAAAAAATATATGGCCTGGCTACCGTGTCTCTCTTTCAAATTTCACTTGACAGATGAATTAGTCAATCAGGGACACATTAAGTCTTCCATATGAAAACCAACATAGCTGCTTACAACAAAAAAAAGAATACATGACAAAATATCATGTGGAACTAAAAAACTTGTCTGATTTATGCAGAATCAATGAGCGGAATAAAAAAAAAAAAAAAATCTTATTTTGAGATGAGTGAAATTAGATTTTAGTCTAAATAATGAACGACCAATCAGCTTCTTTGTTTCATCTGCGTCACGCAAATAAACTAATCTGATTGGCCGATACGTTGTGGAGTTGATCTGAAACGCAGGCAGTGGGCGTGGTGACCAGACCCACTCTTTACAATTAGCTGAAGCTTGGGTTTTTGTATTCAAGACAAACTTTGAGTAGCCTATTTTCAAATAACGGGAAATGTGTGAAATGAAATGTGTTGACTATATAAAATTATTTGTGTCTATGCTTTGAAAAGACAAGATATTGACTTTTTTTGTTGTTGTTGTCCTGTTGGCATCAAAAGGAAAAAAGTAATAGAACAAAAATGCTCTAATTTTGCATTCTGAATATGTATTGTGAGTACAAATATTTATGTAAATCTATAATGTTTCAGTTGCAAAAGTTGCTGTCCACACTTACCTCTCAACACAACTCTCATGGACTTCAGGTGTTCAGAAGAAGCTGGCGTGACAAGGGCAGAGTGGTAAACAGCATTAACCCCGGGTCCACAGGAAACAGCACTGATGCACACACAGCTAACCCCAAACACGAGCAGGCTAACGCGTGAGGCTTCGTTCTCAGCACACTGCCTCTTTGCAATTTAAATAAAGTTACCAGTGTAAAAATGTAGCCGTGTTCGGTCAGGTCACGTAGTTCTCTAAACCTCGACCTCCAGTAATCAGAAAAACCACTGAGTTAAAATTATTCCCCCCCAGCGCACCACATGTATGAGAAGTTACAGAGCAAGACTTCACGTTTGCTCAAATCAAGCTCAGTCAGTTTCTTTAAATGTACAAGACAAAAGAAGTGGTCGAGCTCTGATCCAATTTACGAGTGTTTGTTCTTCGTAAAATCGGGCTATTTCTGTTGGTTCTCACTGTTTGAGTTCATGTATTTTTCTTCTAAAGTGCTTATGACAGGTTTGAACATTTTTCAAATTTTGATTTAGTTTGGTAGATTTATACTAAGGTATGCACCGATCCAGCTTTCCAGATATCAACCGATACTATTGTAAGGACTAAAATACCTTATTTTTCTGATCAGAACATAGGACATTTGGTTATATTGTGTTATGTAGCCATTATTTGTAATGCAAGTCACAACTTACCACCTTAATATGAATATAATGTCAGTTATTATGAGATGTTTTGATTGAACATCAGACGGTAAATTAGTCTCATTGTATCCAATTAAAGGCACAACTATACCCGATCCAGCAAAATTCCCTGTATCGGCACCGATATCCGATCCAAGTATCGGATCGGTGCATCCCTACCTGTTGTAATGATAAATGATAGTTTTGCGTTAATCAATAACAAGTTTGTGAAGAAAAATGTGAAAATATGTTGAAAATACCAGGAAGTAGAGCAGAGTTCTAAACTGATGACATCACACTACAAAGACATTTTCAATTTTCTCACAAGAAACTGATTTTTATGGCCTTGTAAAAACACATTTAACAAAAAAGTGAGTTCTAGTTTATTTTTATGGCTGAAGTTAAAACAAAAGAGTTACATTTGAAAAGTTTTGGTCCAATTTATTAAATGATCGCTAGGCAACCACCTAGCGTGATGTCATCATTTATGAACAGGAAGTAAATTTTTAAGGCTAAAAAATGGCCAAACTGGAATAAAATTTGAAAAACGTTTAGTAAAACCTTAAATATAATGATCTTAACTACGTCTTTGTGAAATGAGTAGTTCAACCTGTCATGGGCACTTTAAATTAACCACAACACTAACCACAATAAAAAAGAACATGAAATGTATCTTCCACAGAGTGTTCACTACATAAATGACAGATTCTTAAACTTCTTTCAAGACCCTTGTATCTGCCAGTGACCTTAGGAATCCTGCTGTTATTAGTCCTGAAGTTACAAATGGCCTTCATGTATTTGAGATTTTCACAAAATAAATATCTTTCAAATTTATATTCCTTTTTGATCTTAACATAGACATCAGAAGAAGATATCATTTCCCTGATCTCACTTTACCACTTGTATATGCTGGTCTTCTTAGTTTCAACATTTTTGAGGAATATAAATACATGTGATTGTAAAATAAAAATATTTAATGTCATAAAGAAAATTACAAATAAGATTAAATCTACTGATCTACAGAAGTGGGCAATCTTTTTTTTTCACAAGGGCTGTATTTGAATCCAGACAAGTTGCAGAGGGCTGGACTGTGATTATTGGTGTAACAAATTGTAATTACTCCAAGCCCATTTCAGTAAAAAAAAAAAACTAAACAAATGTACAAGCGTTTTAAAATAGACTGATGTATTGTTCTGTGTGTTTATTGTGAAATTTATTAAGACCACAACAGCTAAATCAATCAAGAAAAAGCAAAGTAATGATTAACACTTATTTACAAAAATGTTCCAGGAGCCTGATTAAAACTACAGTAAGTTTAATTTGTTTTCTAATTCCGAGGGCCCTGGGTCTTCCTACTTTTTCTTGTTTAATTCCTTTTAGTTGTGAACTCAAACTATGAAGCACCTGGAAATGTTAAGACAAAAATGAATAATTATTCTTTTTTTTTTTATTTGATGAAGTAAAACTCTTTTTATATTAAATGAAGGAAAATTGTCAAAACTCAAACAACGGCAAATCTGTTGTCATTCAGATCTCAGCTGTAAACACCAGCTTTACTGCTCCTTCTGTTTACCCAATCATCTTGGTGAAAAGTAGATTCTGCTTTTTGTTTGTGTGTGTGTGTGTGCAGAACTCACTTATGCCTAGAGCCTCTTAGTCATCAGAAACTAAAACTACTTGGTTTCAGTTTCACAAAGAGTCCAGCCATGTCTTTGAGCTCCAAGGGTTCTGAAACAGTTTCAATTTGAATTTTAGACAAATTAGGTCAGGCATTTTAGGAAAAATAGTCCGGAATAATAAAACTTTTAGAATCGAACTATCGACTTTGAGCTTAAAATAATGTTCCCCCATCTCAAACTTCAGTCTAGTCATCAATAAGAAAAACATGTTTAAGTTGAGTCATGAGTCCCAGAATAGAAAAAAGTCACAAGTTCGGCTCTAGTTTCTAATCAGATGTGTAGAACAGCAAAAACAGTATATGAGAGAACATGAACAAGAGCTGACGGCTGTACCTCTGACTCTGTTTGGCCTTAGATAAACAATTCATCTAAATGGGCCTAGATACAATCTCAGACTGAATCCTGTCCAGTAGTCATAAAGTAGCTTGTGGCTAAACGGACTACCTTGTTCTTCTCCTCTTGAGCGTTCACACTGTCCGTTTCCTGTCTGAGGCGTTTCAGCTCAAACCGCATGGCTCTATCTCATCCCCTCACAGGTTCCTCCTCAGGGCGCTCGACCGCAGCCTGACAGCCCTGCTCCCCCATGGTCCTGCTGGTTCTGCTCTGTCCCCTCCGGCCCCCCACCTGCCCCCTTCTCCTGCCACAATCTGATCAGCCACTGTTCCTCCGTTTGACCACAGACGCCCGGCTTCAATCTCAACCAACAGCACTCACCACAAACAATGCTTTCCAATGATTTAGTGAGGGCTTCTGCTTTCGCTGAGAGGGTCCCCAAACCACTCAGCTATTGTTCGGGAGTGTGAGAGCACAATTAGTGTCCACAGTTGTAGCTGACGACAAGTGATTAATATCATGAAGCTTGAGTAAACATTTGGGGCTCATTTATCAAGCACGGGCAAAATAGGCTAAGGGGAGCGAGCTGACATTTTTGTCTCACACAGACACTAGAACAACATTATTTCAATGTGAATATGGGTTTTCTGTTAGATGTTATGTGTGCATCTTCTATTAGTAAATTGATTATATTTTTTTTCAGTCTACACCCACAATTTATTAGTGCTGTCAAGCGATTAAAAAAATAGAAAGATTAATTAATTATGATCTGTAATTAATTAATCTAATTAATCTATTTTAATCTCACCTAAAAATTACTGAGAAAAAGACTCAAGTGTTTTTGTTTTGTTTTTATCCAATTTAATTCATTACATTATTGTTGCAGATGGGAAATCTTAATATATTGCAAAAAATAAGGACGAGGTTTTTGAACATAAAATTTCCGTTCATCAGTCCAATAACTTTCACCTACTTCTTTATTTTTGTCTCATTGTTACTCATCACCAGTTAAATATTACAAAATAGATTAATGTGATTAAAAAATTACCTCGATTAATATGTCTGTAATTATTAATCTCAATTAATGCACTATTTTGACACCCCTACAATTTATCAAATCGATTGATAAATGAGGCTCTTGGGTATTCTGGCAACAAGCTAAATCTTTATGTGCTTAGATCAGTTTTGTACTGTTAATGAGCTGTGTTTTAGATTCATTTTAAAGTTCTTCAGACATATTCTCGAGATTGAATTTACAATTACAAATACGTTCTATTTTTTTGGATGTAGACCACATCAGCTGGCCTAGTTTCATCTAAAACCTTTAATGATATGGACAAACCGTAGAACACTTCCTTAAAGAGGCACTAAGAAGACATCTAGAAACAGAAGATCTCTTGATGTGCAAGAGCAGTACCTCTACTCTGAACTCCATCTGAATTACTTTATAAAGCTACTGTGTGTCATAGACCAATGTCTTTGTCAAAGGAGCGCTCTGAATGGAAGTTTTTTTCTGAGACATACAAAGACCCCCTGGAAAAAGAGACGATGAATCTGAAGGGCTATCCTAAGTAAAATATGACAGCTTTGTTGCAGCAGGTCTTGCAAACAATACCAATAAAGTCAAAATTTTGAATTTGAGATTACCATTGAGGCCAACCATAATGCTGCTGAAACATGACTTGTGTTTCTGTCTCTACTCATTATGAGCAGAGGCATGAACATTTGTGAGACTCAGTATGATGCTAAATTCCAGCTTTCTATACAGGCAGTTGGGTGTTAGTTTTGAATCTGACTGTTAAACTGCTAAGCACTAAACTTGTTGCCTGGCTCTCAGCTCAAACTGAAGCTACATCATGTGCTATCTTGATGCTATCTGTCACTTCTGAGAGCCATTCTCCTAAGTGTGAAAACGGAAATAAGCCTGAACACAGGCTAAACAAACGCTTGGATTTGTGCTGTAAACACTCCATAAATCATGAGGTGTGTGTGCAGTGGCCTGTTTCTGGTTGTAAATCTGTCTCAGACTCCTCCAGCCTCATCCAAACCTGCACTGCACAAAACCACTCTATTTCCTGCTCATTGTGCCCATGGAGCCTTATCCAGCAAACGGTATAGGGCAAAGGTCAAGTAGTATTACAACTCAAGGCTTCATTGGGTGAGGATGAAAGCTGTCAAGTTTAATATCAGGTCATTTGATTGGTGTCAAAATAACTTTTTTTTTTTTAGTAAAATCAAATTCTCTAAAAGTGCTACATTAGAGGAAACTTTATTCCTGCAAAATCTGAACATTTTTCAAAAGTTATCCACCGTCCAAACAGCAACCCTAACCCTTCACATTAAAATGCCTTTAGTGTATTATATCCAAGTTACATTAGCAGACAAGTCCGTAGTACTAGAGATTTTGGTTTCTCTTCAGTGAGTACTCTTGAAGGACGTGTACCTGATTATTACAACAGTCC
The DNA here is from genome assembly GCA_038363315.1 of Mugilogobius chulae. Taxonomy (NCBI): domain Eukaryota; kingdom Metazoa; phylum Chordata; class Actinopteri; order Gobiiformes; family Gobiidae; genus Mugilogobius; species Mugilogobius chulae. The sequence goes on along the minus strand of CM076395.1, from coordinate 31,156,908 downwards.
ACAAGTTTTTGCTCACTTATCCATTCTGAGCATTCGAACCTTCACCAGGTTTTCACAAACTTTCAGAAGGCAGCGTGAGTTGATCCATGTTGGTATGCTAACGGCTAAAAACAAATAAACACAAAAGAAATGTTGTATAAGTAGACAGTAAGTCCTTTTACATATTTTTTTATTATTCTTTTCCTTGCTCCCTTTTCAGTCAAAATAAACACTAATTGCACTGATTGATTGCCTGCTTGCACTCTATAGAGGGGGTTGAGGTTGCTTGTTTTGGGATTTTTTTTTTTCAAAGCTTCGTCATTTGTTTCTTTCTGAAAATCTGGCAACAACAGAACCTTTGACAGCTAAATTTAGCCACTGACAGTGAAGTAGGAACTTTCTGAAAAATCAGATACTTGTTTTTACCTCAAAGACAAAAAACAAAACAAAAAATAGACATGAATCATGATAAAATTGAAATCGTGATCTGGCTCTAAGAAAATCATGATCTACATTTTTTGCCATGTCGCCCAGCCCTAGTAGACAGCATTATATCAAACCCTGAAGAAAGAAAGGAACAAAGAAAGGAAACAGCACATTTTTATTCTATAATATTTTAACAATGAATTAGCCCAGTAAAATAAAGTCTTTTTAAACTTTTATTGTATGAAGAGTGCCTTGGTCCCCTTTTTTCTTTACAGTTTTGTATTCCCAATCACTAATGAGTACCTTCAAATATCACTAAATGTAAGATTTCCATGAGTATTTTTGGAATTTTCTTTCCTAAGTAGACAGTAACTTGCAAACAAATTTTCACCCCACTTGATACTTTGACTATTTATCTGCACTAGTACAATTGACATTATTTCATTTACAATTAGCTACAATGCCTTTAATTAGATATCATAAAAAAAAAAAAAAAACAACAAAGATTTTCATAATCACAATGTTTCAATTGTGATTTCAGTCTTCAGTCAGGTGTAATAAGAGTTATAAAAGTGGACTTAAGTGTGCACCTATACTACCACTGAGACATCTGTGGCCACTTTACACTATATTGTCTTTATAAACCATACAACAAAGATCTAAGACATTATTAGACTTAGAAAATCACTCATTAAACCTAAAACATAAAAAAAAGAAAAAAAAAAGTTAATAATTACGTATTTCTTTTTTAAGTTGTTTTTGAAAGTGTAGTTACGATCATTCAAAGTGTTACCAGCTTTTTATCAGCTCAACTGGATTCAGCCGACTTGGTTGTGTGAAACCAGATAGAACCGCCATGATGATGATGATGGCTGTCAGACAGAGGCTGGGTGACAAACTGAAGTTCCTCTCACAGTAGCATCACTGTTGTTCTTCAAATTAGCAGAACTCAGATTCGTTTTGCAACAAAGCTCTATTATTGCTTCAAATCATAACCAGACTACTTACAGAGTGTATTTTTAGTGGCTTTAAAATGTCAACAACTTTTGGCTCAGTTCTTGTTTGTAAAAGTCTGTAATTTGCTGGTAAAATCTTTCATTATTTAGTGTTTGTTCCAAAGTTCCTGCAAATTATAAATCAGATGTGCTCAGGCAGCGAATACACTTGCATAGAAAGACCTAGTCAAGTCGACATATTATTTTCCTAGAGAAACAGGCAACTATTGGGTGGGTGCAAAACTAAGAAACCGCACTCACAAAGACGCTAAATCTGAACATAAACAGGACCAAAAGACACACTTTGAGCTAGAGCAGCAGATCTATAACTAGACTTAGTTCTAAACCAAGACCAAACCTAGGTCAACATTTGGATTCTTTCAGGTCTAAACCACATCTTGAACAGGACTAGATTATTTGAAGCACTAGACTTTGAACCAAGACAGATCAATGGTTAGAGGAACTGGATTCAAATAAATTAATAGACACAGTAATGTTAGATTTTAGTGCTGCATTTGACCTGATGGATCATAGACTTTTGCAAGATAAATTAAAATGCTGCTGTTTTTCAACTCCAGCTCTGACGTGGATCAGCAGCTATCTATCAGACAGAAAACAAAGAGTAATTTTTAATGGTCATTATTCCTCCATTAAGTGGTACAGAGTGGAGTGCTCAAGGCAGTTGGGTCGTTTCTGAAAGTGGGACCATAAAGTGTGACATCCAGGCTGAAAATTCAAACTGCAGCAATTGTTTTATTTTAGGTTAATTTCCATCTTTGAGAAGTGTATTGACAGGATCTATAATGGTCAAGAAAGATGCAGAATATTTTTTCCAATATAGCCATTTCAATTTCAATTTCAATTGCTCTCAATGGAGCATAATTCCGCATGTAGCATGGACACCACTTGGACACATTTTTTAGCTGAGAGAGCTGCTATATACTAAAAAAATGTTGATTTTTGAGATCTTATCTTGAATACTCACATTAGTGGCGTTTATCTGCTGCAATGTTCCTGAGCGTTCTTCACTTGCTAATAAAACTGATCATGTCCGCGTGTAACTTATATGGACACCAACAGTTACATGCGGATACCAGGAATTCGGCTGTCATTTTCGCAAAACTGAATACAAAAAGTAGAAAAATTAAATGCAAACATATTTTCCAACATTATTCTTCATTTTATTGTGTTTCAATGCAGTATTTTATCGAGTTTACATGAGGAAATACATCGTGTTTATTGCTGGATAAAATGTCACACTTTGGTCATGATTTAAGCTATTTTTTTTTTGAAAAAACGGTTGTAAAAAAAAGTTCATCTTATCTCGGGCTGCAATTTTTTAAAATCTTTTAGAGGCACATTAGTAGTATATATTACATAAAAATTAAAAAAATTATTATTTACTTATGAAACCTGTCAATAACATGGTCAAACGTCCACTTTCAGAGAATGGCCCAGTTGCCTTGGTCCTCTTTTATTTTCTATTTTCACAATGATTTGCCTTGTTCACTGCAGAACTCCACCATGGTTATGTATGCAGATGATTCTACCTTGTACTGTGCTGGTCAGACGGCTGAACGTGTATCATACCTATTGAATTGGATCTAAAAATAGTGACTCAATGGGTAAAGGGTAATAAACTGGCTCTAAATATTACTAAAACTTCTACAATTATGTTTGGTAAAAATCTAACTAACAGTTTGCTGAACCTGTCATTGACGGGCTTCAGCTGAACAGGTGAAGCAACAAATTAATAGGAGTTACTTTGGATTCCTATTTGTCCTGTCAGCACACATTGATCATATAGCACAAAATGGGGAAGGCATATCATGATAAGGAAGTGTCTTGCATCATACCTCCAACAGTTTGTAAAACAAGTGGTACAGTCTCTCGTCCTTTGTCATCTAGAATATTGTCCTGTCATATGGTCATCCACATCACAAAAGAGCTCCAAAAACTACAGGTGGTTCAAACAGAGCTGCCAGGGCTGTTCTGGTTGTTCAAACAGGACCAGTGTGATGTTAATGCACTCACACCTTCATGGCTGACAGTCAGTAACAGAATTCAACTACGACTTGTTTCTTTATGTGGAAAGCTTTTTTCTTAAAACAGCCAACATTCTTTGCAGAAAATTACATTTGTTGGAAACTGTCACAGCCATCTGACTAAAGGGCAGTAGATGGGAATCTCAAACTTCATTGCCAGAACAAATTCTTTAAAGTCAACTGTGTTCTATAGAGCTATATTCTATTGGAACACTTCCAGGCCAACACGCACAATCAAAGTTAAACTTACTTTTAAGAAATACTAACATCACAATTACAGATGCAGATGTCCATATGACATAGTTTCTTGGAACAATTGTTATTCCAATAAGATATTTTCTGTGTTATTCTTGCATCCATGCCTTTTGTGTATTGTACAGATTATAAATTGTGCTGTATTGTTTTAATGTAACAAAGCTTTTTTAGAGGACCCCAGGAAGACTAGCGGCCATGAAATTGGAACTAATGGGGATGCTAAAAACAACAATAAAACCATTAATTACACACATATTAATCGATAATTTTTTAAATCGCATTAATCTACTTTGAATATTTAACTGGTGACGAGTAACAACAGACAAAAATAAAGAGCAGACGAAAGTTATTGAACTGACGAACAGGAACTTCCTAAAGTCTTCATTTTTGCAATATATTAATATTTCTTCTGTAACAATAATGTAATTTTTTAGGTGAGATTTAAAAATAGATTAACTAATTACAGATCATAATTAAATAATCTCTATTTTTTTAATCACTTGACAGCACTAGTTTGGATCATTAGTTCTTAAATTGTAGATGTGTAAAAATATTTTGGGGTTTAATTTGCATGACTTACCTTCCACCAGAAGTATAAATCTGTTTCTTCCAGGGATCCACACAAGGAGACGCCTATTCCAACTTCTCTGAGATCTAAGACAAATGACAAAACATTGATCATTTTGATGTGATGAAAAGAGTTGACTGAAACCTTTTTCCTTGAAAGTGTGGTGTTTGTCTCAGTCTGTGGTCTTCACATAGACACCCAAAGTGGGACAAAGGGACATGTCCTACCTGTACTTTGGACATTAAACTGAGGATGGTGGTTGTACTGTAGAGCCTCAAAGCGATGCATCAAGGTGACGTTAACGGTGCAAAGTGCAAGGTGTTAAATACACATTCATAAGCAACTATAAGGGATGGAGAAGAGACTTGTTAAGACAGCATTTATTTAAACACTGGATCAAGTGAAAGAGACATCATATCTTACCTGGTGTTTTTGTTGATCTTTGCAAAAAAACAAAACTACATACAGAGTCAAGTCGACTGCTTTTATTGCATAAATGCACTGGAAAAAGTGCTTGAGCTAAGATACATTTTTGAATATATTCTAGCTATTTAATAGCTTTAAAAGATTTACTTTAAACCAACTAGTTGGTTTCTTATTTGAAGAAAGATTTTTGTTGTTGCAATTTGAGTGAGAAAAGGCTTGTCTTTTGTCAAGTATGTATTCACTTCTTTAATATACTGGTCATTCTTTCATGTGTTTGACATAAAATACATCAAAATACAACCTAAACAGAGGAACCAGGGACTGTCCCACCAACTGGAGAGTCAGAGAACTATCTCCTCTCTGCATTTCATGAACAGTACACAAAAGACAATATTCATGGACAGTCTACAAACAGACTGTTCACTAATGGCTCAATAATTGTTTCTACACATTCAGAAGGCCGACTGAAATGGTAGAGTTTGAGACACAGCAAAAAGAATCCCTGGAGTGAGCTGAAGATCTGGAAGTGAATTTTGAGTTGTATCTTCCTTTTAACATACAATCTAGTTTCCACATGTGTTTGAAATACTGTTGTTTTCCTTAAGTGTTAGAATGTGAGCACAGTCTTGTGAAAGCAGCTTGGATCAGGTCATAGACGTTCTGAGAAATGTGATCATTTTATGTTTATTGTTTTATTAGGACCCATTAGCTGACGATGTCATGGTCGCTAATCTTGCTGTGATCCTCTAAAAAAGCTTGAGCAGTTTAATGCCATTGAACCAGCTTAAGCTGAAGCTTTTAAGGAGTGCGACTTGAGGCCTAAAAATCTATATACAGGCTGATATTTATCTTGGTTACTTGGCGAGTCTGGTTGAAATGAAAAACACACTTTGCTTGAGCATTATGGACGCTATAAGATTACTACAATACAGTCTACTGTGTATTGCTGTTAAAGCAGGACTACTGTACTGTACTGATAATACATTAATAATGTTATTATCTTATAGCCAGAGCACAAATACAACATCCGTCAGAGGGAGGCGCTGTGGTCAGTGTCTGTGGTAAAGGTTTTGGAGCTGTTCTGGAGTGAAAGCTTGTGTCAGAGTAGTTTTGTTAAGCCTAAATCTATCTTCTGTGCAGTGCAGTGTTCAGAGTCTAACTTACATGACAATCAATATGATTTAATATAATCGACTGAAGGGAATGAATTTCCCTTGTGAAGGATTAACAAAGTATCTAAAAATACTATTAAGCAACAGTTTGACCTGTGCTGGAAACAAAAGTTCAAAGTAATGTAAGGTGTACTATGCAGGACTTTTTGTAAAAAGTCACGTTTTGCTTAAATTATCATTAAAATTAAGAGAAGATAAGAGAATATTTACATTTTGTGTTATCAACATGTCTTTACGTTTTATAAATCCTACATAATATTCCTTACGTTTTTGTTTTTACTGCTACTACTAGTCAAACTCAAAGTAATCACAAGGTGTACTGCAAAAGCAAAGTACTCAATCAACTAGACAGTCAATTAGAAGTTAAATCAACCATTGTTCTACATTTGTTCAGGTCTCTCTTAGTCATGTGACTAGTTTGATTTATAGATCACTCAATACTCAAGATTCTCATTTTGCATATAGCATTATGATGTATCTTTTAGTACATCTCACACCTCTAGATAGAAAGAATAGATACTACACTGAATGAAAAATATCAATCATGATTTTATATGTTCTTTTCTAAATCAGTGCTGCTTCTGATGAGCTGCCTTCATCCCTCCATCACTGGCTCTTGGCTCCTCTAGAGGCAGAGTGTTTCTTTTGGTCAGAGTTCTTCCATTAGATCCACAGGTCCAAAATGCTCCTCCTAGTGCTCTTCTTTCATCACTGTCGAGGTTCTCGTTGTTCTTGTGGCTCTGGATTCTTCTGGAGAACATCATCACATGTTTCTCTCCTAAACAAAGTAAACTTGTGATTAGATTGAACCTCAGAGCATCAGCAGATTCTACAGACAAAAGGTTTTCTCACTTGTGCTGAGTCCAGTCTCTTTGTGAACTCCTCAGTCCATCTCCGAGTTGACTGGTTCTAGTGGATCTGTGTTCTTCTGACTGCACACGTTCAGTTCTCATTCATTTGGAATTCTATGTGTGTCAAAACTTTATTAGAAAACTAATCATTTAAAACTGTACTTGATCTTAGCAGAACTATTTAATACCTACATGTTAGAACTTGTGTGAGACGGCCATGACTGTGGACACGTTTCTTCTGAAGCAGACACTGACAGGAAGTGATCTGGAAACTGGACTTGGGTTCCTTTAAGGAAAACAAAGAGAAGTTATAAAATGCAGGTTTATTTCAGACTTTTAGACAATGATGAACAACAAAAGATGTTAGAATACCTTGTTCTGATCTTGTTGACTCTGATTTCAGGATCAGGGCTCCCTCTGGTGGTGGTTGACTGCAGTGTGTAGGTGACACCATGGACAGCTCCCCATACGAGACACGCCTCTCTGTGGAAAGGATCCTATGATCAAGTGAAAAAAAAAAGCTTTAAAAAACATTCAGAATGTTTAAACAACTCATAAGAACATGTCTTACCTTTCACTGTAGAGTTTACACTTACACACTTGCTGCTGTCCATCCAGAGGAGCGTCGCCCATCAAAACCCTTTTTATGGTGCACAGAGGAAGTGCACATTTGCCCTTCTTCTATGGGACACAAGGTTAGCCTACTCTTTGTCACTATTTCACAGCTCTTTATAAAATCTGTTAAGCCTTTTCCTAAATCTAATTACTAACCTCATAAAACTTCATTTACCTCCCAATAGTAAATGTGCAAACAAGTACACAAGTACCAAGTTATTATGTCACTATTGTCCACAGAAAACAAAACAAAACAGGAGAATTAGGGAGTGTCCACCGACTGTCTGATCAGTGAACAAACCCAGATCTCCTTTACAATTAGAATTAGAAAAAAGAAAGAAAAAGGCAAATAAATCATACTGTATACAGTGTATTACAAATACATGGAGTTAAAAAAAAGACACAGGGACTGTTCCACCAGCTGTCTAATCACTGATCAGTGAACAAACCCTAATCTCCTTTACAATGAGATTGGGGAAAAAAGGAAAAAAAATGACCAAGAAAACTTTTTATACACTGAATTACATTTTGAGTACAAACATGGATTAAAAAAAGAGACTGTCTGATCAGTGAAACAAACCAAGTCTCTTTTACAATTTGAATGAGAAAAAAATGAGCAAAGAAAACATTAAATATCCTCAATCACGGTTAGAATGATAAAAATGGGAAAGGGAACTTCCTCTTACGATGCTTGGTCAGGAGCTGGAGGATATTTCACACATTAAATTGCCATTGTAAAATTGTCTGCGTTTGCTCCCGTTTTTTTTAGGAAGCAGCCAAAGTGAATGAGAGCGACCTATTGACGAGCATATGGAGAAACAGGTCTTGTGCTTGTACAACGCAGAAATATAATGTAACCTATTTCTGAGGCTTGAGGTGAGCGTAGGAGCATATCTGAGGCAGATTACAGAGAACGCAGGCTTCTGCTGTTGTATATGTTAAAGTACCATCAACACACTACATCCTGGAACAGCTAAGGATTATATGAAGGAGCCCAGCTTCAGAAAGTCTGTCAACTTGAGCTGTCACATTTACTTTTAAAACCTTGTCTTTGCCATGATCATCCTGTTCAAGAGTAAATATAAACTTATTCATGTGAACGCACGGCTGAAGTTAGGGTTTAGAGCTTATGTGCGTAACACTGTGGTGTGTATTTAGTGTGTATGTAGTGACAAATAAAGAATATCATTCATTCATACACTTAGCCCTTTTGGGTGCATGTTTTGGGTTGGTGGGGGAAACCGGAGTGCCCGGAGGAAACCCACCCAGACACGGGGAGAACATGCAAACTCCAGAAAGGCCTGAGAGACTCAGGAGTCAAACCAGAACCTTGCTGCTGAGTGCTAGGCACTCAGACACCGTGCTGCCATAATCAGGTCAACGTAAACACATGGCGAGGCGTACTATGCAGGAAACTACAGTCAAGTGTCAGCTTCGGCTCACATTGACTCTTTTCACTAGTACTATTTAGTCATGAAGAATATTTATGGCTTTTGTTTTTAACATTAACATTATTTTTGTGTCTATGACGTTCCTACATAGTATTCCTTTCCATTTAACACACAAAGCTACTATAAGGTAGAAAGCCAGGTGCACTATGCAGGACATTGTGACTGGTTGTAGTCACGAGCTTAAATGTATCAATTACAGTCTAGAAACGTGTTGCATTTAATATTTTTGTTTCAGTGTTTCAGGTTTTTACAAATCCGCCATAGTATTCCTTGCTTTCTCCTTTGTGTGAACACACACAATTCTACTTGAGTAAAAACTATGTACAAAAGCTCAAATCGGCGCTGTTAAAGGTGATAAATCAATGTGGCCGATTTGATGTTGTCAAGAGTCTCAGAGACTGAGTTCAGTCATCCTCTGGCTCACGGAAAAAGGGAGGGTAGGGAAAGTATTGCCAAAGACCGGAGACGCTACACCGAATCTGGGGATATGCCACGATGTCCCAGCAGAGGTGGAGGGGCGTGTCGTCTGAGCTGTCTTCAGAACGCTGCCTCTTGGAGCTGGGCTCTTCCTCTTCATCTTCATCCCTCTGGCGCTTGGATCCACCCAGAGGCACAAAGTCCAGAGCAGGATCCACAGGGGGAGGAGCAGGGGGAGAGGAGGGTGCAGGGAGGGCATCAGCAGGTGAAGACACACGCTCCTCATCACGGTCCAGGCTGGACGAAGGTGACGGGGTCTCTGCACGCTGATGAAGAACACCAGGAACCTCTTGGCGCCAGCCGGCCCAAAACTCCTCTGGAGGGAAGCGCTGGTCGTCCTCTTCGCTCTCTACCTCCGTGTCTTCATCCTCGTCTGTATCTTCCTCCTCTTCTGTATCTTCCTCTTCATCCTCCTCTTCTGTATCTTCTTCATCCTCCTCCTCCTCTTCAGTGGAAGTGTCGTCTGAAGAGTCTTCATCGTCCCAGTCCTCTTCCTCCTCCTCATGTTGTGCCTGAAACTGGAGCAAGGCACGAAAAACATTAATCTGAAAAACTACCTCCTGCGGATCCAGTTCGTCTGCGACAGCGATGTCAGGAAGGTCCCCGTGCTCCAGAGCCTCTGTAACA